>OY982961.1:14968558-16168558 GCA_963890685.1 Plagodis pulveraria
TTCATTATTTGTGTTCTTAAACTCGCTTATGTGTAGGTACTTGAAGCAAAATAGAGAAGCGTGACTTTTCAAGCAGTTTATAAGGTCCATCAATATTGTATAAACACAGGGAGAAATTACTTGTCCCGGCTTTAGTCTAGCCCTAACCGAGTTGAAACATACAACAATTACTAGAAAAGTACCTATCTATTTTATTTGATTAAATGCACTGATCGGTTACTTTAAGTGTTAGGAGTCAGTCACATAGATTTTGGCTCCAGCTGCGTATCAGTGCCTTGGCCAAAAAACATCTTGTCTAAACAATTACTAGTTCTCTCACCTTTCGTGTTCAAGTAGCGTGAAGAAAGATAATTCTGGATGTTTTTAGCAACCTACTATTTATATACGGCATCACTTCAGCAGGATCGTAGCACTTTGCTTAACAGCCATCTTGAATCTGCCACTTTATATTTTCGACAGGTGTTATTGGCCTGCTCCCCCGATTCCCTATGGCATTCAACTAAATGTCATAACTAGAAATTTTGAGGTTCTCAAAGAGACTACTGCAAGATGTTCACATTTTTGGTCAGTCATGGAGTCGAATATACGTCTCGGCTGGTTGGTCCGTTAAAATACTTTCATTTATTTTTTTGTTTTTTGTTAGTTTCTAATTAACAGATTTCCAAAAATGCAGGATATTATCAGTTAATTATTCTACAGCATGTTTTTTTTGCGTTTTATGATGCGATTACTCTGCCAATTACCTATTAATTTTGATATTAAGTAGTAGTTTATCTTCAAATTGGTCCCATATAAATTTAATTTATATCAGTCGAGTAGTTTTTAGGTTACGGTCAATTAACTGAATAAGTGTTTTCATACCTGGATTATATAATCGTTATTACAGCTTGTGTCAATGGTCAATACTAGTTTTGGGCGAGTGACAATGATTCTGTAAGCAGTATGTGTCAATAAAAAGTGGGCAAAAAATTACTTAAAAAAACCGAATCGACTTCCAAACCCGAAAAGTATGAAACAACTTGTAGATATCGGACTATGATAACGTGAGGTGAGTATTTTGAATTAGCATTGTACCGACTTCAACAAGATTTTTCATTTCATTTACACATAAGTAGAGCACAATATTTTTGTACTGAGTGCGATGGGAACCAAAGTCCACGGTTTGCGCTAAGCCGCCTGACCTCTATGCTATCAGAACATGCTTGATTAAGTCATAGGTGCATTTATATAATACCTTTCTTATTTATTCTTATTTGTTTGAAATCTGCTCCGTTATTTATAAAACGTATCAAGCTTTTGGTAATTACAACTCTAGACGATACCTTGCATAGTCAATAATCGATCATTGTTCAAACTGGATTAAGTGATGCCACGTCGTCGTCAGTGTGCTAGAATTCATTGCGAAGTTTTTCACATTGAACGTACTGACAATTTTTCCTTTTTAAATTCAATCCACCAAGTTGGACGCTAGGTAAATCCGATCCCTTCTGTGATCGGATGTGCACTAAAGCTTTGTTTGGCTAAGCTTAATTCACAGAGCTGCAATGCTTTAATATGGGAACAATGGTAAACCTAACTATTCGGTACTATTTTGAATTTATGTATATAGGGAACTTTGTAAAAAGAAAGTATAAACATGGCGCTGAGCAGGTTATGGAATTGATGACTAATATTTTCTGTGTTGGTACGACACCCTCGGTGTACAAGTCTAATTTGCAATTGGCTAATTTTTATTCAGAATCTGTAAGGCAAATAAAAAATTATAACTATCATCTTCCTATCTTTTTACCACATATGTGTGGTAAGGTATAGTATTTTAATGAATAGATTCAGGCGTTACTTTGCGGAAATCCATATTTAATAATAACAAATATTTTCAAAATATTTTACGAAAACATCAAATTAATATTTCTCGATCGTGCGCTCGAAGAGTCAAGACCTTCTGAGGATGCTACGTGTAGAAGCGAAACGCGTCGAAAATTCTTCCGGTTTGGCTGCGTGGCGTTTGTGACGTCACGTCGGCTTAGCAGGAAAATTAGGCGGAATTGTCACTAGATATATTTTTATATTTTTTAAGTGTTTTATTAAAATATTAATTTGATGTTTTCTTAAAATATTTTAAAAGTATTTGTTATTATTGATTTGAGTTTTTTATTCCCAGCCACCCTATTATATACAAATATAAATATTAATTTGATGTTTTCGTAAAATATTTTGAAAATATTTGTTATTATTATAGTATTTTATTTAGCCAACAAAAAACGGCGTGTCTGACGCATTACTACTTGGAAACTATTGTGGGTAGTGGCCATCTACCAGTCGGCTAAAACGTTATAAGACGGTAATTTATATATTTTATTTATTTATTTATTCAATTAGTACCGCACAAACACGAATTACACTAATGATAGGAATAATGATACATATGATTAATTATACAAATTAATGATTAATATTTGCACGTCATAGATAATTAAAATATAAATTCTGGATGTCAAATACAATATTAAAATTAAATGTCTATTAATTTCAATTAAATCATACTTATTACAGCAGTCACAGATTATGCTGAGTACCTACACAAAAACAAAGTCAATTAAGAAATATATCAAATGTCATGTTAGTTTAGATGTACACAAAAAATAAAATTATAATATATTAAAATGTCATTTAAACATGACATATCCAATAAGATCAATGATAATATAGTTTTCCTAATTGGCTATAGTTAAATTGCCTCACAATAGGTCAAACATTCTGCCATGTAATGATCTCTGTTGTGTGCGATACCTTCAGCTATACCCCACTGATACTTTATTAGTTTGGCACGCTACTTATTTGGCAAAGTTGCAGCGTGGATAGGACTATTCTTTCGATATTCTTGACCTAACGTGGATCATGAAGGTCGTCATACAGCATTGAGAATGATATTTTAGTTTTCATGCATCAACATGATCTATTACTAAGTCATGAATCTAATACTTCCTACTTTAACACGCCTAAAGCTAAAATAAGTCTAGCAGAATATGCGTCCTGGGAAATCAGGTTTGTTTTTTAGGAACGTCATATTTTTAGAAATTTTCCTAAATTGCGACTTGAAAAGGCAATTCAGTAACAATTTTCCTGTAACATCGAGGAGGCCGTTTATTTCAGCTGAGACAGAAAAACGCTGTACTTGCAACATATGTTGACATAATTTGACCTCTGGGAAATTCCCATGTTTTCTTACAAAGAATTAGATTGGCGCTCGACGTAATGGAGAACATTATTCGGAATTTTTTATGCGTCACATAAAAAAATTACACGATTGAGTTACTGGTACTGGTATGACACCATTCACCTTTTTTATTTCTGTGCCTTCTTCGATATCTTTATTTATAATACCTAACTGGACTGGCAATGAACACAGTGACTGAGTGAGTCTTTACTCAGAATTTAGGGGCTGACAAACGCGTAATAACTTCTTTTACACTTGAACACATTTTTAACAAATAAAAATAGAAGCAGGAAAATTATATTTAAACTTGTAAATGCTTTCTAAGTAAAGGCGGTTTGTAAAACACTTAGAAAGAATAACTTTTTGAGTACAATAAAATAGCATTAATATAATTTTTTAACTTTTGTAAGTATGTTAATAGGCACATAATAGTTTAATTTCGGAAACCTTATCAAGAAGCAAGGATAGCCGAGCAGTAATAGCTATGGACTGCCGTGCCTCAGATCCCTGGTTCGATCCCCCCGCTGGCTTGAGGTTCACCGCATGGTGAAAGGGGCATTTTCTGATTGCACGTTTGGCTTGCTACCGGGTGGTAGCTAGCCAAACGCAGAAAATCTGTCTCCAAGCACATAACAGTGTGTTCCGGCAGCAGTTCTTGAGAGCCAGTGAAATTACAGGCACATGAGACTTAACTACTATGACTTAAAGTGACAGGCGCAGTGCAATTCGTCACTTGTGATGAAAGCATCTATTCAAAGGTTCTAGGCAGAGGTTAATCCGCTTAACTTCACGTAGGCCTGAAGCTAGTTCCGTCACAATATATGTATTAATATATTTTTATAAAAAAGAGTTAAAAATTAAAACATAAAACACTGAATAGATTTTTCAGATAAAGAATAACGTATAAAATCTTAAATAACACAATAAATGCAAAACATGTGATCGTAAAAAATATACAATTGTTGAACACCTCATTCGTTCTCTGGAGGTCTGTTATTCGATACTTTTGCTTTATTGTTTATATAATTTTAACGGCGGTCAGAAAACATAAAATTGTACTGTTTTTAAGGGTGAACTGGCCGATCCGTTCTCCATACGAACGCCGTAGGGTGATCACTCCCTTATTTGAGGATATAGGTCCAAAATAAAGCAAAATACAGATTGATATCGTCATTATCTAGGCTTGTATGATGCCGAAATTTTAATCACATTACGGCGTTTGTATGGAGAAGTGACCGGCCAGTTCAACTTTAACGCTTATTATTGCTGCTGTATTAATTTATAGCAAATTTGTGGTATAATTTATAATCATAAATTTTAAGATCCAATAAATAATCTTGTTTACGCATTGGATATAAAACCATAAATGAGACCAATCGTTCGCAGTCGAAATGCCTTTGTTAGCCTGTATATTGGATGAAAAGTCGCCATTACGTGCTTCCAATAAGCCCCATTATGCGTTGTTCATAAAATGGAACTATATTATTATATCCACTGTCACAGAAAATATAAGAATAATATTTGTGAAACAATCAGAACTTGCGTTGTCTAATATACGTTTATTGCTGATATTGAAAACACGCACTAAAACAGAATTCTATTTAATTATTGATTACTAAGTAAGCCTGAACAACATCTTCGACCACATCATCACTTACCATCAGGTGAGATAGTGGTCAAAGGCTAACCTATAAGGCATAAAAAAAAAAAAAAAAAAAATTGAGAATTCTGAAACAGGCCCTTCAGAATGTTCGAGTAAGTTCCGGTTATACTACCCAGAACATATTTTAAAAATTAAATACTATCTTTGCGTTTCACAGTCATCGATTTACCCTATCCATCGGTTAATGCTTGAAACGCGCTGCATGTTAACTGTCATTTTTATCATTCAGCTTTTTTTATGTTTTGGGTAGTATAACCGGAACTTACTCGAACATTCTGAAACAGTTCCTGTGCTGTAGTTTATTTATAAAGCAAGTGTAGAGATTACATACTAGGATATAAAATATAATTTTTAATTTCTTGGTATGATTTCTATCATATTTTTTGTTCTGTTGCGGTGTTAAAAGTAATATGCATATCCATAAAAAAGAATATAATATAAATAGTTGTGTGATAGGCGCTGAAGCCTGTTTTCGTCTTTTAGCGGAATTACAACAATAATATTTATTTTATTTAAAAAAAATACATTTTAATGACGTCGTAGTAACCCAGAAGAATTAGTCGGAATATTTCGGGTAAACACCAGTCCTAGCTGGTTTCTTATTAAAATAGTCGAAAACTTTCCGGTTTTAACACCGGTCCTAGATGGCTCCTAAGAAGTTATTAGGTATTATATAGTTGTGGTTGGAAAACTGCCGCTTTGGGATTCTATGGCGTTGCATGGGAACAATTTTTGAAAAAAAAAAACTAATAGCAGTCCAGAGTTCAATAGTGTACCCGAAAGATGGCATCATGAACTCATCCCCTATAACTTAGAATTAAAACATGTTAAGTAAAATATCATGTACATAATGTACTTACGGCTCCAATTCTGAAAAGTACAGTCGTATATGTCTATGTTATTTTATACTATTACAGGAGTCTGACTTTTGCTTAAAAGATTCTTCAGAAAAACTGATTAACCTCCATTTTTTTTATAGCTGTTTTGATAATAATTTGAGCGTTAATATTTCATAAAATGTATACCAATATCAAACAATGAATCGAGTGTGCAATATTGTTGGAAATATTATACTACCAGTCTAAAATAGCAGTCAAAAGTTTTTTCTGCTGCGCTATCGATTCACTGTGCCAAGGAGTGAGCCGTCACATGGCTGTAACGAAATAAAACAAATTCTGCGGTTTTCTGGCTTTGATCCAAAATGTTGGTTTTCGTGGTTCCCGGCTCAATTCAGTTTCCTTTTATAAAGGCGATGTACACAATACATTTCCTACTGCACTTAGGGACTTGAAATTGTTCTCATCGTAAACTTAGATTAATAGAAGCACGATTTGCAAAATGAATGATTCAATTTCACAACTAGAAGAAGAGTTATTAATATATTATTTTAGTGAATACAATGGAATAAGATACGTAAACAAGTCAGATAGCTGCAACTTAGTGCGAAGCGAGACGACAACGTGGGCGTTCTGAACTGTCCTTGAAGAAAGCCACGGGATATGGTCGAAACTACAGTCGGACCTATCTGACTAATGACGATACTCAGGATCGGACAACAAAATCAACTTTAGCCTCTATCTCCACCGCGTGCTAACAATAATTCGGTCATATTGCCCGTAGAGACGCCGACAACCTGGAAAGACTAATTATGTCAGGTAAAATTGAATGCTACCAAGAGGCCGAACTCCAAACCATTGGGCTGACTAGGTTACACAACATTTGGATATGTCTTTACACAAAACCAAAGACCAGAGCGAATGGAAAAGAATTGTTCACGACCGTGGAAAGAGTAATGATTCTCAACAATTAGAGAACGACTGAGGAGAAGGATAAGGAACTTAAAACCTCTATCACCCCAATTTTAAGACTTGATTATTGTGTCATTATTGTCTAATATTGGTTGTATGATAGAACGCTTATTAGCAGGTAAACGACGACAGTTAAGCGTATACATCCCTTCAAGTTATTATTTCAATGTAACCAAAGTTAATGTCAATTGAAAAAAATAAAGTTACCCACGTTTTTTGATTTAGCACATTTTCCACTGAACAAGCAGAATTACCCTACTTTATGATAGTCATCTATTATACTTCAAATACAATAGATTGATTCTCAGTCTTCACTGCTAAGTGCTTTCGCTTTGAGACATTACAGGCTCGATTGGCCTCGATCTAAGGGCATCTCTCTATTACTCGTATCAGGCTTCAATGGTCTTTATAATATAACATCTTTGTTTTACGTGATATTGAGCTACAATATAGCTGTTCAGTAAAAAAACAGACTAAAACTTCATATGTTATATATAATTTATAAACTTTTTCAATTCTTTCTGGAGTAAATATTTCGATTCAAATGCATCGAGCATATTATCATCGCTACATTAATTTGAATATAAATGACTGGCCATAACAAGACATTATAGTACATACATTATACATTTAAAAATAGAGCTTAAAATATAACGTTGTAATTTTAATGAAGAGGTCACTTTGAAATAAAATTAAAACTGTATGTTCAGTGTATGTGGTAAGATTTTATATTCATTTACACAATTGTTTATAAAATATAACTTTTATTTATAAATTATTCTGATTAAATTCCAGTTGTTTCACATTCCTAAATATAATTACAAGCACTATCGCATGCAAAGCGAAAATCATATCAAACAAATTATTAATTTTATAATTCCCGCCCGGGACATAAAATTTTGTGCTTCAATAATCTGTAAAGTATGTTTTGTATTTGATTGAATTGATAAAAGATACCTCACAAATAAGTACAGTTCACAAGTTCAGGCGTGGTTCTTACAGCAGAAACAACCCACAATATCAGTAGCTTTTGGAGAGGATACCGCTCATATATTGAAGTAATGCATATGACTTTCATATGGCTTCAATGGAAACATAGAGTTGGATAAAAGATCATGAATACATTTTTAATACGATTTATAACGATGAATGAGAACTAAAAGTAATCGTGGAAGCCGATCTTTATCAAACAACCAAAGAAGTATAGTCATGGCTAGAAGTATTTAAATTATCTTTTGTTTAATAAAAATAAAACAAATTGTGAATTCATGATTTAACTCATGTGCATTATTATTTAAAAATATTCTAGTTGTTAGGATGAAAACATATCACATGACCATTTGTACTTAAAAAACGAACAACGAACTAACGTATTCTGCTATGGCAATATTCACACAGACTGTGCACAACTGAAATTAAATACCGCCAGCAGGCGAAATATTTGTATACCTACAGTAAAAACTCAAATTTTACATTCCAATATGTACGAGAAAATGGTTCTCACACGCAAATCAGTTCAAATGTAAATTCAATGATATTATTTTACTAGCGATGTTCAAAACATTTAATTAACTTTTCCAATTTTCCAATTCTCCAGTGCTTGTACCAATTTAATATTTACTTTGTTGTAGTGAACAACAAGCAATTGAAAAACGTGTGTTTCAATTTTATTGAACTTCGAGCGAGAAATCAAACCGCTGTGTTGGAGAACCAGAGGCGGGACTGGCGAACCACAAAACCAGAACGCAGTACTCAATCAACACGGAGTTAATACGATTCTTTTCTGTTTCCGAGTTCGAACTTTCAGGTTTTTTTTTCAATAAAGAATTTTGTTTATTTTAACTTATGAAGCAGTGATGGCTCAATGGCATTGGCTATGGAATGCTGCACAGCAGGTCCATGTTTCAAATCCCGCCTGGCTAGCTACCACCCTCAAGTAGAAAATCTGTCGCCAAGCACCTAATCGTGTGTTCCGGCAGCTGTCCTTGAGAGCCAGTAATTCTAGGTTAAGCCGGTTAACGCCTTCAACCACATCATCACTTACCATCAGGTGAGATTGTAGTCAAAGGTTTAACACAAAATAAAAAAATAAAACATGGTTCCATTAGGTCTACCTGTAAAATTTTATGTATTGAATTATACCCACGCCAAATTGTTGTATCATAATAAAATTTGGCACTGGTATATTTCTATTGACAATAAAATAATGTGGTACTCACCATTTGACTAATTTAGGCTCGTATTAAAAAATGCAGATCAAACCTAGGATGTAGTTTTTGTAAATTTCTTATTTTTGTTTCTTTAGATATTTTTAATTTTAATAACTGCATTTTTAAGATCAATATCAATTTTGAAATGCATTTATTATTATGAGCTTTAGTGACGGAGCCGGTTGGTAGGAACTGCAGAACTTTCATAGGATCATAAGGTATTTTATAAAAATACTAGCTTGGCTAGGTACCACCCTCACGTAGAAAATATGTTGCTTAGTACTTAAAAGTGTATTGTGAGTCAGTTTCTATTATATATGGCTGAGATGAAGTTTGTTAGAAATTCATTCTTTAGATTATTTAATGTAATTTAATCATATTTTGAATAAAACAATGTAAAAATTTTGTTTTATGCATAAAAGTAAAAATAATTCTACCAACATTTATATATTAATTTAATTATTATTTTTATTTAATCTCATAATGTTGTCAAATTTGTGATGAAATTATCATATGCTGTTATCAGCATATGCCTTATGGCGAAAAAATGCTGTACTTCTAATTGTCATCATTGGTAACCTATGTTTCATGAAACAAATGAATATGAATATGAAAAAAAACATATTTTACTGATGATAAAAAAAATAGTTTTATCATGTGTTGGTTATAAATTCGACACGACACGCATGTAAGTAGGTATGTAAAATTATCGCAACTACAATATATTCTCCCTACCAAAGGTAAATTCATACTAGTTTTGCTCCATAACAGATTTTTAACATCAGGTATTGTTCCTAAGCAATGGAAATAGGCAAACATAGTTCCTGTACCGAAACCAGGAGCTACAAATCAATCAACGTAAGCGGTCTGACCTATTGCATTGTTATCTTGTCCGTGTTAAATATTTCATACAATTCTTACGCGAAGGATAATTTGGTATCTCGAAAAATATGACCATTTGCCGAAAGAAACTGTAGGATTCAGAAGATCATATATCATGATCTTATCTAGATAACTTAACTAGATTAGTGTGTCGTATTAAAAATGGTCTGCCTAAAGGATTCTCTACTATAGGGTGTTTCATAGATATTGAGAGTGCATACAACAATGTTAATTTGACTAGTCTTGTAAAAACGTTGGATGGACTAGGAGCAGGATCGATTTTATGCAAATATAATTGGCGATTTCTGAATGAAAGAACCTTAACAATACGTGTAAGTGATAATGAATTCTTGAGTAGAACAACAGGTATAGCTCAAAGCGATCCTTTGTCTCCAATTCTCTTTAACGTGTGCGGCATTCTTTGACCCTCAGATTGGTTTACACGCAAAATTTAAAATAGACATTTCTATAATGCATAGTGAACTCGTAGAGATTTCTGAATCATTATCTTACGTCTCTTCTATTGATGCTACTAAAGTTGTGATTTTGTCTGACTCAAAGAGCGCACTTTTACATTTAGCTGGGCTAACTTCGAACATTTGAAGTCACACCACAGCTTATACTATTCTGAACACCATTTATAAACTTCGAGAATTAAATAAAACTACAGTATTGCAATGGATACCGTCACATACTGGCATTGTGGGTAACGAGGAAGTAGATCGGTTAGCAAAAGAGGATACAACTGACGGTATACCATTTCACTGCGTACTACTACATTCTGAGGTACTGAGCAAAGTTACAGATAGGTTTAGGCACTTTGAAGCAGTGATGGCTCAGTGGCATTAGCTATGGACTGCCGTGCAGCAGGTCCATGGTTCGAATCCCACCGCGGGCTGGAGCTTCACAGCATGGTGGAAGGGCTTTTTGCAAATGTCCGCCTGGCTAGCGACCACCTTCAAGTAGAAAATCTGTCGCCAAGCACCTAACAGTGCGTTCCGGCAGCAGTCCTTGAGAGCCAGTAAAATTACAGACACATGAGACCTAACAACTGTATGTGTCACTGTGATGGGCGCAGTGCAATTTGTAGTTGATGAAATGCATCTGTTATAGGCAGAGTTAGTCCAGTTAACATCAGGTAATAAAAATATTCTTGCCTTTTTTTATGTTATTGTGAGGCCCCAATAACATAAAAAAAGGCAAGAATATTTTGATGAGAGATCCCGCTACAAAGGTATATGCTACAAAACAATCCAGTGTGATCTGCCTCGTTACCCATAGTTTGATATATTGCCTATGAACCGGAAATATGTCGTGGTTTTGTTGAGACTTCGTTCCAAACACATTCCGTCAAACAAGTTAAAAAATTTAATAAATAGAATATGTACGTAACGATGGGATACGACAGAGCTCACTACTAATTAATGCCAATGTTGGTGCTTGTAATAGTCTTCTGGCTTCGCCCTCTTCAGACGAAGCCAGGGTACTACTACTAACATTATAAATGTTTCCTTACGGAGGAACAAGTCCTAGTTAAAGTAAAGGTAATTAGCTATTAACATGATGTGAGACTTACGGAGGTAACATGGTCAATTATTGACAAAACCTTCAAGAAATAAAATAAAGAAAATAAAACAATATATTCACATATCTGTAACGACTACTTGACAAATATACACGTTTTTTATAGATGTGCGTAAATGTGTATGTACCTTGGTATGTTTGTCCACGCATTTCACTTAGTCAGATTGTAACCATTTTTATCGGCTTTCATATAATTCAATCACTTTTTCTCTTTGTCTTTCAGACATTTGTCCTACCTAACAAATGTGTGTTGTTCAGAGTTAAAGATTTTGTATAAATTTATGAAGCAGTAAAATTAACTGAATCTACTTTCAACTGACATTAAACGTTATCATTTATATTACCAACTGAAAACTAGTACCTACATTTTCTTTCTTAACTTACATGGTACTTATAAAATGTGACGAAAATGTTCACCTTTTCTTAATGTATGAAGTTGCGTGTTCCTAATAGAGCTCTTAAAGCTTTTACCAATTTTATGGCAAGCTTTGAGCTAATGGCTCTTTTGTTGGCTAAACTTTACGAGAAATACTTTCATGCGGTTATTTTGTTGGAAAATTTACTATAATTGTTGAATAGTACTAGTATGAGTGGATTTAAGCTATAACAGTTGTAAATTTAAGTCCATAGTCATTGTTTTGATCCTATTTGGCTGGGCTCTTCCCTAATCAGGATACCAAATTTATTCGGGACTACTTGAATAATATTGTCCATACGATAATAATTAAAATGACGTGTTGAAAACATGTTCAGACTTCACGGCCACTTCGCAGAAACAAAGGGAGCCCCTAAATTTAAAAAAAATTCTTTTCAAATTGGTCAGTCCATTCAATTGGCATGAAAAATGTATGAATGAAAAAATTAATCCTTGGCCAGAACAGGTTTCCGTCAGTTGAAATAATATGCAAATAAATCTCCTTCCTTCTTTTCCTGTTCTTCTTCCTTGTTATCCTCTCTCTCGGCATCGAAAATGCCCTATACTATTTTTACTGCTCTGTGATCCTCTAGAAGGAACATAGTGCGTTGATAATGGTCTTTTCACTTATCATGCTCGTAAAGTTCTTGTTCATGCTCGGTGTAAGCGGACTTAAAAGCCTGCTTTTTATGCAAAAGCTGCTTCACCTGTATTAACGTTAATGCTATTGTCCTAGTACGTGTTGAGGCTTAAAAAATACACGTTTATTACATTTACGCAACGCCGCTGTGAAGAGATAACTCTTAGTCAAGTCACGCGGTAACCTACACAACAATGGAAGTTGAAGCTGCTGTACTGGTGGCAAAAATAAGTGAGATAAAATTACTTTTCGTATTTTGTCAATTTAATTAAAAAAATGTTACACATATTTTTTGGGTTTTTTTTAAATGGTTAGGATGGTATCCATAGTCTTAAAATGCAGTTTCTACCTAAAAACAAAGCACATAAATCCTTGCACGGGTCGTGCGCCTCGCGAAATTAGACAGTGTTGACTAAATCAATATCGCTTAGTGTGCTAAACTACGCAAACCCTTTGATGTGTCAAAGAAACCGAGACCCGAACTATCGCTTGGCGCTTAATAGCATTACTAATCCCGTTTGCAAATCACTACTTTAAAATATTGGCCCCATCTGCGGAACGTTTTAAATTAACATGTTAAAACGCATGTGGAGCATAAGATTAATAGTTTTGGTCAAAATTGTTATATGAGTCTCAGTTAGTATTATATAAATGTTGGATATATGCCTGGGTCTTTCATATAACGCATAGATAAGAGATATGGTTAATTTACTAAATATACATTTTGTCCAAATAATGGCACCTGAAATTAAACATTGTTCTATTATCAGATTCAACTTAAATTAAAGAGATACGTACTGCCTACAATATCATTGTTTGATTACGTCGCAATAAAAGTGATAGGCTGAGTGTATAATTTTAGCCTTAAATCTTAATTATCAGTTAAACGTCTGGGCGTCAACAATTTGTTTTAGCCACACGTTGTACAATCTACTATTTATTTACTTATTACAATTGCAATTCGAGCCATATATAAAATGGGTCCTAGGGAATCTGTGAAGGATCTTTTTAAAGAAATTGATATTTTAACTTTACCAAGTCTGTATATATTTGAAAATATTATGTATGTTCGTAAAAATTTGAATAAATTTAAATTAAACAGTGACAATCACGATTACAATACTAGGAATAAAGATAAAATAGCGGTGCCAGGTTTTAGATTAGCAAAGACAAATAAAAGGTCCTTCTTAGGCAATTGTGTGCGGTTTTATAATAAAGTTCCTAAACATATTACAACGCTCACAGAAGGGAAATTCAAGTTGCATGTGAAAAACATATTGATTAAAAAATCCTACTACACAGTTTCTGATTACATAAACGACAAAAATGCCTGGACAATTCCGCCTCCGCCAAACTATTGCCTGTCACCTAAATAATTTAAACAAATATTGTAATAACTCTATTATATAGTATGTATGTAACACATTGTTAAAAGATGTTTAAAAGAATGGCCCCGAGTTTCTTGCCCGTTCTTCTCGCAGTGGCTCTATACAATTTATTTGCTGAACGTGGCAGTACAATGTAGAATATTTCAATACTAAAATTTGTAATTGACCTTCATAAGAGCGTCGTAGACGCCTAAATTGAATAAATGATTTTGACTTTGACTTTGACTTATATTTCGTAAGTAAAGTTTCTAGAAATCACATAGTAATTCTACTTTCTCAAAGAAACTTTTCAAAATACTTAGGGAAGTTAAGAGGAATACTAAAGAAACTAAGTAAGGTATGACTTTAAAAAAAACACATTGTTAATTTTTTACTGAAATATTGTTACCGAAAAGAGATAAACTAGTCAGATTTTTATATTTAAAACACAATTTATCTTTGTAACAAAAATGTACTAAGTATAATTTCACAGCCATTTTCAGTAAAGGTATATTATCTAAAAATGTTAGAAGGGTTGATAGCGAAAATATATAATAAATGCAGATGTCGGTAATTCTGAACAAAATCTAAAAATAATTTCTAATTAATCTACACAATAGCTGTATATTGTGTAGATTAACAAGTAAAGTCAATGTTAACCACATCAGCTTACTTCAGTTCAAGCGAGGTGGTTGTCTAGACGAGAATAAAAACAAACGCATTATTAGTATACATTTTTGCCACGATACCATCCGATAAGTTTATTCATTGCATATACTTGCTCTGAGATAAATTAAGACGTGTTATGCCCTGCCCTTTTTGTTTTTTGCCTCAATGTACCATCAGGTATATATTTAATTGATATTTTTTATTATATCTTAGTAGCGACCCACCCCGGCTTCGCACGGGTGCAATGCTGATACTAAATAATCTGTAATATCTTCGAAAATATTCATTTAAATTATATACTGTAAAGGGCCATATTGATCTATATTTGGAAGCAGTGATGGCTCAGTGGCGATGGCTATGGACTGCCGTGCAGCGGGTCCATGGTCCGAATCACGCCATGGGCTTGAGCTTCACAGCATAGTGGAAGGGCATTTTGCGAATGCCCGCCTGGCTAGCGACCACACTCAAGTAGAAAAACTGTCGCCAAGCACCTAACAGTGTGTTCCAGCAGCAGTCCTTGAGAGCCAGTAAAACTACAGGCACATGAAACCTATAATAACTGTACGTCTCACCGTGACGGGCATAGTGCGATTCGTCGTTGACGAAATGCATCTGTTATAGGCTGATACCAAGATGCACTATGCATTTAAGGTACTTAATTGAATAAGGATTAATTCTGCATTGCTTAAAATCTCAACGTAAAGACGCCACTATTTCTTGTAAAAATAAAGGATAAAGATGGTTATTTTGGGTTATCCCTAAGGGTTACAAATGTTTTTTTTTTTATTTAACCATTATAGAAAGAAACATAAGACGAAAATTGTGCGCGTTACAAATGTGCTCGTTTGATTATCGGTGATATTTATTCTACGATACCGCTCAAAACAGATTAAATATTACACTAACACTACTAGCCTAGCCAAACGTTATGTTTAGGACCAAGAAAACGAAAGCAAGAGCCTAACTTATTATTCTATATTAAAACTTATCAGGATCAAAGCATCTCCTAAGCCATTTTCACAATTTATAGCCTACATGGAAACTATGAATCAAATTTATGGTCCATGATAATGGTTTAGGGTAGCGAAGACGTGTAAATGAAACCAATTAGTGATCGGAAGGTTGTAGCTGAGAGTTGGAGATAGGGCAGTTATCGAACTTTACCCTGATATCTAACCGATAGAGTATAATTTAAGGGTGAAGTTAGTTATAGCGATGTTATGATAAAATGTCTGTGATCGGGTTCATTTATACCCCTATTTTATGCGGAGGTTTCTGCTGGAAAGTAGAAAAGGCAAAAGAAAATATATTGATTAGTTTGGATCTTCTGATTCATGCTTAAACGCTCGGAAGTAGAAAGTACCTGTTTTGTTGTAATTCTGTTAGGTTGGCTAATTACTAGGCTTTAATTTACGGTAAAGTTATAATATACTGACTCAAAATCGTACATCAGATACGTAGTTATAATACTGTTATGTATCAAGTTATTTGCATATCAATGATGTCCACATTCCAAACATAATGTTACTTAATCCTTAATCCTTTAAGGGAGACGTAAGAGTCAACGATAGGAAACATACCAGTAGGTGCGTAGCAATACCATCTATAAAAAGTTTTGACTAGCTGAACCGTTTTGATAATTCATGTTTTTTTTAATTTAAAAGCTGATGATTGTCGTGTGATTCCATTTAAATGTCATCAAAATCGGTCAAGCCGTTTTTGAGTTTACACTTCAATAACTTAAAAATATATTCCTTTCTTGATGATATAGTCGTTGACCATCAGGTGAGCTAGTACCTAGTCAATAAAAATAAAAACAAAACGCAGGGCGTGCCATGTCGTGTCGTGAGTCAGTAACTCAGTGTTTATTAAGGCCTATGACATAGTGAGCCATTTAGCGAGATAGACTAACTAAGGTTTAATATAAACTAAATTATTTATCACAGTATAGGTCAAATATAATAATAATTTACAATCGTTGAAAAATCCTTTAAAATATGGCTTTTAAAAAGTATCGTAAAAGCGCTTAATAAACTTATTAAACGTAACTAATGAATTCTGGATGTACATTTTGTTTGTAAATTTGATTTGTGAATATAAACCTTTTATTAAGTATGTTGCGTATTAAAATACTTACGAGTAACTAATCTAGTATATTTATAAGTAAGTGTTAGACTGAACTATTTGGTTTTCTTATATATTCTCATAAAAAGCGTTAAAAATAGTATTGAAAAAGAGTTTTTATTAGTTTATTTTGTGCTGTTTGTGGTGTTTGTGATTGGTTTTAGCTATTGTTTCCCATACTTCTATCATATAGATAAAAACATATTTTAGGGCCTGTTTCAGAATGTTCGAATAAGTTCCGGGTATACAACCCAGAACATAAAATAACTGAATGATATAAATAACAGTTAACATGCAGCGCGTTTCAAGCTTTAACCGATGGATAGGCTAAATCGATGACTATGAAACGCAAAGATAGTGTTTTATTTATCAAATATGTTCTGGGTAGTATAACTGGAACTTACTCGAACATTGTGAAACAGGCCCTATGTAAAATATATAAATTATGCATAGTAAATTCGTATATATAAATATCATATTGTGATACGTAATTGAACTTGAATACGAATTTATTCATCTGAAAAGTCATATCAGTAACGTGGCATAAACTTAACGTCGTCTTTACAGATAAACCCTCACAAATGATGAAGGAATGTCTGCAATTCATAGCGGTATTGTCTCAAAGGATTTGAGGGATTTGAGGGTCTTTACCTATTCATTTAGACCATCAAAGCTGCAGATTATACCTGAATACTCACGTGAAAGTAAGTATAAATACAACTAGAAGACGCTTAGCTTAGTTTTTAGATTTTAAATGTAGACCCATATGTTATATATTGATACAATTTTACGATACAGGATTAGTACTGTTTCTTTGAGTTCCGCTATAGACAACTTGATTCTATTACTAAGGTTACCCGTCCATATATCGTCCTTAAAGAACTGTAGCTTTTGAATCGTAATAAGTAGCAAGTTGAAATGTTCAGAGAATACGTTTTGCTACGGCAAAGTTCCCAACAAAGAAAAATAAAATCTAAATAATTTTATGAATGGTCCTTCTCGAATAGGGCGCGTTCTTTAATATTCCTTATATATTTCTATCATAGAAACGGTACAAGTGTCAGTGTGATAACTTAAATGATTAAAAGCGGCCATGTGCTACACACACACAAAAAAATCTGAACATTTTTTTTGTTGTTTAATATAAAAATTGTTAGTGTATGTCGACACGGAATCCTCAGTGTGTAAGCCTGACTTACACTTGACCGGTAATATTTCCAAAACAGTATTAAAACAATTGGTACATCAGGCTCATACAGGGTATGTAGTAGCTCTTATAAAATGTTAAACATCACAATCAATCGGCCCCACTCATAGCTTCTCGTTAATCCAACGCAAAATGATATCCTTGCCCTGATGAAAGCACTCAAAGCTACTATGCGTTGCTGTTCAAATAAGCGGCTTTGTTAAGGTTTTCAATTGACAATAAAATTAATTAATCTTCAAGTGTTTCCTTTAAAGTATTTTTTGATAATTATGAAAAACTTAACTAAGTTATATTGACTGACTGAACCCAGTAGGTTGATATTCTAAATCCCCGGGTCATAAAAGTTAATAGATTTTACAGACATAAATTTTCAAAAGTTATTTTTAACTTCAATATGACAACATACCTACACCTACATAATTAAATTATACTTTAACGCACATCTATATAATACAAATTATATTTGAGTAAAATTAAACGTCATGAATAAGTAATGTCATTGATTATATCAATTGATCAATGAAATAATAATCTTCCGAATAAAACTTACTTACTAAGTATTGTGCACTAAAAATCTAACAAACATCCGGTGGATGGAAAAGTGCCCAGGATGCTGGCTGTATTAAGTATTTCTCTGTTCGAGATACATGCCAGCACTCTGGTCACATGTCGTCTCCATCAAACGTTTAGATAAATGTTTAATACATTTCCAAGTAAATATTAAAAGCCTCGTGGGATGCGTTACTTGAACTCGCATCCCTACATCTCTTCCTGTGGGAGCCGTGAGCGGCGACGACAGGAAAAGTCGTTAAATGATCAGTATGCCATCTCATATTGGTGTGAGCAGGGTGTTACTGAAACACAAGGCTTGTCTTTGTTTTGTGATGTAGCCAACCTTAAACATAAGTCACCTCGACTGACTGACACCAACAGAAGCGTTTTCTCATACTCAAAATACTTATAAAGCATGGAATTTTGGGTAAAAATTTTACTGATTTCCAAGTCTAAAAAGTCGGCATGCTGAATAGTAAGCATTAGAGCCCGTCAAGTTGATTAGTGACAAAATAGTGGCAAAATTCAGAAACAACTTAAAAACGAACCTACTGCGATTGCTATTTTGTAACAAAAGTCGAAAATTCTTTCATCAAAAAGTTATGACTCGCTGTGAGGAGCTGTAGAAAAAGCACATAAATTATTCAGCTGCGTAGAGCTGCCTTAAGAAAATGAGACACGCAAGGGACCGTTTGCCAACCATTTGTTATTATGATGACATTAAATAGAATTTATTCTCCATCTTACCATTGTCTCACGCTTAGTTGGGTTTAGGAGAATGCCAAAACGATAATCGCGTACTCGAGATTCAGTGAGGATTTTTATGATATCTTATTATTAGTTTTAAGGTTGTTAAGGACTGAGTTGATGATAAATGGTTTATTTTTTATTGACGGGCTTATGATTAACTTATGCTATCATGTGTATATAATAACTTTTTGAGATAAAACGAGAAATATTATTTAAAACTCGCAAATAACACAAAACTAGAATTTCTTATTTATGTGACTCAACTAAGAATGTATAAAATATGCCCATCTTAAAGTCTTAGGACCTTAAATTAGATTAGGATCTTATTGATTTAGAGATTTATTTGTACCAATAAATTGCAAATTTAAAATTTCGCTATTTTAACTGCTTTTCATAGATTGTTTAATATATCCTCTTCTCCGAAATTATTTACAATACAAAAAAAGGAAGTTTATGTTATCATAAGAACATAAAGTTCTTATAATAAATAAAGAAATCCGATCCGAGGCATTTCAAGCCTTAAGTTCAAACTTTGCGAATCCAGCCTACTGTGTGCCGTGAAGCAGGTTCATGGTTCGATCCTTACCGCCAGCCTGAGCTTCATTGCTTGCTCGCCTGGCTAGCTACCACCTTTAAGTAGAAAATCTGTCGCCAAGCACCTAAATCACATTTAAAGTTTATATTTAAATGAATGCCATGGACATGTGTTTCCACCATAAGGCCTTCACAATCCTCAAATGAGAAATAGGCAATATTTATAAGATTGTGACGGAACACGCACGTGCTTTCCTTATGTTAAGCGGTCACTTCTGCATATAACAGATGCATTCCGGCACCGATGGCACCAATTATATCAAATAATTGCAAATTACATGGACACCACATAATCAATCTAAACTTCGTTTAGTGAGAACTTAGAAATGGTGATTACCTGGCTAGTGGCTAGTGTTAAAACAACTTGTGTATGCAAATTAGTTTGAACTCTATCGTAAAATGTGTGTGAAACGAGGATATTTTGGAGTATATTCTAGTAACATAAAATAACAAGTATTTTACGAGGCCATAAATATAATTATTTGAATGTTAAATCTTTATCCAAATATTTTACAAAGTACACGCAACATGTTTTTTTTTATCCACCTAGTGCATTAAGTGCACTTTTTTATTCCTCCACACTGTGTATTGTCTGTCATTTCAGGCCTTAAACCTATTATAACTTTCAATACAAACGCCAAAAACTAAATAAAAATATGTCAAAAATTTTAAATTGAACGTTGATGGCCATATAAGGCCACTACAAAATAAGTACTTAACACCAAAATTTTGAATCTACGGTCAATTGTTAGACGTAAATATATCTGACACCTGTTCCATATTCTGCATTTCCCTTTTCCCATGACCTTTTATATAAATAGTTACGAAAATATAAATTATTTCATAGAACGACGTATAAAAATTTACAATTTCATTCTCAAGCATTGTTTTTTTTATGTTATTGTGACGGATCAAGCACGAGGCTCACCTGATGTTAAGCGGACTAACCTCTGCCTATAACAGATGCATTTCGTCACAAGTCACGAATCGCACTGCGGCCTTTTGAGTCATTTTGAGGCATAGGTCTTAAGTCTTAATTTCACTAGCTCTCAAGGACTGCTGCCGGAACACACTGTTAGGTGCTTGGCGACATATTTTCTACTTAAAGGTGGTCGCTAGCTAGGCGTGCATTCGCAAAATGCCCTTCCGCCATGCGGCAAAGCTCAAACTCTCGTCAGGATTCGAACCATGGACCTGCGGCACGGCAGTCCATAGCCAATAAAACTGAGCCCTCACTGCTGTTGTTGAACCGTAATAAAATTGTACCGATATCAAAATAATAACTAACATTGCGTTCACAAAAACTTATACCTAACATCTATTCCCCATACAGAAGACATTTTTATAATTTAAGTACGCTAAAAAATGTTGCTACATTTTAAACTACTATTTCCTTTTGAGATTTGCGGAGGCAATAAACTTAAAGAAACGCAAGACTCGAGGTCATTAACTCTGTAGTGATAAAAGCTTATATTATGTTATTTGCAAAACCTACCGTCATATATATTTATAGTTCAAATTATGGTGATGATGCAACATGAATTCCTTCTACAAGGTTGGGTTGATACGTAGTGAAATAGCACAGATTAGTTAAGTAACATCCTTACCTAATTTGTTTTTCCCAATCTTAGAATCCTAGTATTGTCTCAGAGAGAAAGAAAGCAAGAGACTTATAATAACAAGTTACGTGATATTATGTGCCTAAAGCTCACACAAAACCTCACACGCTCTCAAACTGTCAGGAAACTGTGCCATTTACGACATGTGACATTTTAAGTTAATAATTCATTCGTACATATGGCATTAAATGCGGGAGCGTATTCGCGAAACAGTGCAATGTAATTTTAGAGGATTAGTATGTAAATTGAGAGTTAATTCAGAAATAAGCCGAAATAAGCCGGAACAAGGGAGTTCGCTCGCTAGGCCGGATTTGTGCATTATCGTGCGTAGTCAACCATTTGTTGGTTAGAGTATGTGCCTTACGCTACGTATTTCAAATCTGCTAATTTAATTACGTGCGCATTCAACTGATTAGTATAATATAATTTGAACGAGCCGCAGGGTAGATATGTACAACGCTATTCAATACTTTTAAATTAAAAACGTGATACAAGATAGACAACTGAGAAAACGTGACCATATTAAACATCAACATAATTATCATATCCCCAAAGAAGGGATAAAGAGGAAAGAAAGGTTTATAAACATCAAAGTTTTACAAGATATATTAGAACGCAGGCACTGGTGCTTGACAGGATGTTTTTAAACAATCAAGAAGATCAGGCTGAGCTTCCGTAGGGACCAAGGATTTTATGTGGTGGCCATCTTGAATCCATAAATTTGTTTTTTTTACATGTGTAGATCAACTACTCTCTTGTTTCCTTATGAGTTTTTCAAATTGTTACTGAGTAGCAAAAGCTAAGCACATTTTGTAATAATTGTTTAATCACTTTTGAATTATGCGCGTTTTTATTTTGGTGAAAGTTTACTCAAATTGGTACTATCACATTTATCTTACTCGTATAACTACTCGTATCAAAATTATTCTGATTATAGCTTCAAATTGCAAAAATGAATAAGTTTCTAAATAATAGGAATAAAGGTACATTTTAAATATATAGAGTGAAGATATAATAATGGAAAGTGATACAAGAATATACCCTACGTGGCATATTTAGCACAACGAGTTAGCATCAAAAGTATTTCTGCTAGCATGGCTCTGGTAGGATTGGCGTATTTGATTTGCCTGAAGGCTTGCACGGGCTTTACCACAAATAACTCAAATGCTTGTTTAGTAGATAAAGAATTATTGTAAATAGCCCAAAGTGTTCGTATAACAACGGCAACCTTCTTAATTAAAATATTTTTTGTGACTACCTATTATAACTCGTTAGACTAACTTTCTGGCATTGAAACGTAAGTTGATTGTCTATTCTTGAACAGTCAAACGGAATAGCAATAATTTATTGAACGAACTTAACCTAATTCCATAAGCCTGTGGCACTTAATTTACCAATGGATTGAACGATAAGTATAAAAACTTCAGCATTATATTAAGCCTTCTTCATCATATAACCCAGCCCTTTAATAAACTTAACCAGTAGACGTAAAAAAGTTATTGAAAGTGAAAGTTTGCCCGAGGGCTGAAAAAGAATAATGGTTGGGTTTAGGTATCGATAATAACCTTTTTAGAAAACTGCTTATTTTTTCAACGTCTACATTTATTTCTTTATAATATTCTTTGTTGAGTTTGACATTGAATCAGATATTATAATATATAATAAGATATCATTCTTGGAATATAGTGAATCGCGCCAATATGAAAGGAACTTAAAATCATGCCACAATATTAAAAATATGTTACACAAAATAGTGCTCGGTCAGTAATTAGTTAGTACCTATAAGTTTTTTCAATTCTACGTTGGTGGAATATCGAAAGTGTACTACAATTTTTTTTAAAGATCATTGTTTCCACCACCGGGACGGACAGTTATTGCAGATTCTGATAAATATATTTTATTAATCAACCCAGAGTCTGTAGCTTCTTTTGTAGATGGCAATAGGCTTGCTTCATACAGCACCCAACGTGGGTTGTTTAGATAGGTCTGCCGGTTCCTTTGGGGATTTAATGACAATATGTACATACATGTAAACATAACAATATGTACCTTAAACAATCAAATATTATAATTTATTTGCAAATAAATTTAATTATTAAGTCAAATCTATTAAAGGATAATCCTATGTGTAAAGTTATTAACAGAGTTATTTATTATTAAAAGCAAAATGGGACATGTCACAATTTCCTCATTTTTACAAATTGTCATACTATAGGTATTTGTGTCTATACGGTATTTCCTTGCTTACCCCTGTAACCCTTCTGATCAAATATCAAAGAGTACCGATACCTCCCTTTGAAGCACAAAAATCTTTTGATGTCGCAAAAATTCACTATAAGCCATAAAACATTTTATAACTCAAGCAAATGCTCCCAGGAATATATCATAGATACGGTTGACAGATACAAGTTTTTGCGGAGAGCAGCGGTGAAGGCAATTTTTCATTGAAATAAATGACTTTTCTTATCTGGACGTTTCCTAACATTGTCAGACGTGGAACCTAGACTGAGCTGTTCTAGATAACGTGGTTAATAACGAGGACTGTGTCGGTTTCATTTGGTAATCTAGACAGAACCCTGTCCAAATGTCTACATGGCTTGGCATTAATTGGGTGGACGATTTGTCTCACGTCCTGGGGACAGAACAAAGGAATTCCGAGTAAGAAAACTGTAATTACTTTTATTTAGGTACTTTTAGATGTTAACATTAACAATGAATAATGTAATGATTATTTTATAAACTTATTGTGTATATTCGCGTAAAGTAAGAACTAGAAAAGTTCAATCCTGAGTTTCTTCTATTATAATTTTTTGATTTCAGAGCAGTGCTGGTAGACTGGGCTACTACATTTCCAGGGCAGATTCTTATTATTATTAGGTAGAGTTGAGACTTGGTAGCTTTACACTTACCAGTTCTGTATTCTTAATTTTCATTCTATTCATGAGCCAGCCGCCATCATCAAAGATCGTGCAATATGAACGAAGATTAATTTTAAACACTGTTACTTTGGTTTAAATTAAAATGAAGTGCATTTATAAATATTTATTGCACACACATGTAATCACATATTATTTAAAATCTCCATGTTAAATATTTTAAAATTAATCGAAACACTCAGACCAAATATGATGGCTATTCTATTTTTTTTAAATGCACTGATCCGGGACAATATTTTCGGATTGCGTCGATTGGAGTGGGTGTAAGTACGTAGTGTGAGCCTCTTGCTTATCGGCTTATGCATTGGGCTCGCCCCGCCATCTGGTAGCTTGCTTACCAGGCAGTGACGGGCGTGAGTGAGGACTGTGAGGCGAGCAATACATCTTGTATTGGACTCTGGCCTCCAGGTAGCCTTCTTCATTTAACAAGAATCGGCTCAGACCGTAAGGTGTCCGTCTAAAACGCCCAGCGCTATCAGGGTGGCGTGGCGTGCCGTGACGTGGCGACAGTCGTACTGTATGGCGGCTGGTTTGTATTCGTTCATGATTTACATTTTTCCTTCCGTTGAAATTTTATAAACATGAATTTTGTTTCAAATCAGCAAACAAGATTCAAGCAGTTTGGTTAGTTGCTCTCTTCATGTGTTCAAGTACGTGAGTGGAATTTAGAGCGAATACATGGCACGTGACTCTGAAAGTTGAATTGCACACGTAGTTAACTTTCACTAAAGTTTGACATCCTCTAGCGCTGCAATGACGGATTTTGTTGTAACCTTGTATGCAGTTACTTGGCTCTCCTAATTATTATTTTTTAACAAAACTTCCACATACCATTGTTCTTTAGACAACGCCGAAACACGTTATATGAATGAATTTATGAGTAGAAATAAAATTTGTAATTTATTTTTATAGATATTATAGATAGTCATTTATTTATTTTGTATAAAATTGATAAAACAAAATTTTATAATTTTAAATTTCGAAACAAATTTTACCTCCTATTTCTCTTGTGTCTTAGTGGCTTACGTTGATTGAACGGATAAAATGATAATGTCAAGAGCCTCGGGACCCTAAATATTAAGGAGTTGAAACATATTTATTACTCGAATTCGAATCTCGATCAACTACTCATGTGGGCCTTTAATGACCTTTAAGTTGCCTACATGCTTTCGTCGTAGTAGCTGATGTGTTGTATTTAGTTTGTAGTGCTTTATTAATAAAGATTACCGGCAAGGAAACAACTTCTAACATTATGTAGGAACACGATATGATAAAATATATACCTATTTGTGGGGAACGCGATGGCCACCGCCGAAATGGACTGTATTTTCTATAGATCGTATCTTCGATGTAGTCACTGGATCCCTTTTCACATATGGGATGCTGGAGTTGTTTTGAAGCTGCTTAGACGAATGAATAAAACTGCCATACCTGCCACATAAGGCATCTAAAAAATTTTGACAGCATTATCACTTACCAACAGATGAGATAGTGGTCAAAGGAAAGCCTTTTAGCAATAAAAAACAATAAAATAATCAAAAGTATCTGTAACTCAATGTAAGATGACACTTACAAAATGGCTCAGGTTTTATGACTGGCCACCTGCCTGATGATAACCATTTTTTGGGAATTCTGTTTTAGTACCATTCCTGCTACTGTTCGTTAAATGAGTCTTACACGTACACACATAGGCACGCTGCCTATACGATGATTTTTTCCATAGTCTCCTTACTTCATCCGACGTAAGGACAGTATAGCACAGTCCTTACATTAGACCAAGAACAATATTAAAAACTTTCGCACAAAATTGAACTCAAAAAAATCTCTGGCAACCTAAATAAAAAAAAATTAAGAAATTGATAGAATTTCCCATTTTATTCATTAACGCTTCGTTTTAGTTTTCATTAGCTCCTTCAGAGTTTGTTTATTCTTCGTTCGAATTTAATGAAGTATAGGTACCACAACTTTTCAACCGCAGGTCTTTTCTATTCAACCCGAGTTGTTCATTACGGTATAGCATATACTATTTGTAAATTTATTCGTGCTTTCAGAAAGACAAACTTAATTGAAAGTTTCTATTCGCTCTCTGCATAAGTCCTTTTGACAAATTTCGTTGGGTAGGAGCTATCGGTGTCATTACAAATTAACGTTGAGAAATCTCTGGGCTTGATAATTGTTATCCAAGTAAGGTAATTTGAACCTTCACTCGTCACCATTAGGTGGATACTGGCATGGAGGAGTCTTTATGAAACATCACGGTTGGAAATAGGTGTCGCTTAGATCTGGATCAGCCGTGACAGGCTAAGCTAGGTGCTTGCTTGTCTTGTGATTTTAACGTGGCACGTATAGGACCAGGTATTTGCACTTATAAATTATCTTGATGCTACATTTTGTAGTGTTGATTTTTTCTACTAGTTTTTCCATCTCATGCGTCTCATACATATATCAACTTTTTAATTCCGTCGCCGTTATTTTTTAATGCCATCAAATACCGTAAAAAGTCTCTAAGTTTTATACAGGCCTTTAGTTAATCTTACGTACCTACAGTAACACAATGCCGGTGCAAAATAAACTGAATGGTCAATTTTCATAATCAAAATATGTATATTCGGCTTCATCTATATTTCATGGAAGTTGATGAAACTGTATACGTTCCCTAAGTAAATCCTCGCATAGTAACAGTATCCCCGTATTTGTGGAATAAATATCTAACAATGCTTTGGGCGTCATGAGCGGGGTAAATTTTACATTATTGGGTATTCGTCAAAATTATACAAGATTTAACAAAATTTTATGCTTTTTGTTTATGTAAAATTTGCCGTGGGAGTTAATATAAAAATAAAATGCATCACAATGATTACAGTAAAATAGTACTTTCATGTAGTACTATTTCACTTAACTTACTAATTACGACAAAAACAAAATAATAATTTTAAATCACTTCAACCCCGCCAAATAAATTATAGCCAGTGTCACTGGGAATAATGTAGGGATTCTAACGAGACGCCAAGCATCTAAATCTATCCAGACATTTAAAAGTTCTGGTTGAATAAACAAACTTAAATACAAACATGAACCCTAAAAAACTCCTTTTTTTAGAGATTGTGACGGAACGTTCACGAGGCTTACTTGATAAGTAACGTCGTTCTTCGTCATAAGTAACGTACTGCACTCTGAAATATGTAGTTGTTAAGTGTCATGTGCCTGTAATTTCTGCTGCTTTCAAGGACTGCTGGCAGAACACACTTTTAGGTAATAAGTGACACATTTTCTACTTGATCATAGTTGCTGGCCAGGCTGGCATTTGTAAAATACCCTCCCACCGTGCGCTGAAGCTCAAGCAGGCAGTGGAGATCAACATAACTATTTTGCCTGCAATTATTATCTTTATTTTTTGTACAGTATTCATGGCCTTTAACCCTAGCTAATTATAATTAAAAATAGGTATTAAATCGAAAAATAAAACGAAACCAATTTCCCACTATGGCATAACATAATAAACTTTCCTCCGTTTTTTGAAAATTGGTTTAAAACCTTCACGGATATTTCTGAGATTAACATTATTAGTTTAATTTACGCAATGATGTAAAATTAATCGTTATATAAATTTATTCGACTCCTAGGCCTGCAGATCAATTGATCGTTTTATAAGTTTTCTAAAATGTATATTTTTGTTTATATAAATAGTTTTTTTTTTATGTTATGGTGACGAAACATGCCTGAGGCTCACCTGATATTAAGTGGAATAACCTCTGCCTATAACAGACGCATTTCGTCAACGACGAATTGCACTGTGCCCGTCACACTGAGACGTCCAGTTGTTAGATCTCATTAGCCTGTAGTTTTAATGGCTCTCAAGGACAGCTGCCGGAACACACTGTGAGGTGTTTAGCAACAGATATTATACTTGAGTGTGGTCGCTAGCCAGGCGGGCATTCACAAAATGCCCTTCCACCATGCGTTGAAGCTCAAACCCGCGGCGGGATTCAAACCATGGACTTGCTGCTCGCCAGTCAATATAGCCAATGCCACTGAGCCATCACTGCTGCAGATGTTCACTGCTGTGCCAGATGTTTAGTTCTATTATGCACTTTTTTTTAACAATATGTATGTATTTTCTTGGTTTCGTATAAAAAAAACAACAATCAACCATTATATTTTCCTTTTATTTATTTAGGTTCAGTTTTCTAATGTCGTCATGTGTATCTTTTAATATTATTATAACGGAAATATCGCATGATTATGTTGTAATATTATTGCTATTACGATCCTCCATCATTGTCATAAAACGTTATTTATTACTATTTATGATGGCTTCTCTGCTCGGACATAACAATAATAATTGGGTTACTTTGGCCCACGCTACGCTACGATGCGTAGCACCAATCTAGGTCGGCTACGAAATCACGTAGATATCTTGTAGCTTGAAAGATATATCAAGAGAGCATCTATTAGTTTTCCTTGAATGGAGACTATTATGACATACTGATTTTTAGATATTTTGGGGTTTATATATGAGGTCTTAAAATTTACAAATATTAGTTCAAAGATGTATAAAACCTTCTAACACACTTTTATTCGTTAGAATTGTATGTATAAGAATTTAACTCACGCATTGCTATATTATTATAAGCACGCAACTTGAATATTCACGTGGTTCTCTTCATCAAACTACGCAATCATCGAAGACTTTTTGTCTAAAAACCGACATATCAGAAATTTCTGTCGTCTATCCAGTCAAAATAGAACCTTGATACAAGAAGACATTTTGGTTTTGAGTTTTAAGGATGCACTTGCCGACGGCTCGAACTTATCAGCGGGCGAGGAGACAAAGCATGCTATTTCACCTATACCTTTGTGGGAAAGGGTAAGACTCCGTGATGAGTAGTACGAAGATAGTGATCGTACATCACACACCCGTATTGCATCTACGCTAATTACGCACACTTGTTTGCGATATATCAATGAAAGCCGAACCATGCCGAACGAATTACGATGTTTGACGACGCGCGACGGACGGAGATAGTGTCTCAAGCTACGTCACGACGTGTGTAGGTATTTCTTATAAAATAATATTATATATTCACAGAGGAATACATTTTGGTTCGGACAGTAGGTACCTGTTGTTATAATTTTCGTTCGTTTTATAATAACATACTGATGTTATTTCACCTATAGTAGGTAAATATTTAGTAAGTAGGGACAATGATTTGTAGGGACAATGATTTGTAGGTACATAGTAAATGTATTAGTTTGTTCTTTTCATATTGATGTACTTAGTAAATATTTACCTACTATAGGTGAAATAACATCAGTATGTTATTATAAAACGAACGAAAATTATAACAACAGGTACCTACTGTCCGAACCAAAATGTATTCCTCTGTGTGTAATTATTTATTACATAATTAGCAAGTTACTGCTTTTACTACAACATATTTTGTAAAGCAGTGACGGCTCAGTGGCATAGGTTATGGACTTCCGCGCAGCAGGTCCATGGTTCGAATCCCGTCGCGGGCTTAATCTTCACCGCGTGGTAGAAGAGCATTTTACGAATGCCCGCCTGGGTAGCTACTACCCTCAAGTAAAAAATCGGTCGCCAAGCACCTAAAGGGAAGCAATCATGGCTCAGTGGCATTGGTTATGGACTGCTGCGCAGCAAGTCCATAGTTTGAATCCCGCCGCGATATTGAGCTTCACCGCGTGGTGGAGAGTTCGTAGCGAAGTTTACTTAGCTGTTCTCAACCGATCAGCAAAGTTTAGCACCGTCGCGCGCGGTCATGAGTTGGATGGGTGACCGCTAGGACAATACTACTGAGCGCTTCCGTGCTTCGGAGGGCACGTTAAGCCGTTGGTCCCGTTTGTGGTCTTAGGATGGCAGTCGTTATAGCATGGTGGTAGGGCATTTTGCGAATGCCCGCCTGTATAGCTACCACCCTCAAGAAGAAAATCTGTCGCCAAGCACCTAACGGTGTGTTCCGGCAGCTGTCCTTGAGAGCCAGTACTTCTAGGTTAGCCTGAACAACATCTTCGACCACATCATCACTTACCATCAGGTGAGATAGTGGTCAAAGGCTAACCTATCAGGCATAAAAAAAAGAGCATTTTGCGAATGCTCGCCGGGATAGCTACCCAAGTAGAAAATCTGTCACCATGCAACTAACGTGAACTCAGTGGCATTAGCTATGGACTGCCTCGCAGCATGTTTATGGTTCGAATCCCGCTGCGGGCTCGAGCTTCACCGCTTGGTGGAAGGGCATAGGGCATTTTGCGAATGTTCGCCTGGTTAGCCACCATCCTCAAGCAGAAAATCTGTCAGTAAGCGCCTTACGGGAAGCAGTGATGGGCCAGTGGCATTAGCTAGTGACTGCCGCGCAGAAGGTCCATGGTTCGAATCCAGCCGCGATATTGAGCTTCCCCGCGTTGGTGAAGAGCATTTTGCGAATGCTCGCCTGGATAGCTACCACCCTCAAGTAGAAAATCTGTTAGAAAGCACCTAACGGGAAGCAGTGATGGCTCAGTGGCATTAGGTTTGGACTGCCACGCAGCAGGTCTATGGTTCGAATCCCGCCGCGGGCTTGAAATTCACCGCTTGGTAGAAGGGCATTTTGCGAATGCTCGCTTGGCTAGCTACCACCCTCAAGTAGAAATTCTGTCACTAAACACTTAACGGGAAGCAGTGATGGCTCTTAGCAATGGACTGCCGCGCAACAGGTCTATGGGTCGAATCCCGCCGCGGGCATGAACTTCACCGCATGGTGGAAGGTTGTTTTGCGAATGCTCGCCCGGCTAGCGAGCTTTGAGATGAGAGTGTGTCGTACCGATTTCAAAATCTGTCTCTAAGCAAGCAAGGTCACACACATTTGGAATAAAAATTCTCTAATCCTGGTAGAACACATTTGGAATAAAAATTCTCTACCTACCCGTAACTGATTTAAATTATTTCCAATAAAAATCAATAACTAATCATAGGTTATTTTTGATAAGGTAAGTGCCTACAATCATCGCTAAGTTTACCATATAAACTTTCGTACTACCTAAGGTATAAGTACCTACTACAAATATACATACTTATTCTACTAATTTACGCAGGTAGATAGGGTAAATCCCCCGGTAGTCAGCCCTGCACCAGTACTCAGCCTTTATAGCATTTTTTTCCATATAAATAGTGTCCAAATTTATTTAAACATTACCGGCAACTTTTAACAGAATCTATGCCCTCTGATTGACGAATACTCACACCTATGAAACTATAGCGTCTCCGCATGTAGAACTATGAAAGTTCATTTGCACTGCACTCAGCGACATGTCCGCGCACGAGGCACAAACTATTTTTTTTCTACGAAACCGCGTTCGAGATTTTCGTAAGTAGTTACTTTGATTTACGGTCATTGTTATAGATTTCTATGTTTTGCTGCTAATAGATGTTCATTCAGTAGTAATTTAAGCTTGAAAAAGATTTTTCTTTGTAAACTACGTTTAAATTAGTATGGCTGACTACTAGGTTTCGGATTTTTGATAATGTCTAGTAGTCAGCCAGTTGTGGCTGACTACTGGTTTTATTGTAGTTTTCGTAATTTTAATTGAAATTAACTAAGCAAATAGCTTTTGTTGCACTTAAAATTTTGAACACAACGTTTGTAACATTAAAATCTCGTTTTACCAGTAGTCAGCCGCGTATAAATGTACGAGGCCGACTAATAGATCGGTAAACCCAGTACTCAGCCCTAGCTTGTGTTATGGAAAATTGAACCGTATTGCCTCTTAAATAGGACTATATTTTTAACTCACTTACAAAAAAGAGGAGGTTCTATGTTCGTCAGTATGTATTATTATTTTTTTATGTATTTTCATCTATATTTTCGCCCAATATGAACAGATTTTGATGATTCTTTTTTTTTTAAAGAGTATACTTCCGAGTTGGTCCCATTTTAATTTCATTGAAATCGGTTAAGCGGCTTACGACTTACACTCTAATTACTGAAAGTGTTACGCCTACTTTGATAATATAGTCATTCACATTGAATGACAATCGATCCCGTAGGTAGCAAGGGTCACTGAAAAACTTAAAAAAGTTTTTTTTACCAAACATGGAGCTGACTTCAACACCCAAAAGTGTGAAATAACTTGTCGACGTCGGTACCATGCGCACAATATTGTAATAATAAGTACTTTTAAACTATCATGGTACCATTCTTCGTCACAACACGCGCTGTAACGAAGAAATGAACAGTGACACAGAAATAAACGACTTTAACAATATTGGATGCGACGTATGTACGTATGTACCATGCAGGAGCATGGTACGATTTAAAGTGCACTAAATTTGCTAACGACACTTATGAAAATGTTTTTAATCAACCATTTGTATGTGAAAAATGTGTATGAGTAAATAAGAGGCTGACTATAGGGGAAGACTAGGCTGACTTCTGGCCAAATGAGGCTGACTACTGGTTAAAAGTGCCATATTTTGTTATATGTTGATTTTTTTCATGATTATAAACATTATTACCTTTTTGTTGATTTAATTAGAATATTTAAGAAATTATCTTTCAATTAATAACCTGTAACTTTATAAGTACAAATATACCATTAAACTACAGGTACACGAAGTTTCAATTTGTGTTAAAAGGCTGACTACTGGGTGTTTTACCCTACATAGTACTAACTTTATTATTTGTTGTGATCTTATAGCTATGTAGATAGGTATGCAATGTAATGCGCGCCCGCGAATGTCGATTTGACATCGCTGACAGTTGCGTGCCTAGGCAGGCCTATATGATACATGATAATTATATCGTAGATAGGTAGGTATCTTCCATTGAGCTTCTAATTCTAACCCTTTACTACTTTGTGTTAGGTAGGTTCTTTCTCGAAGCTATATTACTGCTTAGACTATATTCTAAAAAGAATGCGGACTACCTACGTCCATACCATATCTAACCAAATGCAGCTTTTTATATTGTCTAAGTGTTGCTAAAATGATTAGGTACTCACCATAGCTATCATGACCTGCGTATTGACTAATACCTACTAGGTACTAACTTAGGTGAGAGTAGGTGAGTACCTAGACATAGTTACGTATTTATATTACCCAAGTACCTATCTATATGGATTATGGCGTCCGACACTTACTATCACGAACAAACTAATCAAATGCGAAAGAAAATCCGGTCCCCAACTCCCAACATATGTAAATAATATATATAAGTACGTAAGTAGGCATAGGCACTACATATTGGTAGTGTATACATACGTGCACACCAAAAAGCAACAGGGCATTCCTTCAATATAATATTATGTTCTAAGATCGCGGCGCGATGCACGTGACTTTTGGTAGTGTGCGTTTTGTTAATTATATATTAGTGTGCTGCGCATGAGACCCGCCCGCCCGCTTCCCTCACCGCGGAATGGAAGTATTGACATGAGATGCCCAATATTTTGAACGAAAAACTAGCGCGCAAAACTATGTGTGCCGACCTTTGGCTCTAGGATGTTTATGATTATACTACTGGATGTATTTGTTTTCCAAAATGTTATCTAAAATGATCATGAACTGAGCTATGCTTCTATGTAAATAATTTTAGGGATTTCATGCTCTATAAGTCGTTTATTTACGACTAAACATGCGCTAAAATTCGTGATATTACAGGGATGTTTCGAGGCTTATAACTATCATGTGAAGATTTTTTTTACAAATCGGTGCCAAGACAAGCCTAGATAATGAAGAGATAAATCGATATCATGCTTAGTTCTGGACCTAAAACCTCAAATAAGGGAGTGATCATCCTACGGCGTTTGTATGGAAAAGTTACCGGCCAGTTCAACCTTAACTTCACCATCATTTAACATACATCTGCGTCTCCAGCAGTGGTTAAAACAAAAATACTAGGGCCCGCAAACAAACTGTTTACATTATTAGAGCATAAAAAATTTGAAGCGCTCGTAGCGAAGTTCACTTAGCTGTTCTCAACCTATCAGCAAAGTTAAGCAACGTCGCCCGCGGTCATGAGTTGGATGGGTGACCGCTAGTGACAATACTACTGAGCGTTTCCGTGCTTCGGAGGGCACGTTAAGCCGTCGATCCCGGTTGTTATCTTAGGATGGCAGTCGTTATAGCATGGTGGTAGGGTATTTTGCGAATGCCCGCCTGGCTAGCTACCACCCTCAAGTAGATAATCTGTCGCCAAGCACCTAACGGTGAGTTCCGGCAGCTGTTCTTGAGAGCCAATACTTCTAGGTTAGCCTGAACAACATCTTCGACCACATCATCACTTATTATCAGGTGAGATAGTGGTCAAAGGCTAATCTATCAAGGCATAAACAAAAAAAAAAAAAAAAAATTGAAATATTTATTTAAATCTTTTTTAAATCTACAACAAGAAACTATAACAAAATGAATAAGAAATCAAATGTTGGTGTTTTGTTGTTTTTCTTCATTCGTTTCCTTTTTGCAGTAAATCCCGTATTTGTTTATACATTTTAAATGAAGATGTTTTATTTATTCATCAATTATATTTTGTATATAATTGCCCTTTTACATTTCTAAATTTGTTAAACAGGCACGACTATCAATCTTCTATACTGTTGATGCTGTTTATAGGATATTATTGAATAACAATATAGAGAAGCAGCATTTTGGAACAAATCATTTCGACAAAACCATAAAAACATTTTGTTATTGTAATTTCCCTACATTACATACAAAACAGTTTCTGTTTGAAAGCTATTGTAAGAATCAACCATATGAAAATGAATTGAAATCAAAATATGTTACTTATTATATTTTATCATAATTTATATATTATATAAGTCCTAGGTTTGATAAAAATTCGAAAGTGTCCAACATTTTAATTTGAATTGAAATATTCATCTCCCAAAATTTGGATGCAATATAATTACTTAACAGAAATTAACATTATCTATGTCACTATATTTTTGGACACAGTTCAGGAATTGTGATCTTGTTACTTGTTTTACTGTTTCAATTACGTCTGACTTATACTGTTTAAAGTTCAAAATGGAATTATATTGGATTATTTTAAAAGGAAATTATTGCTACTGTTAAAGTAATCCTCTTCCTTCCGCCGTTATCCTTAAAAATCTAAGCATAGTGATATTCCATGGAAATTGCAATTTTTTGTATATTAGTCGCCACCGGCCTTTCTTTTGACGAAGACGGCTTTTCTTTGGCGATGTGATGGCGTCATGAACACTGTTGTCAACATTAGTGCAAATTTGATCTCAACTTAATCAAATGGCTAATGCCATATACTCGTATGTGCAGAAATGGGCAGAAAGAAGCCGCAGTGAATGGCAGCATAAACTTAAGAAAAGTTATGAAATCCAGGCACGCATTGACAAGAAATGCAGCGCTACTTTCTGTAGAGGTTCCAGAGGCTAACAACTGTAAATTAGAACTTATTATATGCTTACCGCTCGATCAGACAAGTTCTTCACCCTACAGTGAAGATAGGCCGGTTGTCCCACAGCGGCAGTGTAGTCACGTTTGGTATTGTTATCAAAGTAGGGCTGCCCGACGCTCTCAGTCACCATGGTCACGTTGCCGGGATCGACCGTGGTGGTGGTGACTTCTGCGTCGTGCTCATGGGCATCTTCACCACCGGCAGATATTCCTAGAAGAAAGCAGAAAGACTGTTGATTGAAAAGGCTCATCATGGGTTTGTTCTTAATATAATGTGATTTTCACACGTTTAGATAAATAACTTGAATGTCTAGTCCGTAGATTAGCTTGGGACATAATTTGGGATTACGCAAGGTGGATAATTGGCTAAGGAATAAAACGGTGAAAAGAAGTTATATTTCCGTACTATCTGAATGTATATAAATTATTAAACCAACCAAGCTCAAGTTGTACTCTTACAACGAGGTTTCCGTACTAACATACTACTTTGATATTTTAAATGTTATTACCAAAAACTAGATTACTATTCTTTCTGTTTAGGATCCTTACCGCGACGCCATCCCGCACTAAGCTGGTCTTTATCATTTTCGGTTTTAGTATGTAGTTTGTACTATTATCGTTAAATGTTTAAAGTTTGTACATATGATCGTCTTAACTATAGAGTTATATGAGAACCCAAAACGTTGAAATAAATACGTTTCATGTATTAATACCTTTTTTTATTTTTTAAACCTTTTGTACATATTTTTATTATATTTACTTTGCTTTTTTTAGTTGATAAGCTACTCACCAGGTTGACTAACAGCATACGTGTATTTAATCCGTCATTGTAACTCATTGTTAAAATTTCAACCAGCGATCTACGACGGTTCAAAAGACACCAGGCGTTTACGGTTCATGATAGTTGGCTGGGTCGCAAGCAGCCCGTGAGAGTAACTGTGTTTTGAGTTTTGTGGTCCCTTTTTTCGTTGGCTATAGCTTGTCTCTTTTCAAAGGCGCGTGGTTTGCTAGTCTGCAAACAACCCGCTAGATTATTTTCAATTGTAAATTAAATCTTTCAAGCCATATAATTTATTGTCAAACTATTTTAGCATTAATTCCCGAGAGAGTGTTTCTTTTTCCGAAGCTGGTTTGTTTTTTGGTTTGACAATGGGCTCCTGATTATGCAATATAATACAATAAAAAATCTTTATTGGCCAACTATTTCTTGATGTAATTTCCAAGCAACAAAATATTGTCAGCCTTTTCAATTGCTCTAAGTTTGATGTGTCTTTTCGATTTTGCTAGGCCGTAAGTAGGCCGCGGCGTTGATATACATTGTCAGCGTTTTGAAAAGAATTTTCTTTTTTAAGTTGCGCGGTTTTTTCAGTAACCACTAGGCTACTTGCAGCCTGATCTAAAAAACGTATACACAATAAGCTACGTTTTTCAAGCGAACAAGCTCAAGTGGCTCCCTATAATGCTTCGTCTGAATGCTCTTATTTTGTCACTACTTACAGTTTTTGACCGACTTCAAAAAAGGAGGAGGTATACTTACTGCTGTTTTATTATTATTATTTATATTTGTTAATATACTAAGACTAAGTGTTTTGCAAATACATTTGATATATCTAAACCATTACTAACCACATCAATGTTGTTAGTCATTGCGGCAGGGTAACCACTTAACCCCCCGAAGGGTTCCCGCCTTGTCGTGGCGGTGGGGCTTAGTAGCCGTGGCTTCGTCACCCACGGTGAAGCGAAGAGGAACCAGGGGCCGTGCTGACTTGGGCAGTCGGCCGGCCCCAGAGGGGCCGCTCCACTGGGCTTTGCCTCTAAGTCCAGACTGGAGCGGCAACGGGTAGGCTGCGGTGCTGTATGGGCAGCACCACATCTGAGGCGGGCTGTGGTGTTGTATGGGCGACACCACAGCTGACGGTGAGGGGCCACGGCAGGAGAGGAGTGCCGGTATCACGGTGCGCCGCTCTCCCTACCTTCCGTGGCCACGGCGGGGCCGCCACCGTTGGATGGCGGACGCGGAGGGGCCGCAGGGGAGGAGGAGTGCTGGTATAGCGAGGTGCCGCTCTCCCTATCCTCTGCGGCCGAAGTAGCAGGCGACGGGGCTACTCATCTGACCCGTCACAGGGGGACCTTGGGCGTCGGAAGCGGGGTCGTCTGACGCCCATTTGCGGGCTAGGTCCCCGGGTGGTAGCGACGTGCCATGTGTTCTGGTGCGTCGTGAGGGGTAGCACCCCAGGAGGGGTCCGGCAACGGACAACCGTGGCGGGTTCGTGGTTGAGTGCTAAAGCGACCCTGCGATCCCGCCGAGAAGCGGTAGAGATGGAACACCGTGTGTTATTTAGTCGGTAGAGGCACTTGCTGCTGTGGGAGTAGTTGGTGTCGAGCCCGACATATCCCGGCCACCTTCCCCGGGGTGGACGGGAATGCGTAAATGCATTTTTCACACGTTAAAAAAAAAAAAGGGTAACCACTTAGAGCCAAAAAATATTTTATTTAAATGTGCTACGTAAGAGTTGTAACATTCCAGTGCTATTTTGTTACATCTTTTACTTATATTTATATTTAGTAGCGTGTTTTGCGTTTAGTAGCTGGCGTGTTTTCTCTTTGTCCTTGAGACATGCCACCAACTATTTAAACACATCGTGTATTTTGGGTTGCAAAGTTATTTTGAATTTTATGGTATAGGTAATATAAGTTTTACTAATTTGTACGATTGTTTCTTGTATTAGAAATTACATATTATTTATTTTGTAATTGTATAAGTATTTTTCATCCATATCTATTTATAAATTTGCTTTGTAACGTAACGTGTAGTCTGAAAGAAATTGCTTTCAGCGATAAGACCGCCCAAATTCATACCTACTTATTAATATGTTTTAAGTTATATGTTTGTAAATTTGTAAAGTGTCAATAAAGTGTGATCTATATATCTGTAGAAGTAAAGGAGTCAAATACTTAATAAGGGGCAGATAAAGTGACATACTCATGCCGGGAAAGGATTCGGTCTTTGATAATTATGATTTTTGTGCAATATGCAATCTATAGTATTGAATTAGTGCTGTTAAACAAAGCATATACAAATTACGTCAATAAATTGTTCACGAATACGTAGAACGGTACGTAAAAGAGTTCTCTCTTTATAACATTTATTAATTGAAGGTATTTTCCTTACATAAATTACAAACCTTTTATGTAAGTACATTTTTTGTCTTTTTATTATTCACTAAACATCAATAGACATAAAGTCAGAAACAATTAATTTAACACAATTAAGTTAAAATAAGGTCAAAGTATATTTTGAAAGAAGATCTTTTTATAGCCACAGTTCGTTAGGGAGCCGTGAAAGCCTCCGTTATACGCCTATTGTCAAAATAATGACGTTCAAAGCCTGTAATAGAAAAAGGGTTTCAGCAGAAAAAGGTCACGATTTTAAGCCATCATTTTAGTAAATACAAAGACATAAAAGCTTATTTAGAAATGACAAGGGTAGAAAGCAGAAACTGAACAGGTAAAAGTAAACTGACGTCATTTTGTGAATATTTTGAACCGATTACTTAGTTCCCCTATAATGTACTTGATAAAAAATCGTGAAAGTTGCGTTAAATTTCTCTTGTTTTTTCTGAGTTCAAATAAGGAGTTTATCAAGGCATGTATGTAGTTTATTTATTATTATTTGTTACATATTGTTTACTTATAAAAAATGAATAAGGCCTTCAATCAATTATATAAAAATTACAAGCGTGTACATATTTGTATGTACCTACGTATGTTTGTCAATGCATTTTTCCGGAACTATTATTTGCGTTGTGACAACTTTTTACTAGCTTTAATTTACTTTACCCTACGGTGATAGTATCATCAAAATCGGTTTAACACTTTTCATGATATGGACTTATACGTGTTGTTAGGGTAACTTTCCCGGTTTAAACGTTGAAATTTTAACTCTGAAATGTTTTCAATCAGTGATATGGTACCGCCTTTTTTATGCTTGATAGGTTAGTTAGATGATGTGGTCGAAGATGTTGTTCAGGCTAACCTTGAATACCTGGCTCTCAAGGACAGCTGCCGGAACACACGCTTGGTGCTTGGCGACATATTTTCTACTTGAGGGTGGTAGCTAGCCAGGCGTGCATTAGCAAAAATGCCCTATCACCATGCTTTAAAGACTGCCGTCGTAAGACGAAAACCGGGACCGATGGCTTGACGAGCCCTCCGAAGCACGGAAGCGCCATCTACCTCATGACCGTGGCGGACATTGCTTAACTTTGCTAATCAGTTAGGGACAGCTAAGTAAACTTCGCTACGAGCGCTTCAAAAAGCTGCCGAACAAGCGATGTTAGTTAATTTCGTCTTAAATATTATTTCATAATTTTGGACACAAGGATAAACACTGCACGAGCATAACCTTATCGTAGTAGAATCTTGAAATTATCTAAATTTAACATAACCTTCGTAGAGGCACCAATACAACAAACTTTTCCATATAAGTGTATAACCATTATACTAACTTTAGTTTCAATCTTGTTACACAGAATGTTACATATTCGTAAGTGAATCTTAAATATACGACAAGGCATGGGAATGTTGAGGTTAAACTTAAACAATTTGATTCCGTGAACACTCGAGACAAATAATTGATACGAGATAGCGTATCAGATACGTCGTATATGTACCCACGAGTATCTATCAATTCCTACACCAATGGTTTGTAAATTCTACTATTCCTATATTATCATCAACAGCTATAATTTCCAACCTTGAAAAAAGGCCGCTCTTATTATGGGTGCTATAATCTCAACGATTAGCATGCGTTTTGGGGACCACAATGTTAGATAGCAATTCTTTATGATTTACTTCTGGCCCATCTTAGTATTTTTCGCTTGCGTCTTACGACTCTCACAGGAAGACAATTATATAGCAGAATGTGAAATTTAAAGGTAGAAAATATATTGTAATAAATATATTTGTAATAAAAAAGGCCTCTTAAGTGCCACTAACACTTAAGAAGCCGGTGTTACCCTGATTTCCTTTACAAACATAATCCCATAATTTTTATATTGTTATGATTGCAATAACGCCTGCTAAGCGGATTACATTACAAAATTACAAATATACGATAGGAAATTTTTTTTTTCCGCACATGACTTAAATTTTTCCTATCGTATATTTGTAATTTTGTAATATAATTCCATAATCTTTTTGTAACTAGAACGTATTTTTTTAAGCTCCCGTGGCGAAGTTAACTATGCTGTTCTTAACTCATTAGCAAAGTTAAGCTACTTCCGCTGCGGTCTTGAGTTGGATGTGTGACCGCTAGTGACAGTACTACTAAGCGCTTCCGTGCTTCGGAGGGCAGGTTAAGCCGTCGGTCCCGGTTGTTATCTTCGGATGGCAGTCATTATAGGATGGTGATAGGGCATTTTGCGAATGCCCGCCTGGCTAGCTACCCCCTCAAGTAGAAAATCTGTCGCCCAGCACCTAATAGTGTGTTCCGGCAGCTGTCCTTGAGAGTCAATAATTCTAGGTTAGCCTGAACAACATTTTCGACCACATCATCACTCACCATCAGGTAAGATTGTGCTAAAAGGCTAACCTATCAAACATAAAAAAAAACATACTACACCATAGGTACAATTATTTTATTCAGGTTCGTATAGTATTTATCTAAATAAAATGGGGCTAATTATTACTCGAATACATCATAGCATAGTATGAATATACTCGTGTTATAAAATATTTTGTTTTAACGTTTGTACCTATGGGAAAACCGGTTTTCGCCGGCCCCTTTAGCATTTCTTTGCTAATATATTCAGCCGCTTGTAAATTTATCTTCAGGAAAATTGTTGTGGTTTATGCACTGATGTATAAGCAACCTACTTCCGGACTAAGATAACTATATCTCTTGAGCTGCTACCGAAGATTTCATGTCAAAGAAACTTTACTTGTATTGGAATTACTCTTTTTGTATATTTCTAAAGAAGCGTTTAAACGTTTGAAAACTCGACTACTTACTTCATAAGTTTTCCGATAAACATATCAAAGTCCTGAGTACATTTATTGAACAAGAGGCTGATTGAGACAAAGATATATTGTTTGATCTTCTCTAACTGGGTAATGGATACGTTTGCGGATATCTTGCAGCTTTGAAAGGGGTTAGATGACTCATGAGGGGTTAGCGAGTTATTGGCATTCTGCAATGCGCTGTGTACGTGACACACAAATATTATCGCCTCAGGTGCCGTGTGCGAGCTCAAAAGCAAATAACTCAAAGCAAAGGAAATCGACGATTCTACTTACACTCGAGGCTTACAACACTCCTCTATAGACAAGTATACGAGTATATATTTTATAAGCTGCACAATTCGTACGTATCGAGCGTAAGCGTTTTCATATTGACTTATTCAATACGAATAGCGTCGCTCATATTGATGAGGGTTTTGCTGCTGATGCTTGCATTAACCAATACTACGTCATAGTTATGATATTCTTCATAATTAGTGTTACTAACCTTGAACTCTTGAGGGTTTCTATTTGCCTAAATGTTACACGACTTTTCTAAAAGTATATATTGCGGTTGGTTTTACAAATATATATAGGTATATATACAGGGTTATTGGTAAAATGCTGCCATATGTTTCTGGGTTGACTTCTGCTAGTCCTAAGAAACATTATGAGATGTATTTTATACGCGTTGTCGTATAATTGGTGTTTTTAAAAAAGATTATTTAAAATTGCTGTCAGCTGTTAGATGACCAATAAATATATACATAAATAAAAATATATGTCGTAAGACATATAGTAACAAGTTTCAATTCCAAGTTAAGCCGGTTTACCAAATTTGATTATTCCATTGCTAATGGATAATATTTTAATTCTATGAATATGGCAAGTGTTTTTGAAATCTATTCAATAAATCATTATACAACAAATAAAGTATTAACGCAGACTTATTTGTTACTGTAAAAAGCCAATACACAATATTTTGATCTATATTTTGATACACGTAAACATGTTTTGAAAGTTATGAAGGCATAGACTTATTTTTTATATAAATCTCACTAGGGTAGAAGTCAACGATCATTTTTACTTTATTTCTTCTGTTGTTTAAATCTTTTCACATATTTTTAATATACTTGTTTGTCTTTTGGATTAATCAACTTGCTAAAAATATTTGTAATGTATATTAGCATTTCAGTGGGGTTTTCTCTAAATATAAATTTATTTATATCATCTTACATAACGTAGAATAGCCACACAGTCATACTTTTGGATTAGGTAAAAAGCAACTAAGTAGTGACGCCAAAGCTTTGCAAATAAAAGATTGTAATTTTGCAGGTTCTAAGAAAAAAAAAAAAAGGATATAACTTTCGTTGAGAAAGAATGATGAAGCTTGTTTACCTTGGTAAGTTGTAGAACGCTTACGCTAGAGGCTAAAGTCAATCCAACACATGAAGATAAGTAGGCACTTGACGCAATCACATAGTACCCTATCGGCCGGTATTATGCTAAAAAAGATATTTTCTTAACTAACGGGAGCGCGCGCGCACGTCGATGGTCGACGATGGATTCGTATGCAGTGGTTGTCACTAAACGGGTCTACCGTCAGATTGGCCATCACAACGGATAGTGACCCACCAAATCTCAAAAAAAACAAGACTTCAATGGTTTGTTTCCCTCAACGACCTGAATTAAAATAGCAATAAAGTTAATAATAATAGCCATTTGGCGTAACCACTAAAGAAAGAAAAATCTTCTAATGAGCAGCATGTCACTACTCCCGTTATGAGTAGTGTATTGATGTAAATTGGGTAAATTACGGAGATTCCTACTATCTGTGTGGTGGCCGGTACAATACCAATAAAAACATTTCTGAGACGAGTTAGTGTCAAGCAGGCGGAAGGCCATACAAGCTATTTATTATTTTACTTATTGTCATAGAACCAACAGCACTTAAGAAATTTACATTATAATTATTATATAAACTCTTACTGCCAATTACAGATCCTTACTTTTTATACAAGAAAAATAATAATATATATCGCTTTAAACATGTACTACTAAGAGAGAAAGACTACCTTCTATTAACATTATTTGGCACGTACCAAGGATAGAATATATCCTAAGGTGGTGTACCTAATTAAATTAAAGAGTTATTATAGGCGTATAAGTAAGTTAACCTAACACACCATTCACACACTTGTGTGATCTTTACGTGTCGTTAGATTATGGAACTCGCACGCTTCTTCATAATTGCTTACTTTGTTTCGCGTACAGTAATATAGCGCCCTAACATACTTGGATTGAATGAATTGAAAAAAATGATAAATTTAATTCTAAACTTTAAAAAATAATGAATTTTGTGTTTTCATGTATTTTGTTAGCGAATACATATTGTACCAACCCTTTATATATCCTTTTATATATATATATATATATATTGAATATGTGTAGGAAAATGATGATGATCAAACAACACATAGACATGAAGCTTTCGGAATTCATCATAGTATAAAAACTTAATTTTAGATTTTCTTGAATAGATAATAGTCGCTGTGCGACGATATAAATTCTTAGAATCCATTAAAATTGCAGTATTCCAAGAACTGATTGCATAAGACATGGAATCACTACATACAATATTCAGGTAGACTTGTAACTATTGTAAGATTGCATGCACCCAGTTTTTGGCATTGATAAACTGATTATATCGCAAGACCATAGTTTGGGGCTGATTTGTCTTTGGGGAACCCAACCATTAGGCATGGTGGGCGTTAAAGTCTCCAAGGATGATTATATCGGCAGAGAGATATTGGTAAATAAAAAGTCCTTTTTAGGAAACAATACGCGAATTAAAAAATGTAGATGGTAATACAGTTCAAAGAAGGAAAATTGTTTGTAAAAATATACTTACTGATCGCATTAAAGAGCGCAGAAAAAATGACTTATTACAACTACTGCAAGCCCAGCGGCTTGTCAAGCCACATAAGTACGTAATATAAATAAATTTTGTAACAATTCTTTATAACATTATGTTACAAATTTTAAAAGATAAATGTATATAAATGTTATTCAAAAAAGAAATGTAATGTTTCCTTAAAACATTTTTTAAATGTTTATTTTGTATTATGTACTAAAACATAAACAGGCATGCTCATTGAAAATATTACGTTACAAAAAATAACATTATCTTTCATCCGTGAAAACAAAAGCAAGCATTGAGATAGGTAGGTTGTATTATATAAACGCTATCCCATTCGGGCCGACTTTGAAGACGGACCGTTTCACTTTCAACGAGCATCGTCCATCATCCAGACAGCTGTCGATTGCAGTAACCTCTTCTTTTATCACGAAATTTGTAATGAAATAACGTTTCCCTCGATTTGTTACGAGATACTGATATTAAATCGTTTTTGATGACCCTCATTTGCCTTGGAATAGAAGGTTCATGATAAAATATGACTGAACGTAAATTTATTACAACCCTTAGGTAAAATAGTAAGTGATCTATAACCTTTGGGTTGATCACAAATAAATTAATACACACCTACGTTTTTTTGCACATAAAGAAAGTACCTAAACAAAACAAGACACATAAAAAGTCAGTCTCAGGGAATTGTGTGCAATTATACATATTCAGTTCCTAAGTAAGATATTTTTAGTAAAATATTGCAGTAATAGGTAAGATATTGCAGAAGGAAAACTCAGGGTGCACATGAAAATTATGCCTAATTTATTAAAAAACACAACATAAGCTATTATTTTGAAAACTTAAGACAGAATTATTATTCTTTTAATTTATATTACTTGAAAAAATATATATTACTAAATGAAAACAATAACCATGTAAAATTTCGATAAAAAGTGTGGCCCTGAGATTCTTGCCGATATCCGAAATTAATAGATGCTATATTTTATTCAGAATCTATAGAAGTATTACGAATAGCTATACATTACATTTTATTTTCTAAAATGTTATAAAAAAATGACATTCCAGCTCTCACTTCCACACCATGATTGAAATGCACCAGGTCGATATTCTGGTGTTGCAAATTCAATACCGCTGGAAATTATCTTTTTCCATCCACAATAATTTCTATGTTGTGGATAGCATTCTCTTGCAAATAATACAATTCAAATGAAACAAAATACCTTCGTCGATTTGTTGTAAAGTGTTGATTATATACCTACCTATAAGCCTAAATAAAAATCTTCTGCTATTTGTGTAGATGTCATTAACGTCAAAAACACTGGAAAAATTGTCATTTCAGCACCCACTTCAATAGCAATATTGGAAATGCACCAGGCAGGGTGGTATCCTGGCATTGCGGATTCAATTCCTGCTGGATTTTCTATTAAATTTTATCATGATTGGTATTTGTGAGAGCGTCGTATATTTAATAAATTGGCAGATATTTGGTAGATCAATAACCATATGATGCAAGTAGGGTTCTTAATGGGACACCTTACCTACCCTACCTATGTATCCAGACTAACTAATAGTTAGCGGGTACACTACCAACAAAATGATTGGTATCACGAAGGCGTCTAGTTACAAAACTAAGGCCAAAGCTTTTAACAATTGTGTTCTTTTTTTACATGTGTAATTTTAGTTAAATAAATAGTAAATATTTTTGTATTGTGAGAGAACACAGTTTTATTGACTCCGTATTAATGATTTAAGGGTAGGATCCTGATAACTCCGCATTTTGCAATATAATATTGATAGGAAACAAAAAAAATATACAACAGTTTCAAGTATAGGTATTAATTTATTAAACACAATTTATTATATACCCAAAAGCGACCACACAAAGAATGATTATTTTATCATCTAAATTGAATACTTACCGCTTCGATGGAATTTTCGATAAATTCGTTAGGATAGTTCTTCTAGGTTAGATAAATTCAATTATTCTTGATTAATTCAATACGGTTTGAGTTAAGATCGTTAAGGCCGTTTCTCTTTATAAGGGAGCGTTACTTTACTAACAGCAATTATATTACTTATACAAAATATATTATGATCAAACTTGAAATTGTAGGTATTTTTAATAGCTCCAAGCTTATGAATCAGGATTCTTTTAACTCATATAACTTCCATTGATGATTATAAAAGCTGATGGTTGTTAGAGAACAATCCGCCGTATGAGTCAGCACTCCACAATCAGGAGTAGAATGAACAAAGACTAACATTGATCATATCAATTCTTGGGACCTTGTTTGTTGTGAATTAATTGCCAGCAAAAATATCCAAAGACAGACGGTGGCAGGCACTCGTAAGTGTAAAATGGTTAAATGATTATAGTACTAAAATCATCAGTATAATAACAAATTTATCATCCAGTCCCTGCTTCAGAATGACATTGACCATGTCTTCCCGATTGGATATCGTAAGAGCCATACAGGGACTAGCATGACGCAAATATTATCACATTTTTTTTTTTTTTTTTTTTTTTTCGTTTATTGGTTTACCAAACTGGTCATAGCACAAGACTTATGGTACTTAAATTAATGTGCGTTATATAAAATTATCAACAAGTACACGACCTTCTTGAGGTAAACACAGCATGCTTCTACAGTATGATGCTCTTATACTATATTAAACATAAATATAAAAAAAAATACTAATAAACTATTTAAAATTATTACAGTTTTGAAGAAGAAATTTCTTTAGGCCATGAGTAGATGTACTAAATATGTCAATATCGTGACACACATCGTTATACAGTGAACACATTCTTAATATCGGAGAGTACTTGGCATAGTTAGTTCGACAGGAGATAACACTGAAAGTTGTTCGGTTGTGAAGACGGCTGCTTGAGCGAGGCACACTAAATAAGACGTTACTGAGCAATTCTGGGCTATCGATTCTGCCATGAATGATCTTATGCAGAAACACTATATCCGCGATGTTCCGTCTATGTTCCAGTGAAAGCATTTTAAAATGATTAAGCCTAGAGTTATATGACTTCAAACAGCTACAAAGATTCCCAGCGTAGGAGAGATGATACAAAAACTTTTTTTGTATAGTTTCAAGCCGATTTATGTGCACATCGTACGAGGGACTCCAAATGGGACTACAGTACTCCAGAAGGGATCGCACATAGCAATTAAATAGTAGAATAGGGATTTCACTTCCGTTAAAGAATTTAGTTTGTCTTATCACAAATCCCGCAAGACGTGCTGCTTTTTTCGCGATAACGTCAATGTGGTCGCGAAAGTCAATTTTGGTGTCAACGATGACACCCAGGTCACGTATGCTAGATACTTCATTAATTGGAGTGGCATTTATGTAGTAAACTGCAGGCGTTGGATTGACTTTTCTCGTGAATTTTATGTGAAAACATTTAGTGGCATTTAAAACCATTTTATTTTGTGAACACCAATAACTGATTCTATCAATATCTCGTTGAAGACAATTTGTGTCTTCATGCTGCCGAAAAAACACTGTATCTGACAAGCGGTACTACCATTGATAGCTTTTGAAGAGGATTACAACAGGTAATCTTCTGGCTGTGAAACAAAATCCAAATAAGCCTATGATAAAGATTCGAGAGTGAATATGTTTAGAGCTGCGCACGCACAAGGTTAGGCGCTTCTCTGATAAATTACCTAAAATTACTGTATCAGGTACGGGTGCAGCATAAAAGGCAAGTTCAAGTAGTAAGATTGAGAATGGCAAACTGGAATGTATTACCGATAGCTGGAAAAGGAAGAGGGCTAGCAGGATGCAATGCAATAAGAAATACATTTATTTTGCTTGCTTCCAGCTGAAAATTGAAATAGGTTGAAAGGTAAGAAAACCATTATAGATTTTATTTATCGATTTCGCAGGTTTTTAAATGCTTTCAAAAAATATACTTATTACCATAACCTAATCTTTAAAAATATATATATAAACAAGCACGATCGCGTGCAAAGCGATACTAATATTTACAAATTGTAAAATTCTTGTCCTGAGTTGGATTCGAACCCGCATGATGGTTATAATAATGGAATAAGACCACAATATTCGGCTCAGTTGTTCATTTTCCGATATCTTAGGGGTCAGTGCAAATCCAGGAGATGTGAGGTCAATTCTCACTTGGCATAAGAATTACAGCTGGTTGTTAAAACAATGTTATTCATCAAAGGTGATTCTCTAGGAACATTGACACTACAGTTTGGCACATTTAATCGCGTTACTAGCGATATGTTAAATTACTTTACTGATATTTTTTGTATAGCTGATAAGTTAGCCTTTGACCAATATCTCACCTGATGGTAAGTGATGATGTGGTCAAAGATGTTGTTCAGGCTAATCTGGAACTACTGGCTCTGAAGGACTGCTGCCGGAACACACCGTTAGGTTAGCTTGGCGACAGTTTTTCTACTTGAGGTTGGTATATAATCAGGCGGGCAATCGCAAATTGACCTACCACCATTTTTTTTTTTTTTTTTTTTTTTTTTTTTTTTTGACCCGGGAAAATCCTTTATGGATACCACCCGGCTCCGGGGGGAGCAGGGTGGTTATGTGGGAGTCCTCGCCTGAGGGGCCTTACTACCCCCACGGGGGGGTAGTAAGTGAGGTTACCCACTAAAAACCCGGGATGAGCAGTCTGCCGCCTAGACGGGGCGAGATGGGGTAGCGTTAGCAATCACCATCTCGCCCCGGCGGTTGGCCCGTCACTGGTGACGGGCCCCGGCCAATGGAGGGATGACCCAGCTCATTAGGGCCATCCCCCAGACGTGTGGGATCGTGCAAGCCAGTGGAGAATCCCCCGACTCTCCACCGATGATCCGCACAACACTAGGTAAGAGCGAGAAGGCGCCCGAATCGCCTTCTCCTTCCCCCAGTTCGTCTACGCCGGAGCGGGTCTGCGAGGACGTCGTCCTCCCTCGCCCGCTCCGCGGTCTCTTTCTGCGCCATCACCTCTTCGCAGAAAGAGACCACCGCCTGCCACGATCCGTCGCTGCCGAGCATAGCGTTAACCACGCTCGGCAGCGACAGATCTGCGCCTATGACCGCTGTGAGGGCGCGCCGCATGGGACTCCACGCGGCGCACTCCTCCAGCGTGTGGAGCGCCGTGTCTTCTGGCGCTCCACACTCGTGACAGGCGGGGGTCGCCTCACGTCTTGCGATGTGATGCAGGTACTTCCCGAAGCATCCATGCCCGGAAAGCACCTGCACCAATCGGAAGGTGAGCGACCCGAATCGCCGCCCTACCCACCTCCGAAGGACCGGGCGAATGGCATCCACCGTCCTCTGTCCAGGGACCGGTGGAGCCAGGTCCTCCGTCCACCGCCGCAACAGGGCGGCCCGCGCCTGCCGTCGCATGCGCGTGACCTCCTCCCACGCTGGAGGCTCCCAAATTGACCTACCACCATGTCGTAACGCCTGCCATCCTAAGGCAACATCCGACACCGACGGCTTAACGTGCCCATCCAAGTCATGACGGCGGCGGACGTTGCTTAACTTAGCTGATCGGTTAAGAACGGCTAAGCAAAGTTCGCTACGAGCGCTTCAAAACTCAACAAAATGACAACACAAAGTTTGGATACTAAATGTGCACCTAACACATATTATAAAAAAAATGTGTCACGGATCTTGTAACAAATTTAACATCTAATTTTCCAATAGACATTCAATATACAACTGAAATATGTATTTTATTTTACCGGCGGTATGCTTATAACAAAATACTACAAATATGTATTTGAAATGCTCGTAGCAGAAATTGCCGAGTCGTCTTTAACCGATGGACTAGGTCATGCAATGTTCACTACGGTCATTACTTGGATGAGCAACCACTAGTGGCATTTACTATTGAGTGCTTCCGTGTTTCAAGGGGAACGTATCCCGTCGCACTGGGTTGTTGTTTTAGGGTGGCTGTATTAGCATTGTAGCAGGGTATTTTGCGTGTGTCCGCTGGCTAGTTATACCTTTCAATTAGATAATGTCTCATTAAGCACCTAACGGTAAGTTTAAGTACCTGTTTTTGAAAGCCTATTCCCATGATGAGCCTGTTTATGACCTTAAACCAGTTACAAATTGAGATTTGAGAGCCAGTACTTCTAGGTTAGTCTGAACGACATCTTCGACCACATCATCACTTACCATCAGGTAGTAGTTGTCAAAGGCTAACCTATCAGGCATAAAAAAAATATGGGGGGAACACTCTGTTGACATAGGCAGATTTTTCTTTAAATACAGACACGTTGTGTCCGTGCAATACAGGGCCCGGTATCTAAATAGCTGTAGACCACTGTCCCAAGCATGTAACATGCTCCCCCTACCAAATATGTATATCTGAAATGTTTGTTTCTATGTTCAAGTTTATACAGAACATTTTAAAATGCGAAACACACACAAGGCCAATTACTATCAATAAACTTCATAATTGTTGTCTATTTGCATCAACTATCATCGTCGCTACAGTCTTTGTTCTATATTATCATCCTTCAAAATATATCCTTCTTTTTTTAAAAGCTGTCTATGATAACCTCACCAAAAGGTAAGTGATGATGTGGTCACATCTCTCTTTTATCCCGTTGACACCATCGGTAATGGATAGCCATAGCTGAGCCATCCGTCCAAGTCCAGCGCTCACATCGGATATGCTTCTAAAGACCATAGAGTTAAATTATTTGCAGACTCTACGTGGCGTACACTCTGAGTAAGAGTGCTGGCACTTTATATAGCAATCCTGTTATGAGCTATTGGCTGTTATAGCTACAAAACCCTATAGGCAGTGCAATACGCGTGAAGTGTCACCATGACCAATTTCTTCAATAACATTTTTAACGGCGCAAGCAATTGTAATGTAATGTACTGCTTTCACGTATTCTTATTATGAAATGTTAATTATGTTTAACATATAAAACTTATGTCATATTATTAAAATAATGGTCATGTATTATGCGTATACTAAAAACATTTATTGACTTAAAATATCAAGATTCAATTATCACAAGAACTCTAGCTTTGTTTAGAATACAAACAGAGCAAAGATTGCGTTGAAGCTTACACCTTTCTCCTTTAAACGGTTCTGACATAAAATGTGTCCCTTAAAGACAATAAACCTAACTAATTACATCACAGCAATGAAGGTGGCACTTAACTCGTATTTTGGCTTAATGTCAGGCATTAAGCGTAACGCTGGCTGAGCGCGCGTTTGATTAGAGCTTCATTAGGGGGAAATCTTCGATGTCATTTGGAGATCAAGACAGTACTAAAGATCTGGACGAACCTTAAGAAACATAGATATCTAGTTCATTTTACAAACTTATCATTACTATTATAACGTCCTTAAAAAAAGTGAAGTTTACTCGTATCAGAACTTTTGAGTCTCATGGCTTCACAATACAGTAAGTTTGGCACAGGACTTATTTAATTATATGTTAATATGTATTCATAACTCTACAGGGAAGTTTACCAGAACTCACATCCGTGTAAAAGCTGTTTACGTTTTCATTCAAAATGATACCACATTTCTCATATTATACTCTCGGGTGGCAGCCATTGTGTCAGGCAAATTATACGACATAATGAGAGCCTGAGTAATCGTGTTTAGCATATTTCATATTGAAAATTGTTTTAGTCGCACTCGTTACTCGTAGGCGACACGTAGTTAAATAGCAAAATGAGTGATTAAAATATCAACTTCTCAAAAAATACGATTGTAATAAATAATACGAGTATACCAACTTGATTCGCGTAGTCAGTTATCCTTGATAGATAATAGAAGTTAAGTTAAATTCACTGACATGCATCATATAAACTTATATAAATATATAAAACTATTTGTTTTACGATACGTCTTAGAGAGCCAGTAATTCTATGTAGTGCATGGCTTCTGCTTCACCACATGGTGGAAGGGCATTTTGCGAATGCTCGCCGGTATATCTTCCATACTCAAGTAGAAAATTTGTCGCTAAGCACCTATTAGTGTGTTCCGACAGCAGTCCTTAAGATCCAGTAGTTAAGTACTACATGCACATGAGTCTTAACAACTGTATGTCTCAGAGTGCTGCGTGGTGCAAGTGGGTGTACTGCAGTTCGTCAGAATAAAAAAAAAAAACAAGTTTACACATTTGACCACATTATCACTTACCTCTCTTAGCTAAGAATATAATCAAAGGATGTCATCAATAAAAAAAAATACTGTATAATTTATTTATTACAAGGTTGATTTTTAGGTTGTTAGGTTTTCTCAATTGTTTCCATAAATTGCCTCAGCGAACTTTCTTACGAGAACTTTCTTTGTATGTACCTTTTATAAAAGATTAAATTTTCCCCAAGCACCTAACGGTGTGTTCCGGCAGCTGTCCTTGAGAACCAGTATTTCTAGGTTTGCCTGATCAACATCTTCGACCACATCATCACTTACCATCAGGTGAGATTGTGGTCAAAGGCTAACCTATCAGGCATAATAAAATAAAAAATAAATAAAAAAACTTTTTTATTGCTGATAGATTAGTCGACCAAAATTTCAACTAATGGTTAGTGATAATATGTTACGAAGCTAAACTTTTAAGGTATTATTGGCTCTCAAAGATAGTTGCCGGACCGCAACGTTAAGTGCCTGGGACAGAATTTATATTTGAGAATGGAGGGCGGCAGTGGCATAAGGCAACATCGTTATAGATATACCTACATATACCTACTCGTACTTACCTCAATGAATCAATAAGTTGAGACCTGAATGATTGAAGCAACAACAACCCTAAACATACGACTAAATCCACGCGCGTCATAGATAATGATAACAATTGAATTTCATTTATTTAAATGGACGGTATCGGTTCCGCGTGATATACATAAAGGTTAATCATGTGTACGTAACTGAAACCGAACATCGCTTAATAACAAATAGCGCAATTTCATTTATTCTTAATAACTGACTTGCACCGTCTGAGGTGAGTTTCGCACCTTTCAGATAATCTTTGATCGCAAACGCGCAAGATAAGGTTACGGTAATTACGGCAACTTGCGTAAGTACAGCCTTCATTTGAAAAGTAAGCTTTTATCCCGCCTTTACAGGCGGAATAGTAACTGGAATATACTCATACTAGCAGGTAATATTCGTTTAAGATAATTGAGTACAAATAGGCCATATTGATAAAAAAATAACTTGCTATTATTATTCTCGCAAAGGAGAAGTTGAAACGATATATCGTTTAATATTACGTATACATTTTATATAATGCGATAACAACAAATATTAAAAAAATACTCTGCTGGAATTGAGGTCGAATGAACAAAACCTGTTTCGGCTGGCCTATGTGGCATTCCTGGCGTCACGTCATCGCTTTAGCAGGAAATTTTGACAATTGATTTGACTTTTGTGTATTGATATATTTTTTATAATTTGTGAGTATTAAATTACAGCAAAGTTACGCCAGAATTCATTATCTATTTATTTAAAAAGTCTTCATACATATACAATTAAATCGGTTTCACAACCATTTATTATAATTACATTAATTATAACAGCATAAAAAAACAAATTATTGCAAAAACGTCACAAAATAAAAAACTGTAACACACAATATGAGATAAACAATTTTAATAATAATACAGTATCTTACATATAACATAGCAATAATTATTATCACTCTTGCAGAACGTTAGACGTACCGACATTAACTTCATCCATCCGCAAATAAATCGTTGTCTAGGGTTAGTAGGGGTTCAAACCTTCTCTAAAACAAGAGCGTAACTAGAATACTGTGGGTTCCAAACACAGGCACTGGTTTCGAGGTTAGTTTTGACGAGCGCACTAAATAAAAGACGAACCACACGGTTTTGTCCAAAGTCTCCACGTTTCCTAAATATATTTTCCAAGTCTGAAGAAGACCTTTTAAGAGCGATCATCAAATATTTGTTTTTGGTTAAATGTAATCCCCAGTTGCTTTTGAGGTATTTCTGACAATAGAGTGATTTGCCATCCTCTATTTAAGTGTTCGGGGATTTCATTTGGCAAAAACTGACGACGTACCATTTGTTCTCGTTAAACTCAAACCTATTTATCACGCTCCACTCATAAATCGAATCAATGACGTTTTGCAGTTTAAATTATCATCTTCACATAAAATTTCTGCGAAGAGTTTTAAATTTGTCTGCATAAAGAAGACTACGTGCGTAATAATTGATCACCGCCAGTATGTCGTTGATTATCAAGAAAAACAGGAGAGGGCCTTGTATCAATACCTAATTGATTTCAGACTGGGTATGATAATAATAATAATAAGTTTATTTCACAAAAACATATAAACCTAACAAAACATTTTATCTTGACTTAGGTATTTAAAAATAGAAGTAAGTAATATTAAAGTACATATTACAACTAATAATAACTAAATAGAAAGTAAATATAAATTGTTGCAGACAAAATAAAATATTTTCGAAAGACAGACTATATATTGATCACTAGCCCTCATACTAGGATTCCCTGTGTTATAAGGGCTAGTTCTCCCAATCACAAGCTTATAATATTAAATAAGTGGATAACAATATTATAGTACAGTGAGTATTAAAATTTAAACGTTGTTAACGTGTTCATTAATGTGGAGTTTGTAATAGCAGTAAACAATAAGTATCCACGTATGCAATCATATTTAAAAAAATAAATAGTTTAATAAATTAATCTAAACTAATATTATAAAGTTGACAATAGAGCAAAGTGAAGTAAGTACTACAATTTTATAGAGGACATCATTTACATCTACAAAAAAGTCCACTATTCATCATATGCAAAACTATTACAGTTGTGTCACAGTATCTACTTGTGGGCTACTCCCACTTATTATTAAATAGTCATAATATCATCCATCACCATTCGTACTTATCAAGCATAATTTTAACCGTTCACAATAATCGCAAAATTTAATGTATAACTATTAGTCATAATTTTATATATTAAATATTTATATTTACAATAAACTCTTATACATTGTAATATTACATATCCATGCATAGTTAAGTTATATTTACATGTTACTTGAATTCTTCTTATAGTATAAAATAATATTTCATCATAATTATTTAACGTGCCAAAGGTAAACAAACGAGCATATTGGAACCGCGCACGGTATGGCGGCTGTGACGTACGACGACCCGCACCGCGGTATCCAAACAACAAGTTTCGAGGCACGCGCAGCCTACACCCGCCGCCCGGGCAGCTCTCGCGCGAGTCGATGCCAAACGCTCATGCGACGCGGAGCCCACGCAGCTCAACTCAATTTCTCTCGCTAAACCGCTTGTTTACCTTTCGCGTGCTTATCTAATTCTATGCTATTTACTCGCTTGTTCATCTTACTCTGAACTATTCTAATGGTGGCTTGTGTGTATCAATAAAAGAACAATAATTGCGAACGTCATAACGAAGTTTGTTTTGGGAACCTAAGCTTCATCAACAATCATCACCACGCACCAACAACACCACCATAACTGGTGATCCTTTGGAGCACGTCAAGATGAGCAGTGACGAAAACGTGAGTACAGAACCGGGAAGCGCCGGAAGCAATATTCGAGGAATACAAAAAGTGCGCGTTTCCACTGTCGAAGAACGTCATCCGTCATCGGAATTATATCGTGTTGGAGTACGTATCCCACCGTTCTGGCCCGAGAAACCGAACATTTGGTTTTCACAAGTAGAGGCACAATTTACAATGTCAAGAATTTCGGATGACTTAACCAAATTTAATTATGTTTTGTCACACTTGGAAAGGCAATATGCTATTGAAGTGGAAGACGTTATTATATCGCCTCCAGAAACTGGGAAGTATGAGAAATTGAAGATTGAACTAATTAAGCGACTCTCTGTATCTAAGGAGAAGAAAGTGAAGCAGCTGTTACAGTCCGAAGAATTAGGTGACCGCAACCCATCACAATTTCTTCGACATCTTCAGCACTTGGCAGGACCCGCCGTTCCCGAAGATTTCGTGAGAACAATTTGGACAAGCCGGCTACCGAACAACCTTCAGACAATCATCGCGTCTCAGGTCAGTCTACCACTAGTCGAGCTCGCAGACCTAGCAGATCGAGTGCATGATATAGCACCTGCATCACCTCATGTCGCAGCAGCATCAAGTTCAAGTCATAATCCAACTTTGGACGTCATGGCACGACAGATTGCGGAACTCACTAAGCAGGTCAGTGCGCTTACGGCTGAAGTTAGCCGATCTCGTCCGCGCAACAGACAGACGTCACGTGGACGTAGCCGCACGCCTTCAACGAGATCTCAGTCGGATTATAGGAAGTTCCCCCAATGTTGGTACCACCATAAGTTTGGCAACCAAGCAAAGAAATGCATCCGTCCCTGCGACTATCAATCGGGAAACGAGATGGGCAGTCGATAATGGCGACTGAAGATTGCCCCATAACCACTACTGGTCGCCTGTTTGTAACGGACCGCCGATCGAAAGTCGAATTTTTGGTCGACACAGGAAGCGATTTATGCGTTTACCCCCGATCAGCGCTCCGCGAACAACGTGCGAGAGTGGACTATCAACTTTGTGCGGCTAATGGATCTACAATCAACACCTACGGATACATCCACCTGAATCTTAACTTAGGTCTACGTAGAGACTTTACATGGCGTTTCATCATAGCTGATGTGACGAAAGCAATCATAGGTGTAGATTTTTTGTCTTATTTCAATTTGATTGTAGATATTCGCAATAAGCGCCTGATAGATGGAACAACTAAATTGTCTTCTGTAGCTTCTATTGCTGTGAGTGATAGCCTTATTTCTAGTGTTAAGGTCATGACAGGTGATAGTAAATATCATAAGCTCCTTTCTGAATATAGCGAAATAACTCGACCATCAGGTACATTACGCACTCCTAAGCATGCAACTGTCCACCATATCCGCACCACTCCAGGCCCTCCAGTGTCTTGTTCACCTCGCAGACTTGCTCCAGATAAACTTAAAATTGCTAAGTCTGAGTTTGATGCAATGTTGGCAAATGGAATCGCGCGTCCATCAGAGTCAGCTTGGTCGTCACCCCTGCACCTAGCCCCCAAAAAGGATAACGGCTGGCGGCCTTGCGGTGACTACCGACTGCTCAACGCTAGGACGATTCCTGATAGGTACCCTATTAGGCATATTCAAGACTTTGCTCACGCTCTATCTGGTTGTAGAGTTTTCTCTACAATTGACCTCGTTAAGGCCTATAATCAGATCCCTACGTTTGAGCCGGATATACCTAAAAGCGCGATCACCACTCCATTTGGACTTTACGAATTTCCGTTTATGAATTTTGGTTTGCGCAATGCGGGCCAGACTTTCCAAAGGTTTGTGGATGAAATGACGCGTGGCTTTGACTTCTGTTACCCTTATTTAGATGATTTTTTGGTATATTCAAAATCTGAGCAAGACCACGAATCCCACCTTCGCCAGCTTTTCACCAAGATGAAGGAATATGGCATGCTCATAAACACCGCAAAGTGCATCTTCGGGGCAACAGAAGTCCAATTTCTCGGCTACCATATTTCTCAACATGGAACTAAACCTTTGGAAAGTAAGGTGCAGGCTATAAAGGAATTTTCAGTGCCTAAAACCGCTAGGCAACTGCGACGGTTCCTGGGCATGGTGAATTTTTACAGAAGGTTTATACCTCACGCTGCCCAAATTCATGCCCCTTTAAATGCCTTACTGACTGGTTCTATCAAAGCTTCGCAAGCAATCGATATAAACGGAGATTCGTTAAAAGCTTTTGAAGAGTGTAAGGAAAGCCTTTGCAATGCGGCATTGCTGGCACATCCTGACTCTACATGTAAATTGGGTTTAGTCACTGACGCGTCCGATGAAGCTATTGGCAGTGTCTTGCAGCAGCTGAAAGACGATCAGTGGCAACCCCTAGCTTTTTTCTCTCGTAAATTGAGCCCATCACAACGGAAATACTCACCGTACGATAGGGAGCTTTTAGCAATTTACGAGAGCATAAAGTATTTTAGACATTGGCTTGAAGCTACACACTTCACGATTTACACAGATCACAAACCTTTGATCTACGCCTTTCACGAGCGGAAGACAAACTGTTCACCCAGACAATACCGGCATTTAGATTTTATATCGCAGTTTTCAACTGATATCCAATACATAGCCGGTAAAGATAATGTGGTGGCAGACACGCTGTCGAGGGTGGAAGAACTTCAAAGGCCTGTAGATCTTGAAGTGTTAGCTAAAGCCCAAGAATCAGACCCTGAACTAGCTCTGTACCAAGGGGGAAGCAAGGATACATCTCTGCGTATTAAAGAGGTAAATATACCTGGGAGTCGCTTAAAACTGTACTGCGACGTCAGCACAACGGTTCCCAGGCCATTTGTACCCAAAACTCTGCGCAAAAAGATCTTCGACTGCTTACACTCCTTGAGTCACCCTGGTGCTAATGCCAGTGCAAAGCTAGTAGCTGAACGTTACGTTTGGCCACAGATGAGGAAAGATTGCCGAGAGTGGTCTAGAACGTGTTTATCTTGCCAGCGCTCAAAAGTAAATCGACATGTCACGTCCCCTTTGGGTTCCCTCGATTTACCCACAGCGCGATTTAAATACGACCATTTAGATCTGATCGGTCCCCTCCCTCCGTCCGGCGATTTAAGATATTGTCTGACAGCCATCGATCGCTTTACGCGATGGACTGAGGTTGTCCCAATTCGCGATATAACGGCGGAGACTGTTGCCAAAGCTTTCTTGTCTGGATGGGTGGCGCGATTCGGATGCCCTACCGATATTGTTACTGACCGCGGTAGGCAGTTCGAATCCGCCCTGTTTCAACACCTATCCAAGACTATAGGCTTCAGACACCGGAAAACCACGGCATACCACCCACAATGTAACGGGCTTATTGAACGGTTCCACCGACAATTAAAGGCGGCAATTATGTGCCATGCTGATACCAGCTGGGCAGAATCCTTGCCCTTTGTACTACTTGGCATAAGAAGCTCATTCAAAGAAGATTTACAATCTTCTTCGGCCGAGTTAGTATATGGCGAGCCGCTGCGTCTGCCGGGAGAACTTTTCGATAGTAGTAAAGATGATAAATGCACGACTGATTTTACTGACTTTTCAGCACGTATCAGATCATTTGCCAACAAGTTAAAACCCGTTCCTACATCATGCCACACAAAGAAAAAATTGTTTATATATAAAGATCTTGCTTCTTGCTCTCACGTGTTTTTACGTGAAGATGCCCTAAGAAGTGCGCTGCAACCAGCGTATAATGGTCCATATGAGGTGGTGGAACGACATGCTAAAGTTTATAAACTTCGAATCAAAGGCAAAGTCGTGTCAGTATCGGTAGACCGACTGAAACCTTACATACTTACCGACAATGGGCATGCTGAAGAACGAATTTTATCCAAACCAAACCCACAACCTACTCCAAATACCCCTTCCAAAGAGATCCGAACCACAAGATCCGGGCGGCAAGTGAGATTTCCGAATTTGTATCGCCCCTAACCAGGTCTCTGGGGGGGAGTGATGTGGGCTACTCCCACTTATTATTAAATAGTCATAATATCATCCATCACCATTCATACTTATCAAGCATAATTTTAACCGTTCACAATAATCGCAAAATTTAATGTATAACTATTAGTCATAATTTTATATATTAAATATTTATATTTACAATAAACTCTTATACATTGTAATATTACATATCCATGCATAGTTAAGTTATATTTACATGTTACTTGAATTCTTCTTATAGTATAAAATAATATTTCATCATAATTATTTAACGTGCCAAAGGTAAACAAACGAGCATATTGGAACCGCGCACGGTATGGCGGCTGTGACGTACGACGACCCGCACCGCGGTATCCAAACAACAAGTTTCGAGGCACGCGCAGCCTACACCCGCCGGCCGCCCGGGCAGCTCTCGCGCGAGTCGATGCCAAACGCTCATGCGACGCGGAGCCCACGCAGCTCAACTCAATTTCTCTCGCTAAACCGCTTGTTTACCTTTCGCGTGCTTATCTAATTCTATGCTATTTACTCGCTTGTTCATCTTACTCTGAACTATTCTAATGGTGGCTTGTGTGTATCAATAAAAGAACAATAATTGCGAACGTCATAACGAAGTTTGTTTTGGGAACCTAAGCTTCATCAACAATCATCACCACGCACCAACAACACCACCATAACTTAAATGAAAATATAAATTGAAACACATATTAAATGTGTTTCAATTTATATTTTTTGTTAAATACCCGTGCAAAGCCGGGGCGTGCCGCTAGTTAATTATATAGGGAAACAAAGTTATTACATATTCAGGTAAACAAAAATTATTCATTGAACAATGTGTAGAAATTTTTCTGTTTGTGTATAATTTAGTGTTAACAACCATCCTGTTACTTTTCTTTTACAAATGTATCTCGTGCAGTTAAAGATGTCGAGAATTTTATTCATTTTTTGGTATGAATATGGGGCAGCGAATAAATAGGACCTTTTAGCGAACTTTGTACGTTGCTGGGGAGTCTTCCATTTAATGTGTCTCTGCGGCCTGCAAGATTTGACAACCATGTTTGGTGCCTGTTTGGTGTATCTAACAATTATTGCCAGTATGTATAGTTGTCTTACTGTTAAGAACTTACATTCCTGATATAATTTATCAGTAGAGTAAGTGAAAATGATAGGACTGACATTCATAGACAGCGTGTCTGACAAACTGTTGGCGGTCACCAAGAACTAATACCGAATACAGTACAGCAGTTGAGGGCAACTGCTAAGTAGTGTTTGAAAAAAGAGAAACTTGGAAAGTTTCGGCAGGTTCGAAGCCACATTTTTAACGCAAGCTGGAAATATGCTGCAATTCGGTGTGGATTTAATTTTATTATATTTTCAATTTGCATAGTATATTTGTCGTAAACTGTAGATACTCAAATTTTTAAGCCGGGTAGATCAGCAACGATCAGATTACATTCTGTAACGGTCTTCGAGAAATCATCAAATTAATATTTGAATAAAATACTTAAAAATATAAAAATATATCTAGGGACAATTCCGCCTAATTTTCTTGCCGACGTGACGTCACAAACGCCACGCAGCCAAACCGAAAGAATTTTCGATGGATTCTGCGCACACGATTGAGAATGACGTTACTAAAAATTTATGCTATTCGCAATTTTTCAAGTATCTGTGCGTTGGTACCAAATTTCAAGATTCTGAGTTCACGGGAAGTATCCTGTAGGTTTTGATTCACTTGTGAGTGTTGAAAATTTGCGGCGTAAACTGCTGTGTCTATCTTTTTACTTATCTATTTAAATTGTGGTTGCAATTAAAAGATACAGCCGTTGTAATAGTTTATGTTTTCACAGCTCCAAGGAACAGCAGACCTAAGTATATGCATTACTACTGTTGATTTGCATTTCAGCTTGATACCTCTACGCGTTCCTGAGAAAAAAGGTCTTGACAAACAGACGGACATCAAAGTGATCCTATAAGGGTTCAGTCTTTTCCTTTTGAGGTACGGAACCCTTAAAAAAGGAAAAATTCAATATTTATAAAGAAGGTGACGAAGTATAACCATAAAAGTGTCAAGTGTTCTCATTTACAAAAAAAAAATTTTTTTCTGACAAAACCTCACATGTCGAAAACCTTAGTTTGAATTAGTCAAAGTACACAAATCATTTGTGAGAGTAAAAATCTTTTTGTAATTAAAGAATATTAAACAAAAATCAGAGCTGACTTCGCACTAGAAAGTACGAAATAACTTGATAAAGTAGGACCATGATAATGTAAGGTAGTGTTTTGAATCAGCATGGTACTCGACTTCAAAAAGTTATTTCATACATTTCAGTGGAAGCCGGTTTTGTATATTTTACATGACTGCAAAAAAGGAGTGTTTTCATGTATGTATATATGTTTGTGAGTTACTTTATTCTACCATATTATTATTTTTTTGATTGGTATGCCTTTACTGTGTAAGCCTTTGACCACAATCTCACCTGATGGTAAGTGATGATGTAGTCAAAGGTGTTAACAGGCTAAACCTAGAATTACTGGCTCTCAAGGACTGCCAAGACACACCCTTATGTGTTTGGCTACAGATTTTCTACCTGAGGGTGGTGCCTAACCAGGTGGGCATTCGCCCTTCCACCATGCGGTGAAGCTAAAGCTCGCGGCGGGATTTGAACCATGGACCTGCTGCGCGGCAGTCCATAGCCAATGTCACTGAGCGATCACTGCTTCGAAAACTTTTAAATGGCTTAACCAATTCTTATGTTAAGATGTTAGATTCGTCTTGATAGCGCAAATGACACTGGATACACAAATAAAAAAACAAACCAGCGGATTTTAGATGCCATGATGAGTTTTTTACTTATTTTCGTCCTATTTTAGGTTTTTTTTAGCCCGTCGAGTAGTGTAACAAAATGAAGAAGAGTTTCAAATGACGATTCCATAAATATATGTAACGGCGCGTGAACAATTTAATGAAGTTACGAAGATTAAAAATGAACCGTTATGATTAATTAGATCACTATTATGTTCAGTACTATAATGGATATTGCTTTGTATTCGATTATTCATTTTTAGAGCGGGTAACACCGAATGGAGTTGTAGGTGTCATGGCGGCCGGATGACTGTCGAATTCGTTCACTTCCTCTCTGATTTTTGAAGTGTGCGCACTTCTTGACGGACAACCGAACGTGATGCACGCGTGCAAACCCATTGGCTCTTAATCCATTTTAATCCACGTGATACTATGTAGTTTTGCTGAAATAAGTTTCTTGTGAATTACAATTGTGATCATACGATATTCTCTGGGTGTTATTTTGTGAAAATCTGCAAGTGCACGCCCATAATGCGTCGCCAACCTGACTAGATAACGGATCCGTCTCCAGGGACGATATACCGATCTGTTTCGGCTCTCAACTCTCCATCATCAGAAGTGGGATTACCAGAAATATCATAGGAACACCCTACAGGATAATCAGTTATCAATAATTGCAGAATCAAGATGCAACAACTATTGATGGCATTTACGTACCGGAAAATAAGTTCACCCTTACAGGAAAAGTTGAATGCACTGTGAACCTAAAAGACCAGGATTGGAACCACCAAAGCCATGCTATGCCTGAGAGGAAACAGGTCATATATCCTAACGCGATACAATGTGACTTTCGCTCTCAATTTTCAGATACTAACGCATCGCCAGCATCTTACAACGACCGCGCACAGCAGAACAAATCAGCATCCATCGTCTGCTACTACTGTGGCGAGCAGGGCCACACCGCAACACTTCGCCGCAAGAAGGAGAGCAGTCTGAAGGGTGCTCCTGTTGAGCGCCGGGTAGAAGTCTGCACTGTCAAGCCAGCTAAGAACAAACTATTATCAGAAACCGGTGAGAAGTTTTCATTTTGCTTTGAATTCGGTGCCGAATGCTCTCTGATCAGGAAAAGTAAAGCCTAGTGTAGATACTGGTAAGCGACACCAAAATACATTAGCTTTATTAGGTATAGGCCCAACTAGCCTGCAATGGAAGCCAAAATAGCCAAATACTATCTATTGTTACGATACAATGATATTCAGTGCAGTTTCTATTTCATGTCGTACTTGATTTTTTGCCTTTGTCGGTATTATGATAGGACGAGACTTAATATCATTGGGGTTTTTAGTTTGAGTTTCTGAACAGTGACTTTAACTCAAGAAGATGAGAGTAGTCTCAGTTTGTGACATAGGATCAAAGGATAGTTCTGTTGTTTTAATAATGTTGACACCGACATTGCCATGGAATATAGAAAGCAATTGCCATCGTTGATTGAAGAGATTTCTGACTATTCTGTTGTGAGTGACTTAAACTGGTGTGTTTTATGCGTTTGTTTCTGTATGCATTCAACCTAATAACTTCATTGTACTTCATGAAATGCCTGTGTGGCGTTGGGCAGCTTGTGTAACTCATACCAGCCAGTGTGGCATTCCCAGCCTGTGTGGCAATCCGCCTGTGTGGCACTTCTGCCTGTGTGGCACTCCGCCTGTGTGGCATTCCGCCTGTGTGGCATTGGCCTGTGTGGCACCCGCCTGTGTGGCACCAGCCTGTGTGGCAGTATATACGTCCTTCTGCCTGTTTGGAATGAGCTATACACCCTGTGAGATGCTTTAAAGCCTGCGTGGCGCTTTGGAACCCTGTTTAAAGGACGTGTGCATACAATTACGAACTCACCGATTCATAATATTGCCATACTTGCTACTCGTGATTGCGTCAGATAGGTCAGTGTGTAATGACTGAATGTATACTGTGTGTAGTTGTTATTTTGTTCACAGATGAGGACGATACTACACACGAGGACGTGTGAAGATGCAGGATGGCCGTAACGGCGCGTGAACAATTTAATGGAGTTACGAAGATTAAAAATGAAACGTTATGATTAATTAGATCACTATTATGTTCAGTACTATAATCGATATTGCTTTGTATTCGATTATTCATTTTTAGAGCGGGTAACACCGAATGGAGTTGTAGGTGTCATGGCGGCCGGATGACTGTCGAATTCGTTCACTTCCTCTCTGATTTTTGAAGTGTGCGCACTTCTTGACGGACAACCGAACGTGATGCACGCGTGCAAACCCATTGGCTCTTAATCCATTTTAATCCACGTCATACTATGTAGTTTTGCTGTAATAAGTTTCTTGTGTATTACAATTGTGATCATACGATATTCTCTGGGTGTTATTTTGTGAAAATCTGCAAGTGCACGCCCATAATGCGTCGCCAACCTGACTAGATAACGGATCCGTCTCCAGGGACGATATACCGATCTGTTTCGGCTCTCAACTCTCCGTCATATGCTTGCAGTTTTAATTTGAATGGAACGATAGATAGTTTAACGAAAAGAAATAATTTGCAGTCGGGTTTTTTACTTTTTAAAATAATTTATACTTGTTAATAGATCTTTTCACACATTATAAAGTTGCATACTGCTTACAAGATTATCCTTTTTGGAATAAGTCAGCTAAGAATTGAAAACTTGCATGTTGGTGCATAGTGGTGGAGCATTTTGCGAATGCTTGCCTGGCTAGCTACCACCCTCAAGTAGAAAATCTTTCTTACAAAAAGGTGTGTTCTAGTAATTCTAGGTTAGCCTGAACAACATCTTCGACCAAATCATCACTTACCATCAGATAGTAGGAGATAGTGGTCAAAGCTAGTCTTTCAGCGAAGAAAATAAAAACCTTTTTCGTTAAAAATAAAATCGGTTTTTGCGTGTTTTAATGAAGCAAAGTTCTGATCTTGTTATTCGAAAAAATACTATGTTACTACGTATTTATTCAGGGTGCTCCCAAAATTGTAGGTCTGTTGACTCCCGAAACACAATACAACTTGGCAAAAGTAAATTGAAGTATATTATGGTTTATGTAAGACTGCGAGAAAAGTTGTTGCAATACGATTATTCTGGGCACATTGTCACTAGACAATATTAGAGTATTTTTATAAATTGCGATAAAATATTATATATAACAAGTAAAAATGTCGGTTAATAAATTGTTGTATATAATCTTTCACGGTAAAACTGAAAGCGACAGATACAAAACATTATGATAGAAGTAATTCAATTGAAATTTATGTTAAACCCCGTCAGTAAAAAATGTTGGAGCGTAAGGCCAGACTACACCATTGGATTTTTATCAAAGTTTATTCCAAGAGTAGTTGGAGTAAGTTTGCTACGGGTCTGGCAATAATTAGATTTATCTACGTTATTTTAAGCCTGAACGCTCTATAGTCATGGTGGTATGCGGTGTTATACTAGCTTCGCCTGACAGTTCACAGCTTACGTCATGACTCACAAGACACTGCCGTTGATTCGTCAGCTTTTTACCAACTGCCGAACGAGAAACACCTAGCTATGTAGTGATACATATTGACAGTGTATATTTGAAGTAAGTGCGCAGACTAATTAGTGTACACAGATTCTTTCGTGTACTGTTCTGTACTGTATCAGCCGGATTGTCCACTGCTGAACACAGCCTCCCCAATTATTGGGGGGGTTAGCCATAATTCCCACGCTTGGCAGGCGTCTTGGGTATCACAGTGTGAGATATCAGATCCTCAGAAAGCGCTTCCCACCTTCTAGTGTGCTACCCTTAGTCGCCTCTTACGACACTCGGGTAGAGATGAGAGGGTGGCATTCTAGCCTGGCACCCCACGGGGTAACCCGGTACCCCACGGAGTAGCATATTAGTATAATAGCATTGGAGAAATTATAGTGGAAATAGCTATAGATATGGATAATTGCTTCAATGGTATTTTTAATTGCCGTGCCGCAGGTCCATGGTTCGGTCCCATGATGGAATAGCATTTTGCGAATCCTCGCATTATCTAGATACCGTCCTCAAGTAGAAAATCTTCCGCCAAGCACCTAGCATTGTGTTACGGCAGCAGTCCTTGAGAGCCAGTAAAATTACGGGCGCAGTGAAATTTGGCACTTGTGATGAAATGCATTTTCTATAACAGAGATTACTTTACTACCTTAACATCAAATGGGTCTCGTGCGTGTTTCGTCACAATTAAATAAATAAATAAAATTAGAAAATAAAGACTATCGTGTAACTAGTGATATTTATGTTTGGAGGATATTTGCACACATCTGTACTTGCCGACTGTGGTCTTATTTTGTGGATTCTACTATGGTAGCGACACGATGCTACGCATTCTACAACATGATTTAGTAGTAGTAGACCACTTTGTACGTGTTCGTCCGGGGAAGTACTGCCATCATACATATTTCTACCGCCAAGCAATAAAGTTTGTTCTGTATTCTGTATTCTGATTTGAAGGTTAGGGGTGCCAGTTAAATTACACGTACATGAAAACTAACAACTTCATGGGGATTGACGTAATGCAGTTCTTAATATATATATATATATATATATAGAGAGGCATAGTTGTTAAGTCTCATGTGCCTATAATTTCACTGGCTCTCAAGGACTGCTGCCGGAACACACTGCTAGGTATTTTCTACTTGAGGATGGTCCCTAGCCAGAATGTGAAAATTGTGAGAAAAAATGCCAGAATTGTGCCAAAATGCATCTCTTTTTCCAATAAAAAAGGATATTGTGTTAACACATTCAAATTATCACTTACCTTCCAGTAAGAATGTGGTCAAACGCTTTGCTATCACCAATAAAAAGTTCAGCAACAGAAATTCAGAGGTTACAACTTAAAACCAGGCGGGCCTCGGGTCTGTTCCACAACGATTGCATAGAAAAAAAAATAGATCATGCAAGATAACAGCTCCTGGAGCAGCAGATTTTGAAGAAAACATCGTGATACGTTATGCCAGACGGCCACAATGACGATGCATTATGAACAGTAGTAAAGAGGGCGTGTATTGGTTTAGCTATATTCTGACGGATGAATGAAAGACATTTTGTGGGCATCCCCCATAACTTGTGGATTACAGGCACACTGTGTAGCAGTCTAGATACGGTGCCGCACACAGTACTAACGTATTCTGTATAAAATTTACTCGTTATTAGCAAGACCAAGAGGCACACGCTCGTTTTGCCACTCTTTAACAATATAAAGAAATATGGTTATATTATTTCTACATTTCATGATGACGAAACAGAGCTCAGATCTTAAATTTGTTAAAAGTTTAACGCAGCTGAGTATCATAACTTTAAATAGTATGAATGTATTTCATAATGGCTTGAAAGTATATTTTTGTAAACAAAGCCTTAGAATAAAGCTTTTATGTAAAACATGAAAATAGAACCACAAATCAGACTTCAAATATTTATTGCGGTGTTTATATGTTCAGAAAACGCAACCCTCCCAGAAAAAAGTAAGTCAATCACTGTCGTTTCGATATTGGGTGAGAAAGGTTCCGGAAATGTGAGTGAAATTGTTCCTTTAGCCCAATTCGAAGTGTATTTTTAATGTCATATATCTGCGTATGTTGTGAACCGTTTGAAATAATTTTCTTTGTACGGTAGGGTGTTTTTCTGTTTAATAGAGCAAATAGGTTTTTGGAAATTCAACCTTTACGTAAAGTTGGAGTTCATAGGAGTTCGTTAGGTTGAATATCTGACATTCTGGTAGTATCCATTAAGACGGCCTTTTTCTTAAGACCTGTTCAACTTGTTGGCACCACCCGGGACCGCGTATTTGGTGTCGACAATTGAACTTTAAATCGTAGATTGTTTATCAAGGGAGCAAACAACCATTTAAGGGTGAGAGTGTTTCATTGAATCCAAAACGGAACGAAGGATTTTTATGTAGAATCACGAGCGTAGCGAGGGATTCTAAAGTGGAATCCTGAGTATAGTGAGGGATTCAAAGTTACTCGAGCTTAAAGTAGTGGTTGGCTCCCGAGGCGGACACTCTACTTTCTATCACCCTCTCGGAGAAAATAAGTTAGTACAACTTATGAACAAGAGTAGTACGTTTATGTATTTAGATATAATTGGGAAAAATAAAACAGCATAGAAATAGTTAGATGCTAATGTTTATATATGGACTATTATGGACCATCCGTTACAGTTTTCGATATATTTACAGCTTGAGAATTAGATATATTCTGAGAAAACGTCGTCTCAGGATGTAGTTTTAAAGAAACTATATTTGTTTTAAGTTGAATACAAAAAAACTATGGAAAAAATATTTAATATATAATTTAACCTAAACAACAATAAAAAAGAACAGTTTATAACTTGTTTATACAATATTTGTGATTCATCTTTTTGAAACCGCTTTTTGTTCCCCAGGGATTAAAAAGATATACCGACGGCATAACGTTCCCTTCAAAGCGCTGAAGCGCTCAGTAGTAATGTCACTAGCGGCCACTCATCCAAGTGATGACCGCGCGGACGTTGCTTAACTTAGCTAATCAGTTAAGAACGGCTAAGCAAACTTCGCTGCGAGCGCTTCATAATATATTTTAGGCATACGGGTGAGGTGTTTAATTATCAACCCCATTTGATGAGATTTTTCAGGTTCCATATCGCTGAAATTTGGGCTAATTACCATCTACAGGCAGTTTCATATTCTAGCCCGATACTGAGATTTTTTAAAAAGAAAACTTCCTATTCGGAAATAGAAACCGGAACTGGACATGACGCTTGTGCCGCTAGTCCAACACATCGGTTTATGAGCCATGTTTCCAATAATGCGTGCGTTAATTCACCCTCGCCTTTTTGCCCAAGTCAACAAAGTTTTCACACATAAACACTTGTTATAAGTTACAGTTACAGACCTAAGAAGCACCATCTTAATTATTAAAGGCCTCTTCAAAGGGTCGGTTAATGAAATAAGAGGGATATCAAGTGCGAATACAGAAGTTTAGGCTTCTCTATGGTATTAAGGGATTAAGGAGATATGTTAAGTGTTCATATAATAATATTATCTACTAACGGCGCACCCCGGCTTTACAGGGGTATTTATCAAAAATTATAAACTGAAACACATAAAAAGTAGATATTGTGACATAACTGTAATAGTTAGACATATAGTATTAAGGACTTTTTTGTAGATATTGATATCTTCTATAAAACTCTAGCACATCACGTTGGTCTATTGTCATCAATTGCGTTACTTCGGCGTTTTTCCGACTGGTTTTCCGCAGCGATATAACGATGTTTTTGGTATTTTTTTCACACTTTCGCTTACATTATCGAAGTTTTCTTACGGATCCCTAAGTTTTTGAAAAAATCTAAAACCTTTGTTCATCACGGATAGCGTAGTATTCTAATGAAGAAAGATTTTTTTTAAATCGGTCCAATATTTTTGTAGTTGCACAAAAATAAAAAAATGCATTCCTCATTATAAGGTTAGTATAGATTATAACTACTCCAGCCTAATTTAACCAAATTAAGAACGCAATAACTTGTCTTTCGTTTATTTTATACCAAAATAATTTTGAAAGTACATGATTTTATTTTTGAATACATTAAAATCAAATGTTGAATGGAAGTTTTCCGAACAATAGATGGCATTTTAGCGATAAATAACATTATGAATTTCAAAATTCAATATAATCCACAGTTGAGTATTTGAGCACAGGTTGATCAAAACTAATAAAAGTTTGCTAAAGTTTCTTAATTATTAGGGTTATTCCCAGCAACTGTGATTAGCGCCTCATATTAGTTTACAACAACAACTTTATATTAAATAACAGTAATTTGAAAGTTCTGATAGAAATTATATATTTGAGTATCAATGTTTTCAAAAGTCATTGTTCTAATAGATCAAGTGGTACTTTTTTCCATTGTGTTTGTTCCTCTCATGTTTGCAGTACTTCTAGATTAAGCTACGAATAGTTGACTTGAGTAGACTTACTTGTATGTATATATTTCTTAAAAATTTGCGTACCTAAACCTTCTGACTCTAAGTCACTAGACAAATCTCTTCTTTATTTCCTAGCATATAAAATTTCCAGTCGTTCACATATCTAAACATGATACTATTATTTTTCTGTTTCACAAATTAATAGGCAATTTATACAAATACTCAATAATAACGCACGAATACGCAGGTATACCTATTTTAAGAATAAACCTCATTAGACTTTGCCCTTTGTCTCAATCTAAGCTTAGGATTTAATATAAGTTAGTCGAGGATTTGTCTGGTAATTTATTTTGCTTACGCCGAAGTAACGCACTTGAGAACGTATTAAACTGTTTGACGTTACGGTACGAGATAACAAACTAAGTTAGGCTTGTTGCGCACTTTGCCACTCCAAGCTTTATTTAATTACAAGATGTTTAACTGAATTCTGATGTGCTAGTTCATCTTTTTATTAAATTACTAAATAGAATAGCTGTATTTGCGAAGAAGTTCCTTTGATGTATCCTAACTTGGAAATATTTTGCCAAATTGATGGAATACGACTCTTGAAATGGAATACGAAGTATATTAAGAAACCATTTCACGTACTACCAATATACTCGTAGATAGATTGTGTACCAAGGGAATAAAGCAGTGTTAGCAGTGTCTTACGTCTCGGGCTACATATTAAATCCCGAGCGTAACGAAGGATATATATATACGTATTCGCAAAATACCCTTCGATCATAAGAGGACCTATCCTGATACCCAATTGCCCTATGCCACACACCAGTGGCACGGTTAGACAACTCAATGGCTTAGATCATGCCGTGATACTCAAGCCGGCGGTGTGGACCGAGCCGCAGGTACAGGCTGTGGCACGACAGCCTATACCTATTACCATTGGCTATCATTGCTTCATAATATAAATCTAGTCCTTGGATTCAAGCTCACCGCACATTAATACAGCATTTTTGGAGCTGATAGGTTAGGCTTTAGCCACCTTACCTGTTGTTAAGTGATGGTGGCTTAGCGGATAGAACATGTGCCCAGGTTCATCTCGCACATGACTTAATTTTTTCCTATCGTTGTATTTTTGCAATGAAATCTGCGGAGTATGCGTCATTGCAAAAATAATTAGTTTTGAAAATTTCGTTTCGTACATTTTTATTTTACAGTCCATAAATAACTACGTAACAAAAAAGACGCTTAAATATAACATAAATAGATTATGTAAGTGTTAATGATTTTTGGTATCTGAAGTTGTAATAGTTGTTTGTTTCTATTCTATGCATAGGTTTCCTAAGTTTTTTATAAGTCAGAAGCAATTCAGTCATAGCTTCATAGCTCAGTTGTTATTAATGACAGGTACTAAATTGTCTTCCAAACTTAACAGTTAGCCTTTAAACCGAAGTATACGGATAAAACCCGAAGTAAACTGAATATGGTCTCTCTTATGTTACTGTTCGCAATAACATTATTTTCATTTCAAAAGCACTACCTTACTATAATTTATTTATATTACATATTTTCAAAATAAGAAACTATACGGTCTGATATTAATTTCGTATATCATGTATCGTAACAAAATAGCTGTGAATAGGATTGATAGGTAGCCGAAGGCAAGCTTACAATTTTCTATTTGGAATATTGCATATCAACCACAGTAAAAGGGTAGCAGGGGCCCGGATCTCTTCTGACTGAGGATAACAAGCTGAAATGGATATTCGGAACGGAGGTCAAAAGATTGTGATAAAGGGAGATTACGTTTCAATTTTATGTGTTACTGATATTAAATATCATCTAGGCAGAAACCGATATCGGAGTGATAGGTCTTGATAGATGTACAAGTTTATTGGCAAATGGCTAACAACCTCTAAGGGTTGACTTCTGCTAGTCTTAACAAACATTATGAGATGTTTTTTTATATTAGAAAAACCTATTTTTTTTTTGTGCTTTAATGTCTACTCCGAGCCAAGAGTGCCCGCCGCGGTAACACTGGACCGCGCCGTGCTCGTTTTGAATAGAGTTTTGAATTCACATCTAGCACAGTAATGAAAAATATAAAAATAATACATTACGGGCACAAGAGACTTTTAACATTAAGTGGTCTTCGTGCTTATTACAAGACACCCCTAAGATGCTGTTAGCCATTCACCAATAAACCTGTATAGAAAATATATATTATTATATAAAATTGGCAAAAATATTTTTTTACATTGTCTTGCAAGTCATTATTACATAGCTTTTTTAACATTATTGTCCTGTTAGCTGGGATATAAAGTCTGTTGCTATACAACTAACAGTGAGTACCAGCAGATTCTCTTGTCAATCTTAGTTAAGACACGACACGTTTCCCATCCTTGATTACACCATCACTCATTACTAGGTGAGATGATGGTAAAAGACTATTATATAAAAAAAAACTGAAACAAGATTCTAATATAGATCTAGTACAAAATAACCCAGCTCAAAATAAGTATTCAATTTACGCCTTTGAAATTCTAAACTCAGCTTTTGAAATTAAGGTTCTAAAATAATGGGCTCCAAATTCTCTGTATTCTTCATAAAGCTAACATTGCTACGAGTACAAAGGTCTTTTATATTTAAATGATCTTTTAATAATTGTCATTTGAGATCCGTTAGATAGGTACTGGCCTTAAATTACGAAGGTTAAAATATTATAATGAATGAATATGTCTATCTACATTATTGTTTCACATAATGTTAGGGTAAGTCACTGCGTTAATGATTTACTAAAATAAATTCAAAATAAGTAAATCAAGACCTTGATATTAGAAGTAATCATCTAGTAGAAGTATCATAAAACTTGAAGTAGATTTTCTAAAAAAAATATTCAAGTTATTATATTAGCTTCATAACATGACTTTTTTTATGCGTGATAGGCTAGCTAGTAGTCAGTGATGATGTTGTCGAAGATGTTGTTCAGGCTAGCCTAGAATATTCAAATAATATTCACCGCAATTGTGAGAACCTAGAATTTTTAAAATAACGTTCACCGTAATCGTGAGATCTTATATTATCTGGTGTAGTATCAGGCAATTCAGCATTTCTACCGATAGACAACGGGAGCGGTGATAACAAGTTATATTTAGCAAAATTTTATTTCTTAAAATTTGTTCCGGATATGTGAATAGGTATTGAAATAACAAGAAAATACTGATATGAAATAGATAATGTTGTCAGTGAATTTTGGAATAAATAGTCAATATTAAAAAAAAATACTGTTGAATACAAAGGATATGTTGAAAATAAAATAATTAATGAAAGCTTAAACATTTTGAAACAAGATCTAGGTAACTTGTAATTGTGATTTGATAAATAAATAAAAAACTTTAGGCATTACAAATAAAATATAATATGAGCCTATGATATAATACACATTTAATGCATTACCTATTTATTTACAATTCTATTAACTATGAAGTAATAATTTAGGGCATGCTACGAGTACATGCCCCGTGGGGCCCATGGGGTGCCGGACTAGATAGCTAGAATGTCACCCCCTATGTCTACCTGTGGGTGTCGTAAGAGGCGACTAAGGGTAAAACGCCGCTAATGCATTTGCGAGGTATTTTAAGTCCGTATTTTTGAGCGAAGCTCCGACCTTGTCGGCGGATGCCGCCGAGCGGGACGCCAGCGCCGCGAGCGCGTTCTGCTCGGCGCGCATAGCAATCGACCACATAAGCTCATCTGATCTCAATTTTGCAGTTCGGCGTCTTAAGGCGCATTCTTCTACTGGCCCGGATGGTATACCACCATTTATAATAAAAGATTGTAGATACGCTTTTGAAATACCGCTACTTCACATATTTAATTTATCGCTAAGCACCGCTATCTATCCTGCAGTATGGAAAACTTCCCGAGTCACCCCTATACCTAAGAATGACGTCAGATCGAAAATTGAGAACTATAGGCCTATAGCCGTTCTTTCAGCATTTGGCAAGGTCCTAGAGTCAATATTGAATCGTAGCATTTCCTTGCAAATACGGCCCTTACTAAACGAAAACCAACATGGTTTTCGAGCTGGAAAGTCCACAACCACGAATCTCATCAACTTTGTGGACTACACGACGACTGGCATGGATCAGAATAGGCAAGTAGATGCGGCGTACTTCGATTTCAAAAAGGGTTTTGATCGAGTGCATAATGACATTCTCTTAAAGAAATTTGCGGAAATCGGGTTCTGTCCTAACTTGCTAAAACTGTTCAGTAATTACTTTGCCAATCGGATCCAATTTGTTCAACATCTTGGATATCGATCTGATCCATATATTACATTATCTGGAGTCAGTCAAGGAAGTATATTGGCACCGACTCAGTTCACGATCATGATAAATGATCTGCCGAATGTTGTCAGAACGGCCAGGTGTCTCATGTTCGCGGACGATCTGAAGTTATTCTTAGGTATAGATGAGCTAGCTGACTGCGAGGCGCTGCAGCGTGATATTGATAGTGTTATCGAGTGGAGTGAGAGAAACAAGTTAGAGTTTAACGTATCCAAATGTAAAGTTATGACTTTTACAAGATCCCGCTCACCACATGTTCACAACTACACTATGTCTGAAGAACCGCTGGAGCGCGTCACAAAGATCCAGGACCTAGGCCTCACGCTTGATTCACAGCTTACGTTTAACATCCATATCACGGAGCTATGTAAGAGAGCTTACAAATCCTTAGGTTTTGTGATGAGGCAATCATCTAGGTTTCATATTAAACATGCTTTACTATCTCTATTTAATGCTTTAGTCCGCAGTAAATTAGAATTTAATGCTTTGATTTGGGACCCTCACGAAAAGAAGTATACGCTTTTAGTCGAACGGATTCAAAGAAAGTTTGCACGCTTTATGTATAGGAAGCTTTATGGATACTACCCCACTTGGGCATATCCTTCTATATTTGTTAGTGGTATGGTGGGAATGAACACGTTGGAGCTGAGACGAAAGTGTGCACTCATTGTTCATTATTATCTGCTACTTAACAATAAAATAGATAATCCCACTGCGTTATCTCAGTGTGCACTATATATCGGCGGGCGCGAGTCGCGAGCGCGTGCGCAGATGCGCGACCGCAGCGTGCCCCTCTTCGTGGCAGTAGTACCGCCGCGCTCAAACACCGCGCGATATGCGCCGACGCACCACGCACTCACACTGCTAAACAGATTAATAGTTTGTCAACCGGGAATCGATATATTCTTTTCTGACATTAATGTAGTTTTGCAAAATTGTGTTCGGTATTTACCCGATTTTTGTTATTATAGTTAAGAGATATCTTGTTTTTCTTTTCTTCGTTTAACTATGTATACCTACTATTATTTTATGTTTGGCTCAAAAACGTTTTGGTCGTAGACTGTAAGTTTTTGATGTTATGATTATAAATAAATAAATAAAAAATAAATAAAACACCAGAAGGTGGGCAACAACGCTTTCTGAGGAACTGATATCTCACACTGCGATCCCCAAGACGCCTGCCAAGCGTGGGGATTATGGCAAATATGACAAAAAAGACAAGTCTGTGTTCAGCAGTGGACGACCTGATACAGTAAGAGTACATGCGTCTTTTTATATTTATTGAGGGATTAGATGTAGGGGATATTTTGAGATTTATTTCCTAATAAGCGATAGCTCATAAGCTCTTCATGTCAAATCAGACGCCAATTGGTGTTGTCTTGTACTTCCTGCTCAATGACAGAGTTTGTATGAGGTAGTTTTTATAAAACATTAAAACCGATTTCTTGACAACGATAAAGTTATGTATTCTAGTGGATTAATTTTGAAGCTTACAAAGTTAATCCACTAGCGTTGTTGCATAATTAAATATATTGCGATAATGTTAAAATTTTAAGGTCGTGCTAACATGTAAATACCCATAAAAGCATAGTACGCCGTTATTTTTGTTTCATATTCGTTTACATTGTCATAATATCTCTTTCAACCTCGACAAAAACACAATTGTCCCAGTTTCCCCTGAATCGTATTCATTCACATTTACCAATATTTACAATGCAATAAAAGCTAACAACAATAAAAATATGCTGTTTTCACATCAATGGAAACCGTAAAAGATTTTATAGGTATCGATGAGTGGAGTGGCTTAATGCTGCTAATTTTGATTTGTTTGCTGTATAAACAGGAGTTAGCGTTGCATTGCTAATGGAAAACGAAACAATAAACGCTGAAGGAATAGTGCTAGCTGACGTCTATATCGTGTTAGCTTAATAGCATTTGCAGTGGATGAAATTAAGGCGGAGCATCGCGACGGCTTGGCGTCTAACCAGACGCGGCGGGGATGACAGCGTGGATAGTTTATTTGCTTGAATTTCGTAAACAAAATATGGACATAGCTGCTTAACTGTTATTGCTATTTCAAGTTGTATATTTGTTATCTGAATGAGTATGTACCTTTCGGTACAACGAGGACTGTTTCTTGATTAGTTACCCTGTTCGGTATATACTCGTAATATCCTCCGTCGATGTGCTGCTCATACAGGCATGAAACTTCAATTACTTATTTGCTTTGATCTTATTTGTTGAGTTCTTTGATTGGGTCTTGTGTGCAAATAATATTTTATGTGATTAGATATGTTCTAGGACTTAAAAGAGAAGCAATGATGCTTTAGTATTTATGAACAACCATGATTCCATTATTCAAATCCTGTATCAAACGCTTAATTGCGTATTAGTATTCACATAATATGCCTATTTGCGAATATATGCCTGGCTTGCTATCAAGCCCTATCTAGCTTAACTAACCTCCAGGTAGCAAATACGTCCGCAAACACCTAAAATATGTTCCGGCAGCTGTTTTGAATGCCAGTTCATATTCTAGTGTTATCCTATTTAACATTTTCAACCACATAATCAGTTACCATCAGATGAGTAGTAGTCAAAGGTCACCATAAAAACATGATGAATATGGTTTGATTTTTCAACAACAAGAAAAGTAATACTGCTGACAGTTTCATTATTTGTATTCACAAGCAGCTAATGTTAAAAAATCCTATTCTGTCAAATCGAAAAGGTATTATGTATAATAAGCTGGCCAATACAATATTTGCTTTCAAGATAAAGCTTTTGTTGGGTTTCTTATGAAATCACTACGAGATAGCTATAATGCCAAAATAGTTATTTGATTCCATAGTAAAATCGGACCATAGACTGCTGAAGTTTCGTGAACGTTGAGTTCCATCTTAACTGCTAGAACTAGTCTCATCTCTGCAATAATATAACAAACGGTGCATATTAATTGGAGAGTGGTGGAGGAGTATTGTTATTGCAACGGAAACTGCCCGCAGGCACCATTGTGCTCCTAACCTTACAATCGCAAACGGAATTCTAATTGAGAGGACGGCAGCTTGGTTTACCTACTGTGAAATGTGTTTATGATGAATGTTTAGTTTACAGAAAACAAAAAAGTTTACTAAATTAGGTAGCCATAATGTATGTTATTCGGGTAACAGGGCGCGTATCTATCCTTTTTACTTGAATACGTATCCTTTCCCCATTATCCATGAAATTTAAAGTTTTAATACGTTTTGTTAACAACACAAACAAGGACAATAACATAATATAGAAAGCTTCGGATTAGATTTTATGATTAGCCGTCTTTCTAACGCCAACCCATGCCTTGCGTACGCTCATCTTGGTTGTATGTTTGCTGTTTTTTTCGGTTAAAGAGGTAAAGTGGCCCGTTAAGCATCAAATGTGTAGCATAATCTTACTTGCGTCAACGTAAGTAGTGATACGCTAGTCATTTGGCGCATTCGTTCCATTGGTCGCAATTTACGATGTAAGCTTCTATTTCTTCTCATTTGAAGGCCTTATATTTTTAAGACAGGAACATTTTTTTCATGTCCGGAAAGATATTAGGTATTAATCGAAATATTTAATTTAATTCATAAATATTTTAGTAAGCTCAGGAACCCAAATATTATATGAAAACTTGACGTTAGTATTTTCCTGTTGAGATTAAAGTCAGGAGGCATCTAACATTTGAAATAGCTTTTATCCGCAACATATAAGTAAAATTTTTGGAGTGATTGTTCGTTCTTGGGTTGTTTCTATCAGCTACATTCTGTGCTCAAAGAGTGGTGAATGTTTTGTTGTCTAAACGAATATGGAAATATTAATTATCACATTTAGAAAAATAGTAAAGGAAAAAGTTACTGGGAGTTTTATATTTGATTTTGTTGTCTGCAATGGTGCGAAACAATCGTATAACATTATACACATGAACTAAATTAAAGACGTATATTTGATACAATTAATTTAAAAAAACAACTACAGGTAACGTAAAAACATAAAAATAATGTGAAAATAGCTGCAACTGCTGTTTTTGGATTTGTTACACAAAAACGAAAAAATATACTAACTTTTTATTATGAGTTATTTCACAATTCTAGAATATGCTTCATATTACAAAGATAATAAAATAATAACAAAAATAGATGCCAATTATGCTCTATGAAACAAAAGAAAAATAAAACACTTTCGCAGTAGTGCCTTGGTTACGAGGTGGCTACGCCTCGTCTGCGCTCACAATTAGAACAACCTTGGGGCATTTCTGAACCCAACGCTTATACATAATTCATTGCGCGATGTCATGTAATGTCAGAGGAAATTACCTTTCCGAGAGCAACTGCCTTATTGCAGCTTAGTTAGTGGTCTTGGGTATTTTGGGCCAATAACTCATATATCAACTTCAAATAATTTGTGAATTGCTACCAATGTGTACTTGTGACTGAGATAAAGCACTTACCTAAACCCATAAAACAAGTAAGTACCAATTGCTCAGAAAATGTTAGTAATTATGCTACGGTACTGTTTAGTTAGTAGTTCTTATTCAGTAAATTTGTAGACCATTTATTTTGTCTTCTATATACATACCTATATATACTTATCTCGTTCACCTACAACATTTGCATATCAATGAAAGGTGTAAAAATTTGATATTGCGAGTGTAATTTAAACGATGCCTAAAATCATAGCATCATTGTTTGCATGAATGCAATAAATAAGAACTCAGTCGATATTAAAATATTATCGAAAATTACAAATCTTTCCGAGACGCAACGAACCAAGTACACCAAATCAAAGACCAAAAATGTTCTCGTTCGATTTCAGAAATATCTCATATGTAGATAAGGCTTCGCACACACCGTTATGGTGTACCTATACGTTTCTATACGATGTAAGATGATCGATCACATTACCAAGAGGAAATTGAGTCAGGCGCGCACCTTGAGGTACCTAGTAGATATAACTTACAGCGCTTGATACTTTACGCAAAATTGTGTGATGTATGCAGGTAGTTTGAAAATTGTTTGCGCGCTCACCGAGGATGGTAGACGGCTGGTTGAATGGAATAATAGTTTCACGGAGAGCACTTTGGAATTTCATTTTTCGCTTAAAAATAGCTCAATAGCTTTTCAAGCTTGTATAATTTATAACGGTACAGTAGACGTTCTTAAAGGCATCCACTTCTTAGCTCTTTTTTTTCTTGTCAAGTGATGAGACAGACAAGTCGCTCGCATGATGGTAAGCGTCTCAAGTGTCCATTACAGTTCCAGTGTCATCTTTATTTTTATATCTCGTTCACTCTGTAATTTCACTTGATATACTGTCATTTCGTGTAAATGCAGGAAAAATATCTGACCATGCAGTGATAGCTTCCAAGACGAATTCAAAAAACCTATAGAAAGCTACCATCTACAAAGCGTACCTTTCGTACAAATTAGGGTTCCAGCACGTTCGAGTATCATGTACTTCCACCTTTAATTACAATTATCGCTGTGTTCTCTAAACGACCAACAAAATAAATTTACCATCGTGTCAGCACAATTGCCGTTATTCTAGGTTTAACTCTAAGCCAGACGCTAGCAACAGCAATCTTAAAGTAAATCTTTATGGCGTTCTTCCTCCTTCTGGTGAGCTTTATTACAAACATTATCGCAGCAAAACAGCCGCGGCCATTAATAAAGAGATCACAGCCAAAGCAAATCACCATTAGGCTGGAAAAGTCAGATGAGAGGCATCAAAGGGCCTCCCAAGAGGTCCCTGCACCCCACATCCATTTACTGTTATTACTATTACTGTCATCGCGTCCCATTCCGACCCTTGAGATTCTCTGAATGACATTTATTTTGACAACATGAAATCAAAGTTCATGTAAAACGATTTCAGAGTCCTTGAGTTAAATTGAGTATCATGAAATAATGAATAGATTTAGGCGTTACTTTGTGGAAATCCATATTTAATAATAATAAATCTAAACTAGTATATTAAAGAGGAAATATTTGTTTGTTTGTTTGCATTGAATAGGCTCTGAAACTACTGTTCCTAGAATGAAATTTGGTATGGAAATAAATTGAGGCACGGGGACGGACATAGGAAAGTTTTATCCAACTGCGCAAAAAGAGGTTAATGGTTTTGCGTGATAACCGATGTACCCGTGGGCGGAGCCGTGGCCGGAAAGCTAGTATTTTAATAAAACCATTTAAAAGCTAAAAAATATATCTAGTGAAAATTCCGCCAAATTTTCCTGTTAGGCCACAAACGCCACGCAGCCAAACCGGAAGAATTTTTGACGCGTTTCAATTCTACACGAAGTATCCTCACGAGGTTTTGACTCTTCGAGCTCACGATCGATAATTTCTCGATATCATGAAATTGAGCGATTGGCAGTAAATAGATTTTCATAATACCTTAAAGTTTAAATCCTTCCTTGTAGTCTGTGAATGCGGTTTTATTATCTATTTTTTTTAACCAATATTAAGCGGAGTACGCGTAGACGCTACTATATTCAAGTATTGTCATAACTATGTTTCAAAGTTAATTTTTAGTTTATTTGTCTTTGTCAAAATTACTTTTAGGAGTCAGTAATATGCTCGCAAGCATCTATGTAATACATTATCTAATACTAGAACTTCTTCAACATACCCAGATGTTGACATATTTGGGTGTTCCGCCTAAAGTCGTATAAATAATGATGGTCTGCTTCTGTATAGTTAAGTTTTATAGCGGACATAAAAACTTTCAGCTTTCAGAGTATAGTGATGCCTCCATTGAACTAACAATGACGATCCTAAAAGTGTTCAGCGTAAAAAGGAACAATTTCGGCAGCTGGAAAAGTTTGAAAGCACCAAGAATTGGAAATGGGCTTGCAAATTTTACACTCCGCTTGTTTTACGAAGTAGTTGGCAAGCCGCTTCGTGTAGTTCTTTAGTAGAGACGCCGAGAGTTACGTAGTGCAGAAGATGTTTAGAGTTTTATTTGTTTCAAGTTGAGCGGGTAAACTTGTGTGTTTCTTAATCAAGATGTTTCTTGAATTTAGGATTGCACTGTACTGGCAACATTCCCATGTTTCGACGGTATATTTGTGTTAGAAGAGCCAATTTTGTTTATTGTTGTGCCTATTTGCGGTATGATGCAAAATACTTTATTTTTTCATATGTATTATATTTGAGATTTTGACTTCCAGCTTGTTACTCCAAAATGAAATGTATGTCAAAGTTTTATCAATATAGGAAAACTTTTTCGGCAACGGCTTGTTTGTGTAGATTAATTGTCAGAAATAAACATTCAAAAGGCCATAAGCCTGGAAATAAATTTCCGGAACATGACATGTTCCTCATAAAGATGATTTTTTTTTTAATTTCCTTTAGTTAGACGTACTTTTGACGTGAATTTGTCTTTAAAATTGCTTCCATGGGGACGTTATTATAAAAAAACGAATGATAATCAAATCGTGGGATACAGTTTAGTGTTGCAGCTACATATCTATCATCCCCATCCAAATTTCAATTACATTACTGGATAGCTAAAGAACCAAAACATTAATTACGCTTAATAAGGACAGTAACACATCACACGCGGCGGAGGGGGCAAACACACAAAACAAACGGCCGTGTCCATAACACAGCTACACCCCATTTTTAATTTACTAAAATAGTTCTTAGATATATTTGAAGAGTGCTAACATATTTTTGTATTTGCTGACTGATTCTGATTTTTCGGATATTTTACCAATAACCATGTATTTTTTGGTAAAATGCTAACAATCTCTTAGTGTTGGCTTCTGCTAGTCCTAAGAAACATTTAGAGTTTTTTTTTTTTGTTTAAAAAAAATATGTTTTCTATGTTTCTTTTGTGTTTTTAGGATTAGCAGAAGTCAACCCTAAGAGGTTGTTAGCGTTTTACTAATAACCCTATAAGTATAGTATGTAGACGTTACTTGTCCTTACTTAAATGTATAGATAATCAATATTAGAATACAAAGGCACCCAAACTATTTCATTTCGTCATTACTTAACAAGCACAAATATTTTTTTTGTTTTGGAAATTAAATTAAGATAACATTTTTATGGTCAACATTCTTGGAAATGTTTTCTATCATAATGTCCACCGTTAAGTAAAAGCCATAAGGAGAGATTTTCCATAATCCCCATGCTTGACAGGCGTCTTTGGGATCGCGTTATTTAGAATACGTTGCTCCCGCCTCTTAAGAATCCCATAGGAAGATATAGGGTGGTGGAATTCTATCCTAGCACCCAATGAGTCTCTTTACATTATCTTGTTATGTAAACTTTTTTATAATTTTTTGTGACGCAACTAGCTCGAGACCCACCTGATGTTAAGCGGACTAACCTCTGCCTTAAAAAGTCACGAGTTGCACTGCGCCCTTTTCCTGTCACCTTGAGACATAGTTGTTGAGGCTCATGATGCCTGTAATTTCACTGGCTCTCGAGGTCTGCTGCTGGAACACACCGTTAGGTGCTTGGTGACTGATCTTCTACTTGACAGTGGTAGCTAGCAAGGCGGCCAATCGCAAAATGCCCTTCCACCTTCCACCATGCGGTGAAGCTCAAGCTGGCGGTGGGGATCGAACATGCGGCACGGCAGTTCATTACTATTACCGCTCGGCCATCGTTATAATAAAATGATGCAATCTAAGTATATAATAAAACTGTTACAGGAAATCTTGGTACATAGCTATACTAATTAGCTATATTAATTGTATTAGCCGGAATGTCCACTGCCGAACACTGCCATAATCCCCACCCTTGGTAGGCATCTCGGGTATTGCAGTAAATGAAAGCAGATCCTCAGAAGGTGCTGCAGCTCATCTTTCGATATTTTATCTTTAAGAGGGACATTCTAACCCGGAAATTCAGAGGTACTGACCATCCATTTGTAGTAAAGAACACATTTTTATGTTTTGGTAGGACTACTAATTTTACAATGATTTATAAATTTGGTTTGGAAGAATCTATGTAACATGTATGTACTTAAAAAATTCGAAGCGCTCGTAGCGAAGTTTACTTAGTTGTTTTCAAACGATCAGCAAAGTTAAGTAACGGCGCGCGCGGTCATGAGTTGGATGGGTGACCGCTAGTGACATTACTACTGAGCGTTTCCGTGCTTCAGAGAGCACGATAAGCCGTCGGTCCCGGTTGTTTGTCTTAGAATGGCAGTCGTTATATCATGGTGATAGGGCATTTTGCGAATGCCCCCCTGGCTAGCTACCAACCTCAAGTAGAAAATCGGTCGCCAAGCACCTAACGATGTGTTCCGGCAGCTGTCCTTGAGAGCTAGTACTTCTAGGTTAGCCTGAACAACATTTTTGACCACATCATCGCTTACCATCATGCGATAGTGGTCAAAGGCTAACCTATCAGGCCTAAAAAATAAATAAAAAAAATACATAATGTTTAATATTTATTACTTTACCTATTAATATTCTGAAATTAAATAAAACCTGAAATGTTCTTGCTTCAATATGTTATTAGGTTTCAACGAAACCCACATGGCTTTCAACAAGACCTTGGGTACTTAACAAGCCCTAAGGTATCATTAAGACTTATCTAATGTTAGGAATCCCTTAACTAGAATCTTGTTAGTTAATTCAGGGATTTCTCAGTTCGTAGCAAACGTTCTCGTAGTTTTGTTAACCTATTTGCTTATTGAACAGAGGCTGTAAAGTTGGTTTGGTCAAAATCAGTATTTTTGTTTATTGATAGTTTTGTTTTATCCTGATACATTTTAGTAATCGTAGATACAGATCTTCAAGAAAATTATGGCAAACGGCCATACATTTCTTTAGTAAACGTTCTGATATTAAAAAAAAAAACAGATTAAACTAGGATTTTTGAAGACAAAACCCCGTACCGGTTTTGAATGTTTCCCCCCATTTCTTTCCGTCGGTGTCGTAAAAGACGGCCAAGGGATTGATACTGGAAGGTGGAAAGCAACGCCTTCTGAAGATCTGATCACTTCTATGGCGATCCTTAAGACGCCTGCCAAGCGTAGGAATTATGGCAAATCCCCCCAAAAAGGGGAGACGGGGTGTTCAACGGTAGACGTGATTATAATAATGATGATAAATATGAACGCACTCTAGCCACGGTTTAGCCAGGGACTATGCTATTTCAGATTATTTCGCATAGTAACATCCGCAGTTAGAAAATTTAACTACTAAATTTTTCATAAACGTCCGAGCTACATAAAGAATACTTGATAAAGTATTAAACCCTTCTCTTTGTGCAAGTTTGACGAAAGAGGGTAGGTAGGAAATTACTTATTGCCCGGTAAAGCGACCGCTTTTCAAACGTGACCTAGCGCCGCATCTCACTTGACCCTTTGAGGTAGAAAACTTGTAAAACTTGTCAAGAGCCAGTGCCTTCAATCCGCTGTGAGAATTCAGAAGGTAGTTGCGCAGTTTTTATAATTATTATAGCTTGAAAAGAGAGAAACAATACATCTGCAATAAACATGAACATAAAAACTGACACACATAACGATTTCATGATAATAGAAGAACAGACTTTAAACAAGTAAATTGCCGTAAACTAAGATAACTCTCTAGTTAATGCCTAAAAAGTTTTTACCTATTTTGTCCAATAACTAGTAATTACAGCTAACAAAACGAATGAAAAAAAATTACGGCTGCAAAAAAACATAAAATTGTAGTAAAAGTTTACGCACATGACGAATTTCTATAGATCGACGCTTATGGACTTTAAACTAGTCAACTACCGTAAACTAAGAAAACTATCTAGTTTCTACTAATTTTTTTTCACGTTTTGTCCAAGTTCTAGAAAATATAGAGGTCTTAAGTTTACCAATGAACAGTTTTACATTTAGTGTGTTTCATCACGCCACCATATCCCCGAAAGTGTAGGCTGAGTTGTGTAACCCAGGTTTTAGAAATTATAATGTGGTCGAGCCTTACATATTCTCTGTATTAATTAATTAAGAATACTTAAAAAAAATCATAATAATAATTGTATTCAAAGAAAGTTCAAAGATGGCATTAACGGCATTTTTTTTTTCATTTTTCATTTAGTTTTATTTAAAGTTGGCACTAGAAGAACTGGCTGCATGAATTCAGGGGTTTGAGAAGTTTCGATAAAAGGGGAGAAAGTTATTGACCCTCCCCTCGAAGGAAAAAGTGAAAAGACCCTTGCTTTAAGATATATGATTTTAGGGTACCGTACCCAAAGGGTAAAAACGGGACCCTATTACTGAGAATTAACTGTCCGTCCGTCCGTCTGTCACCAAGCTGTATTTCAAGAACGGTGATAGCTAGACAGTTGAAATTTTTACAGATCTGTATTTCTATTGCCGCTATAACACAAACATTCTAAAAATAAACTTAAAAAAACTTAAGGGGGTCCCCCATACAACAAACTTGATTGTTTTACTGTTTCTTGCTCCATACTAATAACGGTGACAGGTAGATGCCTTCACTATTCACAGGATATTAAGTTTTATATTCTCATTAAATATAATTATTTAAATAAAAATAAATAATTAAGGGGGCTCCCATACAATAAAATCGGTTTTCGCCGTACCTACCCAGCTCAATCGGACACTGCGAAAAGTGTCTGTAACTTGCAAGATTAGGTTACAGATGGTACGGAACCCTTCGTGCGCGAGTCCCACTCGCACTTGACCGGTTTGTTTTACCAGACACGGGTTCCATTTTTTTTCCAGAGATATCTAATTGAAGGAAAACTTCATGCAGAATATTAAGTTAAGGAAATCAATTCCGCCGAAAAATAAATTTTAGAAATTATTTTGCCTCAATATTTTGCATATAATCCTGTTCACGTGAATTTTATATTATTAAAGTTTAACTGCCTAGTTTAACGCAAAGTGCTGTTTTTCATTTCCAATATATGACTTGGCCATAAACGAATTTAGTAGGTGTGACGATGAGCGTTAAGTAAGCGAAAGTGCTGCAGCAGCGACCAGCGAAGCGCCGAATTATATGTGTAAGTACAAAATAATATAATTTAAATTTCTATGATAGGGATTTTATGACCTATATAATACAAAGATTGATTGATTCAATGATTGATTCAAATGGTCGTATTAATAACGTCCTTCCGTGCGCGTTTACAATGCTTCAATGTCGAACGCACACTATGTTTGGGGAATAAGTACAGTTCAGTCCAAAAAATTGAGCATTTGGATCGTCAAAATCTCATCAACATCTAGTAAAGAGTTTTAATATGTATGATTATTATAATTATGTTCCCACGAGTTAAGTGAAAATATGTTTCTAGTAACTTTTTATAAACCACTTAGTTGCTAAGCTAGTCTTATACTACTGCGTGCTAGTATCTCACCTGATAGTAAGTGATGATGCGGTCGAAGATGTTGTCAAGCTAACCTAGAATTAACGACTTTCAAGACATCTGCCGGAACACACCGTTAGGTGCTTAACGACAACTACAGTAAAAGTTGTTTGAATTTTGACACGAAAATCAAATTCAAATATCAATTTGAAAGAAAAGCTGATGATGCTATGACCTTTGAACTTGTCTTCACGATATTAAAAGAAACGTAAACCTGATTTGCAAGCTTTCGAGAAAATTAAGATACATACATTTTCCTTATACCATCTTAATACGATTTCACACGTTTGCCTCTTGTTAAAGAACCTTTGTCAGGCAACCAGAATTCATTGACAGAAGCGAATTATCGTTAATGTATTACTTATTCCTTCCACGTATTTGGTAAATTTATACCATTACTTATTGATAGGCATTTTACCAGGTACACGGTGACAAGTATCTCAAAATAAATTACTTCAAAGCGTCTTCATGACAGAATTAAGGTGTTTCGAAGGCTTGGTATTTCGTCGTAAATCGGGTAAAAAGGTTTCACGTTACTTTACGATTCAGTGGTAAGATATTTGTGAAGCTCTCGAGTCGAAATGTATACTTGCAGTTAGCAAGAAACATATAACGGAAATTCTAAAGCATCGATTAGAACGGCATAATCATATTACATTACTTTATGTTACTCGTCTGCTTACTGTTCACATCATTTGTAGACATATCTTTTGACGTGAATATGTTTTTAAAATTGCTTCTATAGGGACGCAATTCAAAAAAAACTAATGATAACAATAACGGGGTATACAGTTTACTGTTGCAGCTACATATCTATCATCCCCATCCAAACTTCAAAGTTCAATTACAATACTTCATAGCTAAATAATCAAAGAACTTATTAGGCTAAGTAAGGACTGTAACACATCGCGGGCGGCAGAGGGGGGAGCCCGCCATTTTGAGACGTATTCACATACAACAAACGGCCATGACACAGCCACACCCCATTTCCTTTACGTAGTTCACGTTCTTTGGGAATCCTCTAATAATATATTTATCCATGTTTTTTGTTATACGTATAACAACACCATTATAACTCTTGAATATTTCTGTCACTGTTGCTACTTTCTAGCTTCCTCTTATATACTCATACATTTTCCATTACAGCACCTAAACCTTGCTTTAGCCAACTCAACTATATATTATGTAGAATTGCAATTGCAATAGGATTACGCTTTTACACAGCTGCATTGAAATAACCCAAAATCTATTAGTTTCGTTAGTTGAGAGAAATTACAGGCAGGTAGAATGTATTTGTTGTGCAAGCATGCGTCTTATTTAACACTGACGGATACAGTATATATTTATAACTTCGAAAATTAAGCTATAACCACAGCCTGGACACTCGACTCATTCTCTATACAAAAGCCGCGTTCTAACTACCTATTACACAGACGCTACACTAATGTTGTTTTCGTACACGCGTAAATGTGTGCGTGAAGTCTAAGGTTGTCATCGTATAAATAATTGTTGTACTTACCTACCTAACAATCTTTTGGTGCTGTTAATATGACTTATTAGATTTCGTAGGTTATCTTACCTACCTTCATAAACATTTACAAGCACAAAAATCCAACTCCATGTACGAAGTAGTAATAATAGCTACCTACACTATACAAAATGTATGATTCCAAGTTCACATTTTATACAAGTAATGATAGTAAATACAATCATAATTTATGTTCTTCTCGTATAATAAACAATCATGAAGTGTGCCGTGTGTCAACTGTGGCGAAGGTCGGTATGTGTATTGCTTTTCTCTATGGTAGGTATAGGTTACAAAGACACTTGTGTCGCTGCAAACGAAGTCGATATCCATGGATATTTTTTGCAAACGAAAATCTTCTAAAATTATCATTATTCGAATAGCAGTTTGAACAAAATATAAAGAAAAAGTATTATGTTTGTATTTTTTCCAATAGGTACTTACTGTAAATTACCGGTTTTAATAAGTTACCTACTGGATAACTGAAGAACGACAAATAGGTAGTTACTAGGTTACCAAGAATGACTTTACCTCGTTTTATCCTTAGGGAATTTATAAAAACTCCTATCCTATTTCTTGTTTCGTTGATAAGCAACCGTAAACAGCACAAGATTACCCCATTCTCAAATTTTAAAATAATCGTACAATCGTCACGTCATCGTGCGCGAGTTGCGAGTCCCGTACTCAAGTCAGCCCAGCGACAGCTCAGAATCGCTGGCGGGGTGAGGAAGGCTCGTTTTGGTTGGGGGGGAGGAGTGTCCATTCTATACGTAGTATTATTATATGTTCTATATTATTCTACGCTTTCTTGTTCATAGAGTTATTTGGGATAATTTATTAAACTTAGATAATAGTTTTGTAATTTTTTTAGTAAGTCATACCCATAGTTGTTTTTATAAAAATAATACTCAGCCTGTTAGTGAAAACTTGCAATCGGCCAACAGTATTAAATGTATTTTAAATATAAGCTATGAAATCAATTATTATTTTGTTATTCTATTTGTAAATTTTCTTAAATAATATAAAAAAATACTTGGATTATGCTCACATTAATTGCGCATCCGCTACAATTTTCAGCATAACACACCATTTGTAAACAAGTAATGGCATGATGTCCATGTAGCGCAGTTTTCGAATGATATGAATTGTATAATAATCCAATATTTAAAGTCTTTAAATTCTCATAAGGAAGCTGTAAGGCATTAGAAAAAGTATTACCTAAATAACATTCAAACATAATAAAACTCATAAAGAAATCGCATCGTTGCCTTTTATTAGCGCGTGTAGAAGATTGCCTGATTATGAATATGTGAGGGAACCTCACCAGAAGTATATTATTGGTTACGTGATCAACACCTTGCCCTGAGTTTCGGTACGATAAATTTCGTAGGAACCACATCAAGATGTCATTTATATAACCAACGTTTCTCTGACAAATATAGCATTGTGCGCATCCGATCACTTTCAGGAATCGGAAATGGATTCGAGCATATTTCTGAGTTTAGGACCTGGACAACAAATACTGAATACTAGTACACGTTTTGTATTAAACTAGTAGGTATCGATACTTATGACATAAATTATTAGATTTATGTTTTTTTTTATGTGACTGTGATGGAACAAGCTCGAGGCCCACCTGATGTTAAGTGGACTAACCTCTGCCTATAACAGATGCATTTCGTCACAAGTCACGAATTGCACTGTATCCGTCATCTTGAGACATAGTTTTTAAGTCTCATGTGCCTGTAATTTCACTGGTTCTCAAAGACTGCAGCCGAAACACACCGTTAGGTTCTTAGCGACTGATTTTCTACTTGAGGGTGGTCGCTAGCCAGGCGGGCATTCGCAAAATGTCCTTCCACCATGCGGTGAAGCTCAAGCCCGCAGCGGGATTCAAACCATGGACCTGCTGCGCGGCAGTCCATAGCCAATGCTACTGAGCCATCACTGTTTCAAAATTATGGTATATGAATAATTAGGGATCTATGATATAAATAATACTACTTATTTTTACACGTAAGAATTATTGACTGACACACGGTGGACATATTCTTAAAGATGGTAATATATATTTGAAAAAACAATAACGTCCATAATTTTATTTTATTTTCACTTCATTAACGAATATCAATCAATCAATGAATCAAATTATTTATTTGCTCAAATACATGTTACAAAATTTGTTGTTTAGACACATTGAATTGACTCTGCAAATGTATGATGTGGCTATAAAATAATTATTACGTTTAAAAAAATCATTTACTATCGTAATCAGAGAAGCATGCGTTATTACAAAAAAAATATCGTCATATGCTTAAAATGTCTGCTCAACAAAACACATATCGAAACTATTTTTCTGTATACCCAAGTCCCTTTTCGCACCATGTTCGCTCGTAGCGAAGTTTACTTAGCTGTTCTCAACCGATCAGCAAAGTTAAGCAACGTCGCGCGCGGTCATGAGTTGGATGGGTGACCGCTAGTGACATTACTACTGAGCGTTTCCGTGCTTCGGAGGGCACGTTAAGCCGTCGGTCCCGGTTGTCGTCTTAGGATGGCAGTCGTTATAGCATGGTGGTAGGGCATTTTGCGAATGCCCGCCTGGCTAGCTACCACCCTCAAGTAGAAAATCTGTCACCAAGCACCTAACGGTGTGTTCCGGCAGCTGTCCTTGAGAGCCAGTACTTCTAGGTTAGCCTGAACAACATCTTCGACCACATCATCACTTACCATCAGGTGAGATAGTGGTCAAAGGCTAAACTATCAGGCATAAAAAAAAAAAAAATGTTGATTTAATAGGTTGGTGAATTTTACTCAAAGGCATTAAAAAAAACACTACGTATGTTAAAAACAACAGCGTTTTGTTAAGAAACACATATATAAAATAAAATAAAAATAATTCCACATTATAACTTTACTTACTCACTAATACTATGTTTTATTGTTTTTCATAGAATTCAGGTCTAGATACTTTTTATGAGATGTATTTTAACCAATATTTTAGTATTGCAGAACAAGGTATCAATACCAGTAACTATCAAAAGGAAAGCCTAGAATTTCGGAATTATACAGCTTATGGCAGTGATTTCCCGATCGAACCATATGGAATTACATTTTCCTCGTCGTTTAGCAAATCAATGCTGTTACGATAGCTGTAAATCATTTCTCTGTATTTGATGCAGTGAGATCGCTTTATCAGGCCACGGGTAATATATTGTGTATTGCTTTATTGGTTTTGTACATTTATTTATTTCTTACATTGATATAAGTTAGAACATCTTGTGTTTGTTTTTTCTATTAAGAAAGTATGAAATTTTTATAATAGGTATACTTGTGCAACTAAATATGTAAGTCTTAAAAAAAAACAAGTAAAGGTATAACATAAATAACTTTAACTTCACAATTATTACACCCCATTTATTTTGCACCATTTCAAACACTTTGCAGTATTAAAAAAATAAAATAGTATTCAGTGACTGTTGTCTTCAGTTAACTTTTGAATTGTTTAAAAGACTATTTCTTACTTTCGCCTTAGATTTTATTTAATCATAACGTTCCTTACAGTATAATGTCAGCCTAGGGATTTTATAACTTTGATTACTGGATCTCAAGCAGGTAGAAGCATGTAGTAGTTCAACGCAAGTTGAACTATAGGTGTCGCTTCATCCCAATACGATGGTTAAATAAAGAACAAGAGGAAAAATTAGAGAGTTATGAGTCATTGTCATGTTAGCTCAAGCAGTCAGAGCATACCCCTAGGTAATATATGGGTGGATGGACATGGGTTCGAATCCCGCATATGACTATATTTTTTTCTCTCGTAAATTTGTAAGGAAGTAGCATTTGCTAACTATCTTCTCTATTGAAGTTTCGGTAGTTTTTAATTTAAATAGCCTTGCGTTAGATTCTTGGCATGAAATGAATCTCTCTGGCGAGGTTTTGCGATTTACCAACCGATTGTAGTGGTTGGGATTAGTCAGAGTATGCCCACAGAACAGAATTAGTGAAGTGCCTGTAATTCATGTCAGCAATGTATTTTTATATTCGGATACCGAAGTTTCTCTTTGTTTGTCTACTATATTTATGATAATCCTAATTCATAATTAAGTTTCTAAGCACCTTGTCTCTTCTAGGACACTGGGAGTCTCAAGTGGATAATGAAACCCCGAAAATAGGTTGATTTCATGTATTTCGATTTTACAGCCTTTTAACAATGCAGACGTGATTACAAAATGGTGGTGAAGTGTAGTATTAAAAATTTGACATGTCTTTATAAAACGTAAGAAAAATATAGGGTAGGAGAATTTCAAGCCGCGACATATTCCGCCCCGTTGAAAGATCCTAGTACTTTCAACTTCAACAATAAATATCTTCTGGCTTTGGGAGGGGACTCAGTCGAACCAGTGAGCGGCGCACGCAGCCTCGGGATGTATTGAGATCTGCCACTCGATGAACGTTGTCAGGACCCGTGTACAGCTTCACAACTCGTCCAAGTCTCCAACATAGGGGAGCCACGTTGTCCTCTTTGATTAGTACGAGATCGCCGATGTTTAGGTTGGCTGTCTCTTTTGTCCATTTTTGGCGTTGCTGTAGCTCAGAGATATATTCCTTCTGCCAACGAAGCCAAAAGTGTTGGCGTATTTGTTCTAGCCTCTGGTAGCGTTGTAGTTTGTCTGAATTGGTATCGTGTAGTGCTGGAGACGGGAACGTCGTCAACGGCCTTCCGATAAGAAAATGTCCTGGGGTGAGGGAGAGAAGGTCTGAAGGATTGGAAGACATGGGACACAAAGGTCGACTGTTAAGTATTGCCTCCACTTGTGTGAACAAAGTTTGAATTTCCTCAAAAGTTAAATGACTATTGCCTATGACTTTAGTAATGTGATGTTTAGCGGATTTAACACCAGCCTCATAGATGCCACCAAAATGGGGACTATAAGCGGGGATGAATGAGAACTTGATTCCTTCCTGCGCAGCAAAGTCAGAAAGAGATTCGTTGTATGTTTTTAAAAAAGTTCCTAATTCTTTAGCTGCGGAGACGAAATTTCGCCCGTTATCAGAAATTATTTCCGCTGGCTTTCCACGGCGCGAAATGAATCTTCGAAGTGCCAAAACGAAGTCTTGCATCGATAGACTGCTTACGGCCTCCATGTGTATACATTTATAGCGTGTACATATAAATAGACATTGTAGCACTTAATTAATCTAGCGCCACGTCCCTTACGATTTAAAATGAAGAACGGACCCGCATAGTCTAGCCCAACTGTCAAAAATGGAAAATCTGGCGTAATGCGTTGAGCTGGGAGGTTCCCCATCTTCGGGCAAAGCGTTTTGCCTTGAAAACGTTTACACTTGACGCAGTGGTGTACTGTATTACGAGCGAGACGTCGCCCGTTTATGGGCCAAACGGTTTCCCTAACAGTGGCCAACAATAGTTGAGGGCCAGCATGCATTTGCCGGATATGCTCGCGTGCAAAGTATATTTTTGTGAAATGGTGTGACGAATCAAGAACTATGGGGTGTTTTCTGGTATATGAGCAGTTGGATGCGTCTATCCTGCCCCCTACTCTTATCAAATTGTTAGAATCTAAGAATGGTGATAGTGATAATAGCCTGGATTTGTGATTTAATGGTAAGTTTCGTTTTAGCATATTATATTCGTTTGAAAATGATTCTGATTGAGCCATGGTACAGAGGTGATTGAATGAATCTTGTAACTCATGTACTGTTAATGTACCAAATTGCTTGTTTGTTGAGTTTTTAATGTTATTAATAAATCGTTTTATGTATGCAAATATTCTTTGTACTTTGGTAAAGCTTGAATAATTTTCAAATTTGATTACAGGTTCTGCGACAACGGCTGGATTGGATTGGACGATCTTCAATTCAGGTAAGTTACATTGATTTTTATTTAGCTTAAGAGATGGCCATTCAGCTTCATCTTTGGCAAGAAAGGCTGGACCATGCCACCAAAGATTTGAATTTGATAGCTGGCTAGGGTTGAGGCCTCTAGAAATAAGATCTGCTGGATTTTCATGTGTGCGTGTGTACCGCCAAGATAATGGATTAGTGATTTCTTGGATTTCGCCTATACGATTGGCAACAAATGTTTTTAAATTTCTAGATGGAGTGTGTATCCACGCGAGAACCACACTGGAATCGCACCAATATACTATGCGCGATGGTTTGTATCTTAGGGAGTCAACTACGCATTTAGTTAATCGAGCTGAAAGCTGACATCCAAGTAGTTCCAATCTTGGAATGGTCGTAGATTTCGTGGGTGAAACTTTTGATTTGGCACACAATAAATTGACAGTAACTTCCTCATTGCTATTTATAGACTTCAAGTACACACAGGCACCGTAACTACCTTGGGCTGCATCGCTGAATGAATGGATTTCTATAGACTTAGGGTTATCGCAAAGAACAGTTCTAGGTATTTTTAGATTAGAAAGATAATGAATATTGTCAACAAATTCGTCCCAAGATTTTTTAATATCTTGAGGAACGGGCTCGTCCCATTGGAGCTTGAGGAGCCATAACTTTTGTAGAATCATTTTTGGTTTAATGATGCATGGACTTAGTAGCCCTAGAGGATCAAATATTTTGAAAGCATTTGACATGATCCATCGTTTAGAAACGATGTCATGAATGTGTATGGCTTTAAATGGAAAGTGTAAACAATCTTCGGTAGGTTTCCACCCTAGTCCGAGAGTGCTAGATGATTCGCTTAAGATCAATTTATCTTTATTATGTTCAATATTTTCGACTAGATTTGGTGAATTGCTTTTATATTTTCGCAGTGGGAAGCATGCTGATTGTAATGCTTCAGATACTGAATGTTGTATGTGACGTAACTCTTCCTCGCTATCAGCACCGGTAATCAAATCGTCGACATAGAAGTCGTTTTGTATAATAGTCTTGATTTGAGTATCCCTACATTCCTCTCCAACTTGCCATAAACACCTAGTGCTTAAATAAGCTGCACTTGCCGTACCGTAAGTGAGAACATTCAAGCATAAGGTTTGTATAGGGAGTGACTCATCTTCTCTCCATAAAATTAACTGTAGGTTTCTATCGTCTGGATGTACAGCCGATTGTCTGTATGCCTACTCAACGTCGGCGCAAAGAAGAAATTTGTACTGCCTTGATCTAATCAATATGGAGAAGAGAGAATCTTGTACATTCGGGCCTACCATAAGTATGTCGTTAAGTGAAAAGCCAGAGGAAGTGGGTGCTGAGCCGTCGAAGACAACTCTGATTTTGGTTGATTCGCTGTCTTCGCGGAACACGGCGTGATGGCACAGGAAGTATCCTGGTACCGGATGTGGGTCAGAAGCTACTGATAAATGCCCTAGTTCGGCATACTCACGAAAGAATTGTGTGTATTGTGATTTCAAATTTAGATTTGTACGAAATCGTTTTTCTAGATTAAGTAAGCGTTTCTTCGCCATGTTATACGATTCACCTAAACAGTCAGGACTGGTTTTCAAAGGAAGTCTGACGCAAAACCTACCTGTGCTTAAGCGTGTAGTGTTTGTAATAAAATGCTGTTCGCATTGTTTTTCTTCATAACTTAAAACTTGTGTATGTGAGACTTCTTCAATTTCCCAAAATTTTGTGAGTGTCTTGTCGATATTTGTTTGTATATCGTGTGAGCTGTCACTCGATTGCTTGAATGATAGATCGACTGACTGATTGTGCGACTGTTTGTTTGACTGGTTGTGAGACTGATAGTATGAATGATTGTGCAACTGATCGTTTGACTGGCTAGATATACGATTAGAGGCATCGTTGTATGGATAGTTAATTGTATGATTGGCTGCATGATTGGCTGTATGATTTGATGTATGGTTGGCTGTATGATTGGACGTATGATTGGCTGTGTGATTGTGTGTGTAATCAGTTGCATGTTTGTATGGATGTTTGGTTGTATGCATATGGTTGTCTACATTGTTGTTTGCATGATAAGATAGTTCATGGCATACTTGGTTGTATGATTGGTTAAATGAATGATTGCATTGAATGTATTTAGCTGAGCTTGAATGTATAGGTCCGGCTATTAGCCAACCGAGTTTGGAATTTTTTAATTTAGGGTTCCTGGGACCCAATGATTGTGTTTCAGGGTACAAAACGTCCCAGAATACGTCCGCCCCGAGCAAGACGTCGATCTGAGCTGGTATGTTGAAGTTAGGATCAGCCAGCTTTATGTTACTAGGTAAGTGTATGTTTTGTATGTTTATAGGAGCCTTCGGCAACATACCTGTGAGCTCTTTGAGCACAAAACAAGGTAAGGTAGCTTTGTATGGATCGTTTCTTGACTGTATATTAATAGTACAACTTTCGACTACACTATTGCATGCATTATTGCCAATTCCGATGACTTTTATTGCTTCAATTGATTGTGTACTCAACCGTAATTTCTGTTTCAGGCTATCAGATATGAATGAGGATTGGCTGCCGCAGTCTAGGAGCGCGCGCACCTTCTCACTAACATGAGTCACCGGGTTCGACACTTCGATGACTGCCGTGGACAAAATCACTTCACTTGGACCCTGTTTGGAGAAATTCACAACTGCCTCCGTAGAAGTGGAGGGAGTAGGAGCTGGATCTGAATGGATCATTGTGTTGTGCCGTTTATTGCAAATTCTACAAGAGCTTAGACGACACTCTGAAGTTGAATGATTTTGTCTCAAGCAATTGTGGCATAAATTATGTTTCTTAATATCGGCTAACTTCTCGTTAATGTTTTTGTTTTTAAATATAGAACAATCATAAATACGGTGTGGGTTCTTACATATTACGCAAGAAAGCTTCTTTTGTGTGTTTGTGGCAGTAAAAGATTTTACAAATGAACCTTTATCCTGTCTATTATTATATTTACTAAAGGTACTCTTGTCCGCATGAGGGCGCGAAACGGCAGGTTGTAATGTAGTAGACTTGTCATGTTTACTACGGTTTATGGCTTCTAAAACATCAGCGCGATCAGTTAAAAATTTATTAAATTGATCGAGGGTTGGTACTTCTTTGAAAGTATTACGAAGTTCTTCCCATTTCGTCAGTGTGTTGCTGTCTAATTTAGAGGACAAAATGTATATCAGTAAAATATCCCATTTGTCTGTTTGTTGCCCTAAACTAGCCAATGCGCGTAAGTTCTTCATTACGTGATCTACCAGAAATCGTAAGGAACGTTCCGACTCGCGTGTGATTGGCTGCATATTAAATATTGCAGTTAGATGTTGATTGATAAGAACTCGTTTGTTATCATACCTGTCGCAGAGCAGCGACCACGCGTTCGCATAGTTCGATGATGACACTTCGAGATTTGATATGACTCGAACTGCATCTCCTTCTAGGTAGGAGATCAAATAATGAAACTTATGAATGTCAGTTATGTTGCTGTTGTTATCGACGAGAGCCAAAAATGCATCTCTAAATTGAGCCCAGCGAAAATAAGATCCGTCAAATTTCGCAATTTCGATTTTCGGTAATTTAAAGTTCGAATTCTGATCATGACAGCGAGAGTGAGGGCAGAGAGCTTCTCCGACCTCTGATTTGCGGCGAGTTTGTATCTGAATGTTTGCGTTTTCGACTAAAACCTTAGATCGTGCTATACAAGTGACAAAATCATTTTCGATTTTATCTCGCTCATCAATCTCAGAATCTAAAAACTCGCAATTTAAAACCTCAATTTCTGTTTGTAATGCATCAAACTTGTTTGCTAAAGATTCAAACTTGGTTGATTTTAGGTTAAGTTCGGCCAATTCTAAGCTACTTAGCTCAGCTGATTCTAAAAATGCAAGATAATTTTTAAACTTTGTGATTTGGCCTTTGATTGATTTGCGTTTTGTAATTAATTCTTGGAGGCTAGACCTTGATGATTCAGATGCCATGACTTTCATATGTTGATAAGCCACTTAATTAAGTTTAGTATAGGAATTGTATTTTAAATGTACTTGTAGGTAACATGTAAACAAACAATGACCAAGTTTGTATCTATAGTAGATGAATAGTACGCGATACTTTGTATGTGTAAAATACTCGTTAAAAATTGATTAGAATTATAAAACTCGTTTTGACTTAGCTGCACTAGGATAAGATCTCACTCTCCCCGCCGTGGTGTCAAGATCCCACGGGAGCCTGGACGGCTGCGACGCCCGCCAGCCGTGGCGCGATCAGCTGACCACTGTGACCGGGGCGCCCCGGTTATATCTGGAAATTTCGGCAATTCGGGTGAAAGTAAGGCATAAAGAACTGTTTGCGTTATTTGTAGGGAATTTAGAAGCTTTGTTTTGATAAGAATTGAAAGAATGCGGTAAATACTATGGTAATTAGGTCACTCTCAAAACAAATAATGAAATAGACAATTATTTTTGAAAATGGAATGTTTACGTTTGTGGAATAACAATATGAACACACAATAACTTATAACTTACTTGAATACTTGAGTATTTTAGAAAATTTAATGGAATTTCGATTGTTGTTGTGGTATTTTACTAAAATGACCTTTGGATCTTTGCAATCAATGCGAGTGAAAAGATAATTTTGCAGCTTTGTTTTGTAAATACTGGAATGATTGAATGGGAATTGAAATTACGAGACTTGTATTGACTTTGTACATACTGTGAAGGCAATAACTATGATTTTGAAGGTTAAAATTGAGCATGTGTGGGAAGAAGGAAGGACACTTAACTTTCTTATTGCCGTTGTTCCGTGATCGTGGCGAAGTCTTTGGCACTATTGCTTCGCTGCCAGATCTGCCGGTGAACGATTGAAAGGTGCTTCACGTCTTCAAGTCGACAGATGTTGATGTATTTTTATGGATTGCTTCGCAATGACGTCGTTAGCTTCTTGCAACTTAGCACGTTTACACGAAGTCCGTTTTTGTTCGTTGTGTTGTTATAGATCGCCAAAAAAAAAAAACTTATGTCTCTTCTAGGACACTGGGAGTCTCAAGTGGATAATGAAACCCCGAAAATAGGTTGATTTCATGTATTTCGATTTTACAGCCTTTTAACAATGCAGACGTGATTACAAAATGGTGGTGAAGTGTAGTATTAAAAATTTGACATGTCTTTATAAAACGTAAGAAAAATATAGGGTAGGAGAATTTCAAGCCGCGACACACCTGCATCTTAAAGGGTTATCTGTTATTATCTCTATTATATCTGTTGACATGTCTTAGGAAGTGGTTTATCATCTTGTGCGGCTTAAAATACTTTTTTATGTTTGTCAGCAACTCCATTAACATAATTATGGGATATTATTACATATGAGATGGCAGGGTGTCCTTCACATATGGCAGGCATTTCAACGAATTAAATCTTAACAAAATATGTACCTATACCTTACAAAGCTTACACTCAACAATTATATAATGATGGTTAGCCAAAAGAAGCGTAGCCGGTCCACATTTCCTGTCTATTTAACGAAACCGTGACGTAAGTGACATACGTTGTGACGTTCAGAAAGAAAACACATTTTCCGCTGACATTTCCTTCCTTTATCGATGTACTCAATGACTTCCGTTTATAGAGGGAAGCTGCATTTAGTACTGGATTATTCGACAATTGTGGTTGCGTTTTATGAATTTTTACAATTTAATCATAATAAGACGCTTTGGAACTGAAGTAACATGTATTATTTTAATACGTATGAGCTATCGATAAGTTTGATATACGATATATTAACTCGTTACATATTCATTTAAACGATCGTTTCAATTTCTATACCATTTTATGCAATACAAAAGAAACAATCCTGTAAATAGCTAGGTTGTGTGAAATAATGCTTTTTTCTATCATCAAACATTTGTTTAGCCATGTAAGTGTAGGAGTAATTATAGCTGACAGATGTTCAATGGTGATTAATTGGTCGCGGCCCATTCACTTCGGTCGTTCAGCTATGCATTGAGTTAACAATGAACCTAGTAGCTCAAAACAGGCAAGTGTTTTTTTTTTATATACAGGGTTATTGGAAAAATGCTAACAACCTCTTAGGGTTGACTTCTGTTAGTCCTAACAAACGTTTTTAGAAGATTTTTTTTAATATAATTATGACGTAATAAGCGCGAGGAGCACCTGGTGTTATATATGTAAGTCTCTTGTGCCTGTAATTTATTATTTGATATTTTTTAGTAATTTGCTCGATTTAATAGGAAAATAAGCTTACCTACATACATTCGTAAAATGTTTATTTTGTCGAGTCGCAGCTCTGGAGATTTAATATGAAGGGTTAATAATTATCATCGATTGTTATACAAATTGCGCTTCATCACAGCTTCTGTATATCACGATACTAAAAACATGATACATAAAATTACTTTCTACAAATATCACAGTTTATACAAAATTTTATCTTTGGTATATATATTGTAAGTACCACTGTGTAACCTCTCTCGTGTATAATGACTGAACAAATTCTCAAAATAAAGAACCTTTGTTGTCTTGGTATAGTTCAAAAAATATATTTTACCGCTTATTAGCAGTATCATGACGAAATGCATTTATATTCTCAAACGGGTTCGTCATTATTATCATCATCAAAGTCATGACGTCCATCGTTGCACAAAGACCACCATCATTATTATTATTATTGCCATAATCCTCATGCTTGGCAGACGTCTTTAGGATCACAGTGTAAGATACCAGTTCTTCAGAAGACGATGGTGCCCACTTAGTATGTCCCAATCTTCGCCTCATAAGACTCCAAAGGATTAAATGTGTGTGACCGCGAAAGGGTGTTTACTGTATAAAATGGTGAATTTGTAACCACTCAGCTTAATAACAGCGTTATGGTTGATTAAATTCGAAATTATTGGAAACACGCTACTTTTTATTTTTATTTTCTTAATGGTTCTTGAGAAAGTGTGAATTTTCCTGCCCTAATTGAAGGACGTTAAAGCTTTGGACTTATAATAGTACTTTTGAAATACAAAGGAAGAACTAAATAACCTACACCACGTGTATCATTGTTTTTTTCCCAATCTACATATATAAACCATCTCGCATATAAGTATACTGTCACACACTCACACATATAAAAGCTTTCAAATTACATAAGATGGGAGCCGTGCACTATGACTGAAGTGACCTTTTAAAAGTGTTAAATCACGTCGAAGCGCAAAGGGCAAAAGATCTTTCTGTATATGAAGATTGAGGACCGAGTAACTGCGTTATGGTCGTCCATTTTCGGACCTTTTCACCTTTTCTGCTCAATTTGTACCGTAATTTGTTCAAGAATAAAATAACATAGGTAGTCTTTTTAGGAAATAACTTATATTTATATAAAAATGTCAAACATGAGGGAAATAGTATACCAACTTACATGTTGGAGTATTTTCATCAGCGCTGATATATAGTTCTCCAATTTGTACCTACTCAAAGAGATGAACTAATAATTATTTCCTATTAATATAAATATTATAAAGGTTTTATCAGTTTTATTTGGGAGGCACTTAAGATAACACATCATTTTGAAGTCTGTTTTTTCTTATTACAAACTTTTTAATACTTTTTCTCAAAATGTATTCTTAGTTCGTAACACATTTTGAGCAATAAGTATTAAAAAGTTTGTAATAAGAATTAACGGTTTTCAAAATAATTATGTGTTATCTTAGTAGTATACATAGTGTAGAAGTCAGCTTTTGCCCATTCAATATGAAACCGTGCGACATAACAAAAAAAATCGCACTAAACCCAGTTTAAAGAATCAAAGATGGCGATGAAAATCATCACAGTTCCCATAGGCAGTGTCAAGTGTGCAAGTAAATTTATTGATTAGTTTTGGCTAAATAACATAGAATCAGAAATAAATGGAAGACCATTTCATGTGAAATTTTGAATTATTTATTTATAATCAGCCAGCCGCATTGCGATGGACAAAATAATTTACGCGTCTTACGGCTCAGGATACGGCTCGATTTGTTGCATACGGCCAGGTACCTACTAATTACGTATATCTTTATCATGCAATTTAATGATAATAGGGAAATGATTTTCAAGTGGGTACATTTATTAGTAATAGGTACTTATGATAATACCTTGCCTTAAGGTATAAGGTAATATTGCCTTAAGGCAATGTCAGCTTTTCATGTTTCTGAACAAAATTTCACATCAAATGTTAAAATTCTGTCTTCCTTTTATTTGTTGACACTATGTTATTTAGCAAAAAATAATCCTTGTGATGAAATCTTTGAATAGGTATAATAAAACTACAGATTGATTTTCTTCAGTGTTACGGGTTCGATTCCCGGTTCAACCATGTTGAAAATATGTATGAATGCAGTTTAAATTGTTTTTAAAATTTCAATAATGTCTTTTTTCAGTAAAATGTTCAGTCTACAATATTCAAGGTACTTTCCCTCCATGTGGCATCGCCGTGGGACGTCCTGTATAACATCACACATTATCTATCGTGTCCCCCTGTATAAGGTTGTTATTTAATAATGTTATACTGAATTTAATTGTATCCTTTATTGAATCAATAACGTGATTTGAATTCGGTACCGCAAAAATTTGCGCGGACGAGGCAGTTAGCTGTTTCTTATAATGTTGTATAGTTAAGGTAAAATTGCATTTTATTACGAATACAACGTCGTGCATATCGCATGTATAAAAACAGTTTCTTTGTAAAATGTTTTTAATATTATTTTTAAGTTAATCATTCATGTTCATAAAATCTATTTGCTCCTATTAAGAGATTATTGTGACACTAGTTAGTAAGAGTTCAAACCTATTCCATACTTTACCAATTTCAAACTATTTTCAATTGGTACAACGCAATCATAGAAAACTTTCAAATTATTCAAGTACTGCTTACAGTTGTTATTACCCCTTTTATACTTATATTAAGGGAGGACAACAAAATCGATCCAAGATTGTTTATTTTTTTGTGGTTTTTCAACTAATTGACTCGACTTTCAAGAGGAGAACAAATTTTACGACCATTTTAATTCCAAGTCGTGAATTATTATATTATTAAACTGCCTACTATTTAACGCATGACTCGTTATCTATTTTATAAAAAGATCAATGGTTTGAAATTGACCGTAGTCTGTATACTATTTAGATAAGTTCTATAACTATTTGCTCGAGTATAAATAAAAGTATCACCTTTTTTATAAGAAGATACATGTTAGAGCTGGCCTCGAAAACATTAGCATTGGCCATTGAAGTTGGAATTTAGATTATAAAAAAAGTGCCTCCCATTTTATCCCACATATTTTTGAACGACCGTCTGTATACTATTCCTCTCCATACAAAAGTTGTTTGGAAGAGATCGCTTAAAGTCATCAGCCCGCCAATTGCGACACGTGTAGCATAGTATTTCTTTTTGCATTAGTTTTTTAAACGTTGTTAGTATGTAGCGTAAAAATAAAGTGATAACTATTTATCAACAAGAGTGTAGAGCGTTATTTAAAAACATGTTGGAATCGCTAAATAAGATGAATGAGTACTATCAAACCATATAGATACAGTTACGAAAGTATATGAACCAATTATGGCGATTGAAAATATTTATTCGCGAATTTATTAAATTTATTCGAAAAAATAGGGTTATTTTTTCCTTACCTTAAAATAAGCATGTAGGTCGTATATTTTATGTCTCGTCACAACACGAGTCTACGACAGCTTTTAATAGACATGTACCAAAACCAATAGTCCCTCGTTCAGAATTCACCCCTGACACGCAAATCTACACGTACAAAAACACAATTTACAACGAGTTCTATCACAAATCGAAGTAAAATATACCGAAAACCAATAAAACAGTATCACGTAAAGACAATACACCACATGTGGCCCTGATTTTGACATATGAAACTCGTACTTGGCGGGGATGGTACAACGCAATAATGGTCTGGTACTCAGACAATAAAATGGTTCGACATGTTCATTACAACGAAATCCCTACAAAGGGTTTCTTGATAAATGTTAGAATCTTATATAGATACTTTTCAATTTAATTACCAAGCAGTAGATCTTGTTTATTTATCTTCAGACATAGAGGAAAATGTAACGAGTATATTTCTAAAAATAACATCTGGGAGATCGTGCTCTACTCGGACGGGCATGAAACGCCGTAAACCAAACATTTCTTTCAAAATACCAATAACTGTAATTCATAGATCGTTTTTATAGCGGATAGGTTACTCCTCGACCATTATCTCACCTGTTGTTAAGTGACAATGTGGTTGCGGATGGTAAACGGACTAGGCCTAGAACTACTACCTCCCAAGGACTGCTGCCGAAACACACTGTAATTTGCTTGAGGACAGATTTTCTACTTGAGGTAGCTAACAAGGCAAGCATTTGAAAAATGCCTTTCCACCATGCTGTGAAGCTCAAGCTGGCATTGCGGATCGTACCATGGACCCAAGGCACAGCAGTTCATAGATACTACCACGCAGGTAACATAAATAGACCTCATTCAGCAGGTGTCGTCAATAGGCGTCATTCAGGGATTACTTTGCGGAAATCTATAATAACAAAAATATACAAAAAAAATTCTCGATCGTGCACTCTAAGCGTCAGGCATGCCGAAAATACTTTGTATAAAAGCGAAAGCTCTGAAAACTATTGTGGCTAGTGACAACAACGTCACGTCGGCTTAGCAAGAAATTAAGAAGGAACGTCACGAGTGAAATTATTTTTAATGGTTGCTATTAATATCAAATCAATAAATGTGTTTGATTCATGTAGAAACTATACATATTTGTAACTCTAACTACTACAGGTGAGATATAACCGTATATTTTTCCAAAATTAAATAAATTAAATTATTTTTCTTCCAATTGGAGAAAAGTCCAATAGATTGCCATGAATAAATATTTGGTAAGAGCCGTTTCCGATTAAAAATTTTATTATAAAAATGCGAGTTCAGAACGGCAATTGATTTTTATAAACATAATCCGCGCGGGATAATTTCCTGTATGACATGACGATATTTGTTTAGACAATTTTAGAATGTACATTTTATCATTAGCACCTTTTTAGGAAAAAAATTGATGACGTTATCAAGTAGACTTTTATACAGACTTATAGTAAAACATTTTTGATAATTTATCCCATGACAATGACACACTCAAAACAGTTAATCAGATAGGTGTCAGTTTATAAGCCACCGCAAACTGACATGGGAAGTTATCAAATCTCAAAAGTTTTACCATGGAGATAAATTTGTCATGAAACATTTTGCTGTGGAGTTAACAGATTTTGCGGCGGAATGTCGTTTAAAACAACGTTTTGAATAAGCCGCGGGTCGTAACTCCCGACTTATGTAAGGAAGTTGTTGACTCAACTTTTGGGAATGTAGTACAGTTGAAGCAAAGCGAACTAGCATTTTGTATGATTTTTTATGTCAACTTGTTATTAATATTCCAATTTACAGAGTTGTAATGTCAGCAATTGTTAGTAGAAAGATTGCCTTTTCTAGGTAAATACACAGAAAAACTCCGTGAAGATTCTCAGAGCACGTTCAGAAAAGAAACGTATAGTGAATAGGTATACATCACGTAATTGACTAAGCTAACTGGAACTGTAAAGGCGTAACATCATTAAAATGTCTGCGATTCCATATCAACAAATTAAGGTTCAAAACCTTTAATTATGAATTAGATTTTATCGAAGACTAATAAAATTATAATAAAAATACTAATTAAAGAAACATATAGCCAAGTCTAGAACATCGAAGGTTGCCGACTCCGATCGAAGGTTCAGAGGTTGCCGGTTAAGTAATCGAATGTCTACAGTTATAACATATGTTAGTTAGCAAATATTGTATGTTTACCAAGTAAACGATTACTATTAATATTTTGTTGAAGTCGGTACCATGCTGATTCTCTTGAATAAGCATAGTACTGCCTTCAACTCTTCACTGAGCTTACATTTTCATAGTATGACTTCTACAACCTATTTCATACAATTCAGTATTACAAATCGTCAGGTATTTTTTTTATTTTTCTTGTCAATGGCCCGTACTGCTTACAAAATCGATTGTCACATGCTCACATTATACTGGACACCATCGACAAGAGTTCGAATTACCATATATCATATATTTCTTTTGAACAGTTATATGATATAACATCATCTCATTAATGTATTGTAAGGCTGCTCTGACGAAGTTACTAAAACAAAATACGGCCGAAGTACACATTCAAAAGGAGCAATTATTTTATAAGCGCGTTAGTTTTTTCCTGAGGCCGCGTTGAAGACATATTTACTCATTAACTATTTGTACCTAAGCCTCTTGAGTTGCGGTGACTTACCTTAATTAAAATTAAGGACGACGCAACATACTCACACCAACGTGATAACAGAAAAACTTTGGACAAAAATTATACTATTGTGGTATTAAAGTTTACCGAAACTCGCAGATAAAATAACAAAAGCGATGAATAACAATACATTTAAGTTGTCGTTTTGTGTGTGTTAATAACGTAAAGCACACAAAACGACAATTTAAATGTATATGATAACTTAAACCTCTCACAAATTATGAAATATACAAACATTTAAAGCTATTATACAACAGGACATGATAAATACGTTGAAAAAATAAAGTTATAAACATAATTACTTTATAACAGCTTTGAAGCAATTGATACGGAAATAGTTATGGATTGCCGTACCGTAAGTCCATGGTTTCGTCCCCAGCCGGCTTGAGCTTCATCGCATGATGGAATGGCATTTTGCAAATCCTCGCCTTGCCTAGCTACCGTCCTCAAGTAGAAAATCTTTCGCCTATCACCTAACATTTTGTTAAGACAGCAATTCTTGAGGCGCATTACATGCGTCACTTCTGATGAAATGCATTTTCTAAGAAGTTAACCCTTAACATCAAGTGGGCCTCGTGCGTGTTTCGTCACAATTACATTGAAAAATAAAATCATAAAATAAAGACTATCTCAAAACATAAAAACAAAGACAATTAGTCAGTTAAGAGTATCATTTTAACAATCATATTTAGTGAAAATTCCCGAGAAGTACAAGTACAACTCATATTATATTAAGCTCTCTCCTATCTCTATCTCTGAACTGGCAGCTTTAGTCCGTCCTCTTCTGCCAAGCGTATTGTTATTAAGCCAACGAATTTACGATTGTCACCAATCTTCTGTTATCTCTGAGTTACTTATGAGTTTGAGGTTATCAGTCAGCCATACTAACGCGAATTATGTTGTATGCCCTATGCAGATACGTTAGTGATAACTTCCCATATATGAATTTTGAATTAAGGTATATACCTACATAGAACAAAGTTTGAATACCAAATTGCTTTCAGTTATACTAATATTATGAGTGCGAAAGTTTGTGTGTGTTTGGTGTGCCCATGTTTTCATGATTGATTACGTATGGATTTGTATAAAGAAAGCAATGAGAGTGAATAAAACAAGATTTTAAGATGCGTAGATCGTATAATTGTAGGATGTATAGACTACCTTACTCATACCTGGATGGGTGACCAACAGTGTCATTTAATATTGAGGTATTGCTCTAGTATGAGATTTGGACTCCTAGGGACAGCTGCTGGAATGTGCTAGAAGCACCGCTAAGTGCTTGACGATAGATGTTATACTAGAGGTTGGTAGCTAGCCAGCCAAGCATTTGCAATATACCGTACCACCATCATATTATAGCAACTGCCATCATAAGAAAAAAACCGAGACCGACGTCTTGACGTGCTATCCGAAGCACGAAAGCTCTCAAAGTAAATGCCACTAGCTGTCACCCAGCCAATAATGTTCGCAGCAAACATTGCTTATCCTGTTGATTGGGTAAAAATGACAAGGTAAGCTCTGCACCGTTCTTCAATCCCGCAAGAGTAAAGCGCTCCGCTTTCCATACAAACATAGCTTCTTCATATTTTAAAAACCAAGTGTTAAAACTTGTTGAAATTGTATGCATATTGCTGAGCCAATTATGCTTCCGGTTTGCCAGTTTTTTAATAATTATTGATTTTATCCCTAAATGTCAAAATAACAATTCCCATACAAAACGATATTTTGAATTATTTTTGATAATTATTTTACGGAACAGCCCACTGGCCACCCCCGCGCCCGCGCCTCCACTCTCGCGCCGCGCAGAACGAGCAGTTGCGCGGAGTCGTTGCCGCGATTTAGACGCGTGAACTCACCTGATGAAGGGCATCGGACATGCCCGAAACCTAGGTCGACAATCTCGACCCATACGCGTGAGTACAGCCGGTTATTGAAAACATCAATATTTTACGGAAGTCTGGCAAACTAGAAGCATAGATATACATGCAAAGTTTCGCCGAGTTTGAACACTTAGTATTCAAAATAAGACAAAACCACGTTTGTATGGAAAGCGCCACGAGCACTCTAGCATTAATTTGAATGCAAATTTATGTGTATATGTCGGTTTGTGATCGTTATCGTTTACTTTCGTAATTCTAAATGATACTGCACTTTTACACAAGACGTAAAACCTCGTGGTAAAATATGTGCTTATATACACTTTCACCTTACTCTCTAATATAATGTATACGCAGATGTAAACATGAAAAGCATTCAGAAGCTTATCCATAACATCTTGCTACTCCACTACGAGTATTTAAGACTTACCCTTTTTGGTCGTTGTGGTATTCTAACAAGGCGATGGAGCTATAAACTTTCCTAAGGGGCGCTTTGTGGTTTACATACGCGATGATACAGATTATTTGGCCTATGGATATAACATACTAAAATGTTACCCAGTAAGATTGTACACTAAAAAGACCATAAATCAGATCAATTTTAAACATAGTTAAGTAGGTCTTCGTGAAAACTAAAATAATGCAAATTATCAAAAGCCCCTCTTGATATTCACTTTGTGCCCATTGAAATGCATTGACGCGGCAACATTATAAGGACTAGCACTCGATTATACTGACATTGGGAATCTCCTATAAAAAAAAAAACAAGTATCGTATGTGCACTAAGGGAACTGGGGCGGGTTCCACACTATTATAGCCTACTACGCATATTGTAAGGAGATAAGGATCTATTATACAGTGAGAAAATGGTGTTAGTACAAAAGATCTTTTTAATAATAGAAAAAAATTACTTAACTGAGAACTGCATTTTATTATGCTATAACTGATTTGGATTTTTTTGTTTGGCTATGGGACGATACTTAATCAAGGAAGAACGTGCGTAACGTTAGTGGCAGATTATGAAATATATATAATGTTAAGTATCAATTTCTGACCCGGTCTATTAGTTTTGACTCCTAGGATATTGCGCTTCGTTGCTTGCTGGCAGACCTCGAGAGGAACTGCTGGACTATCGAAAACAAAGTTTATGTCGCCTTTTGATAAGATGATTAGCTCATATAGCCCTTGCCGTCTAAGGTATTGAAAATTACGTCAACCTTTAAACATGTTTTAAATACATTAGACAGAATTGCATATTTTAACCAAAAATACTGTAGACTTAACGTATAACAAGAATTAAGGGCGAAATTTTTTGGATGTTAAAGGTATTAAATTTCCGCATAAAAGACTTGCTTAGAAGTTTTTAACTCGTGACTTCCGCAAAACTCCCTTAAGCAACAAGTTTAACCAAATTAAAGGGTCCTTAAATTTGTCAAAGCCTCAAGATAAGTTGGTAAAGAATTTTACAAAATCTCTTAACAAGCTAAATATCAGGCTTGTCATATTGAATTTTAACTGGAGAGTTTTGCTAAAAGGAAATTGTATGTGGTTGGTAATTAATTGCTTCATAATAAACACCACTCTAAATTTTACTTAACAGGAAAAACATTTACATATGTATATTGAATTTTAGGTGTTTTTTGAATCAAAGCTTCGAATACAATTATATGTATACATAAGTGTGTCATACAGTAATAGAAATTTAAAATAAATATTAGATAGTAAACTGTCAACCATTTTTTAATTAATCGACTGAGATAACCCATTTCTGCAAACATTAATTAAAAGCAAGAGTTATGAGTAAAAAGACTGTATTTCTTTTTTTACACTCAAATATACCTTACTTTCTGAAAAGTTTTATATTTTATCTCCCAAAGAAATTTCAAGATTAGACCAACCAAAGCCAAATGTTTGCTATCGCACAAATTATATGATATTTATCTCTTTCATAATCTAATGTTACTGTCATTGAATATTATGGTTTATCATTTCAGGCATACATAGGGCAATAAAAAAAAACTTATTTGTAGATTGATGTAGAAGATTTTATCTGTAAGATTTCCTCACAACTAAAATCTATCCAATATTTGAAAACATTGAAACTTCACATAATACTTTAAGTTACAGTTGCAGTATTAATTTTATTTTAAATTAAAGTTTTATATCTACCTAAATACAATAAAAATATTAAATAAGACTTACCTGAGTGACAAAGCAGGCACACCACCGCCGTAAGCCACATTGTAACTATCTTATTCACATCATAAGTGGAAACTTCACTCTTTTTGTCACTTATCTTCACTAAAAACACTTCATACAGTCACCGCACAGTTTTTACATTGACTGAGTTGTTTTTATTAAAACATTGATGTTAAATTTAAAAAAAATGAGGCTTTTTGTTACTATGCAATTTTTTCGTTATTTTTCACGACTGCTGTAATTTAGATGTAAGTGTTGCGTATTTTTCCTAAGAAAATAAAGTATGGTAAGCACATTTAAATTTCTTCCTAAAATTATCAAAATTTCACTTGAAAATAAATAAAACGAATAAAATATAAATAAAAATAATAAATTAAACTAATTAAAATTGAACCTTAAATAATTACTCTTAATTTTTTAGGATTTTTACTAGCGATTAAACAGCTGCAACGGATGATGTCCTATATATTTTACCCAGAGTTTACTTTTGCCATGGAGTCCCAAATCCCAGATCTACTCTTTTTATTTCTTTTTTTAAGTTTTATTGGTTAGCCTTTGACCACTATCTCACCTGATGATATGTGATGATGTGGTAGATGATGTTGTTCAGGCTAACCTTGAACTACTGGCTCTCAGGGTTATTACTTTATTAATCTCTGAACATACCCTAATATTTTTTCATCTTTGGTGCCTAGCGTATATTTTTGATATTTTCTGTCAAATTTGTCTATTCTGGATAATTATTGCTATGGGGTCTATCCCAAAACCTAAACTAATTATATATCTGGTTAATTTATATTTTACAAAACCATACTTTATTCCAACAACAGATACTACATACCAGTTCATATTGTAGTTCTTAAACAAACAAACATTTTCTCTTTCTTGGGTTTTTAGGATTCCAAAATATATACGAAGATAGTGAGCCTCAACTTATATGTACTTGGATTTAATACACCTAAATAGAACAGAAATTTTCTAAGCAAACTTTTTTTTTCTCTTCTCATTATCATTAGGCAATAATAAAATATTAAATGGTGCACGTAAATTCTTAGGCAACATCAAACAATACGAGTGACTCTTGATGCCTCCTACATATATTCCAAATCAATTTCCCTAAGACGTGTTATTAAATTGGTTGAATTTCTATGTGCACAGGGAGGGTAAACCATTACTTACCTAATCAGTACTGTTAATATTGCAGGCCAATTATACCAAGCTATTGTACAATATTTGCTAATGAAATGACATCATGACTAATTGACAGCTAGTTAACCACAATAGGCCGAATTAATTTCACAGTCCGTGATGTTTGTCGAAGCGTTAAATGCTTACCGTGAGTTATTTGTCATAGTTTGAGTTATAATAAGCTAGTAACTGATTAACGAGAATCTGAGTTTGAAAATAATTAATACTGTAGTAGGTTTGTGTAAATTTTGAGGTCTAAATGATGCAGCGTTCATTATTTCGTGTAAACATTTCTCAACTCATCCGTTTTCGAATTTTCATGATACTTTTATTCCATGAATGAGAAAGTTCGTATACTCGTATTATATGTATCTAACTTTGCACTGAAATATGTTTTTCTTCACATATAAATGTATTGTGATGATTTAGTTAACAGATTCATTAGCTTCTGGATTCACGGTATTTTCAACTGACTTCTAAAAAGGAGGAGGTTCGCAATTCGTCAGATTTTTTTATTACCTCAGAACTTTTTATTGCGGGTGAACCGATTTTGTTTTTCTTTTTTTAAGGCTGATGCTTGTCTTGTGGTCGTATTTAAATTTCTACAAAAAAGTTTTACACTCCGATAACTGAAAAATGTTTTCTTATCTTGATGATATAGTAATTGCCAGTGAATGACAATCAATCCCGTAAGTAGCAAGGGACACTAAAAAGGGTGAACAATTTTTTTTACCTAAAAATGGAACCGACTTCAAGACTCAAAAGTGTGAAATAACTTGTCAAAGTCGGTACCATGCACACAATATTGTCATAATAAGTACATTTGAACTTTCATGGTATCTACTTCAACAAGTTTTCAACACTTTGAGTCTTGAAGTCGGTTCCATTTTTTGGCAAAAACATTTTTCTTCGCATCTATTGGAAAAAAGCCATTCGGTCTTAGGTACAGCAAAACAATTTTTCAAATTTGTTCCTTTGGGAGTTTGAGCTTTTTCTATTCTGATTGGCCCGCGTTCTTGCTTCTGTTGGATTAGGCTAGCTAGGTAAAATATCTACGTGAACATTAAGATGTAAAATCATTGTAATTAAACAACTTTAAACGGTTTAAATCGCGTATATTTATCATTATTTTTGTCCCGACGTTTTAAACATTTTGCAGTGATCGTGGTCAATTTCGCGATTTAAACTGTTTGAAGTTGTTTTATGTGTAATAATCGCGAAAACCTAAGACAACATTATGTAAAATCATTATATAAAAAAAAATTACAATCGAATTAAGAAACTCCTATTTTTTTAGGTCATGACTAAATCTACTTAAAAAACGAATACTGTCTATACATAGATACAAGTTTCGAGTGCTTTTTCTCATACGTAGAGATAAAAAATACAAATACAAATAATTTGCTATCGGGCGGCGTATATTGAATTCCTCTCTACATTCACGACTAAGAATCCTTTGTTACGAGTACGATCTGAATTCAAAATAACGTTCTCGAGAAACAAAATAGTACTTTGTCATAAATAACAAACATCCAAACTTTTTGAATAGGAGGATGCGGAATAAAAAAAAACAATTGAGATTATCCGCCAGCGTTATCTAATATTTTAAATTATCTTTATAGATTGATCTAACGTTAGACCACATATTATTATTGTAGATAAGATTGTTTGTACATCGTCTGCAACTTGCAGGTATATTATTTGTAAGTTTATTTTCACAATCTGATATAAAATTGTTTTATTATTCTTTTAAGTACTTATTTTATATTTTTCGAAGGCATTTCTGTAAGTACAAAATTTTTCTTTGAACTTGAAACTCATGTATTTAAAAAAAGCCTTTGGATTAGAATCATATCGCGATGAACGATTTTTTGTTTGGTCTAGTCAAAAATAACTCTTTTGAATGGCAGTACGCCTTTGTACGCCTACTGTTAGTGGGCTGGAGCATTTGGAATGCCTGTGAGTCTGCAATGACTGGTAGGTCGGCTAAATACTTTTACTGTAGTAGTTGTAGTGTTGTCTAGTACATTACAATAGTGAGTGTACTTTGGTTATAATTTTCAATTTAAACTATTTCATCGTTGATAGATTGTTAAAATAAGATCACCGTGAGCATTTGGTTGGCGGAGCATCATCATGGCATGATCAAAGAAATAAACCTCCATGGCTGCCGCGTGCCCCTAACGACCGCACTGGTCGCGCTTTGATGTTCCCGATCATTGTAGTTCGTTGCCAGCTATTACGAAAATCAAACAAACGTGGCTTGAAATAAGGACTATATTAGCACACGTTTCAACGTGAGAGTAATTATTCCGCCCGAAATACAAGAAAATTAGAGAAAATATTTGCTTTTGCATAGATAATATAATACATTTTTACTGTATTGATAATAGTAAGTTAATCTCTTATATTTTAAGTAATCGATTGACAAGGTTATGAAGATTATATGAATTTTGTTCTATAACTTTACGATGTAGAATTGTCAATAACTTTTTATCAATGAATGTTTTCAACACAGACAAAATAGCATATTATTATTACGTAGTTACTCATTTAAATAACATAATATATATTATATAAAATGTTATTTGCATATAGTTAGCATGTTGGTTTATGCCTAGGTATTTTATATTATGTTGCTTATCTACTGTTTTACCAGATAAGTTATTATATTAAGTACGCTAGCTACCTCACGTAAGATCTATTCTTATCTTCCATTTGAATTATGATTCATACCACAAAAGAGCTTATTGGTTTTAGAGATCTATGAAGTTCTTCAACTTTATAATTAATTTCTGATCAAACGGGAAATCGTAGAACTCAAAACACAAGGCGCTTCTGGCAGCTAAACGACATTTCTATTAAAGTTCATTATAATAATTCTGAACCCTTTCTTGTTAACTCTTACTTTGACAAGTTTAATACCATATTATGAGTGCCTTTTTTGTAGAATTTTGAATTTTACTTCAATAATTTACATTTTTTAGGCTTTACTGGTTATAAACACAGAAAAAAGAAATATATTTCTCTATGGTTATAATGCTGAGGCAGAAGAACATGTTGTTATTTTGTTTTTACGATAAATGAAAACGTAACTGATTCACCACCTCATGGTTAATGTAAGAATGGAAAGATTATGATGTCGTTATTTACAGGGGTTTCGTTTCTAAAATAAATAATTAATAATATACACGAGCAATTTTTATTTGTAAGAAATTCATAGCAAGGCCAAGGGCCAAGCGCATTGAAAGAAGGTTCTTTTATGTATTATCTTTAGGTACGGCCGACAAATTCCTCCCAGCTTCATTGTTAAGCAGGCCTGACCATGAGAGCGGTGTAGTTGCTAAGTCATTCAGCTAACGACACAGCTAGAAGCCTACGCAAAAACAGCGAAATTAATTCCAGCAAAATCACCACCGGTTCACATTATCTTAGAACTATTGCACAAAGAGCAAAAAAGAGCAGTAAATTTATTCCGTGCACGAATCCGTTCAGGAAGCTCCACAAAGAGGCATGAATTGCGATACTCACCTCAAAAAGGCATTAAAATATCTACAAAAGCTGAAGACCCTTTTGATCAACGGTGTCAGGTTTAAAGCTATTCCATACGCGTTTGTGTAATCATCGCCGAAGGAAATCTGTATCGTCAGCGATCTGAAGCCATCGTAATCCCACGCATATTATCTAAAAACTTTTTCCTTACGACACGGAAAAATATTGGAAAAGTTATCCTTTGTTGCGAAGTATTGAGTGCCTGAACGTATTTCCGAATACTAAACAAGTCCCGACTCGTCGAGGTCGTAACGTAACAATAATCGTAAGAAAACACGACAGTATTAATTTAATATGATAAGAAAACGGGGAATAACATTATGAAGAAACCATGTAATTGGGCTGTTACGGAGGCGTAACGCCTTCATGAAGTAGAGTCTTTATTTCGCATAAAATACACCGGCTGTCCTAAAATAATTTTGCGTGCAAACTTGGCAACATTCTGGTAAAAAATGACGGAGAAATTTGTCTAATCGCCGTCAGCGCTCGTAAAGACGTTAATAGGTCGTAATAATTTTACATCTCGATGTAATGTTGACGATAAATCGGAAAGGAACTAGGGTTTTCGATAAAAAAATGATCGGTCGTCTGTCGTTGGACGTTCGCCTATCGAGCAGTGGGCGGTAGTAAAATTTTTACGCTTTGGGTACGCCTCGGCTGAAGCGTTTGTGCAATCAGGCTGGATTGTGCGGGAATTGGAGCTGAGCCGCGCTAGTGAAGAAACTCACAAAGATAGAAATGCGGTAACCCAAGATAATAGAGAAAGGGATGGAAAATCTGTCTGCTCAGTAAAAGTAATAAGTATAATAGCAGTATGAATCCTTAAAAGTAAAGGATGTCAAGCAATTGAAGCCTAAAATATTATTTTGTCAATGATATGTAGAATGAGGCTTTGTGCCTATATTTTTTTTTATTTTGGATATGATTTGATTAATATAGCTGTGGTAAAAAGTGTGTTAACGACTTCTGACATGAATTATTGACTGTCAAATACATGTATTGTAACAAACCCCTAAGTGCTTGGTGCACCACCATGCAAGTGCTTGGTGATAGATTTTCAACGTTTTCAAATTTTAAGAGGTGGTAGGCGAGAATTTTAATGCCCTCACCCACGAATAAATATTCGTAGGCCCTCACACTATGCGGTGAAGCGCTGAAGTTTAAACGATGTACGGGCGTACAAGCCGTGAATAGGGCTATTCATTTAAATGTATAATAAAAGAGATTTGATGTACATTAAAAAACATTAGTAAATTTATATTAATTCTTATGTAGTTTTATTTTTGCATGTATTAATACTTTTTATTAGGGATTGAACATAATGTGTTTAAGCTTTAACTCACCATATATATTTCTAATAGTGTGTAGGTGTCAGCTAAGAAATAGTTTATGAAAGGACAGGATTGAGAAGGTCAAATGTGGGGTATGAAAGAGATTAAGGTTGGGAAAGAAATATCAAAAACTACTTGACTTAAGAAGCTGTTTGAAAAAAACACATTTTATAAGTAAAAGACGTCAGTCCTAAATAGGTATTTATGTTTGTAAAATGTTTCGTGATTAAAATAAAAAAGTACTGTAATTACTACAATTTTAGAAGCAAAACGTATATATCCCATAGGTTAGCCATTAACTACGATTTCATCTGATGGTTAGTGATCATTTGGTAAACAGGCTTAGCCTAGAATGAGAACTGGTTCTCAGGAACTAAAACTACCGGAACATACGGTTTGCTCGGCGGCAGATTTTCTACTTCACAGGTGTACGTTCACATAATGCCTCATCACCATGCAAATATATAAGTCCTGTGCTACAGCTGTTACTTGCTACGTATATTGTTAGTATGTGGACATCAACTGAGAAAATATTTTTTGTAAGGGAATCAAGAGTGGTGTATGCAAGGGAGTAAGGCTAGCAGGTAAATGTGTTGTGTAGGTAGCGGGTAATACGTGTGCTAGTTAAAGTGTGTTATGATATGATAGAGGTAACTTCAAGTCAAAGTTGAGGTTGAGGTAGCTGTAGAGCGATACTACAGTCAAGATTAAAGTAATCTAATTTTAAATGTTAATATATAATTTATATATATAAGTCCAGGTATGCTTTTATTAACAAAATCCTACGAACTATATACAACACTACAGCTACTACAGTATAAGCATTTAGATCCCCATGAGCCATTGCAGACTCATAGGCAGTCCAAATGCTCTAGCCCACTACCAGTTGGCAGCGTGCCCAGCATGCTGGCAGCATTGCCCCGTTGAATTGCAATGCTTATTGTTTGATATTATATGAATTGTGTTTATGTAAAAATTATTATATCAAACATAAAAATATATATAGGTATAAAAAATAATATTTTAAAAAGGTCAAAGTAAACGAAGACAAAGCCGCGGATAAAATCTAGTTCAGTAAAAGTCTGAAATATGGTAGTAGGTACCTATTTATTCATCTATTAAGAATTAGTGTGAAATTGTGAAAATAAAATTAGTGCAAATGAATATACTTAGTTTTGTTTCACATTACATCTAAAGCGATAACGTAAAGCATTAAACATGCCTAAACATGCTTAACCATAATGGGGGTTTGGCATAATCCTCACCCTTGACAGGCGTCATGGGGATCATAGCTTAATATGGCAATTCTTCAGAAAGCCCTGCAGTCTACCTTCTGGTTTTCCTTTTGTCGACTCTTACGTCTCCCAAAGAAAGATATATATTTAGGATCAAGATATAGCATTGTTTATATTATATTAATTAAAAATTCCCTGCTAAAGTACAAATACCTTGAAATATTAGACAAAGCTGCACTCTTGCACTTTCTATCTGAATCAAAAACGCACTCCATTGGCAGGCTATTCACGCTCATAAATGTTTAAAGCTCATAATAAGGGCACATAATGCCCCAAAAATAGATTAACCCTACAAAGATCAGCACCTAGGTACTTAAGTATCTAACCATTGGGTTATTACGTATAACCCTAAACCGCCTACCTTTTACTACATAACTATCACTTTCGCAACATAGCTATAACTATTCACTAACGCTACATATTACTATCCTCTAATAGCCGTTCCAGTCCGCTTGCCCTTCCACTAAACGGATAGATATGATCCCTTCCGCTACAATGACTTAGGAAATAGGATATCCAGTTTAATTTCACTAGTCGTTTAGGTAAATTGAGTTTGGAAAATAGCCATGTCCGTTTTATAATGTTTCTCTTATTGCTGCTTGAGTTCTTAGCTCTCAATTGTAAGATTATTTCTTAAATTGTGTTATATTTTGTAAAAATAAAAGTACTCAATATATTTTTTAAAAGCTCTAACTTACACATGACGCCTGCCAAGTAAAGATGAATGACATATCTCGAAAACGGTACCAGTTAGGTATGGTATGTTTGAACAAATATCATAGGGAATTGGGAGAGCAGTCGAATGACACCCGTCAAAAATCCAAAATGGCCGCCATACAAAATGGTCCGGACCTGCTGAAGTGAGGCCTTTAACCAGTATCAAAGAACGGTTCACATGATGCCAAATTAATGTGAAAAGATTAAGATGTAGTGTTAAAATTTGACAATAATAAAATTTGCTTTTGTTGATAGGTCCAATATTTTATTTTAAATGAATGCGATTAACGGTATTGTTTTATAAAATATATATGGAGTGTATGTGTTTTTCCTTTACTACTCTAATATTAATTTAATGATAATAATAATTTTTATATAGTTTGTAGTATTTGTTTAATAAAGGCATACCGCCATTGAAAAAAAATTTAATGATATTAATTTGAACTGAAACATGTTAAACTGGATTGATACGTATATAAATAAACACTATATGTTATGTTTCAGTGAGTTCAAAACGATGACATGCTTAAATGTAAAAAAAAAATATTGCCTACAATCTTAAATATTGTAATCTCCGTGAAAAATAATTTGATTGAATTCCAAATCCAACTATTAATTTTTTGGACAACATTTAACATAAAATATCTAAATTTCACGTTTGTAGCTCATTCTTTTAAAGTGTTAGAGACCCGTGACATACGGACGGATGGAAAGACAGACCGTCTCATTAATAGGGGTCCGTTTTGCCTTTCGGGTACTGAACCCTCAATTATAGTATAATATAAATAAAGTCTTATGATCAGCGAAAAAAAAATACATTTGTATGAAGGCGTGATTCTTGAAATCTTAATATAATTTAGAATTCCTCGCATTACTACATTTTCTCAGAAACATTTTCTTAGAAGTTTCGTTAGAGTAGTGCTTTTGGTAATATTCCATTTATATAATAAGATGAAACGTACTTTGTTTTTTGCTGTAATGGGACGAAATATTTGAATAAGAAGCAGTAAGAGGAAATATCTCTTGAAATATATTTTAAATCGGTACCATTCCGATTCAAAACACTGACTAACTTTAACATGGTCTGACTTCCACAAGTTATTTCATACTTTTTAACCGACTTCAAAAACGGAGGAGGCTCTCAATTGGTTTGATTTTTAACCGACTTCAAAAAAGGAGGAAGTACTTAATTCGTCTGTATATTTGTTTTTTATGTTTGTTACCTCAGAAATTTTGACTGGGTGCACCGATTCGGATGATTAGTTTTTTAATTTGTGCTTGCCGTTTGGTCCCATTTAAATTTAATCAAAATCAATTCAGCCGTTTTTGAGTTACACTCCAATAACTTAAAAGTATTTTCCCATGTTGATTATGTTATAGTTATTGACAGAGACAATCGATCCCATAAGCAGCTACGGTCTACTTCAACAAGTTATTTCACAAATTCAAGTGTTGAAGTCGATTAAATTTTTTGGATATTGTTTTTATGTTTGTTACCTCACAACTTTTGACTAGGTGAACCGAGCATGTTGTTTCTTTTTTATTTCAAAGCTGATGATAGTTGTTTGGTTCCATTTCAATTTCATCAAAATCAGTCAAGCCATTTTTGAGCAACACTCCTGATATTTTTTTTAACTTACTTGATGATATAGTCATTGCCAGTGAATGACAATCCATCCCATAAGTAGCTAGGGTCACTAAAAAGGGTGAAAAAAAGAAGTTGAAGTCGGTACCACGCACACAATATTGTTATAATAGGTACTTTTGAACTGTCATGATACTGACTTAAACAAGTTTTTTCACACTTTTGAGTGTGAAAGTCGGTTCCATTTTAAGGTAATAAAAATCAGAATTATAAGTCGACTCCATTTTGTTTATTCATCCATTTTAATATAGCGTACTGCCTACAAGATCATTGTCACTTGCCTAAAATACTTATTACATGATGTAATGGTGGTCGCAACTGTAATGGTGGTCGCAACTCTTGTCGATGGAAAATATGATGGCTTTTGAAGCAGTGATGGCTCAGTGGCATTGGCTATGGAATGTCGCCCAGCAAACTTCAACACTCAAAAGTGTGAAATAACTTATTGAAGTCGGTACCATGATAGTTCAAAAGTACCTTTTATCATAATGTGGTGACTTTATCTACTTACGGGATCGATTCTCATACAATGACAATGACTATATCATCAATTAAGAAAAAAAATAGTCATCGGAGTTTTACTCAAAAATGGCTTGACCTATTTAGATGAAATTTAAAACACTTTTAAGTTATTGTGTTGTAACTCAAAACTACTGAACCGATTTAGATGAAATTTAAAACACTTTTAAGTTATTGTGTTGTAACTCAAAACTACTGAACCGATTTTGATGAAATTTAAATGGAAACACACAGGAAGCATCAGCTTTTAAATAAAAACAATCATTTAAATCGGTTCACCCTGTCAAAAGTTCTGAGTTAACAAACATAATAAAAAAACAGTCGAATTGAGTAACTCCTCCTTTTTTGCAGTTGGCCATAAACAACGGATTACATAGAGGGCCATTTGTGTTAAAACATTGTTCGCTCGTGACTGGAATTTCATAATAATTTGAATATCTCACATTGCGGCCTGATGGTTTATAAATTCATATATTCTTTATCATTTGTTTTGTTAAACTGAACTAAAAAAACAACACTCAAGTGTGTTTCACTGACATGAAGAATACGGTCCGTTTTTGAAGTCAATGAATTATTAAAGTTTATTGAATTATATTTTTAATTACATTTTAAGAGAAACCTAACCTATTGTAAAAAGTTTTTTGTTACATTATTTTATGATTAACATTTTTCAAGATAAAGGTAAAGAGACCCTCTCTTCACCGTTATCTTGAAATTTTTATCTAGAATCCTCTCTAGATTATATAGAATAAATAGTTATTTACGCGATATGTCCGGGTTTGGGTCATCTAACTTTATGTTCGAGTAATGTGTAATGAATTTCAATTTTTTAGTCCAATACATTCGGAGAAAATAGGCTGTAACTGACCGACCACGGACAGATAGATTTGCCAGTGATCTAATTTTCGTGCGATGAACGAAATCCAAATAAAACAGCATATATAAAAAAAAGACAGAAAAAAATATCTAATATAACAAAATCCCGGGAAATGTGATGAAAATATAAACCCAATTCTGCATACGTTACCATTAAAGACCACGCGGTTAGAATAAAAAAAAACTTTATATAAAAGTATAGCAAAAAGTATTAATTGTTCGAAAATTGCTTTCTAATTAGGTACCTTTCTTGGTATAATATAGGTAGGTAGGTATATATTTTATTATTTCTTTGTATGTATCCAACAATACACAACACAAATCGCATAAAACAGAAGTAAGTTATAAGATATAAATCAGCGTTTATCGTCGTATTGCGTTCTTACCGAATATAAGGCTTAATATTAATTCATCCGAAAATAAAGTATCACCACACAGTTCGGGAGTAATCGAAATAATAAATCTCAATATAATACGTAATTAAAGTTGTTTACTGTTTCCTAACACGAACACTTAATTACGGCACGATTTATATTAATTTATTGTAACACTATTATTTTTGGGAATGCACTGGTTTGATTTAATTTTATTTTAGTTTTTGTAGGTTAGGAGCGCGTTCGAAACTCGTTTGAAATCTGCGTTTGGCGCGCAACGCGCAGGCCCGTTCGGTGTAAGCGGGAGCGTCGAGCGGACTGGAAAACTCAAGGGAAAGCGGCCATGGCGCATGTGCCTAGAACCTCTTATAATTTGATATCGCACATCACCGCCCCTGTGACATTCCGCGGTAAAACGTACTCGTAAATTATTCAATTTTATTTACTTATCCGTGCGTAGAGGGATATAATGTTATTTCCTATCGAAATCTTGAAATAAACAACTTTAACGTTATCCATAGCCCTTTACGTTTACAGTGAATTATTTATTATTCTTATACGATTAAGTTGAAATTTTATCATGGGATTATTTGCGAATTGGATATTTTTTTTTTTTTTTTTTTAATTCTTTATTTCATTTCGTGGAGGATTTGTCAATAATTGACCATGTCACCCCCGTAAGTCTCACATCATATTCATAGCTAATTAATTTTAATTTAACAAGGACTTGTTCCTCCGTAGAGAAACATGTATAATTTTAGTAGCACCCTAGCTTCGTCTGAAGAGGGCGAAGCCAGAAGACTATTACAATTACCAACATTGGCATTAATTAGTTGTGAGCTCCGTCGTATCTCATCGTTACGTACACATTCCATCAGTACATGCTGTACATCTTCTTCAGTACCACATTCTATGCAATTTGGTGAATCTGATATGCCCATTAAAAATTTAAACTTGTTTGATGGAATGTGTCCGGAACGAAGTCTCAACAGAGCCACTACATATTTCCGGTTCATAGGCAATATATCAAACCATGGGTAACGAGGCAGATCACACTGGATTGTTTTGTACCATATCCCTTTGTAGCGGGATCTCTCATCAAAATATTCTTGCCATTCTTGCCTACACCTATCTTTAACTTTGCTCAGTACCTCAGAATGTAGTGGTACGCAGTGAAATGGTATACCGTCAGTTGTAGCCTCTTTTGCCAACCGATCTACTTCCTCGTTACCCACAATGCCAGTATGTGACGGTATCCATTGCAATACTGTAATTTTATTTAATTCACGAAGTTTATAGATGGAGTTCAGAATAGTATAAGCTGTGGGGTGACTTCGAATGTTCGAAGTTAGCCCAGCTAAATGTAAAAGTGCGCTCTTTGAGTCAGACAAAATCACAACTTTAGTGGCATCAATAGAAGAGACGTAAGATAATGATTCAGAAATCGCTATGAGTTCACTATGCATTATAGATATGTCTGAGTCTATTTGAAATTTTGCGTGTAAACCAATCTGAGGGTCAAAGAATGCCGCGCCGGAATTATTTCCTTTCTTAGATCCGTCGGTAAAAATTTTGTAATAGGATTTGTATTTACTATTTAGATAGTTATTACATAGTACTCTTAGCGGTAATGTTCTGTTCTGTCTGTTACAAGTATTTACTTCGTCTAATTATAAGTTTACAACTATTATATCCGATAAATTGAAACTACTTATCCATGTATGTAATGAATAAATATAGAGCTTTCTCGATGAATGAATGGGTTGATCTTTAAACATTGAGTTGATAGTAGTTAATAAAGGCTTCTTTTTTTTTGTCCAGTATCTACAATGGATAACTTCACTAAGTTCACTAATAACAACAGAATTTAAATCGTTATCAATAGCTTTAAACCTCAACCAAAATTTTCCAGCTAAGTACATTCTACGAATGTGCAGTGGTTGAATGCACAACTCGCTCTCCATAACGTGGATAGGAGTACTCCGAATAAAACCTCCGATGACTCGCATTGCTTGGTTCTGTACTTTGTCTATTTTAATAAGATGGGATTTAGCACTACTATCGTAAAGAAAACTAGCGTAGTCAATTCGACTTCTAATTATAGCAATATATAGTCGTCTGAGGTGTTTCGGGTGTATCCCCCACTTTGATCCAGCAAGTACTTTGAATACATTTAAAAATTTTAAAGTTTTGTCCCGTATTTCATTGATATGCTTACTCCAGATCAGTTTTTGGTCTAACCACATACCCAAATATTTTACACTATCAACTTGTTGAATTACATTTTCGTTCAACGTTATATTTATTTCATGTTCCTGTCTGCTCCTAGTGAATAGGCACACCTTCGTCTTTCTAAATGAAATACTGAGGCCTAATTCATTAATAAGACTGCATAGAGAATTGACAGCAGTTTGCATGTCTGTTATCGCCACTGATATATTTTTATTGGAGCCATAAAGAACAAAATCATCTGCATACTGGGATATAAATACTTGTTGAATATTATGGCATATTTTGATTGTGGCCACGTTAAAGAGAATTGGAGACAAAGGATCGCCTTGAGCTATACCTGTGCCTGTTGTTCTACTCAAGAATTCATTATCACTTACACGTATTGTTAAGGTTCTTTCATTAAGAAATCGCCAAATATATTTGCATAAAATCGATCCTGCTCCAAGTCCATCCAACGTTTTTACAAGACTAGTCAAATTAACATTGTTGTATGCACTCTCAATATCTATGAAACACCCTATAGTAGAGAAGCCTTTAGTCAGACCATTTTGAATACGACACACTAATCTAGTTAAGTTATCCAAACAAGATCTTGATCTTCTGAATCCTACAGTTTCTTTCGACAAATGGTCATATTTTTCAAGATACCAATCTATCCTTCGCGTAAGAATTGTATGAAATATTTTACACGGACAAGATAACAATGCTATAGGTCTGACCGCTGACGTTGATTGATTTGCAGTTCCTGGTTTCGGTACAGGGACTATATTTGCCTTTTTCCATTGCTTAGGAACAAAACCTGATGCTAAAAATCTGTTATAGAGCGAAACTAGTATGAATTTACCTTTAATAGGGAGGTTGCTAATCATAGAATATGAAATATTGTCTAATCCGGGAGCTGTATCAGAGCGTTTAATGCAATTATTTAATTCCTGTACCGAAATTGGAGCGCATAATTGTTGGTTTTCTGATAAAAAACACGGTTCATCTGGCGATACATAGTCTGGGGTTAACTCATTTAATAATAGTTCACTTTTCTCACGACCTATAACCATCCTAGGCGATTTGTACCCCTTAAGCCATTTCATACGTAGCCACATTTCACTTGTTGAAGTCACACTGCCTATACTGTCACAGAATTTTTGAAACGATCTGGACCTACCACGACGTATGACTCGTTGAGAGTCCGCGACTTTGGCTTGTAACACTTGTAGATTGTCAGGCGTGGGATTTCTTCTGAATTGTGCAAGAGCCATGCGTCGAGTAGCAACCGAACACGACAAATCTTGCGACCAATAAGGCCTGGGTGTAAACTGATTAGATCTTAGAGGATTTCTGTATATTTCCGTGGTTGGTATAAATTTGTCTGCTGATGTATCTAAAATTTTTATGAAGCTTTCGTAAGCTTCCTGATTATCTGTAGGTAGGCTGTAGTTACTAAGGTCATTTTCAACTTTGCGTGTGTATTCAGTCCAATTTGCTTTTTTAAAGTTTCTTCGTTTTCTGAAGTATATGGAAGGTGTGATATTAATACTTAATTTAAGCATAAGGTGGTCGCTTCCTAAGTTTTCGTTCATCACCTTCCAATTTAACTTTATTGCTATATCTGCTGATGCAAAAGATATATCAGGCGATGTTTTTTGAACAGAACCATTGACTAACTTAATGCGAGTATGGGTATTATCATTCAAAGAAATAAAGTTATTATCTATTGCCGATTCGAAAATTTGTGTGCCTCTAGTATCCGATTTTGTTGACCAGTTTGTATGGTGACCATTAAAATCTCCAGCAATTAGTGTTTTTTGGTTCTGTTGAGAAAATATTCGATCCCAATCTCTTTGTGTTGTTCTAGCAGTTTGGTTACAATAAACTGACATAACGTTTTGCAAATGCTCGCAGTTATGTATTTGAACTCCAATTATTTGAATATCTGTGTTGAAGTTATTTACCTTACATTGCTGTGCTTTGATTGACCAGTGTGTTAATATCGCCACTCCACCATAGCCGTCGTTGCGGTCTGCTCTAAAGGTGTTATATCCAGATATGTGAATATTGCTGTCTGGATCGAACCAAGTCTCACTTACCAACGCGATATGGATCTTCTCTTGATATAGCAATGCTTCAAATTCAGATATCTTAGGTCGAAGACTTTGCGCATTCCACTGCAGTATATTCACTGCAGTGGAATGCGCATTATTTCCATCTGATAATTGTGTGGTTGTACTATCCATACTTGTTTAAAAAACTTAAACAAGGCCAGTCAGAAATATAATGCACAGCTAAAGATATGATGCCTTCTAAAAGTACGCTCATGCCATTTTTAATCTTCTCCTCCCAAGATATGTCTTTTTCCAGTATCGTCTCTTTTAATTTTTCTAATAGATTTTTCCAAGATATTTTCTCCTTACTTATTTTCCTTTCATTTTTTTCCCTTTCATTACATAGCTGCTCTTGAGCTGAACTTTCACCTTCAGTACGAGTATATGTCTCACCGTTCAATAAAATATCGTAGTCTTTCGCATTATTACTCTTTTTACTTCCTTTAGTTCTTAGTGTCAACTTATTAGCTTTCACCTGTTTGTTTTCCACTACTTTAGCGTATGTCTTTGATTGCATGAAGGAACTGTCTGAAATTGGCAATATACGTTCGTTACCAGTGTTTTCTTGAACCTCCGGAGACAAAATTGGGTATGGGTGTTCCGGCAATGGTGGTGTTGGTACGTAGAAAATTAGTGCTTGTTTGTAGGAGCAATTATGCTCGGCCATAATTTCCCGCAACTTCTTTTCTTTTTTAAATACAGGGCATATTTTCGCCAGTGCCATATGCTGTCCCCCACAGTTGTTACATGTAAAAGAGGATGTCTCGCAGTTATGATGACTACCTCCACATTTTGGACACACGACTTTAATAGAAGAACACATCCTAAGCGTATGACCATATCTCCAGCAGTGAGAGCATTGTGTGACAGGGTGGACGTATGGACTAACACTAACTCTCGTATCGAAAATGAAAATATGCGATGGCAGTAAAGACCCTTTAAAACATACGCGTACGGATTCACTTGGTTCCCATTTTCCATCAAAGCTATTTTTGCGCTTAAGTCTTTTTATTCCCATAATAAGCGTCTCACAGCCCAGACTTTCCAATATTTCTTCATCAGTTAGCTCCAAATCTATGTCCTTTATAACACCGTACGACTTGTTAACTTCTAAGGTTTTTTGACATGTAAATCCTTTTTCATTAAAAAAACTAGTGCTTAAAAATTTATCAGCGCTTTCTTCTTTACTGAACTGGATTAAAACCTTATAAGCGTTAATGTACTTGACACGCACAATATCTTGAATATTTTCTTCTTTTAGACATTTTGCCAATTTAAACTGTTTTGGTAATTTTTCCGAACACGTCAAGCATACCTCAATGTTTTCTTCTGATATTCTTGTAGACTCATCTATGTCTACCGCTTTTGCAAACCTTTTTCCTTTCCTTCCTATTTTAATCCATAACTCCTCCTGATCTAACTGGCGATTTCTCTTTGGCGGTCTATTTCCATAACTAGTACTTTCTTCCATATTTCCCTCCATTTCTATCAAACTTTCAGCACTCCTTGTCATCTCACTATTCTTATGCACCAAAATACTCAAATCATTCGTGTCGTCCTCCATTTTATCTATAACTTCGTTACTCATAAAGAAACAGATAAGCGCATTGTAAACAATGCATTCGATCGTGCGCGGAGCCGACCGTACGGACCGGTTATTTCGTTACGTCGAAAACTACGTAGGTACGCGCGTCCGACAATAACAAGCGCCCGCGCGCAACTCGAATTGGATATTACAAGATAGCTTTATAGTTCTGTTGTTTTACTAAAATGGCGCTCGGGTTGGGTTATATCGAGCTATTCCGGAGATATTAGTTGGATGAACAACTTTAGGAATCTATATATCAGAAGCTCTTATTATTTCTCTGAGTCATAATTTCAAAATAGTATATAGAATTGTTTCAGTAGTGATGTGAAAACTTACACACATTTTGGTACGTAAAAAACGACCTATATATTATTTTATTTATTAAGAACACTACCAAATTGTTTTGTCGTTTATGGCATGGATTAAATAGAAAATTAGAAGTGAGAAAAATTAAATAAGTCGTATTCTTAAGAATCGCAGTCTGTTCTATATCCATATCTCAATTGGTTGTGCACAAACGGAAAATAATGTGCCAAATGAGGCATTGTACACTGCTTTCGTCGATGTGTACTGTAACGGTGCTCCACACAACGACAGCAACGCATAGTTACCACTTCAGCACCTCACTTCAACCTCACGATTTTCGCTCGGCTTTGATTAGTGTGCAATTGTAAAGTATGTCTATAAGAAGAGATCTGGTCATATGTGGAGTTTATCATATCCTAAGGGCCAAGTATACATTTCATCCGTTCATTTCAACACGGAACGGCTTGAGATAAGCCGATGTAGATACGGTGCTGGGAGTATCAGTGTGCGTCAACCAATGAAAAAAACCGTGTGCGTACAGTGTACACTCGCCATTCACTATAAAATGTTACTATTAATCAAAACAGGCCAGGTGTGACTCAGGCTGCTCCCTACTAGTTTTTTTCGTCGCAACAATTGAAATTGAATGAAAATATATTTGTTTCTTTTGATCCTTTAAAAACTTCTGAAACAGTGTTTTTTTTAATTTGTTGGTAAAATATATGTTGATAAATTGTTCATTACAATGTACAATTTACAACATAAGAAGAAAAAAAATTGCCTACATTACTGAAGCAGATACTGCCGTGCTACAAGTCCATGGTAGAACCTCACTGCCAGCTTGAGCTTCACTGCATGATAGAAGGGCATTTTGCGAATGCTCGCCTGCCTCGCTACTAAATAGAAAATCTGTCGCTAAGCACTAAGCCCGTGGGGTGCCGGGCTAGAAAGTCAACCCCCCATTGCTAGGTAGCACCCACAGGTGTGGGTGTCATAAAATACCGGAAGGTGGGCAGCAGCGCCTTCTTAGGAACTAATATCATAAACTGTGATCCCCAAGATGCTTGCCAATTGTGAGGAGTATGGCAAACCTTAATGCTGGAGGCTGTGTTCAGCAGTAGACAATTCGGTTGATACAGTTAGTTATAACTGTGTGTTCCAGCAGCTGGTCGGTCTGAATTGTTCCATAACTTATTAACAAAAAAACATACCTCATGCATCTAGAGGTTTCAATAACTGTATTTCGTATCGATGGTTACCTGTCCTGTGAACGAGTGACACAATTGACTTTGTTAGCTATAAAATAAACATATAAAAACAAAGCTTATTTTAAAGTCTGAAAACGTTAAGATTACAGCTCAGAGTGTTTCTGTATTAGCATGGTACCGAAATCAAATAATTTTTGGAACAGTTTTGGAAGTCGCGGAAGTCGCTTTCGTTATTTTTCTTATTTGTTTTGTAGATGCAATATTTATTTATTTATTAGGTCTTCTAACATACTTAACACAATCATGAGTAAATTTAAATATTAAGATTATACTCATTGTGCAAATCCACTAACAGTTAAACAGAACATACAGAATTTTAAATTGATAGAAGCTCTTCTGTGGGGAGAGTGCCACGTGAAAAGACGTGTTCACATGAGCCGCTCTTACAAAGACTTACTTTAATACAAATATTTACAGAATTTATACATTTCTGAAATAACAATTACTCCAGAAATTTTAAAAAGTTAAACGTGGTTATTAAATTTGGTTCTATTTAATGTGTTTATTAATAGATATTATTTAATTAATGCTAAATAAGACAAATAAGCATGCAATAAACCAATAGACTTATAGTCTTCGTAGAAACGCTACTTTGGAAACTCGAGGTCGTGTGTGGGATCAATCCCCGGGTCGGAAAAGCTGATGAATATTTCTGGAAAATCGTGAAACAGTGACAGCCTAGCGGTAATAGCCATGGACTGTCGTGCTGAAGGTCCATGGCTAGATCCCCATCGCCAGTTTGAGCATCACAGCATTGTGGTAGGTAAATTTGCGAATGCTTGCCTGACTAGCCATCATCTCAAGTAGAAAGTCTAGCACGTAACAGTGCGATTTGGCTGCAGTCCTTGGAAGCCAGTAAGTAGTCATGACATTGTTGGTACATGAGACTTAACAAGTGTATATTTCATGGTGATGAGCGCAGTGCAGTTATATATGCAGATGTTACCGCTTAATATGTTAAGCGGTAACTTTTGTGACGGAACACCCAATAGGTTAAGTATGCTTAACCTATTGGTTAAGTATGCTTAACCTATTGGGTGTTCCGTCACAATCCCATACAAAAAGTTATAAAAAAATCTATTACCAATATTAATTTTGGTCTAGGCTCCAAATTAATATTGGTAATAGATTTTTTTATTAGACGGCGATAGGCTCGCTCACCCAAACCAATATCTTTGCCTTGTAGTGTGTAGACGTAAGCTATGTATGCTATTAAAGTATGTATGTGTATGTGAATGTGATGTGAGCAGTAATAAAGAACATAATATTATACGAATCGGACATTTCTCTTTTATAGTACACTTCCGGCAACCCTTCAAACCACCAACATCAGAGCCTTTCCTGTCAAGATATACAGGCCTGACGATATGTTGTTTATTTACAAATTGTTATCAGTTTTTCAGTGAGAGCCCAAATGTCTTTTGCACGTTTTCGAATCCCAAATCGCACTATACAAATCGAAAACATTAAGGCAATAATTCTCCAAAGAGTTCGAGCCTAGAAAAACTGTTCCGCTGTAGATATTTTATTAGAGGCATTATCCAAATGTATTGGAGTAAGTGCGGGCGCAAAGAGATTGTCGCACAGTAAGCCGACTACAAATATAGGGGACGAAGCTGTGCGATCGGTTTTGGCAGAACGCCACAATGAGACCGTAGTAGGTACGATTTCCACTAGGTACTTATTTCCCCGGACTGCTGGTATTGATACAGTACACTGTGTAAGATCAGAAGAGAAACTATGAATCAAAATAAAATTCTATACATATTCTAGTTTTGACGTGATTACGTCTTTAATATTGCTTTCATAGGGATGCAATTCAAAAAACTAATGATAACAAAATCGGGGGATACAGTTAAGTGTTGCAGCTACATATCTATCATCCCCATCTAAATTTCAATTACACCACTGGATAGCTAAAATAATTTATAACGCTAAGTAAGGACTGTATCACATTACGCGCGGCGGAGGGGGAAGCCCGCCATTTTGAGACGTATCACGTACAACAAACGGCCGTGTCCATAACACAGCCACACCACTTTTTTTTATCATTCGTAGTTTAAAAATAGTTTCCCGCGTCGTAAGTCGTATGTCGTCGCAAATATTAGGCAGTCACGCGTTCCGCATTCAAATTCTTTTCAGCATAGTTTAGAATGCCTGTAATGTACGCTCGCATAATATATGCCGCCGTACAATGCAAAGAACGCAAAACTCGAATGCGTGACCGTCTTTTGTTTGAGAGACCGTATATTCTTAATGTGTTTATGTTGTAAAGCTTATTTATTAAAGGTTCGTTATATAGTTGAATACATTAAACTAAAACATCTTAACCTAGACATATACTTATGCGACAACTGTCTTGCGGCCCCTGAAACCCACTGAATGAAAGAAGTATCTAAATAATTTAGATATTATTAGTGTTGCGTGGTTTACTCTATGCCACCTTTTTAGGCTTATTTATCAATCACCCCGAGACCACGATCACTACAAAGTGTTTTAAATATCGGGACAAAAATAATGATAAATATATGCAATTTGAACCGTATAAAGTTATTTAATTAATATTTATTAGAACTTGGCTGTATCCGTTCATTTGTTAATATATCGTGTGTGGCGGTTATTTTATGCAAAGACGGCTATTATTATATTAAAAAACTTGTTGGGGATATCGATTTAAAGGGAATCCAAAGTCATTACGATACACTGATTTTCAAAATCAGGATTTAAATTAGAATATTTCATTTCTAACGTTTGTGAATTGAGTGAGCTTGAACCCAAAGTTTCAGAAAATCTGAAATAGCACTTATAGTATACTACTTTTGAAAATATCTGGACTTACAAGAATCAGACAAGATTTCTAATCTAATAATGCAAAATTTTTTGTTAACCCAACGTCAACCTTTCAACGTTTGCGAATGAATCATTTTAATCGATGTACTAAAAGTTACGAAACCATTAAATTACATAGCTAAACGTATTTTTTTTGTCGTTTCACGTCAATATATCGATAACAAATTCTTAACAATAGAAGTGAAAAACAGCTGAACCTTAGCGGTTAATAAAGCAGAAATTATCCAAGCTGAGTAATACTGGGGTTAACATTACTTGGTCACATTGAGCTTCAATGTATTGAAATACGCTAACTTTGACTAACGACAATGCCAATGCTGAAACCATAACCCGACTTGTATGAAAATGCCGTTATAATCACAGAGAGTCACTCTCTATCTGGGAATTGAAATGTTTTTGACCTCCTGACATAACCACGTTTTACCTCGTATCGCGGTCAGTACCACTTGATATTCCGAATGTACTTACGTCATGTCAATGTTTTACGATGACAATTAATTGTCGTATTTCCAGTTATCTATTGGGAACGATTACTGATTCTCTGAAACACTATACAATAATTTTATCAATCATAAAACTTACTGTTACAATAAAACATAGAACGTTTATAATTACATATGTATGATATATAAAGACTGAGGTTTTACCTATGTCTATATACTTTTTGTATGATAGTAGGTCGTACACCAAATGGTAGCCTACTTAGCTGCCTGATGTAGAAAAGCAGCCGCCAATTGCCTAAAGGTGTATTCCAGTATTTGTCTTTACGAGCCAGTTCCCGTTCTAGGTTTAGAATGTTTGTCTACAACATCATCACTTACCGACATGTGACGTAGCGGTAAAAACAAATAGGTATTAATTTAATCTATTTTTAATGAAATAAATCAAACAGGATGCTTATAGCGTAAGATCAAGTTTTTTTACTGCCAACATCTTCTGGTCTTGCTTGGTATAGAATCGAAACGTGTCGATTTTTTTCTCGATTGGGCTACGTGGCGTTATGTCATTACATAGTCTTAGCGGGAAAATTTGGCGAATTGTCACTAGATATATGTTTTTTTATATTTTTTTAAACAGTGTTTAAAATTTACCTACACCCACTTTCAAATAATTCTTATTTTATATTATGGATATCCACAAAGTAACGCTTAAATCTGTGTTTTAAAATAAACATATATATGTTTTAAAATATATAAACATTATTATAATACACATTAATCAACATATATAGCTTGACTCAATAAAACGGAGAATAACTTTGTTTTAATTTAAACACAGTCATAACATGTCTTACTTATTTTAATGCACTGTGACTCTAGTCGGTACAAAAAGTAAAACCACCCGACAGTTTTGACGTCGGATCATTTACGGGGCCGAGTCTACTGGGGACTAAAACGAAGGGATTTTTTACGCTAGTACGATAATGGAAAAAGGACAGTGTCTGGTTTTCTATCGCAAGACTTGAAGGTTTGGGCTGAGACATTCAATTTGCGAAATAGTTTTGACTGAGGAAAAAGAGCGGAAAAAACCAAAATACTATTTTAAACTAACAAGGGTATTGTATAGTTAACTGGGTTAAGATACGAACCTGGCATTTTATTTGGAGAGAAAAGTATACCGTGTTCATTTATAATAAATACGTAACTATATACGCAGTTTATAGATAATATATAGCTAAGCGTAAGGACTCCTACGGAATTATTACGCTATATCTAATCGAGCACAAAGTAAGTTTATTGTTTTTTTTAGTACCGCAGTTTTAGTACTGATTATTCTAAACTTCAAGGTCTCTTTTATTTACTTCTTGTTTTGGGCTCAAATTACAAAACAACTAATATATTATAATTATTCAGTGGTATTAAAAATAAATAAACAACTGTATCCAAATGCAAACTACGAGATTGAGATATTATCGTGATATAATTGATTGATTATGTGTAAAAACAGCTCCAACAGTTGTTAAGCACTCGAAGCAAAGTTTTTTTTTTCGTGTTATTGTTACGGAACTAGCCCAAGGCCCACCTGATGTTAAGTGGACTAAACTCTGCCTATAACAGATGCATTTTGCCACAAGTGATGAACTGCACTGCGCCCGTCACACTGAGACTATAGTTGGTAGGTCTCATGTGCCTGTAATTTTACTGGCTCTCAAGGACTGCTACCGGAACACACTGTTAGGTGCTTGGGGACAAATTTTCTACTTGAGGGTGGTAGCAAGCCAAGTGGGCAATCGCAAAAATCCCTTCCACCATGCGGTGAAGCTCAAGCCGGCGGTGGGGATCGAACTAGGGTACTGCGGCGCGGCAGTCCATAGCTATTACCGCTCGGCCATCATTGCTTCAAAATCGTTCACGTACCGTCCGCCGCGGTCAGGAGTTGGATGGGTGACCGCTAGTGACATTACCACTGAGCGCTTCCGTGCTTTGGATGGCACATTAAGCCGTCGGTCCAGGTTGTTGTTTTACGATGGCAGTCATTACAGCGTGGTGGTAGGACATTTTGCGAATGCCCGCCTGGCTAGCACCTCAAGTAGAAAATCTGTCGCCAAACCGAGTTCCGGCAGCTGTCCTTGTGAGGCAGTAATTCTAGGGTAGCCTTAACAGCATCTTCGATCACAACACCACTTCTCATCAGGTGAAATAGTTTTAGAAACACAACAAACAAAGGCTAGCCTAACAGCAATAAAAAAAAACACGGTAATTTTTGCTTCTAACGGATGCATTTCGTCTGCACTGCGCCTGTCACCCTAAGGCATGCAGTTAATGAGTCCCATGTGCTTGTTGTAATTTACTGGCTCTCAAGGAATGCTGCCGCAACACAATGTTTTGAGGGCAAGCTTGTAGCTAGCCAGGCAAGCATTGGCATAATGCCTTTTCACTACAGTAAAGCTCAAGCAAGCGGCGGGGAACGAACCATGTCCTGGTCCTGCGGCACCGCAGTCCATAGTTAAAACTTCTTCATTGCCCCAAAATTATCAGTCATACGTCGTTATTTATTTCTGATGGTAATGTTTTTACTTATTCTTACTATTGCAAAAGTTCATGTTACAAAATTACAAAGAAATGAGAAAAATACAGCGGAATACTGATCCATTACCAGGGAGAGATCCCTGAGGCCAGTCCACAACGACAATAAACTAAACAAGACAATGTTTGTTATAATAGTAACATAATAGATGAATGCAGAATAGATACGCTTATGGATTTACAAGCAAATGCCAAAGCAGTTGTTTAACATTGAAAATCGGTTTATATTCTATTAAAATTGTAATTTTAATTTATCAAAATTGATTAAAACGTTGAAAGTCTGTTTATATTTTATTAAAATATATTGGTAAAATTTTTAAAGCAGTGATGGCTCAGTGGCATTGGCATTGGACTGCCAAGCAGCAAGTCCATGGTTCGAATCTAGCCGCAGGCTTGATCTTCACCGCATGGTGGAAGGGCATTTTGCGAATGCCCGCTTGGCTAGCGACCACCCTCAAGTAGAAAATCTGTCACCAAGCACCGAACGGTGTGTTCCAGCAGTTGTGCCCTTCAGAGCCAGTAATAATTTTATTCGAGGTTAAGCCTGTTAACACCTTCGACTCACTTATGAGTCGAAGGTGTTAACAGGCTTAACCTCGAATAAAATTATTACTGGCTCTGATCCATCATGTGAGATTGTGGTCAAAAGGCTTACCTATCAGCTTTTAAAAAGAAAGCGGATTATATATATTAAAGGAGAAAAATATTTAATCATTGTAGGCTCTAATGGTAATAATCCATCGCATGACTATGTCACATTTCACGTCGATACGCGCAGAGTGTTCCTGCACATTTTAACGCTAGCGGCATTTACTATTAAGCGCTTGCGTGCTTCAGAGGTCACATTATCAAAATGAAGGCTGTTTTTATTACGGCACGTACGGGTCCATCGGTGCGTCTATGTGTACCATAAGCCATCAGTACCGGGTATTGTATATTGTTGCAGTCCTTTACTGCATGGTGGTAGTTCATTTCGCGAATGCCCGCCTAGCTTCATACTTGCCCCCATTATGAAAATTTGTCATCAAACACGTAACGGTGTATTGTAGATTAAAGCTTGTTAACCGACTTCGATTACTTGAACATCAGGTGATATGGTGTCATTACCAATGAGCAGGCCCCTGAGGTGCCGCGCGAGCTAGAATATCACCCCTCATGGCTACCTGTGGGTGTCGTAAGCGACTAAAGGTAAACTACCGGGTACACGTAACATCAATTCATGGTAAATTCTTGTGATTTACTTGCAAATTGTAATTACATGCACTTGGACCATTTTTATTGTGCGTACGGATATTTATTACAAAATTTCTTTACAATTCTCATAAATCATGAAAGTCATTTTTCTTAGTGCGGGCTAGAATAATCAACCCCCCATTGCTACCTCTGGGTATCGTAAGAGGCGACTAAATCTAAAATACCGAGCAGCAGCGCTTTCTGAGGAAATGAAATCTTAATACTGCGATCCTTAAGACGCCTGCCAAGCGTGAGATTTATGGCAAACCTCCCCGTAATAGGGGCTGTGTTTACAAGTGGACAATCCGGTGGATATAGTACAATACCAATTGAGTATTGAAAAACCTAGAAACTGTAAGTGTTCATAAACCTAAATAGAATATGACAAATCTTAAGCCCCAAAATTTAAAAATGACTGAAAACGATTGCTATAAAACTACACAATTATGAAATATTTGTCAAAGCATTTAAAACACCTAGAAATTGTAAAAATACAGAAACCTAAATACAACATGAGAGTACTACTTTAAGCCATAAGAAAACTTTCACTATGCAACGATTATACAGAGTTATTGATAAAATGCTAACAACCTTTTCAAGTTGACTTCTGCTAGTCCTAAGAAACATTTTGAGATATAATATTAGTTTTTGTTTGAAATAAAAAATTATATATTTTTGTGTTTTAATGCCTACTACAAGTTAAGAGCGCCCGCCGCGGCAACACTGGACCGCGCCATGGTCCCTTTGAATAGAGTTTTGAATATTTACATCAAGCTAAGTAATAAAAATATGAAATAATACATTACCGGCACAAGAGACTTGATATCAGGTAGTCCTCGTGCTTATTCAGTCAAAAACATAAAAAACACAAAAAAAAAACATAACAAAACAAAAAAAGATATCAAAATGTTTTTTAGGACTAGCAGAAGTCAACCCTAAGAGGTTGTTAGCATTTTACCAATAACTCTGTATATTGAAATGTTTGTGATTAAAAGCGATAAAATATCTAATTTATAAATATCAATTTTGATAAAACGTTTTTATTTCCTTGCGTGACATGAAGTTAAAATATTAATCTACTATCTGTATCACTTACCCTACTGCCAAAGCAATTTTAGGCATTGTAATATCTTTTAAAGCTATTATCGTAATTGACGTAGGAGATAGCTCGAAGAATTTAATTATCTACCTCATAAAATAATTTTATACACGTAATTACTTCTAGAGAATATGTTAAGGCATACAAAATATAGCTTGTAACAGTTATGTTATTATACTGTAGGGTTCTGGATTAAAATAAGGATCATTAGTCAATTTACGTATGAACAAAAATATATGACTAACCGTGGAGTGCCGGGCTTGATTTTCATTCCCAATTTCAGAAGACCCTCCTACCTGCTGTTACCAGGAAGGTACTGACCTTTCATCTAAGCACTCGGCAATCCCCAAGGTGCTTGCTGAGAGGGTGCAGATTATGGCAACTCCCCAAATTTAGGGAAGGTTTTGTTCAACGGTGCACGCGTCGACTGTTGATGACTTGAAAGAAGACTTACATCTCGGCTGACGAACGTCAAAAAAAGCCACGCAGATTTTTTTTTAGTAAGTTGACTTCTGTGGATTATTGGAAGATATGGATTAAACATTATTACAAAATGTTATCATTTAATTCAGCGGATCCATTAAAAACTGGAGTTATCATATGTTAAGTGCAACATTTCATAAAAATACAACAATAATAATAACAACTTTCGCTTATCAAACATATACATGACACTCTCCTATGCCTGCCACAATTAAGGCTTAAATTAAGTTTTATTAAACATTGATGTTCTAGTTCTACCTAAATATAAATATTTAACATAATACAAAAATTGTTCGTAAAATATAATGAGCGAAGAAACTCAATTCAACAATTTAGGAATGATTTCCGATACAGTTATACTTAAAAGATCTCTAGCTTCTTAGAAAACTCTACAAGCGTAAACTTTACTAAATCAGTGTTCCAGACATTCAAGGCACAGACTATAGCTCACTCACTCTACAAAAGCATCAAAGAGCTTATGTGCTTACTGCCAGCCTCAAACAGCTTATCTGCACTTTACGACATCTAACAGAAGCGGTTGCCTCAAAAATAGGTCAAGTATTTCAAATAAGTTATGTAAACTGGCCTGTTGACAGCTTACGTCACGAACTTTGAATGAGTTCTTGAAGGAAGCATTATCTTAGAATAAGGTAATAATTGAAAACAACCACTTGAAGTTCATTGGTAAAAGTTTAATAAAAAAACCTCTTACGTAAATTTATTTAACACACTGAGAAACCCTACGGCTCGTTGGAACAGACTTTACAACCTACGCCTAACAAAGGTATAGGTATACAATAGTAAAGAAAGTGATGACAATGATTGCTAGAAGTACTTACGTGAATATTAAGTACATGCCACGGCATCCACACTATGACGTACATCTAGCGTGTCTAGAGTGCGCTAGTCGAGACCAAACCATAGCTGTTCGTACCCGTCCCGCGCTCACTCACCGCATAGGTTGACACTGCACCACGCACTCTCAGTTTGTTTAATTAGGTTCTGTCAGAAATCTCGCAGTAACTACTTTATTGTCTTAGGGTACCTTAATATTAATTTATTTTATACATATTAAATTGTTTTATAGGTAATCAGGTACCTGCGTTGGACTAGAGTTGGCATACGGGCCTCCAGTAAAAATACTTTTAATAATTACAAATATTTTTAATTTATTTTAATAAAACATCAAATTAATATTTAAATGAAACACTTAAAAAATATATCCAGTAACAATTCCGCATAATTTTCCTGTTAAGCCGACGTGGCGTCACAAACGCCACGCAGCCAAACCGGAAGAATTATCCACGCGTTTCGATTCTATACGAATCATCCTCAGGAGGTTTTGACTCTACGAGCGCACGATCGAGAATGAGCGGCCGGCGGCTCAGCACGCCTTTATATAGACTCGAGCTGAGTCAGCACGCATTTTTTCTAGACTCGAGCGTGAGTCACTGCTCTTTGTTGTAGCTATCAATTGGCAAGTGATACGTTTTTAAAGTGACAATTACATCATAATGGCAATAAATTGATAACAAATAATAATTTTTAATTATATATACTATGCAATGGTTTTTTTGAATATGAATAATATCGTAAAAAATATAAAACATTACTTCCTAAAACAAATACTTGTTTAACTATTTTGTAGTGGCAAATTATCACTAAAAATACGTAACAGTGGTGATGAAACCAATTGCGTCTGTTCATTCAACAGTGAAACGCCTGCACTATGTTTTAATATTCCTAACTGTTCCAATACACCCAATCGAAATCCCTAGAATTAGAACAAAGATCAGTGACTCACGCCCGAGTCTAGAAAAAAGGCGTGCTGACTCAGCTCAAGTCTATATAAAGGCGTGCTGAGCCGCCGGCTGCTCATTCTCGATCGTCACGTCGGCTTAACAGGAAAATGAGGCGGAATGGTCACTAGATATATTTTTATAATTTTTAAGTGTTTTATTAAAATATTAATTTGATGTTTTCTTAAAATATTTTAAAAATATTTGTTATTATTAAATATGTATTTCCGCAAAGTAACGCCTGAATCTATTCATAAAAAATACTTTTCTGGATTTATTATTCTGACTCCCTTCAATTCCTCCTTTCATACACGTCCGTGTATGAGTAGGTAATATTATGCTGTTTATTCTCTTAGTCCATATTTATATCATACAAAACAGCATAATTATCTACATAAATTAAGAGTAACCGACAAAATATATCAAACGCAAATTTTAACCGAAATTTTGTCAAAAATATAAAATTGTAACTTAGCGCTTATACAGGGCAAACCTTATACGGGGTTTTTGTTAAAATGCTAACAACCTCTTAAGGTGGACTTCTGCTAATCCTAACAAACATTTGAGACGAAAATTATTATTGTGTTTGTTTATGTGTATTTGACGGAATAAATACGAGGACCACCTGATGTTAAAAGTCTCTTATGCATGTAATTTTTATTACTGAGCTCGATGTAAATATTCAAAACTCTATTCAAATGGAGCGCGGCGCGGTCCAGTAATGCCACGGCAGGCGCTCTTGGCTCTTTGTTGTGTCTTTTTTAAGACTAGCAGAAGTCAACTTTAAGAGGTTGTTAGTATTTTACCATTAACCCTGTAGATATAGTGGCAACCACCCCCTCAATGGGGAAGAATTTGTTCAGCAGCGCGGACAATCCGGCTGATACAGTACAGTTATAGATAAAGTAGAAAAATTACGTATGCAAAAACAGTTTAAGTAATTAAAAAAATATGTCTATCTGAAGGTTTAAAGGTATCTACCATACATTCGGACTAAGAACAAATTAAAGGTATTTTTTGTACCTACATTTAATTACTTAATAGATCCTCCAATTAATGCCAAACAACTTCATTATCCTAATCAACGTCAGGAATTTTCGTTGAATTTCTTTTATACCTTACCGAGTTTCCACAAAATGAAGACCTCTGTTGACTTTCACCAACACATAGCCACACAAATAAATGCATTGAAAATTTTTGGGCTCTGGTATATTCCCCATACATTGAATTCTTTATGGTACTGGATCAGAATTGTGATTATAATCATCGTGGTATTTTTTGCATTTATTGTATCTACTGGAGGCCAGATCGTGTACCTAGTGCGTTTGATTCTCTCTGGAAATTCAAGTGTTATGGAAGTCACTGGGATGTAAGAATTATAAATTTACTTTACCTGAAAACTATTTATTTCTTATCAATCATAAAATTATATATTAATAACTGTGTCCCACGATTTCACCTCAGTAGACAGACAATGACGAAAACTGATAATTGAAAGTATTCTGTGTGTAACCAGTATCTAAATTATCTATATTCAAAATGCCATCCATACCGTTTTAGCCGAATTAGCGTAAAGGAGTAACAAACAAAAAAACACACTCACCAAATTTCACATTCATAATATTATTCAGCAAATTAAGTCGAAACTTTTCTCAATGTAAATTTCATGTTAATCGCTGTTAAATATTAACTTTTGCTAAGCTCAATTGTTTTAGGTAGGTACTTGAACAGTTTTTTCAGCATCACATGTAAGAACTGATTTATTTTATTTCAGCTTGTGTTTATCTAGATTATAAATTTACTAGCCTTTGTATAAGTAGATTTTGTACGGATACGCATGAGCATGGCACGCAGCTTATATATTTAGAAAAAAATCATCTTAAATAACCACGGATGTCGTAAGAGGCGAATAAGGCGTTACCCTTTACACACCAGAAGGTGGGTAGAAAAGCTTTCTGAGTAACAGATATCTCTCTGCGATCCCCAAGACGCCTTCCAAGCGTTGGGATTATGGCAAAACCTCCCATAATAGGGGAGGCTGTGTTCATCCAGCCGATGCAGTAATAATACTTTTATAAATTTTCGTAAATATCATTTAAAAATTAAAAAGCTGTTTTATTTATTTACATAATACATAATTATATAATAAAAAAACCGTCTATAATACCAATCGTCCCAATTTCATGTATGGTTTTACTGAGAAAGAAGCTTATTATTAATTTGAACATATAAAGTTTTGTTTTATTTTCCAGCATAAATCTAGTATTTACAGAGTTGCTAGCTGAATATAGGCTTCTTGACGTACACCTTCGTCGAGATGTGCTATCAAAACTGCTTAAAGAATTACACAGTGAAGATTTTCAATGTCACTCGCAGCCTGAGAAGAAAATCTGCGAAAGCGCTATTAAGAAGTCTAAACAACTATTTATAGCGCTCATCTTGGGTGCTTCTATGGATATTTTGGGTGAACATAAATGGATTTCAATTAATAAGATTTGAGTAACAAATTGTATTATAATATGATGTAGTGCTTACCCTAGCCTAATTTATTTATTTTTTCTGCAGTTCATGTTGTCGTCGTTCCAGGTTTGGATAAGTTTGAGAATTTACCATTGAAAATGGAATTATTACTATTTGATGTCTATGATCCAGAGTATTTCAAATACGTTTGTGCTTATCAGGTACGGGTACAGATATAAATATTTTATGGGATGATTCGTTAAAATATTTTTATACTAACCTATTTTAGGCCATTTCATAACTTTATAAAATGCATTTTCAAAATTCTCCATGAATTTGAATTAAATTCCATAAAACCAATCACTCTCAGAGGACGGGGCATTTTTCCAATCTGAACTATCGTTGCGGGTGACTCATAAAGTTAGAATTTCACCATTTCTTAGAATTTAATGCAATATATACAATAATGGATTGTGATATTAAATATTTTGACTGTTTTAGATTTTATACAAACCATTTATGGTAACCACATTTATAGCAATCCATACAATGTCATGGGCGGCTATGCTGTTTATTAGTAAGTTGATTTGTTTTGTGTTGTATATACTAAAAGAATAATGAAATTCCGTTGTCTTTGTTTAACCTTCTCAAATACTGGCACTTGTAACTTACAATACATCGAGAAAAATCACAGGCACAATAAACTTCAGATTTATTATATATAGGTGACGAATGTAATACCGGCTACCAGAAAGTATCACATCGAACATTCAAGTATTGTTCGGTACCGTTGCGCGTAAATACGTCCGAATCTAAGCGGCAGAATAAGAAATATAACATGGCACCTAGCTGTCATTTTGGTAGTTGTCAAAAGTTGCCAGCAGCATGACACCAAGTTGCTGCTGGAACTTTTTGCTTGATTGAAAAACGGTGTTGTGATTTTTTGATTTGCGTAGAATAGCTGAAATTTGTTTTGATGAAAAGTCCTTTTGTTTACGTTCTTATAATAAGGACCTTGTTGTGCGAAATATGAAGTTTTTGTTTGTGTGAAAGTAAAAACTGTTTTCTATCTTCAGTCTTCAGCTCCGTGACCACACTTATGACTGACATGACACACAACTGACCGACTTCGACCTTACTTTTGAAATTAGTATACTATACTTTTATTTATTTATATTATAATATACTAAAGAATTATTGTAAATGTTTGATTTATTATTTGTAGATCAAGTAGTTTTAATTGTATTGTGAGATCCACGAATCGCGGACCAGTGTCCGTCCATCCAAAAGGGCTGTTCCAGCATATGAGTTTTCTTCCACTGCGCTCATTTATTTCCTGCTCGGATAATTCCTGGATAACACAAGTATTATATACGATCTATGCTTGTTGTATTAAAGAACAAGGGTATTTCTGCCATTGTATTTCATACAAAAGATGTGACAGTTAATCAATAAAAATATTTTAGGTTAGCTTACCTATATCTTTCGAGTATTTGATCGTAGCCCATAAACTGTTTTGTTGTTGCAGTTACAAAAGCATCGCTTTTGAATATTGAGATCTTGATTTCAATAGCTTGTTACGAACAGATATTCCGTATTTCAACCGTAATATCTCAGTCAGCAGGCTACGACAATGCAATGTGCTCGGGTGGCACTAAGCTCGCCTTCTATTGCATGGAATCAAAACATGTTTGACGATACGTGGGTATTTAGACACCTCTGCATGGGCTACGAAAAGCTGTAAGGTTAAGAAAATAAAGACGTGACGATATAAATCACTGATATTTAAGACATTCCATGATTTATTCTATCATCATTTATTTAGACGAATCCTAGTACTTCTAGGTTAGCCTGAACAACATCTTCGACCACATCATCACTTACCATCAGGTGAGATAGTGGTCAAAAGCTAACATATCAGGCATAAAATAAAAATTATATATATATATAAGATGTGAAGCTAAAGTTACAACGATAATTGAGTAAATATAATTTCCCTGCACGTTTCTCCTGTACACTGACTAGAAAAATAAAGATGAATAAATATTAAATATCAGCAGTGTAAATCTCTATAATCATAAATTGAATCATAACTCACGTCGGCGACGTGAAATTTCCATAACTTGAACGAACCCAAAAATTTGTTGCCACAAAAGCGTACAACAAAAGTCGCCGATTCTGCAAAAAATATCCGCAACATCTAAAACCCTGTTATATTTCCGACGAGTTATTTACTTTCCAGTGAGCCAATTGGACGTTTTAATTTATAACTTTGGAAATATGAAAGAGCTTGTTAAATCTACACGGATTAAAAGAAACTGTGATGGTAACGAAGCCTTTCGTCAGATATTTAAGAAGTTTGTTTATCATCATTCCGCAATTATAAGGTAATTATCAATTAAATAAGGATATAAATTAATTATTGCTATGCAAATGTGTGATCGACATGTTCAAAACGAAAGAACAGGACTAATAGAAAACGTTTCCATAATATGAAGATTAAATTTGAGTTAAGGTGAAGTTGGTAATTTTATTTTTGGTGATGAGTGTTAGCCGTCTTAGGCCATGTGGATGGAATGTCTGGCAATGGCGCATAACAATTGGGGCATTTGCACAGCGGTAGGAATTTTTCTATGTGTAACCTCCCTAGCTGCTAATGTTGTCCTATAGAGGTAAGATCAGAAATCAACAACTCAAGGTATACATAAAAAGGTATTTATTTAGTAATCTCAGGATCGGGGTTCAGTCAGACCAAACTGTATTGCACACTTCGAGTAACCACTCCCCTGTATGTAGAAGCGCGCAGGCCGTAGGGATGAGCAGAATACACTCGTAGTAGGGTAGTGACAGGGTTGAAACTAGGTCCTCAGCACTCAGCAATGCAGGATCAATCGCAGCAGTGTGGTTAGTTCCCAAATATTCATCCGTAGGGGTGAACCCTGAAATCCATTATATTGGACGTTCTTAAAATGTACCGATTTTCAGTTTGACTGCAACATCCCAAATGTGATCGTGAAGAGGAGCGAGATGGTTACAAATACCATTAATAGTGATCCGTGATGAGGCAGTCAAACTTATAAAATAATTAAAACTATGTTCAGTTACATACGGTCGCCGTACAAAATAAGCTGTACACTATTTTGTACGACGGCTGCATCCGACGATAGTGCAACCGCTACATAATAAATACCAAAGCGCTATGACATAGTACTAGTGTGATATTACAAAATAAATTATATCTATACTTGTTTATTAGTCTAATTAATTATACCTAACCATTTGTATGTATGAATAAAATTATAAAAGTACATAGGTACGTATTTAGTAAAAATTATGTGAGGGATGAAATGATACCTAACGATTAGTTCTCATCTAATAGTCTCATCTAATTCTAGTAAGGAGCAACTTGTATAATAAAAAGAAATAATAATAAGCCTTCCCATTAAACATGGTGAACGAATACTTAGCACAGAAACCAACAAAACAGACAAGTACATTCGAATTTAGTAACAAAACCGGACAGGTAATTAATTGAAAACTTAGTACAGTAATCTAATGATTACGCTAGCTTCTTTGTTATCTTAGAAATAACATAGAATTGTGTGTAGAATATTATGCCATAAAGTCGTTACAATTTCGAATGTAGTAAACAACAACTAGACTAACAAACCAAAATTACACTATTAATACGTAGGTATGCAACACTCACCCAGATGATGGGGCATATAATCTCTAAAAGATATCACAATGTTTTGCACTTAAAGGTGAAGATTAGGTAAGTATTTTTGGTATAAAATATTACAAAAAGCGGTACGGGCATACGCAGTGAAGCTCTAACGCTGCCTGGCTCGCGACCGTTAGCTACCGGTGGTTCATGCGATGCGTCATTCCCCGCGTCCCGCCTTCACATAGCCTGCGTTCACGCGCTAGGTTATACTATATATACCCTTGCAGCGTTGAAGTTATAAATAGACACCTACAGGTACGATTGTCTTAGGTTAATTTAATTAATACGATACCTAGCATATGATTCTATTCTAGATTTTATTTATATTATTATGTAGATAAATATATAGTTTGGTAACGAACCGTTACATACCCCCCTTTTTAGATTAGGATTTTTTCTGAGAAAAATCCACTAAATCTCTTACGTCAATTTGAAATCTTTGACATGCCAGGTACCTATGTTACGACCTGATGTATCTTCAAGCTCGTACACAAGTTTCGATTTTTTTGCTACAATACGGCATCTCATGTACTTAGGAGCCAGCTTTTTACAGAACCTATTGTCTTTGTCGCTTTGATAAAAAGTACGCTTCCAAATAGTGTCACCAACGTTAAATTCGGTATTTTTTCGACGTAGGTTATAGCTAGTACAGTTCCTTGAGTGAGCTTTGATGAGAGATAGTTGCACCTTGTCAAATATTTTATGTAGTACCCCCATGTTTTCAACGTAACTATCACGAGGAGCAAATATAATGTCATTCTCTAAGTCCGGGTCGACGTAATGAGAACCGCAGCTTACAAGCTCTCGTCCAAAAACTAGAAGAGATGGTGTAAAGCCAGTGACCTCATTGACAGCACTATTTAAGGCGAACTGTATTTTGGCAATATTAGTATCCCAGACCCTATGATCTTTGTGAATGAAGGTAGAAACAGCTGTCATGATGGTTTTGTTGTACCGTTCTACTGTGTTTATTTGAGGACTGTATAGTGGAGTATAGTACACGTTAGGTATGCTATATGTAGTTAATAGATTTTTGATAGTGTTACTGGTGAATTGCTTCCCGTTATCCATCAGGATTGTGCTAGGAATACCATGTACAAGGAACACTCTCTCTTCAAGTATTTTAGAGATAATCTCAGCAGTGGCTCTCCGGATGGGAAAAAGCATGCAATATTTTGAGAAGCAACAAGTAATTACAAGCAAAAAGGTGTTTTGTTTTCTAGATACAGGTAGTGGTCCAACCAGATCCATGCTTAACATTTGAAACGGTCTGCTACAGTCTTTAGGACGGCCCATTGTACCGAGGACAGAGTGGTTAGGGTGTTTGTGTGACAAGCATGTGTCACAAGTGGAAACATAATTTGCGGTGTCCTTATGCATGCTAGGCCAGAAATATTTAAGATGAAGCCGCTTAAAGGTTTTAAAAACGCCGAAATGACCTGATATAGGTTCAGAGTGGTTTTGAGAGATAATGTCTTTCCGATACTCAAATGGAATTACTTCCTTCCACTCAAACTCCCTAGAAAGAGAATGAAGTGACTTGATGTACCTGTACAGTTTGCCATTTTGAACACGGTAATTTAGGAATGACGTTGGTGATTTCTGACAGCCAGAAAATACTTTTAAAAACCAATCGTCTTTTGTGTTCCAATGAAGTTTATCGGAATCTGTGCTTATGGCTAAGATAGGTACTAAGCGGGACAAACTGTCTGGGACAACGTTTTCAGAGCCTTTACGATGTCTTATTTCAAAATTATATACTGAAAGCCGTACACCCCATCGAGCTAATCTTCCGGTAGGGTTATTTAGGTTAAGAAACCATTTCAAGGAAGAATGGTCGGTATATACAAAGAACTTAAGACCATTCTCCAAATAACAACGCCAATGTTCAATGGCGGTGAGAACAGCTAAGGCTTCGCGTTCAGTGGCGCTATAATTACGTTCTTGCTGCGATAGCGATTTGCTCATGAATGCAATAACTTTTTCCTGCCCCTCTAGTGTTTGTGTGAGTACTGCACCGATGCCGTAATCACTCGCATCAGTATGTACTTCGAACGGTTTGGTGTAATCAGGGCAGGAAAGGATAGGCGCAGAAACTAGACAAGTTTTGAGCTTCCTAAATGCTTCGTCGGCTTCAGATGACCAACGAAAGGGAAGAGCGTTTTTTCCTTGAGACGTCAATTTGTTTAGAGGCGACGCCAAGGAACTAAAATTAGGTATAAATCTTCTATACCAGGAGGCGGTACCTAGGAATCGCCTTACTTCTTTGCGGTTAGTTGGTGTAGGGTAGTTCATTACGCACTCAACTTTATCAGGGTCAGCATGCAACCCGTTTGAGTCTACGATATATCCTAGATATTTGAGCTGTTTCCTGAAGAACTGACTCTTCTCGAGATTGATAGTCAAGTTGGCTGCCTTAAGTTTTCTCAGAACATGTGTCAGCAGAGATATGTGTTGCTCAAAGTTATTAGAAGCTATGATGACGTCATCGACAAATACAAATACGCGGTTTTCGAACTCTGGACCATAAAATAGAGCATCGACTAGTCTTTGCTGAGTTGCAGGAGCATTGGTAAGACCAAAAGACATAGATTTAAATTGAAAGGTTCCCCTTGAAGGAACGTAGAACGAAGTTTTCTGCCTGTCCTCTTCTCGAATTAAAATTTGCCAGAAACTCTTAGAAAGGTCTATGCTAGACAGATATTTTGCATCCCGGAGGTTGTCAAGAATGTCGGAGATGTAAGGCAGACTGTAAGCATCTTTTTTAGTGATTGCGTTTAGTTTCCGACTGTCTAGACAGAATCTTAACTCCCCGTTTTTCTTTGGTGTCAATAGAACTGGCGAGGACCATGGACTCTCACACGGTTCTACAACGTCTTCTTTGAGCATTTCATCTAATTGCTCGACTAAGATGCGTTGTTTCACTGGTGACATCCTATAATAGCGCTGACGAATGGGGGCAGCATCCCCAGTGTCGATTGCATGGGTTATTAAGGAAGTACGACCTAAACCGCGTACCTCGTACGATATATCTTTGAATTGAGATATTATACTGTTGGCTGTCTGTTTTTGAGCTTCTGATAAATGCTCATATGAACAAAGACTATCCGACTGCCGATCTTCGAAATCAGCCGTAAAAATTTCATCAGAATCGTTATAAAAAGCTATACGGTCTAGATGTTTAGGAAAGATGTCAAATAGCCTCCAAAAATCCATACCTAATATAAGGGATTGTTTAATACTAGGGACTACATACATTTTAAGAGCATTAGTTTGCTCCTGGAATCTAACGGGAAGTCGTAAAACGCCTATAGACTTAAGCTTCTCTCCACCAGCTGCGACAAAGTGAGCGGTGTCACAGGCTTCTAAGTCATGGCCAGTTTTTAGTAATTGTTTGTGACACCCATTACCCAAGATTGTTGTAGAGGAACCAGTGTCAAGTAGTCCAATTATAGGCTTATCATTAATGTTAACCAAAACATAAGGTCGAGATCTATCAACGTTGTAATTATTGTCCCGGATTGAAGAAATTGCGTTATAAGTGAAAAATGTAGATATAAAATTCAGCCAGTTCTTCCACTCTATCGGGTCAGAGTAATTGTTCCGATTTGAATGTTCAATAACACGATCTCTACAACCCCGACCTACTAGTTTTTTGTATTACTGCGAGCAGCGTTACAATCCGGACATTCGGGAAAGCGGACATCCTTCTTGTCACATTTGAAACAGATAAGAAAACGTTCTTGTTTACAATTTCTCAAGGAGTGGTCATCTACTCTGCATCTTGGGCAAAAGTTTGGCTTCAAAGATGCAGTTTCAAGAGCAGCAATGCCAACGTTACCTTTTTCACCAGGACCTCTCATATCATTTAAGTTAGTTTTAGGAGTAGACCTATAATAAGAAGCATGCCCTGTACTAAACATTTTTGAATGGTTATTGTTATTGCTAAACTTAGTGTAAGAAGCGCTAGAACAAGGCCTGTAAGCGAACTCAGGAGCAATCGTACTGCTCGAAACGTTAGGTGGTTCGCGGAAGTGGGAGAATCTAGCCTGTATGTTTTCATAGTTTCGGCATACAGCTTTAAGGGTGTCTATTGATTTTATATCCGGAGATGCAGAAAGAGTGCTGGCATAACATGGTCGAATATTATGCAGCAAGATCTCGAGTTTGTCGTCCTCAGAAATGGGTTTACTGAGCCGTGAGAACATTCCATGCATGATAGAAAGATAGATACAAATGTTCTCGTTTTCTCCTTGAGTGCGTGATCGGATTTCTGTAGCCAGTCTGTAATCGTAATCACTACTACTGAAATCTTCTTTTAGAAGTTGGCACAGATTATTCCAGCTCTGAACCCTATCTTTATTGCAGCGGAACCAATGCAAGGCATCATCAGTAAAAATTTCATAGCCTAGAGACAAGATTTTATCAAAAGATATATCTCGCGATTTGACAAATTCTTCCACCTTCATTATAAAAGCACGCACGCATGTCTTACCCGAAAATTTTATTTTATCAATATCAGCACTAAGGTTACGCTCGCATGTGACAGATACCATTTTAGTAGAGGGCTCAGTAGGAGCCACAGGAGAAGGAGGCCTAAGCAGAGACTGTGGTCGCAGATTACCTAGTTCTTTATATTGGGAATTGAAAGACGATATACATTTTTTGTGAATACTAACCACTTCAGGTCAACACTCCAACGACATCAATCCTGTTAAGGCGGTGGTGAATATGATGAAGCAAGTTTTCAGTGCGAAGGAAAGGATTTTTGTCCAACTTCGTTTTAAGAGTCGCTAAATTACCTTGCGACTTTAAAAGTGATTCTTGGACAGCTTCCAAGTCTTCGCGCGGTGGAAGGTGCGATTCAAGGATATCATCAGATGGTATAATTTGAGATAACTTCACTATTTGCTTACTATTAATAGCTCCTGTACAGAGTCTCCGGAACTACCACGAAGTTCAACTTCATATTGTAATTCCGCTTTTTGTAGTGACAGAAATTTTATAATATATGCCATGACAAATGGATAAGTGTTGCAAGAAAATAGATTACAACTTATTACTAAAATTTATTAGCGTGCAATTAGTATTTTAATAACACGCTAACACGTCAATATAGTATAAACAGCCTTAAAACTAATGATTTATAGCCAACACCAAGAAATAACTATTAAAAGAAAAAAAAACGAGCAACACAGTTCGGTCGTGAAAGAAACCTGAAGTCGGGCGCCAATGTAACCTCCCTAGCTGCTAATGTTGTCCTATAGAGGTAAGATCAGAAATCAACAACTCAAGGGATACATAAAAAGGTATTTATTTAGTAATCTCAGGATCGGGGTTCAGTCAGACCAAACTGTATTGCACACTTCGAGTAACCACTCCCCTGTATGTAGAAGCGCGCAGGCCGTAGGGATGAGCAGAATACACTCGTAGTAGGGTAGTGACAGGGTTGAAACTAGGTCCTCAGCACTCAGCAATGCAGGATCAATCGCAGCAGTGTGGTTAGTTCCCAAATATTCATCCGTAGGGGTGAACCCTGAAATCCATTATATTGGACGTTCTTAAAATGTACCGATTTTCAGTTTGACTGCAACATCCCAAATGTGATCGTGAAGAGGAGCGAGATGGTTACAAATACCATTAATAGTGATCCGTGATGAGGCAGTCAAACTTATAAAATAATTAAAACTATGTTCAGTTACATACGGTCGCCGTACAAAATAAGCTGTACACTATTTTGTACGACGGCTGCATCCGACGATAGTGCAACCGCTACATAATAAATACCAAAGCGCTATGACATAGTACTAGTGTGATATTACAAAATAAATTATATCTATACTTGTTTATTAGTCTAATTAATTATACCTAACCATTTGTATGTATGAATAAAATTATAAAAGTACATAGGTACGTATTTAGTAAAAATTATGTGAGGGATGAAATGATACCTAACGATTAGTTCTCATCTAATAGTCTCATCTAATTCTAGTAAGGAGCAACTTGTATAATAAAAAGAAATAATAATAAGCCTTCCCATTAAACATGGTGAACGAATACTTAGCACAGAAACCAACAAAACAGACAAGTACATTCGAATTTAGTAACAAAACCGGACAGGTAATTAATTGAAAACTTAGTACAGTAATCTAATGATTACGCTAGCTTCTTTGTTATCTTAGAAATAACATAGAATTGTGTGTAGAATATTATGCCATAAAGTCGTTACAATTTCGAATGTAGTAAACAACAACTAGACTAACAAACCAAAATTACACTATTAATACGTAGGTATGCAACACTCACCCAGATGATGGGGCATATAATCTCTAAAAGATATCACAATGTTTTGCACTTAAAGGTGAAGATTAGGTAAGTATTTTTGGTATAAAATATTACAAAAAGCGGTACGGGCATACGCAGTGAAGCTCTAACGCTGCCTGGCTCGCGACCGTTAGCTACCGGTGGTTCATGCGATGCGTCATTCCCCGCGTCCCGCCTTCACATAGCCTGCGTTCACGCGCTAGGTTATACTATATATACCCTTGCAGCGTTGAAGTTATAAATAGACACCTACAGGTACGATTGTCTTAGGTTAATTTAATTAATACGATACCTAGCATATGATTCTATTCTAGATTTTATTTATATTATTATGTAGATAAATATATAGTTTGGTAACGAACCGTTACATACCCCCCTTTTTAGATTAGGATTTTTTCTGAGAAAAATCCACTAAATCTCTTACGTCAATTTGAAATCTTTGACATGCCAGGTACCTATGTTACGACCTGATGTATCTTCAAGCTCGTACACAAGTTTCGATTTTTTTGCTACAATACGGCATCTCATGTACTTAGGAGCCAGCTTTTTACAGAACCTATTGTCTTTGTCGCTTTGATAAAAAGTACGCTTCCAAATAGTGTCACCAACGTTAAATTCGGTATTTTTTCGACGTAGGTTATAGCTAGTACAGTTCCTTGAGTGAGCTTTGATGAGAGATAGTTGCACCTTGTCAAATATTTTATGTAGTACCCCCATGTTTTCAACGTAACTATCACGAGGAGCAAATATAATGTCATTCTCTAAGTCCGGGTCGACGTAATGAGAACCGCAGCTTACAAGCTCTCGTCCAAAAACTAGAAGAGATGGTGTAAAGCCAGTGACCTCATTGACAGCACTATTTAAGGCGAACTGTATTTTGGCAATATTAGTATCCCAGACCCTATGATCTTTGTGAATGAAGGTAGAAACAGCTGTCATGATGGTTTTGTTGTACCGTTCTACTGTGTTTATTTGAGGACTGTATAGTGGAGTATAGTACACGTTAGGTATGCTATATGTAGTTAATAGATTTTTGATAGTGTTACTGGTGAATTGCTTCCCGTTATCCATCAGGATTGTGCTAGGAATACCATGTACAAGGAACACTCTCTCTTCAAGTATTTTAGAGATAATCTCAGCAGTGGCTCTCCGGATGGGAAAAAGCATGCAATATTTTGAGAAGCAACAAGTAATTACAAGCAAAAAGGTGTTTTGTTTTCTAGATACAGGTAGTGGTCCAACCAGATCCATGCTTAACATTTGAAACGGTCTGCTACAGTCTTTAGGACGGCCCATTGTACCGAGGACAGAGTGGTTAGGGTGTTTGTGTGACAAGCATGTGTCACAAGTGGAAACATAATTTGCGGTGTCCTTATGCATGCTAGGCCAGAAATATTTAAGATGAAGCCGCTTAAAGGTTTTAAAAACGCCGAAATGACCTGATATAGGTTCAGAGTGGTTTTGAGAGATAATGTCTTTCCGATACTCAAATGGAATTACTTCCTTCCACTCAAACTCCCTAGAAAGAGAATGAAGTGACTTGATGTACCTGTACAGTTTGCCATTTTGAACACGGTAATTTAGGAATGACGTTGGTGATTTCTGACAGCCAGAAAATACTTTTAAAAACCAATCGTCTTTTGTGTTCCAATGAAGTTTATCGGAATCTGTGCTTATGGCTAAGATAGGTACTAAGCGGGACAAACTGTCTGGGACAACGTTTTCAGAGCCTTTACGATGTCTTATTTCAAAATTATATACTGAAAGCCGTACACCCCATCGAGCTAATCTTCCGGTAGGGTTATTTAGGTTAAGAAACCATTTCAAGGAAGAATGGTCGGTATATACAAAGAACTTAAGACCATTCTCCAAATAACAACGCCAATGTTCAATGGCGGTGAGAACAGCTAAGGCTTCGCGTTCAGTGGCGCTATAATTACGTTCTTGCTGCGATAGCGATTTGCTCATGAATGCAATAACTTTTTCCTGCCCCTCTAGTGTTTGTGTGAGTACTGCACCGATGCCGTAATCACTCGCATCAGTATGTACTTCGAACGGTTTGGTGTAATCAGGGCAGGAAAGGATAGGCGCAGAAACTAGACAAGTTTTGAGCTTCCTAAATGCTTCGTCGGCTTCAGATGACCAACGAAAGGGAAGAGCGTTTTTTCCTTGAGACGTCAATTTGTTTAGAGGCGACGCCAAGGAACTAAAATTAGGTATAAATCTTCTATACCAGGAGGCGGTACCTAGGAATCGCCTTACTTCTTTGCGGTTAGTTGGTGTAGGGTAGTTCATTACGCACTCAACTTTATCAGGGTCAGCATGCAACCCGTTTGAGTCTACGATATATCCTAGATATTTGAGCTGTTTCCTGAAGAACTGACTCTTCTCGAGATTGATAGTCAAGTTGGCTGCCTTAAGTTTTCTCAGAACATGTGTCAGCAGAGATATGTGTTGCTCAAAGTTATTAGAAGCTATGATGACGTCATCGACAAATACAAATACGCGGTTTTCGAACTCTGGACCATAAAATAGAGCATCGACTAGTCTTTGCTGAGTTGCAGGAGCATTGGTAAGACCAAAAGACATAGATTTAAATTGAAAGGTTCCCCTTGAAGGAACGTAGAACGAAGTTTTCTGCCTGTCCTCTTCTCGAATTAAAATTTGCCAGAAACTCTTAGAAAGGTCTATGCTAGACAGATATTTTGCATCCCGGAGGTTGTCAAGAATGTCGGAGATGTAAGGCAGACTGTAAGCATCTTTTTTAGTGATTGCGTTTAGTTTCCGACTGTCTAGACAGAATCTTAACTCCCCGTTTTTCTTTGGTGTCAATAGAACTGGCGAGGACCATGGACTCTCACACGGTTCTACAACGTCTTCTTTGAGCATTTCATCTAATTGCTCGACTAAGATGCGTTGTTTCACTGGTGACATCCTATAATAGCGCTGACGAATGGGGGCAGCATCCCCAGTGTCGATTGCATGGGTTATTAAGGAAGTACGACCTAAACCGCGTACCTCGTACGATATATCTTTGAATTGAGATATTATACTGTTGGCTGTCTGTTTTTGAGCTTCTGATAAATGCTCATATGAACAAAGACTATCCGACTGCCGATCTTCGAAATCAGCCGTAAAAATTTCATCAGAATCGTTATAAAAAGCTATACGGTCTAGATGTTTAGGAAAGATGTCAAATAGCCTCCAAAAATCCATACCTAATATAAGGGATTGTTTAATACTAGGGACTACATACATTTTAAGAGCATTAGTTTGCTCCTGGAATCTAACGGGAAGTCGTAAAACGCCTATAGACTTAAGCTTCTCTCCACCAGCTGCGACAAAGTGAGCGGTGTCACAGGCTTCTAAGTCATGGCCAGTTTTTAGTAATTGTTTGTGACACCCATTACCCAAGATTGTTGTAGAGGAACCAGTGTCAAGTAGTCCAATTATAGGCTTATCATTAATGTTAACCAAAACATAAGGTCGAGATCTATCAACGTTGTAATTATTGTCCCGGATTGAAGAAATTGCGTTATAAGTGAAAAATGTAGATATAAAATTCAGCCAGTTCTTCCACTCTATCGGGTCAGAGTAATTGTTCCGATTTGAATGTTCAATAACACGATCTCTACAACCCCGACCTACTAGTTTTTTGTATTACTGCGAGCAGCGTTACAATCCGGACATTCGGGAAAGCGGACATCCTTCTTGTCACATTTGAAACAGATAAGAAAACGTTCTTGTTTACAATTTCTCAAGGAGTGGTCATCTACTCTGCATCTTGGGCAAAAGTTTGGCTTCAAAGATGCAGTTTCAAGAGCAGCAATGCCAACGTTACCTTTTTCACCAGGACCTCTCATATCATTTAAGTTAGTTTTAGGAGTAGACCTATAATAAGAAGCATGCCCTGTACTAAACATTTTTGAATGGTTATTGTTATTGCTAAACTTAGTGTAAGAAGCGCTAGAACAAGGCCTGTAAGCGAACTCAGGAGCAATCGTACTGCTCGAAACGTTAGGTGGTTCGCGGAAGTGGGAGAATCTAGCCTGTATGTTTTCATAGTTTCGGCATACAGCTTTAAGGGTGTCTATTGATTTTATATCCGGAGATGCAGAAAGAGTGCTGGCATAACATGGTCGAATATTATGCAGCAAGATCTCGAGTTTGTCGTCCTCAGAAATGGGTTTACTGAGCCGTGAGAACATTCCATGCATGATAGAAAGATAGATACAAATGTTCTCGTTTTCTCCTTGAGTGCGTGATCGGATTTCTGTAGCCAGTCTGTAATCGTAATCACTACTACTGAAATCTTCTTTTAGAAGTTGGCACAGATTATTCCAGCTCTGAACCCTATCTTTATTGCAGCGGAACCAATGCAAGGCATCATCAGTAAAAATTTCATAGCCTAGAGACAAGATTTTATCAAAAGATATATCTCGCGATTTGACAAATTCTTCCACCTTCATTATAAAAGCACGCACGCATGTCTTACCCGAAAATTTTATTTTATCAATATCAGCACTAAGGTTACGCTCGCATGTGACAGATACCATTTTAGTAGAGGGCTCAGTAGGAGCCACAGGAGAAGGAGGCCTAAGCAGAGACTGTGGTCGCAGATTACCTAGTTCTTTATATTGGGAATTGAAAGACGATATACATTTTTTGTGAATACTAACCACTTCAGGTCAACACTCCAACGACATCAATCCTGTTAAGGCGGTGGTGAATATGATGAAGCAAGTTTTCAGTGCGAAGGAAAGGATTTTTGTCCAACTTCGTTTTAAGAGTCGCTAAATTACCTTGCGACTTTAAAAGTGATTCTTGGACAGCTTCCAAGTCTTCGCGCGGTGGAAGGTGCGATTCAAGGATATCATCAGATGGTATAATTTGAGATAACTTCACTATTTGCTTACTATTAATAGCTCCTGTACAGAGTCTCCGGAACTACCACGAAGTTCAACTTCATATTGTAATTCCGCTTTTTGTAGTGACAGAAATTTTATAATATATGCCATGACAAATGGATAAGTGTTGCAAGAAAATAGATTACAACTTATTACTAAAATTTATTAGCGTGCAATTAGTATTTTAATAACACGCTAACACGTCAATATAGTATAAACAGCCTTAAAACTAATGATTTATAGCCAACACCAAGAAATAACTATTAAAAGAAAAAAAAACGAGCAACACAGTTCGGTCGTGAAAGAAACCTGAAGTCGGGCGCCAATGTAACCTCCCTAGCTGCTAATGTTGTCCTATAGAGGTAAGATCAGAAATCAACAACTCAAGGGATACATAAAAAGGTATTTATTTAGTAATCTCAGGATCGGGGTTCAGTCAGACCAAACTGTATTGCACACTTCGAGTAACCACTCCCCTGTATGTAGAAGCGCGCAGGCCGTAGGGATGAGCAGAATACACTCGTAGTAGGGTAGTGACAGGGTTGAAACTAGGTCCTCAGCACTCAGCAATGCAGGATCAATCGCAGCAGTGTGGTTAGTTCCCAAATATTCATCCGTAGGGGTGAACCCTGAAATCCATTATATTGGACGTTCTTAAAATGTACCGATTTTCAGTTTGACTGCAACATCCCAAATGTGATCGTGAAGAGGAGCGAGATGGTTACAAATACCATTAATAGTGATCCGTGATGAGGCAGTCAAACTTATAAAATAATTAAAACTATGTTCAGTTACATACGGTCGCCGTACAAAATAAGCTGTACACTATTTTGTACGACGGCTGCATCCGACGATAGTGCAACCGCTACATAATAAATACCAAAGCGCTATGACATAGTACTAGTGTGATATTACAAAATAAATTATATCTATACTTGTTTATTAGTCTAATTAATTATACCTAACCATTTGTATGTATGAATAAAATTATAAAAGTACATAGGTACGTATTTAGTAAAAATTATGTGAGGGATGAAATGATACCTAACGATTAGTTCTCATCTAATAGTCTCATCTAATTCTAGTAAGGAGCAACTTGTATAATAAAAAGAAATAATAATAAGCCTTCCCATTAAACATGGTGAACGAATACTTAGCACAGAAACCAACAAAACAGACAAGTACATTCGAATTTAGTAACAAAACCGGACAGGTAATTAATTGAAAACTTAGTACAGTAATCTAATGATTACGCTAGCTTCTTTGTTATCTTAGAAATAACATAGAATTGTGTGTAGAATATTATGCCATAAAGTCGTTACAATTTCGAATGTAGTAAACAACAACTAGACTAACAAACCAAAATTACACTATTAATACGTAGGTATGCAACACTCACCCAGATGATGGGGCATATAATCTCTAAAAGATATCACAATGTTTTGCACTTAAAGGTGAAGATTAGGTAAGTATTTTTGGTATAAAATATTACAAAAAGCGGTACGGGCATACGCAGTGAAGCTCTAACGCTGCCTGGCTCGCGACCGTTAGCTACCGGTGGTTCATGCGATGCGTCATTCCCCGCGTCCCGCCTTCACATAGCCTGCGTTCACGCGCTAGGTTATACTATATATACCCTTGCAGCGTTGAAGTTATAAATAGACACCTACAGGTACGATTGTCTTAGGTTAATTTAATTAATACGATACCTAGCATATGATTCTATTCTAGATTTTATTTATATTATTATGTAGATATATATATAGTTTGGTAACGAACCGTTACATATGTCCGCTAGGTGAGCTACCAACATTGACCAACTTCTTGGTTAGCCTGAACAACATCTTCGACCACATCGTTACTTACCATCAGGTGAGATAGTGGTCAAAGGCTAACCTATCAGGCATAAAAAAAATAAAAAAAAATGTTTATTTTTATAATCGCATAACGGAGTATTTTTGCAGCTATCGTCAGCAGAACGATAGAAACATTCTAGGTAAAGGTACTTACCGTTATCGACCACTTCACCGACAGTTTGTATGGTAATTGGTTAAATACTGTCTAAAAATTTATGCATCACCATCAGCCGGAAAACGTCTAATGTTGAAAAAACACCTCCTCCATATATCGCCACAAATAACCGCTTATAACCATTAGCTACACGTGACTTTTCCCATGTCGTCAGTCCACCTAGTTGGGCATCCGTGAACTTGATTAATAGAGAAAAAACCTATCACATTGTACAATTTATATTAAAAAAATATTCTTACTAAAAGTAATGAAGTATTAATAATTTTAGGTTTATAAATATTTACCAAGCTATGTTCGGACGTCACGTATTAGCTTATTTATTTGTGAACGCGACCGTTGTTTGTACAACAGCATTGCAATTTTTTTCCGTAAGTATTTTCTAATAATTTTAATGTTGGTATATTTAATAATATAAAATTCTCAAAGCTTAAGGTCTTTGTAAAACTTACATGCCATAATTACCCGTCAGATCCTATTAAACTTGTTTGTTATAATGATAATTAAATAACAATATAATAATACTCGCTGAGTCAATAGCACGTCTGTGACTTTGTGATTATACTGTGACCATTTGAGATTGATACTAATAATTTAAATTGGAATAAAAGGATCATATTAATGTATTTTTAGTACAGGGCTGTCCATTTACATATTTTTAAGTTTTGCGATAAACCTTTGATAGAAGATGAATATAATTTAGCTAGGAATAATACAATTATTATGATTTTCAGATTGATTCACCGTCCAAACATATCACCGATGTTCTATGGCTCTTTGCATATGTGATTATATTTGTCGCAATGCTTTTCGTTGACTGTTATTTAGGGAATGCAATAACAAGCAAGGTATACCAGGTTCGATCTATTTTTGAATGTTTATGTATTTAAAAAATGCAGCAAAGCTCAAGTAAAACCTCACACAATAATTTGTTGTATATACGAATACGTTACTAAAACACTCATCACATCAGTTGACACTGCTTCGAAACTACTTATTTTCTTACATTACCTATATGGATGTAATGCCATAACATAAGGCATGCCAGGTTGGTAATAATAGTAAGATACTACGCTCATCGGTGCAGTGATGTGGTAGGGGAAATATAGGCATACAAATACATATGTGTGCGTGAACGTTTAGTTTTTGGGTGAGTTTAGATCATATTACAACACGATAATAATGTAACGCCCATCTTTGTACATTACATTTTCTTCCTTAGCAGTTCGATGAATACACGTTATAAAACGCCATCTGAAAATGTGCATATGCTAATAAAGATCGTAGTATCAAAAGGTAATTTGATTGGAAAACAATTTTCTTAAAAAAACTTCGGTAGAACGTAATTGCAACGTTGTTTGCTAATTCACTTGTTACGAAAATATCTTAATATTTTTTTAATGAACGTACATAATAACAACAAAATAGAAACAAACAACAAACTTTGTCAGGTGGTAAAAGTGAGTCACATTTTCAGTGTAAGTTCCTAGTTTGGTGTGAATAAGCTTTGTCTTTTTTTTTATCGCAATTCACCACTGGTTCCTCTCTCCTTATACGCGATCAGATAGTGAGAAAATTTCATAATTTGTTAGAATCATAGGTATGTCACAGCACTCTTCATTTACAAAAACTAATAAAAAAAATAACAAATCTCAAATCATGTTTAACTAAAGATGTTTTTTTAACTTTCAGTGCGAACATTTGTCGACGTGTGTATATTCCAGTGAGTGGCTGCAACTTAATACAGAACTTAAAAAGATTGTCTTAATATTTTTCGCTAAAACTCAACAACCAATTGTGATAACTGCATTCAAGCTCGTGCCCGTGTCTCTGCAAACATTTGCAAAGGTAAACTCTATTATGTATGTACCTAATGCTCAAATAAATCTTATATTTTTTATGTTATTGTGACATAAGAAAATATTAGCTATTTATTGGCTATAGTGTTCACCTAATGTTAAGCGAACTAACCTCTGCCTATTACGATACATTTCATCACAAGTCACGAATTGCACTGTGCCCGTCACTTTGAGACATAGTTGTTAAGTCTCATGTGCCTGTAGTTTCAATGCCTCTCAAGGACTGCTGCCGGAACACACTGTTAGGTGCTTCGTGACTAAAGGATGGTAGCTAGCTAGCAATGCCCTTCCACCATGCAAAATGCTACCCGGCATAGTTTAATCAGCGGGCTTATTCATAAATGATATATTCTTCTTTATTATAAATTTTTACCTATATAATTTATATGTATGGCGATAAATGTACCTATATATTACAGATTCATAAATATTTTAGTGATTTATTTGTCACGATGTTTTTTTAATTACTTATATTTTAGCGACCACTTATATCTTCATGTAGTAGTGTTTGTAGAAATATTGCAACTTTCTTTGCATTAAACAGTTCAAGTAAACATTTTAATTTGTAAGTTCATATTCCAACAGCTGGGAAAGATTCCAGGATTTCATTAATTGCTGTGAGATTTACAAAATTTATGGACTTAAGAAAATTTAGGATATTAAAAGTTAATTACGAGTAATTATGATTAACCACATTCTTCATTGACAAAAATCAGATAAGCTTCTTACGAGTATAGTAGCTCAAGTTAACAGCTTCTAGAGTTATTTTTTAGGTATGTTTGATTAAACGTTCAAGAAGTAATAATAAAACTGTATATATGAGATGAATTTTACTATAGTACATGAATCAAGATTCTGAATCATTGGTCACCTTAAGGCTTACTTGATAACACAAAATTACCTTGGATAAGCTTAGATTTCTAGTGATGATTTACAGTAGACGAGTTTTTTTTATTGCAAATCACGGTAATTTATTCCTCTTTCATACTGTTAAATCGATATTATATGATTTACTTTTTCTGAAAAAAATGTCTAGGTTTTATTATCTGTGACTCAGATGGAACCTATGTCTCGGAGAGCAAATGAATTATTCACAACTTTGTATATATTCGTAGGCAAGAGATACGTGGACCATTCCAGAGCTATCTAACAGCAGATAAGGTGAAGTGTTACTGTGTTGAATATTTATGTTTGTAGAGAGACAAAACAAGTTTTTGGAGCGTTTGGAATTAAACTTCTGCCTACAAATATTTGAAACATAAACTATACGGTTTCTGCAGAGGAAATCGTCAAAGTCAAGGTTCTTTATTTCGTTCAGTATATATATAATATAAATTGTACTCTGAGCCACATTATTAGTGTATAGGAAATGTAAATTGTTTTTATATTTTACTCGTAGTACCTAATCATTTAATTTTTGCTATAATGTGCATCGTTACGACACATATTCATGATCTTCAGAAAAACCCCGATTAATTTAAATGTTATGTCATTTTTTAATTATATAGTAAGTATGGGAACTCTCAAATAGTCATCAACTACTGTTAGCGACGATATTTTTATCAAAATGTCTATAAGTTTATTTTTGTAAGTTTTCTATTCGATTTGCCTTCGAATTGTCTAAAGGTTAATTTTTATTTTATTTTAGGGGCCATAACATATATTCATTTTTCATAAAAAGGTCGCAATAGTTGTTAAATTATTGGCATCTGGATTCTCACTTCAAACCTTATTATATTTTACTACTCATGCGTTATCTTTTAATCATTATTTAAGCTGTTGGCAAAATGGTGAGGTCGAAAATATTAATAAGACTAAAGCAAAACGACTGCATTGCTGTGTTTGTTTGAGGGTGAATGATATTCAGGGTACTCAAAACAGTGTAATTATAATCAAATATATAAATATCAAATTTCTGAGACAGTGACTGTAATGCATCCAATTGATTTTTTCATATTAACTCTATGTATCACTTTAATGATGTTATAGTATAATAATAATCATTTATTTCGTGACCAATCGTTGTGCTTAAATTATCTTAAATATGATATCTAAAATAATATCAGTCTAAATTATTATATTCCACTATGTATGTATACAACATTATGTTTGTGTAGCTAATTCATACATCAAAATTTAATAATTACAATGACGCAGCCTTATAACTTAATTTGGACACGATTCTTTAGGCCGACGGGTCGTTAATAACGGTTAATTAATTTTAGAGATTTATTAAACAAGTTTTCGTTTTTCAGGTCATGAATTGGACTTATAAGGGCTTCGCTGTCATGAACCAGACGAAATAGTTGATATTTGGTTATAAAGCTATACATGTTTTAACATGAAAATAATGTTAATTTTTAAATTTACCTACATATGTATAAATTTGATGCTAGTTATCGCAAGTTAACCAAATACCACACTAACTGTTATATGCATTGTTTCAAAACATGTTACATACCAGATTTCAACTAATTAAATTAAAGTATATTTATCAATGTATTTTTTTTTGATAATAGGCATAATGATACCTACACATAGCTTTGTCATAAACAAATACACGTAAAATAAGTTAAGTTTAATAATAAATAAAAGTTACTACGTAAACTACTGAGGCACAATAACCTATTACATTTGTACTACGCACTCTAAAATTATATTTTATATTAATGATAAAATATAAATCTCAAACACTATTATTCGGTATATTACTTCGACATGTGACTTCTCAATCAATGGAAAAGTGGCAGTAGAACTCTTTGTGCGAGTTTGTCCGGAAAAGTACTGCTACCGTACCTATGTCTACCGTCAAGCAGTAATGTTCAAATTACTGTGTTCCAGTGTGAAGGGTATGTATGCCATTGAAATTACAAGCACAAGATACTTAAATATCTTATATCTCTGAGAGATGAGCACAGCAGTTCGCCATTTGTGACGATCTGCTCTATTTTAAGCAGAGGTACTGCTTAACACCAGTTGGGACTTGTGTTTCTTTCATCAATAACGTATAAAACAATTTAATCGAACATAATCAACATAGGCGTTACGTTGAACTTTCGTAAAATTATACAGATTCCAAACATCCAAACGTCTAGGAAAGCTTCACTACAAGCGCTCTAGCAGTTCCTGCTTATTCCAGTAAATTTTATTAACCCATAATAAAGTTGAAGACTCATTCCAAAGCTGAAAATATTTCTGCGCTAAAGTAGATCGTGGCTTGAATATTAATTACTTAAAAATAGATGACGTAGAGATCGCACTCGAGCTTTCTTAATACGTTTTTATTTTTAATGCCGGGTAATTTGGTATCTAGGTGTCTCAGCATTACATATTACTGAGAAATTCCCCGATGAATATTATGAAAGAGTTCGAGATTTTTTTAGTTAAAAAGCTGATTAGCATTTTAATTCAAAACTATTGAAATATTCAGATCAGATTAGTTAATTATAAGAAGTCAAGATGGAATAACCTTCATATCTAAAAGTCTACATTTCGCACAAACACGCTTTGGTCTAGTTGAAACCCAAAAAAAGATGCGAGTCTGTTGCCATTGATCATGCAGAGTTCTCGTCTGAAAAGCATTATCACATGCTTGACAATAATTTAAAATTTCCATAGATTATAAAAATGTTTTAATGGTATTTTCAAAAGTTATATGGAATAAACCTATCCTCAAATCAATTGCAACTGATAAGTATTATTGTCTCTAAATTCAAGTACTTGTAATAAACGATATGTAACAATATTAAGTAGTAACAATGCACATAATAATTAGTACAATATTTTACAGCACGTCCCAATATGCCAATTCGTAGATAACGCGTGGATAAGCATTGTTGTTGATTAATGGCAACCACCCCGTGGCAACGTCTGATTGCAGCAAACATTTGTCGCTAATGGACGTATCGCTTATTGTATAATTCAATGTGACGATAATACTGACGGAATCAATGTGATGTTGTATGAGACTTTGGACATATGATGTATAACTCCATCCAATATACCTAACAAAACATTTATAAGTAAAATTCCATTACCTAATCATAGGTAATGGAATAAGCACATGGCCCGCCTGGTGTAAAGCGGCACCCTCTGCCTATAGCTGATGAATTTCGGTGCAAATGACGATTTGCACTGCGCTCATCACCCTTAGGTACAGAGATGTTAAGTCTCATGTGCCTGCAATTTTTAGGTAATATAGAATTATCAACACTAACGGTGGAATACTAGAAAGCCTAGTCGCTGACGTGGACCTTGACGTTATTGCCCCTACTGAGCCGACCCATTACCCTGATAACGTACAACACCGACCTGACATACTACGCATGGCGCTTTTTAGAGGTATAGCCCATCAGTTACGTTCCATAAGTGTGTAACACGAACTTTTCTCCGACGACCGCCCCACTGTACTGTAACTAGGCCCTGCACTGACAAGTGAGCTACGTTAAGGTAAATCCTTAAACCTCATCTTACCATGATAGAATTACTGACAAAATCTAGATTAACACTCCGTCACACGCGGTCTTATTAGATTGAGAGATATATATTATATAATAGAATATAAATTTAGTGTTTCAGTGTTTATTTATGCTTAGAACCGTTACAAAGAAAGTTACTTCTTTATCACAAACTATTAAAAAACTACAATAATGTATGGTCCCCTCACATTCCCGAGCAGTGTTGTTTTAGTTGAATGATCGCTTTTTCTTTTCAAAACGTAGGAAATAAGGGAACTCTAGTATGACCAATGTGTTGATAAAAAAATAAACCCGTGCATTGTCGTTGTTGCCGAGTCACTAACAAATACATCAGGATATAGGGGACAGTTATTGAAGTAGATGACATTCTGTGTCCATATGTCTTAAAATAATAATGAAATATTTATAACTGGGGCACATTTGTGCCCCGTGCGTGTAACGGGGTGTTAAGGATGAAGTATCCCTCGCAATCGATTCCTTCTATAATCACTTCTGTACCGCAGTAGAAGATGCGATGATATTACTGATAAAAAACAAAGAAGTCACGATATTATGACGCCTATCTCAGCAATGCGAACAAAGCTCAAATGCACTACTACGAACGCCTAGTCAGTAGTTGCGTGTCCGAGCAATGAGATCTGGGCTGGGATAACAAACATTCAAACCTCGTGTTGAGTCAATGGGCTTATTAATAACATAACCACAAAAATAACATGCCTTCCTTATAGTAACCAATCCTCCTTGTCCCAGCGTTCTTTGACAAAGATAAAGCTGGGTGCCTTGCATACAGCCTAGAGAGTCAGTGTTCCTCTAACATAGATCAACTAGACTAAGCTCACCTTGATTCGGTGGACACTGAAGTCGAACCCAGTATATTTCGCTGAGGTGACGAGTCTAATCCAGGACCTCCACCAGGATAAAACTGCCGATGCTGACAGCATATCCAACAAGGTACTAAAACAACTTTCTGCCTCTCTAATCCATCTTCGACTCAGCATCTTCAATGCGGCTATAAGCCACTGGTGTTTCCACGGGACCTGAAAAAGTGTTAATGTCCATTGGTATTCACAACTCCTCTGACCCCAGCTGCCATCCCATTAGCCTTCTTAGCGCCTTGGGGAAGATCTATGAATGGCTTCTTATCTAACACAATGGCTTATTTTATAACATACCACTTGGGTTGGCTAGAATGTCTTGTCATGACTATATAAGACTTTTTTATGAACAGCTTTTACTATCGCGTTAAAGGAGCCCTCGCCACCCTTTCAGTTAGAGCCGGAGTCTCTCCGGGCTCCATGACGCCTAGACTTTCTGCACTGTATATCAGCTAATTTTAACGCTCTGAACACAATATCCCGATAGCGTGGATTACACAACGGTGTACAACACAATAGGTGACTGGTTTCGTAAATTGCAGATCGCGGTTAATTAAGCTAAAAGTGCTGCTATGTTCATTACTGATAAAAACCGCCCCACTATGTTAAACTCCTAACTCAAACTAAATGAACAACCAAATACGTCGTAATGGTCCTTGAGCGGATCCTCTCCTTTGCCGACCACATTAAGACTGTTTGTAGCAGGGTGGACTTTGTCCTGGGCTGCTTCCCTTAGTTCGCAAGGAGAGTAACTATGCCTTAGAAATAAGAAGACACTTTACCTACGTGCATCCAAACCCGCCTCCATAAACTTCAAATCATACAGAATTGCTTTACCCACAGCAGGGGGTTTTAACACCTGCAAAAATTAGAGCAGAAGCAACTTATCTTGTGATTATAAGCTAGCTACACTAAGTAATGTGAAATAAACATAATACTGAGGCGCTTACAATAAAAATAATGTTTATTAAATTAAAAGTAAGTGATAAAATAGCAGCAGGAACACGTTACATTTTTGAAGTGCTCATAGCAAAGTTTGCTTAGCCGTTCTTAACCGATTGGCAAAGTTAAGCAACGTTTTTTTAAGCAATGATGGCCAAGCGGTAATAGATATGGACTGTCGTGCCGCAGTACCCTGGTTCGATCCCCACCGCCGGCTTGAGCTTCAGCGCATGGTGGAAGGGCATTTTGCGATTGCCCGCCTGGCTAGCTACCACCCTGTACTTCAAGTAGAAAGTCTGTCGCCAAGCACCGAATGGTGTGTTCCGGCAGTAGTCCTTGAGAGCCAGTGATATTAACAACTATGTCTCAATGTGACGGGCGCAGTGCAATTCGTGACTTTTGATGAATTGCAACTGTTTTAGGCAGAAGTTAGACCACTTAACATCAAGTGGGCTTCGAGCTTGTTCCGTCACAATAAAAAAAAAAAAAAAAACATCCGCAACTTTCATGATTTGGATGGGAGTGACTTTTAATACATTACTACTGAGCTCTTCCTTGCTTCGTAGGGCACCTTTAGCCGTCGGTCCCTGTTGTTGTGAGGATGGCAGTCGTAATAGTATGGTGGTAGGGCATTTTGCTAATGCCCGTCTGGCTAGCTACCACTCTCAAGTAAAAAACCTGCCGCCAAGCACCTAACGGTATGTTCCGGGAGCTGTCCTTGAGAGCTAGTAATTCTAGGTTAGCCTGAACAACATCTTCGACAGCATCATCAGGTGAGATAGTGGTCAAAAGCTAACATATCATGCATAAAAAACAATAATAGTGTGAACACTACATTTTAACAAGGTTATTGTGACGTTTGCCGAGAAAAATATGTATACTCAGATGAGTTAGACGCGTAAAATAGATGATGAATGTAAGATGAGGCAAATATGTTAAGATTGCAGCAAGTGGAAATCAGTGGTGTTTCGTAACCCTTTGGTTAACACCTGTCATGTCAAGCATGTACTATTGTGTATAATCAAACAAACACGACTGAGTTAGAAGCGGCGGCGGCGACATTTTCAAAATTCATTTTTAACAAAGAATAATCACAGATTTTTTTCTTTCAATCTGTTAATGTTTCACGCGCATTTTTATGGCTTGTAAATTCACAGATCGCGTGCAACGCAAAGGCTTTTGTCAAGCCTAGACGTTAATGTGACTGCGATGAAAAACTTTTATGGAAAATGAAGGAAACACAATTGAAGAAGTAAATTTATGTTAAAGCAGTTTTGTGTTGTTTTATATATTTTTATATAGGTAACAGTTGCAGAATTTAAAATTATTGTTAGAAGACCTTAAACCTCACCTACTTTGTCGAACTTATATTTAAATGAGCTAATTGTCGCACTCAGCGTCGGATGTCACGTGGATGGAATTTTTGACAATAATCTTAGCTCTGAGCGATTCAGTCGACATGGTGCTGGTGAGTGCGTCGGTCTGTGGTATACGAAGGTTGATCCCTACCTGTAAGGAGTACACAGGTAATCATGAACTTATACACAATTTGACTGCAAATCTGTGTATGGTTTTAACATGTAGTTCTAGATGTTCTCAAAATGAGCCACCAATTTATCTGAACACTGTTCCGTTACATTGGGTGGATAAATTTAAGGGCATGTAATCACAACTGACCTTAGGAACCACTGTGACATTGTGCGGGAGCGGAGGGCTCTGTCGATTAGAGCAAAGATAGCCCGTAGGTTTGCACGTCATTCAACAGAAGTTAAAATAACGCTCTTCAAAGCATACTTTACATCACTATACACATATGCAGCCTTTGGGCTAACTATACGAAGAGGATCTAGAACGCCCTCTACGTCCAATACATAAATGCGTTCAGGGCGGTGATGGGGCTGCCACGTTTCTGCAGTGCCTCGGGGATGTTTGCAGAGGCACACACTGGCTGCTTCCGACTATGCGAAAACATGGCGTGTGTATGGTGCAAAGAGTACGTGCCAGCTCAATACCCTCCTGGCAATGAGAGCCGACAGATCAAATTGCCCATATGTTCAGCATTGCTGCGACAGACATGTGGTGGCAAAAAAAGAGTAAGGAGTTAAGGCATTATTCAATTATAATTTTATTTTGTTTGTTATGTATGGGTGTATACCTGAAATAAAAACGGATAAATAATTACCACTGAAATTAATATTGAACAGTTCAAGAAAGAATACGATGTTCAATGCTACTGTAATAAGCCACAAGCGTATTAGCGCTGACAAGTGTTAAATAACTTTACTAGAACAGTATGTAGAAAAATGTAGTTTGTAGAAATGAGAAAGTTATATGTTTTCATTGATGATATTTTCTAAGGCCAAGTCGATTCCAAAATACCTTCAATTTATTTTCTAAAGAAATAAATTGCCAAGTTTGCTCTAAATTACGCTAGCAATTAAGGTATCTTACAAATTTATATTATTGTGTAAATCATAAAAACCTTATTTAGAGCAACCAGTAAATTCACATTTTGAATTTAAGTTTTCAGTTTTGTGTTAATAAGCTTTCTATCGTTTTCACCAAAACCGATAATGATTTCATTTTTACTCCTACACAGTCGACATTTCTTGTCAAAGATATCTGCGATATTGTTTTATTCGCAGATGATACCTCTCTGATTTTTAAAGTAGATAGGAAAGATAGTGAACTGACGCATGTAAATAATGTACTATCTAAGATTTGTAAATGGTTCGCCGCTAATAATCTTCTCCTATATTCAAAAAAGACGAAATGTTTAAAGTTTTCTTTACCAAATGTTCCTTATGTTGAACCAAACATAAAGCTTGGCCCAGATAAACTCCCTATTAACAAAGCGACAGTCTTCCTGGGAATCAAAATGGATTCCACTTTACAATGGGATCCACATATACATGATTTCTCCGGAAGACTTAGTTCTGCTGCATATGCAGTTCTTAGGATAAGACAGTTAACAGACGTAGCTACTGCTCGCCTAGTTTATTTCGCGTACTTCCACAGTATTATGTCGTATGGTGTATTGCTGTGGGGAACTGCTACTGAGATAGAGACAATCTTTATCATACAAAAGCGTGCAATTCGGGCCATATATAAAATGGGTCCTAGGGAATCTGTGAGGGATCTTTTTAAAGAAATTGATATTTTAACTTTATTAAATCTGTATATATTTGAAAATATTATGTGTGTTCGTAAAAAATTGAGTAACTTTAAATTAAACAATGACAATCACGATTACAATACTAGGAATAAAGATGAAATAGCGGTGCCAGGTTTTAGATTAGCAAAGACAAATAAAAAGTCCTTCTTAGGTCATTGTGTGCGGTTTCATAATAAAGTTCCCAAACATATTACAACGCTCACAGAAGGGAAATTAAAGTTGCATGTGAAAAACATATTGATTAAAAAATCCTACTACACAGTTTCTCATTACATAAACGACAAAAATGCCTGGACAATTCCGCCTCCGCCAAGTTATTGCCTGTCACCTACATAATTTAAACAAAATATATTTGTTAAAAGATGCTTAAAATAATGGCCCCGAGTTTCTTGCCCGTTCTACTCGCAGTAGCTCTATACAATTTATTTGCTGAACGTGGCAGTACAATGTAGAATATTTCAATACTAAAATTTGTAATTGACCTTCATAAGAGCGTCGTAGACGCCTAAATTGAATAAATGATTTTGACTTTGTCTTTGACTTTCAGTATTTGTTGGCATCTTAAATCTACTTATGATTGAAATTAAATGAATGTCTTGATTATAAACAAAATTTTAGTCTTTTTTTTATGCCTGATAGCTTAGCCTTTGACTACTATCTCACCTGATGGTAAGTGATGATGTGGTCTAAGATGTTGTTCAGGCTAACCTAGAAGTACTGGCTCTCAAGGACAGCTGCCGGAATACACCATTAGGTGCTTGGCGACAGATTTTCTACTTAAGGGTGGTAGCTAGCCAGGCGGGCATTCGCAAAATGCCCTACCACCATGCTATAACGACTGCCATACTAAGACAACAACCGGGACCAACGGCTTAACGTGCCCTCCGAAGCACGGAAATGCTCAGTAGTAATGTCACTAGCGGTCACCCATCCAACTCATGACCGCGCGCGACGTTGCTTAACATTGCTGATCGGTTGAGAACAGCTAAGTAAACCTCGCTACGAGCGCTCCGAATCAAGTCGATATTAATATCCACACAGTTTCCATTTCATCTTGTAGGATGTAAGAAACGAAACGAAAACTATTAATAACTAACCAGGCTAATAATAATAATCCAGTCCTCGCCTGGCTAGCTACCACCCTCACCTTGAAAATCTGTCGCAAAGCACCTAACGCTGTCCTTGAGATGCAGTAATTCTAGGTATGACAAACAACTCCTTCGACCACGGCATCACCTACATACAGATGAGATAAGGTTCAAAAGCTAGCCTATCAGCTATAAAAAAGGTGTGCATTAGCAACAAGAGATTTCTAAGGAGTCAGGATGGCGGCTGGTAGTGAAATAAATGCCACTACATCATTTTTTACTATAATAGTTGACTCCATGAGTTGTTAAAAAAAACAATTGTATTTTATTTAGAAGAAAAAAACCCTGTTTGGCCACTATCTATCTATCATAAAAAAATGATTAGTCCAGCAGGGCATAAAATGTTGTAGCATCATCAATTTGGAACTTCGTTCCAACACAAAATCTATTACGTCTTAGACTGTCGTAAATTGCTGATAAGTTGCTCGCACAGGTATGTGAAAGCTCAATAAGGTCGCCTTGTGACCCCCCATTATGTCAACCGACCTTATCAGGTCCGCTGGACTAATCACAGGGCGGGTTCGATGAAAGTTATGTTCATTACCGGTTAAGATTTAATGGCTTTCAAAATAAAAATTGTTAGTGAGTCTTTCACCATTTAATTGGTGGTTACAATTCAGAAAACAATATGTAACCGTGACAAGAAAAAATTATAATAAAATATAATTCAAAGACAATAAAAAGTTCATCAAATACTTCACATATTCTAAAAAAACGTACCATTATATTGAGCCTCACAAAATGATAATTGTGATGTATCAGATCTGAAAAGCAATATAAGAGCGATATCAAACACTTTTGCAGTCCATAATATGGGCAATTAATAATTTATCGTAAGTAACATTAGAACTCTTTGTTACCGAGTTCCCCCGGGGAAGTACTACCACGTTACCTATTTCTACTTCCAAGCTGTAATGATCGCAATGTTGTTTGTTTGTGTTATGGTTTACTGGGTGTAGATGCCGTTGAAATGCCAGGCACATGAGACTCAATAACTTTATATCTCAGAGTAGTGGGCGCAGTGCAATTTGTTACATGTGACATAATTGGGTTTATTATAAATTAACCTAAAAAATAAGGAACTCCCACTGCGTGGAGTAGGGGCAGGTTCGATAGTCGTTTATAGTAGGTAATTAAAGCCTTGAGTAGGGGGCCTATACCAAAGAGTTTCTCAAACACAAAGGAGGTTCTTAATTGAGGCTATTAAAATGTATGTGTACATACCATAGCTTTTTCCACCATCTCCCGTAGTTGGAGTCTCTCCATTGCAGAGGCCGCGGTGCGGTCACCTTTTGCGCACAAATTCTCACCTAGTAAAACAGTCATTCATTCAAATCAGTTATCAGAATGCACATCGAAAAATTTGCAGTTTTGAGCCCACGCCCACATTTGCGCAAACGTTATGTCAGTACGCAATAATTATAAGGATCTAGCAGCCCACTCCAGTTCGCACAGGCATTTAATAAAATTAATAAAATATATATATTTTTAAAATAATCTATAATTTATGTTCATCGGGGATAATGTAGGATTCTAATGGTGAAATAATTTTTCAAATCGGTCCAGTAGTTATTTATTTTATGTATATATATTTATATGTAATCAACATACAAAAATACGAACCTGTCCTCTTTACAATGTAAGTAGATATGATCTTAAATGTGACAGTTTGATAATTTGCATAGTTTTGTGATCCACCTTTATGGGATGAAAATATCGTTTAAAAAATTGTTAGTTCTTTGTGAACTTTTTCAACAGTATGACGAATTAATTTAACTTTCCAAACATGTATCGCAACAAATAGACAAACTTGGATTAGAATAGTACGGTTGTCAGTCGCAAGAATACTTCAATTTCAATGCGACTGAAATAATCCACCAGGGAATTTCAATTCAAGTATTATAGCAGAACGTAAAGAAAATGCCAGAAAGTGGGTGTTTAGATACTTCTTTCTCCTCGCAAGAACAATGGCGTGCATATAATTATATATTTAAAATCCATTAGAGTTCGTTTGTTGCTGGGTTATATACATACCTTTCCATTTTACAAATGGAAATAAAGTGGGTGGGACACCCACTTTGTTTCCTTTACTTCCACCTGCTGTTAAACCCTGTCTAACTTGTTATAAGAAATTCAGAGATTCTGGACATAGACTACACAGAACAAAATTGTATTCTTTATCTAAGGTAATTGATGTTTCTTAACTAATATACACAATGCTGGCATCATTGCCGCTTGCGCTAGTCCTCATGTATATGAGGACTAGCGTTTCAGAACTAGTTTGTTTCAGAAAGATGTGACGGCACTAAAGTGTCAACGTACGTAGCGTCTCACACAACTGACCACCCTTAATTCCCTTATACTTTAAAAGGAAAGATATCCTGTCCTATTTATACTAATTCTATTATTTTATTACTTTTTCTTCATATCAGCATTACATAGGACAAAGATTTCATTTTATTTTTAAATCACGTCGAAGACTGCTATTGAACTTCTGACATCTTTTCCATCTTTGCAACGTCTTAATATTTCATGCCGTCTTTATATGGATACCCCGACATTGATATATTTCCTTGTGGTAAAAGTTGGCACGGTCTTAAAATAAACTTCGATGAATTGGATACAGTTTCGTGAGCTTCAATACTTTCAATGATTGAATCAATTCAGGCGATGGAAAGATACTAAAATTTACGTATGTTTCTCAAAAAACTGATATGCTAGTTTTTTATTACTGTCTCAGCTGTTCTTTAGTATTAACTTATTAGAAACCGGCTAGGACCCGCATTATATTTACCGGAAAGATTCCTTAATTAATATAACGCGGATCCTAGCCGGTTCCTAATAAGTTAATATGGATAAAACTCGCGATAGTTTCCAAAGTGAAGTGTTCTTTAGTGTTGATATGCATGTTTATCAGGCTTATCTCCGAAGCGAATGCCTTTTATTGAATGCCGTATAGTTTATAAAACATACTGATAAACTGTCAAAGGTTTATTATATCCACAATGAGTTAAGCAGACGACGTGTCGAAGTACCCACATTTAAACAGACATATTTAAAGTCGCATGTAATAGGGGTGAGCCTCAAGCCATCTACTTGGGATACTTTCAGACTCCAAACTGCTTATGCGCCTTTATACCGACTTAAAAAAAGAGGAGGTACTCAATTCATTTTTATTTTATTAATGTTTGTTACCTTAGAACTTTTCACGTCGCGGTGAACCTATTTTGTAGATTTTTTTCGTTTGGTTTTTATTAGAAAGCTGATGCTCACTACGTAGTTCCATTTGAATTTCATCAAAATCGGTCAAGCCGTTTTTGAGTTACACTCCAATAACTGAAAAGTATGTTCCTATTTTGATGATATAGTCGTTGGCAGTGAATGACAATCGATCCCATAAGTAGCAAGGGTAAAAAGGGTAAAAAAATATCAAAAAATGGAACCGCCTTCAACACTCAAATGTGTGAAATAACTTGTCTAAGTCACATGAGCACAATATTGTGATAATAGGTACTTTCTAACCATCATGGTACCAACTTCAACAAGTTATTCACATATCTGAGTATTGAAGGCGGTTCCACTGTATGGGAAAAAAAAAACAGAAAATCAAATAACCACCCAGATCCAGACACCCTTAACTTTTTTTGTATTCAAATAGATTTAAAATGGAATTTGCTGAAAATTAACTGCAAATGTTATCAAAGTCAAAGTCAAAATCATTTATTCAATTTAGGCGTCTACGACGCTCTTATGAAGGTCAATTACAAATTTTAGTATTGAAATATTCTACATTGTACTGCCACGTTCAGCAAATAAATTGTATAGAGCCACTGCGAGAAGAACGGGCAAGAAACTCGGGGCCATTCTTTTAAACATCTTATGTCAAGCAGATTATGTAGAATAGCACTCTTCCCGCTTTTTATATCTTAAATTTCAATAATATATTACATTTCAACTTGAATAAATTAAAATCAGATGTTTGTGTATCAGACACAATGGTTTTTGTAATATAATATAACAGGAAGAGCACCACCATATTTTAATTTATTTGTGATATTTGAGAAACGAGTTTTATTTCAATGGAGATAAAATAAAATTCTTTCAATGGAATCTGCTTTGAAATTTGTTAAGTATCTAAAGAGGTTTTAATTTTGCATTCAAGTATAAGTAAAACTTTGTATATCTGTGCATAAAAACTAGGTTGTTTCGATATTTACCGTATCTAAAAACAGTAATCAGTTTTTGGAATGTATTTCACGTCAATAGCATAAAAAATATGACGATTAAGCACATTATGGACTCAAGTTAAGAACTTGAAGTTGTAGGCAGAGGTGTCTACGACATATGATTTGCCGTATATATTTTATCCCATGTTAAAAGGTATTGTCATTTACCGAACACAGTTTCAAACTCTAAACTGCTCCTACTGAAAATATCGTTGTGATAAATTCAAAAACATTAAAGTAACAGCAAAATAAGCGCTTTGGAATATATGGGTTCTGGGTTCAATCCAAACAGGTATTTGAATTGAAAAACGCTTATCGCTCTTTGACCAACAAAGCAATTAAGACATTCAGAGAAAAGATAACGAAAGTGAACATGTAGCGATTGAAATAAAGGTGTAGTTCTCATAATTGCGACATGATAGGAATATTGTTCTGATTCGCCTAAAAAGTCATACAACATTTATGAACTTGAGTACATAAATTTACCCCTAAACGTTAAAACGTTTCCTAGTAATATCGAAAAATTACCTTCAACAATGATCTTCATAAGGCTAGAAACTAATAATAATAATGTTTTTTTCTTATATATAGTATACAATTTGTTGACTTACTAAATTGGGTACTTTGCATTATAAAAAAAAAACAATGCTTGTACAAGATTACTTAGTCTGTTTTCTCGCAGAACCTACACTAAGAAAGTGATTTCTTGTGTTGCAGGTTCTGCAAACCTTTCAAGTGTACCTTAAAATGTTACGTGTGATACATGACTATATCTAAGTATTAATTACATAATACACATAAAAAATAATGAATATGAAAATATATTCTTTCATTTTCAGAAATGCTAAGTACATTTTTTCTTTTTTAGTTTTTGCATAATTGAAATAAGTATTTAATTTTAGTAGTTGTATGTATGTAAGTATTGTGAAAATTTATTAGGAACAGAGTGAGCGTATGTGTGTGTATTTGTGTGTGAGTGAGGTGTGTAATGTGTATTTATGATGGGGATGTAAGGTGTAAGTAGGTAAGTGTTGACTTGAAACTACATCTATATCGTGTCTCAGTGAGAGTGTACTCGTATATGTGTGTATTAGAGAGAATAGAGAGGTAGACTATGTAGGTAAATATTTAAGATTATGTATCTACCTTTAGTAATTTCTCAGTTTCCTCATAATTGAGGTTTTTTAGTCAATTAGAAATAGCAAATTTGCCATCTTTCCTGTTATATGTAACGAGGTTTTTTATTATTTTGCTAGCTTAATTGTACAAATGTGGACCAAGAATAAAATATATCGCTTCGCATGTTTCGTATTAACTCTAGGTACCGTATAAACTATATCCTTCCTTCTTTTGTTGGTTAATTGATATGATTGCCTGTGTTGGATCAGTATAAGATTATGTATGGATAAATGTTGAACAGTTAGAACATAGTTATATTTATATAGTTCTGATGTCGAATACAGGAATGGTCTGAAAGTTGCTACTTAATATTGCCCTTTGAGCACGTTCAATCATCATCATGTAGCAATTAAATGTTCCGCCCCAACATGTATTGAAATATGTAAGAATTGATTTGCAAAGTGCGGTGTCAACATCGAGGATAAATTTTCTATCTGCCAGATACAATTTTGAATATATTAATTAACTTACGCACTCTTAAACTAAGAGCCTCAATATGCGCTTTCCATGTCATTGTTCTATCTAAAGTCACACCTAAATATCTGACATTAGGTACATTTTGCTATTCTGGACATAGACAATTGTTGTTCATACAGTTTGAGTGACCCATCGTGGTATTAAGCCAAGGTATTGGAGCTAGGTCATACAATATTTATGAACTTGAGAATATAAATTTACCCCTAAAGTTTATTGTTGTTACTAATAGTCACCAAGTTCTGCTTCTTTGTATATACCTATAACGTCAAACAAATGTTTAAATTTTGACTCGTCCCCATAAACGACAGTATTTACCTAAAGGTAAAAATGTGTTTCCTAAAAACAGAGTCTAGTTATTTAAAATAACTATACTATAAAGTTATTTTACTGAAAGTATTGCAACTTGCGGTTTTCAGTTTGTTTGCTGCCGCGTATTTTTGAAGCATTGAGCACCGCAAATTGAATTGTACCGACGAAGGCAGGGGAGGGGGGAAGGGTGGTGGCCATGTGTCCAATCCATATGTTTTTGACAGCCTCCTACGCTTTTCATTTCTCTCTAATGTGTTGTGGAGTTTATTAAAGTGCCTTTGCATTTAGCGTAATAAACTCAAAAATGGAATTGTTAAAGTGTAAAATGTATCGACAAACTTACCTATATAATTTTGTACTTATGCTTAAACTTAAATTTTTCTTCTATTTTATTTTGAATACAATGTGCTTCTCTTCTTAAATATTCTTACAAATAGCAACGTATCTTTTTTTATCTAATTGCTAGCCTTTGATTACTTTTTCACCCGTTAGGAAATTATGATGCGGTCAAAGATGTTGTTTAGGCTAACTAACTAGAACTACTGGTATTTAAGTACAAATGCTGGACCATACCGTTACGAGCTTAGCGACAGATTTAATATATGAGTTGGTCATTAGCCAGGTGAATATTCGCAAAATGCCCTGCCACTATGCTTTCTTCATTGCATCACTGCCTTCCTAAGACAACAACTGAAACTGACGGTAAATACTACTAGCGTCACCCATATACCTAAGTCATGAGCGCAGCGAAAATTGCTTAAGAGTAGAGTGCACGGAGCGGTTTCCATATAAAAAAATATAGTTTCGTCATAAATTAAATACCAAGTGCTCAAACTCGGTGAAATATATTGCAGAGCCTATGACTGATCTATGCTTCTGGTTTATCAGTTTTTCGATTTATTATTTATTTCATCCATAAATGTCAAAATATCAATTCCAATACAAAACGATTCTTCGAATTATTTTTGAAAATATTTATTTTTACGGATATCTGGCAAAACAGAGGCATAGATATTAGGCTCAAGGACATAACTGCAAACTGTCACCGAGTTTGAACACATAATTTAAAATATGTCGAAACTACGTTTGCATGAAAAGCACCACGAAGCTATAGCTTAAGGCTAGAGCTTTGTGGTGCCTTATTTATCAGACAAGAACGACTAGGCAAGCTCTGCTACTAGCGCTTCAATATCTTTAACCATTGCTGTTAGTAGGATGTTCCTACAGAAAATAATCACAACAGGGCTCATTTCCACCTTTTGCTCCCGTATAAGCCACGTGTATTCTAATACCAAAGACAAAAGAAGTAAAATTTGCAAAATGTTATCGATGACACTACCACTTGAATCAATAAATAATTAAAAACTGTTATGGTGGACGCTGACGTCTATGTGAGAAATTCATAATTTTTTCCTACCACCATGCTATAGCGAGTGCCATCCTAAGACAACAACCGGGACTGACGACTTAACGTGCCCTCCGAAGCACGGAAACGCTCAGTAGTAATGTCACTAGCGGTCACCCATCCAACTCATGACCGCGGGCGACGTTGCTTAACTTTGCTGATTGGTTGAGAACAGCTAAGTAAACTTCACTACGAGCGCTTCAACACAAGGTCACAGAAGATGACCGTGACCTCTCTAGCCTCAGTTAATATACACGTAATCTGTAAAAATTTCAACAGGTTATCTATTATCTTTCCAATCATGCAGCTATTAAAAAGTTTTACGTCCGGACGGAATAGTAATTGGATCCCGATTTCGGAAGCAAAAGGTACAGATCCCAAAAAAATATCTATATTAAGTTCGTAAATAAATTTTGTTGAATTGAGATAACACATTCTTCCTTATTATATTTGCTTTTTATAACTGGCACTCAAGGACAGCTGCCGGAATACACCGTAAGTTGCTTTTCACAATACAATTCATCTCAGTTTCAACAAACCTGGTGTGTTCATCAGCTTATGATTTCATTACCCTACGCATTTCACACATTTCAACAGCTATTCCAAGTGCACCGGGCTTCTAACCTGTAGCAAGAACTTAGTCACGTTACCGTCAGTAATGTTATTCAGCTCATTCAGCTATTTATTTAAGTTAATCCAATTAGTAAATATGGATAAGACATTAGCATTCTTAATAAAGAAATGTTACGGCTATCGTTACTTCGTTTGTAAAATATAAGAACTAATCAATAAAATAAAAAATTTCAATCCTTCCGGAGGCAACTGCCATAGAAGTAACAATTACTTAGCTCTGAAAACGATTTCTTCTTTATGACGAGTTACATTCCCCACAAACGCTGAAATGGTTTCATTATGCTGCCATACCGATTGAGAACCATAACGTCGTAGTGCCATAAAGGTTTTAATAGTTTTTACGTGCGAATGCATTCAATATGCAGTAAAGTGAACTCCTAGTGGCCGTCACGTCTGTTCTCGAAACCTGTCTATCTTGTAGGCTTTTATTCAGGATACTTATTATTAAACATGTATTTCTATTCCACAAAGAGTATTACACAGTTTTGACGAAAAGGTACTTTAGCTTACTTGTTAATAAGCAAAGATGATAAACATGCTTTGTAGAAGACGTTATCTATTGCAAAATACGTATATAAAGTAGTGACGGTACTAATTACGGTACTACGGTAATAATTCGGTGCACTATTCTAATTACATCTATAAATAATTACAAATCATGTATCAAAAAGTTCTTAGTAATATTTATTACATCATTTTGGTGTGAAAGTTGTATAACGTACAATTTTAATCACTACACATATTCAATTATTATGATTAGCTCATCTGCTACGTTACCCTAACGTGAGTGTACGCATACGTCAATAATTTTTTTTTCTCTTTACAGCTGAGAGTATAGCCTTTCACCTCTATATCGCCTGATAGTATGTGATGATGTGGTCAAAGATGTCTAACCTAGAATAACTAGCTCTCGAGGACAGCTGCCGGAACACACCGTTATGTGCTTGGTGACATAATGTAATAATATATGTTTAATCTATCCCTTACGTAGGTGTTTCGCGGCCTAGTTTATAATATTTGAATAAAGTTGGCATTTAAAGCATATCATATAATATTAAATAGCCTTCCAAACACTTTTAAAGCTAAGCACTGTCTAAGCATTGATATAACCCAAACAGATTTTTTTTCGAATTGTTTTTTAAGTTTATACTTTTGTATCATTTCATATTTACCGTCAAGAATAGTACAACAAATAAATAAACATTTTATTAGGGTTACAGCCTAAGCCAGGTTCGACTATGATCTGTCATCTCTTCCCGTGGGAGTAGAGGAGGCGATAATGGGGATGGATGCGCTCTATGAGCAGCACATTATTGCTATGCAAATCGATGTAAGAGGGGTGCTGCTGCACTTTAGGCATAAAACAGGGCTCCATAACACCTTAACAATACGACAACCCGTTTGTATACTTCAACTGCGTCGTTATAATATCCTTTAGAATACTACCTACCAACGAGAGAATTACTCGGCTATTAACAATTATGTGCGTCTTGTTAGTTATAGTTGGTGACAAAATTGTTGCTAGTGAAGACATACCGTACCAACCACACATAAATTGGATATAGGTAGGAAAATGATGATGACGTACACCAGGTATTTTGACCTCTTGGTGAGCAAAGCAGCGGAGTGGACGATATCATCCATTTCTATTGTTATAATTATGACGAGTACATTTTAGCACAAAATAGTGATAGATAATTGCGTGTAACAGTGTACTATATTTTTTAAAACGTTGACGCATAAGCCACTTATTTTCGGCACTTCATTCGGAGTTAATGTGTTTGCAAATGGATCTTAGCCCAAGAAATAGAGATAACAATATGTATCGACTATCGACACAATTACTTATGTCAGCTAGTATTGATGCAAAGGAAAACGAGCAATATTATTTTATCAATACTAGTCGTATAGAGATATGAATGCCTAATGGATAAAATGACTATATCATGATTTTTAAATATGTTTAATTATAAAATAAATGCACTTAAGAAAATTGAGGTCATTGAAATTGTGTACTATATCAGCAAATACAATAGTGAGTGAATTTGTGTTAAAGGTAAATGGTAGATTCATAATAATATACCATAGAATGTAGTTATTGTAAGTCAAACACTTTATCGATATAACTAAAGCACGTATCGCACATCTCTATTTGGAACGGCGATTAGGTGTGGAAGCCAGGAAATATAATATTAATAGAGAAGATTATGGTTATCACATTATGTGCAGTTGACTCGGATTTTTAATGTTTTGAATGGGGCTACATCATCAGGCTTTTCGCGCCTGTTTACTGTGCTGTGGTTTTAGAGAATAGTCTTGCATATTTTATATAAAATAAAATATACATTTTATGCATTGATTTTGGCTACCACCATAAAATAGAAAATCTATCACTAATCACCTAAGAGTGTATCAGCAGCTTTCGGTCAAAAATTCTCGGTAAGCCTGAACAACATCTTCGACGGCATCATCATTAACTATCGGGCAAGATAGTGGGCAAAGTCTACATAATCAAAATAAAAAAAAAAATGAAAAGTAAATATTTTCGACCCACTTTAATCACACTTGTATAAAAAATATTGTCCTCGTCATCCAAAGGTATAAAATATAATATCTAACTACTACTACTACGCATATTCAGTAACGCATTTTAAATAATTTAAAATGCCTAACTCAATACATTTAATCCTTTTCAAATTGTAAAATGTTTCGCTGCAACCCAATTGTGAAGCTCTTCTATGAAACTCGTCAACCTATGTATTAAAGTACCATTGAAATAAGACCTTTTGTTTGCGGTTTCGCTAAGCTCCTAACGGTGTGTTCTGGCAGCTATCCTTAAGCAGTTGAGATAACTAGATAATTTATGAAAATTATAAGTGACTTGGCAGAAAATAATCATACAGAACAAAATTGCCGTAATTTGCTAAAAAGTTATACAAAACTGAATTGCCGAGTTTTATGCCCAAATGATCATCTCGTAAAAAATATACTGTAAACTTAATATACTTGAATTTTAAAAGGTTTTCCTTACATGAAGTTCTATGTAACACTTATGCATGATGCATTAACTCAATGCTTCATAAATTTTGTTTAACACATATCTAACCACTATTGGGTTTGGTAGTTAAATACTATACTACACAATGCTTCAATAATGCATACACTGAAGGCCTAAAATATCAATGAGACTTTAAGCTGACGACAGACTTTGTTTTTGTGAGTGGTTTCCGTTTTATTATTATTTTTAATTCGTTTTAGTGATGACTTACCATGGGGTGCCAGGATAGAATATCAGCCCTCCCCCATCTCTTCCCGTGGATGTCGTAAGAAGTGACTAAAGGTAAAATACTGGAAGGTGGGCAGCAGCGCCTTCTAAGGAACTGTTATCTTAACCCATTGGCATCGGCGATAATTATAACAATAGAATTTCATTCATAAATTGGCCATAGTGGGTCAGTCCGATTTCAACTTATTAAACTGCGATTCCCAAGACGCCTGTCAAGCGAGGGGATTATGGCGAATCCCGTCTTAATGGGGGAGGCTGTGTTCAGCAGTGGACAATCTGGCTGATACAGTACAGTAAGTGATGACTTCTTGCAAGATCTTCGTCAGTTTTCAAAATACCGTTCACCATCGACAAAGGTTGCAATTACCTTTACATGTCATCACCCAGGTTAGCGAGGGCGCGTATTTACGCAACTAGGTTTTTAAACCAGGTATTGTGCTAATTTACTCTAACATAAAAACTACTCAACTAGTGTTGATAAAATTTTAATAAATTGGGACCAACTTGGAGGTATATTCTACCCAAAAATAATGAGTTATCAAAATCAAGTTGTAATTGGTAAAGTTAACGCGTAACAAACATTTTAAAAATTCATACCTACAGTCTCATTGAGAACATCTTCCTACCTGGAACTCGGTTAAAAAGTGGCAACCACTTCTACATAGCTTTTATGACATCAAAACATCTATAATACACTCTAAGACCTACTTGCCAAGTGTATTCAAAATGGCGATTCCCCCGTTTTCTCAAGAAAGACTCATTGACTCCACCCGAAAATATAATAAATAATTACGCTCAAATCTCGCAGGTCTTTGAAGACTCAACTTACTGTGACCCTATGTTCAACAAATTTCTTCAGAAATATACAAAGCCACTAGATGTTGTTAAGTAAAAAAGGTACTTAGCCAAAGTCTTACTGAGTCTGAAGTCATTCAAACAGACTTCAAATACAGTGTAAGCAGTAGCAAAACCTAAACTTTGACTACTTGATGGCAAAAATAAAATGGAGCAGAATGCTATTACTGAAAAAGTGTGAAGAAAAATCTAAAACTCAAAAGTGTTCAAGCGCTTAATATCAATAAATATATACCACTTTTTCGGTTATGGGTTTTCATAACTTTTAAATACGTTTTTAATCAAAATTGAACCGATTATTTTCTTATTTCTCTCTTTCTTTATCGATTATAAAGTATTTTGGTAAACTATTTATTCTGTATTGAATACATCACTGAAAATCGCTTACCAAATATGGTCAAGGTGATTTATGTACCAACTTTTATAAATACCCAACAAACAAAGGATTATCAAAATGAGATAACGAAGTAAGCGTATATATATTTTTAATATTGTTAGGTTTGCAATAACGCCTGCTATGCGGATTTCATTACAAAATCACAATTATACGATAGGAAAAATTTAAGTCATGTGCGGGATTCGAACCCGCGTCCATCCACCCCTTGAGCCGGGGTATGCTCTAACCAATTGAGCTAACATCACATGAAGTCAGAACTCAAATCTCTCCTATCGTTCTTTAACCATCGTATTGGGATGGAGCGACATCTATAGTACCACTTGCGTTGTACTACAAACAAGACCAATTTTGCAATTGGTTTTATACTGGTAAATGATGACGCAACCCTATAATTTTAATATTGTTAGATTTGCAATAACGCCTACTATGCGGATTTCATTACAAAATCACAAATATAGGATAGGAAAAATAAAAAAAAAAAATCCTATCGTATATTTGTGATTTTGTAATAAGCGTATATATGTTTGATAAATTACTCTTGGAACTTAATTCAATAGAAGTAATATGAAGTGCCAAATACAAGCCTTGAATGCAATTTTAGTCCGGTACCCCATGGGAATTTGTTCACAAAGCTATAGCGATCCAATGACTGATTAATGAAAACGCATTGCAAATAAAACAAAATTGTATTATATAAACACGTTTATGCGTCGCTTTGGATTATTGAGGTCGTGGATTTGATTCCCTATTAGTTAGCTTTTTTTATTGAGTTATTGAGTTCCAATATCAAATATTTTTTCACTAGCTGTTTGATGTCTGTGACGTGGATTTGTAAGATGGCAATAGGCTTGCCCATTATCAAATAGAACACAACTTTTGTTCATTTTAAAGTGTGGGTGTTGGCTTAAAATATATGGTAAACTTAAAACTTTGAAGATATTATAAAAAAGTATTAATAATAATTTAACGTGAAATGAAATACTACTTATATTTCACTGTGGCTTAGAGCAATGTACGTACCTATACTCTACGTTTTTCTTCCCAAATAAACTTTATTGTATTCTTCGTAAATCGTCTAGGTGTAATACGCGTTAGGACGTAATCTGTCTGAGTTCTAAGTTTTAATGAATTATTAGATATTGTGTTGTTTTCGTGGACTTTGCAGTTTATTTTTCGCTGCGTTATCGCCTTAGGTAGATATTTATTTGTAAAAGTGTCAGTTTATTGCAATCTAAGACTCATAAATGCAAGTAATTATGCAGGTACTGCATTTCCTTATCTTTGGACGGGAAGCATACTAGCGTTTAAGATATCCGTATTATACGAGAAAAAATGCTCACTAATAGATCTGTGATTAGTCCTTAAACAGTTTTGGAACACTTAAAATAAATATACTAACAAACATAACGGACCTTAGTTCCGACATTGGCGTAACGAGAGAGCTCGTTGCATAATTGAAGTTGGCCGCTAGTCTCGCTGTACGTCGTTACTACGTGAGATTTATAGTTATCATAAACTATGTTATGTTTAGTGATGTTCTGCTTGGAACGGATTTTATGATTTTTACTTGTAGATTCAAAACCTAATATTTTAAATCAGCTACGGGTTTGTTATACATATTAGCTTGGCTTCCTTAATTTGTTTCTGAATTAAATATACATTTAATTTCATTCTGGAACAGTCTGCCAGTGTTAATTCGTAAGTCGCAGTCGCTATATATCTTCAAAAATAGAGTAAAAGAACATTACTTATCTAGTAATAACTAGCTTTTATATCATTAGTTTCCTGTACTTGTATTAGTAGGCATCTATAGTATTTAGGTATATGTATGTTTATTTATTATTTAGTATATATGTAGGTATTCATATATGTGTATTATTTCACGTAAGTTTATATAATTATGGTAGATTTAATATAGGATAAATTCCTTGTATGCAGTTCCTACTTCATGGTAATGTCAGTAAGTTGTATACCTAATTGCGGAGAACTGCCTCCCATATCAAATATGCATAAATCCTTTGTTCCTGGTTGTCTGGAAGAAATCGTTATAAGCGATAAGGCCGCCATTTTGCACTAGTGTATTTTGTTTGTTTTTTTATTGTAATGTTAATTTTAAGTTCTTGTGCAAATAAAGTGTTTTCTTTCTATCTATCTATCTATACATAACGTTCATAAGCACCGTTTCTGATTGAAAATTATAAAATAACCATACCTATTTAAGTTTTAATGTCAGGGATTTACCAAAACTAATTGTTATTAACAGATTTCTATAAATAAATACAGTCAAAGCACAAAAGGAATACGATCTATTTATTTATTGAAATAATGGTATAATAGAAAGCGTTTTTATTTCGTATTCCACATTACAATTTTCTATATTATCTGGTTATTTTATTAGATGACTGTAGGTACCTACTTTACGTCCTTATGTGTCTGATTAACCTGATTTTACACTTGTAATAAACTTAGTCATAATGTAGGTTTTGCAGGTGATATAAAAATATGGGTAGGTATAGGATAGTAAAGAACCAAAGTCACCGATATAGCTCTCAGAATTTGCAAGTTGAAGTGGCAATGGGCGGGCCACATTGCTCGACGAACTGATAACCGATGGGGAAGAAAGGTTCTCGAGTGGTTACCACAATACACCGGAAGACGTAGAGTTGGTAGGCCCCCCACTAGGTGGACTGACGACATCGTTAAAGTCGCGGGTAGCCAATGGTTACAAGCGGCTTATAGCCGTTCTTTGTGGCGTTCTATGGGGGAGGCCTTTGTTCAACAGTGGACGTCTTCCGGCTGATGATGATGATGATGAACAACATGTAACTTAATAATTTAAGAAAATATTAATAAGATTATATAAATAAGAAAATAAACGGAACCGAATTCGACCAAAGATAATTATTATGAAATAACATAGGTTAATATTAGTTTAGGGTTATATTCTGGAACAACATCTTTAACCACGTCATCGGTCTCCCTCAGGTGAGATAGTGGTCAAAGGCTAGCAAATCACCTATAAAAAAAGAGTAGTTTTTTAAACGTTTTTTAACTATTTGCGTGATGCATACTGTTAACAAGATCATTTACTCGCTCACAAGAGACAAAAGATGCAATTACCATTACATCCAGGAATGCAAAAACATGAGTTTTTAAACTGTCACGGTCATTAAAACTATAGATAAAACACGGTAAATATCCCGTTTGTAATAATAAACAAACGGGATATTTACCGTGTTTTTGATAACTTTTGTGCTCTCGATATTTCGGCACTGTTGCAAGCGTCATGGTCACGAGTAAACTGAAGTCTATGCGTATGGATGGTCGGCACTAAGAGCAGACGAACCGTTATACCCTCTGTCGTGTACGTTCTTTCGGCAAGACGATTCTATTTTTGTCACTGTCACTCATACCACTATTTAAATTTCGACATGCAAAACTATAGATATCAGGTCATGAACTATTTGTAACACTTCTTCGGCTCTTGAATAGGTTAACCATTTGATTCCATGTTCTCGATAGTTGAAACTCATCGTCCTAGCATTTAGAACATTTGCGTCTTCGCTCCGCCATAGTAGCCAAGGCGCCAGCCATTGCGTTTGTTTCAGAAAGATGTGACGGTGCTAAAGTGTTCACGTGTGAAGCGTAACCCACACTAATGACTGCCTTAACTTCCACGGAACTATAATCTTCTCTTTACCTGAAAACGACAGATATTCTGTACTACTCATACCAATGCATTATTTTATAATTCTTCTTCAAGTTATGAGCATTATAGAGGCCAAAGGTTTCATTCTATTTCTAAATAACATCCAAGACAGCTATCGAACTTCTGAAATATTTTTCATCTTGGCAATGTTTTGATATCCCGTATAGATCATGTGACGTTGATACATTTTCTTGTTGTAAAAGTTGTCACGGTTTAAAAATAAACTTCGATGAGTAGGACACAGTTTTCATAATATTCAATACCTTTCACGGTGGAATGAGTATAATGCATATTATGTAAAGGCTAATGGTAGGTGTGAACATAAATTTTAGAATAGCCGGCTAAACTTAGGTTTATCGTCGAGAAATCGAAAACTTGTGTTGAAAAAAATATCACACTCATTACAGGTACTAATGAATTTAAAAATTACAAAATAATGCTTCGGTGACAACATAAATTACTTAAAACTACAATTATAACATTATCCAGTAATTAAAATAAAATATTAAGGAACAATTTGTTCATCACAGTTTGTTCATCGCTGCTATAATAACATGTTTTTTTTTTATCTTATTGGGACAGAACAAGCTTGATGCCCACCTGATGTTAAGCGGACTAACCTCTAACCTCTGCCTATAACAGATGCATTTCGTCACAAGTAACGAATTGCACTGCGCCCGTCACCTTGATATATAGTTGTTAAGTCTCATGTGCCTGTAATTTCCCTGGCTCTCAAGGACTGCTGCCGGAACACACCCTTAGGTGCTTGGCGACAGATTTTCTACTTTAGGGTGGCCGCTAGCCAGACGTGCATTCGCAATATGCCCTTATACCGTGTGGTGAAGCTCAAGCCCGCGGCGGGATCCGAACCATGGACTTGCTGCGCGGCAGTCCATAGCCAATGCCACTGAGCCATCACTGCTACAAAAATGGTATCAGGTCAAAAAAGGTGATAAAGTACGTCGTAGTGAAATGGGAAATGCGAAAATCATGCTGCGATTTGTCGACATAAGGTTTAAACTGGTGAACTAGATAATAGTTGATAACTGATTCGAAAACTTTCCTGAATACTGCAAGTACAGCAATTGGTCTAAACGTTGTTCTGTAGAAGAGGTTTCTTAGGTTTAGTAGTCAGTAATTAACACATCATAGACAGCCTTCTCAGAAATCTGAATAAATCTGTGTTTTATATGTGATTTTTCCTCAAAATTAAATGCATTTCTTGTCATAATATCAATAGTCAATGTAAACCTTTTAGACTGCATTTCTCAGTTTCTTTTTGATGTCCCGTCTCTAATTCTGGGTATTGCAGAAATGATGGATGCTCTATACGCTGCCATTGTTCTTTTTTGTACTGCCGAAGTACAAAAAGAACAATGGCAGCGTATAGAGCATCCATCATTTCTGCAATAGCATTTTTCATAGGTCATCTTCATCCCATGGCATCTATAGAAAACATCTTAGATGAAAAGTTTTCTTGAAATTTCACTAAGTGTTATATGGTCATCTCCTCAAATATTATGGCCATATATATCAACTGTCCGAGAGAGATGGCCATGTAAATTTCAAAACAAATTTCTACTTCTTCGTTGAACATTTATAGATTAGAATACAAAAAAACTTAATGACTTTGTAATAAAAGTACAAGAACTAGGAAATATACCTTTTTGTGACCACATAATTTGTCAACACCTTTGCTTATATTGGACATTTTTTTCAAAAAACAAATTAGTGTTTACCTAATTTTGATTTTTTTTTCTCGCAGAAAAATCACGTTTACACATGTTGCCAGTCACGACGAGAGACGAATTAAATTGTTATTTACGCCATCTGGCCATTGTAAGTCGGACTTTTATTGACTGGGCATCTCTCCCAGTACGGCCGTCTCCCCGGACTTACCCTAATTGTTTTAAAGCATTGTTATATGCCGAATAGAATTTGAGGTGTATACTGATAGCAATATTTTATAATAACCTATAAGAATCGCACAACAATTAGCTAAATGTTATTTTAAGAAAACACCAAATTAATGAATGCAATTAGAGAGATTACAGGGATTAAACGTTAATTAACAGTTTAGCACCTTTATACTTCCGTTTTGAGCAAACACGAGTTTTATTTTTGTAAATACATAATACCCGATCTGGTTCCGGTTTAAGAATCAGGACAGTTTTTTTTATATGATTTACTTCCATGACAGTAAAACACAACAAAAACGTTTCCAAAAATTTTAAAATAACAGAATCTATCACTCAATAATCATCTGCATAGGTAGGTAAATAGGTAACGATGGCAATTGAGTGAAATTTTAAAAGCCTGACTTTTATTTCAAGATTTTAATATAAAAAATAAGTTAGTTATTTTTTTTAACATAAACTGTTGCTCAAACAATGTTTCTTTATTCTTAATAACGTACTCGCATAAGAAGTATATATTTAATGAATAGATTCAGGCGTTATTTAACGGAAATCCATATATAATAATAACAAATACATTTAAAATGTTTTAAGAAAACATCAAATTAATATTTTAACAAAACATAAAATAAATATGTCTAGTGACAATTCCACCTAATTTTCCTGTTAAGCCGACGTGATGTCATAAAACGCAGCCAAACCGGAAGAATTTTCGACGCGTTTTGATTCTACACGAAACATCCTTAGGAGGTCTTGAATCTACGAACGCACGATAAAAATCGTACGCTCATAGGCGGAATTGACACTAGATATATATTTTATATGTTTTAAGTGTGTTATAATATAAATATTATTTTGGTGTTTTCTTAAAATGTTATTACAGTACAACCAGGTAAGATTTTGTATCTTCCCATATCGTTGTAAGAGGCGACATAGTGATAGATAATTGCGCATAACAGCGTACAATATTTTCCTATAGCGCTGACGCAAAAGCCACTTATACCCGGCAGTTTATTCGGAGTTAATGTGTTTGCAAATGGATCTTAGCCCATGAAATAGAGATAATACCATTTATATCGACAATATTATTAAGGTCAGCTAATAATATAAAAAGTAAACAATGGCTAGACAAAAACGAGTAAAATTGCATATAGTTAGTTTTTAACCAACTATATAAAAGGAAGAGGTTCTCAATGCGCTCATATTCTGATAATAGGTGCTTTTAAAGTATCATGATACCGACAACAATTCAACAAGTTATTTCACACTTTTGAGTTAAAGTCGGTTTTCTTTTTTATGTTTTAAAATATATAAAATAGTAAAAGTTTTATTGTTTCAAATAATCACAATATTTAATGATGGATACATAGTTAAAAATACGCGATGATATTTTTTTTAATATATGGTACATGTCTTACATTAATTACCTAAAAGTTTAATCACTGTTCCATATCTTACTGTAAGATATCGTAAAAACAAATGAGTGCAGCGTATAAAGTGCAATATTTTTTAAATACTATATAATAAGCGGCAAAAACAGTTACGTTTGGGAATCGAATAACATGAGTTTCGAGCATATCAGATGCTCCTATTGCATTTCTTTTCACAACGATCTGCTAGGGTTCAACTACACCTAAGTGCCCACAGAGCTCTAAACCACTTCATTGGTATCCGTAACTGAAGGTAGAAGGTAAACATTGCACATTTTCCACTGAGGATTTCCCTTTGTTTAAACACTAAACACAAATTGTGCATGAATGTAACTCTACGGGTACTGTACTGTCTTTTCTTAATCACATATTTTTGATTTAAAAAATGCATTTTTAACAAATTATTGGAGTACAAAATTTTATGCCCAAGGTGGGAATATTCCCGCCTTGGGCATAAAAAAAATTTTGTACTCCAATAATTTGTTAAATATATATCGCTTAGCACGCGATAGTGCTTGTAATTATATATAGAAATATTCAAAAATGCACTTAAAAGGCCAGGAGAATATGATCTTTGTTTGAATTGTGAGCCATATTATCAAATATATAAGAGAGTAAAGTGTACTTACTTTTGAATAAAAAAAGAATGTCAAAGTCAAAATCATTTATTCAATTTAGGCGTCTACGACGCTCTTATGAAGGTCAATTACAAATTTTAGTATTGAAATATTCGACATTGTACCGCCACGTTCAGCAAATAAATTGTATAGAGGCACTGCGAGAAGAACGGGCAAGAAACTCGGGGCCATTCTTTTAAACATCTTTTAACAAAGTGTTACATACTAACTACATAATAAAGTTATTACAATATTTGTTTAAATTATGTAGGTGACAGGCAATAGCTTGGCAGAGGCGGAATTGTCCGGGCATTTTTGTCGTTTATGTAATCAGAAACTGTGTAGTAGAATTTTTTAATCAATATGTTTTTCACGTGCAACTTGAATTTCCCTTCGGTGAGCGTTGTAATATGTTTGGGAACTTTATTATAAAACCGCACACAATTACCTAAGAAGAACCTTTATTTTATCTTTTTTCCTAGTATTGTAATCTTGATAGTCACTGTTTAATTTAAATTTACTAAAATTTTTACGAACATACATAATATTTTCAAATACATACAGACTTGGTAAAGTTAAAATATCAATTTCTTAAAAAGATCCCTTACAGATTCCCTAGGACCCATTTTATATATGGCTCGTATTGCACGCTTTTGTACGATAAATGGATTTATATATACCAAGAAAACTTTATCGATATAAGAAAAGGACGTATGGCTCATCTCTATTTGGAAGGGCGATTAGGTGTGGAAGCCAGGAAATATAATATCAATAGAGTAGATTGTGGTTATCACATTATGCGCAGATGACTCGGATATTTAATGTTTTGAATGGGGCTAACGACTGTCTCAGGCTTTTCACGCCTGTTGATTGAGTTGTGGAGAAAATTTTTGTTTAATACATAAAATATATTATAAATATGACGCATTGATCATGTATAAACGTTCCTACAGATATTATTAATAATGATTATTTTATTTATTAATTTCAAGACACAGTCATTTAATTATCTCACTACTAAACTAGGCTGTTTGACCTGCTTAGTATGATTTCCTATTTAGTACTCCCCTGTTTTATTCTGCATCTTGGACCTATTAAAACAAAAACAATATAATATAAAAATAATAATTACTCACAAAGCTTATAAGGTCATTATTTAAATTCAATTGAGATACAGTACATAATAAACAATTATAAAAATAAATAAGTTCAATATGCATTATTACAATTTCATATTTACAAACACATCTTTTTATTTCTTTACAATAATTTTTTAGATAGATAGAAGATAGAAAACACTTTATTTGCACAAGAACTGAATATTAACATTACAATATAAAACTTAAACAGAAATATACTAGTGCAAAATGGCGGCCTTATCGCCTATAGCGATTTTTTCCAGACAACCGGGAATAAAGGATTTATGCATATTTGATATGGGAGGCAGTTCTCCGCAATTAGGTTCAACTACACCTAAGTGTCCACACATTATATAACGCTAATGCAGATGATTTTGCATTAGCGACTAAGAAGATGTCAAGCAAAGCTTTGTACAACGTTTTACAGCTGTTAGAAATGCTAATCTTGGGGTCAGAATTACAAGCGGGTTAAGTTTCTCGAACAAACGTATTAGGGAAAGATATGGGGGAGGGGGTTGTTCTCGAGAAGTCTTGATAATTTTAACAAAGAGTATTTTTTGTTTTGCTAAATAATTTGTGTGCTAAGTATGCGGTTTCAGTTTATATGTTAATAAGCAATTCAGAATTTATGGCTTTTAAATTCATTCTTTAAATTATATAGTACCATTATATACAATGTTAATCGAAAATGAACTAATCTATTTCAAATATGAGACTGAAATTAATGTGACTGAAACAAATATGCTTTTTCTGCCTTAGTGTCGAAACCAACACTAAATATGTACTCTGGATTACGTGGAATTCTTTCGTGTTGCAAAACGAAAAGTTTATTCGCAGAGTTACAGTAGTAGCAGTGACGAAGAAAGGAAAGATGCACCTGCGCCGTCGCCGTCGGTGACGTCAGAGCGCGCAAGGAGGGCAGCAGTGCGCTCGGCTCGCTCCACTGCCGCCACCGGCGCCACCACCAGTGCATGCGCGGGCGCGATCGTGAGCGCACGCACTCTGTGATGAAGCGACCCTAAAAGTAGCGAAACCAGTCGAGACGCCTTCTCGTCGTAAAAACCCGTAACTGTAGTGGGCTAACAATGTCTTTTAGTACTTCGAAGCAATGATGGCCGAGCGGTAATAGCTATGGACTGCCGAGCCGCAGTACCCTGGTTCAATCTCCACCGCCGGCTTGAGCTTCACCGCATGTTGGAAGGGCATTTTGCGATTGCCCGTCTGGCTAGCTACCACCCTCAAGTAGAAAGTCTGTCGCCAAGCACCGAAAGGTGTGTTCCGGCAGTAGTCCTTGAGAGCCAGTGAAATTACAGACACAATAAGACTTAACAACTATGTCTCAATGTGACGGGCGCAGTGCAATTCGTGACTTGTGATTAATTGCAACTGTTATAGGCAGAGGTTAGTCCACTTAACATCAGGTGGGCCTCGAGCCTGTCCCATCACAATAACAAAAAAAAAATGACAAATTTACGTTAGTTTTAATCAGTAACCAACACTGCGCAATAGAACTCACACACAAACGCGTGCAATGCTCCATTCACCATGTTCCCAGCATATACTATCCTTTCTATGTCACTTTTACACCCTCCATCTTTTGTAAACATGGATCCCAAGTACATAAACACTTTCACTCTTTTCAGCCAGTTTTTCACCTCCAATCACAATACAACCACAATGACAAATAATTTGAACTTTACACCTGAACTATCGTCTAATGATTATCAAAGGTACCCTAAAAAACTAACGAGTAACTAAAAATCTCATTTGATTCCATATTACAGTTAAGATCAAAATTTCGAATACGAATCAGTGAAGGAGAATGTTCAAAATCAGGTCCCCTATTTGGCGGAGTGTCCGATTAAAATATGATGCTATAATCCTTACATATTTTTTTACCATTCACAGCGTATTTTTTTCACCCTAGCATTACAACTACATTAACATTAAACTATTATTTATTTACTGTAATTTCAACACTATCAACCAAAGATAATATGCACTACAAATACTACCAACTTCGAATCACCTGTTTATTAAAGTTCCCATTATCCCATAAAATGAGATCTATGAAAAATATATAGCTATAATTTAATGCGTTACCTACTATTTATTTTGTATTTTTAATATTTTTTAAACGTTGTTAGTTTTGCCTTTAATAAATAGTGTATTTGAAGCGCTCGAAGTTTGCTTAGTCGATCTTAACTGATTCAGCTAAGGTAAGAACCGGCCACCGCGGTCATCACTTGGATGGGTGACCGCTAGTGACAATATTACTGAAAGCTTCCGTGCTTTGCTTTGCTTTGCTTCGGAGGGCGCGTTGAGCCGTCGTCGGTCCCGGTTGTTGCCTTAGGATGACAGTTGATATAGCATGGTGGTAGGGCATTTTGCGAGTGCCCGCCTGGCTAGCTACCACCTACAGAAAGTCTGTCGCCAAACACCAAACAGTGTATTCCGGCATCTGTCCTTCAGAGCCAGTAACTCTAGGCTAGCCTGAACAACATCTTCTACCACGTCATCACTTATCATCATGTGATTCATGAAGTTTATCTATTTATACTCACATGATTTTTCGAAGCGCTCATAAAGAAGCTTGTCTTTCCGTTCTTAAACGATCGCCTAGCTAAAGCAACATCCTTTGCGGACATGACTTGGCTGGGTGCACCGCCATTGACATTTATTACCCTTTCGTGCTTGGGAGGGCTAGAAACGCAATTGATCCTGATATTGTCTTATGACGGCAATCGTTATCTGGTAAAGCATTTTAGAATGCTTACTACCATGCCTGCCTGGCTAGTTACCACTATCTGTCGCTAATCACCTAACGGTGCGTTTCAGCAGCTGTCTTTGAGAACCAGTAATTTTGTGTTCACCAGAACAGCATCTTAAACCGCATCATCATTAACCATCAGGTAGCCAGTAACCGATAGTGGTTAAAGGCTAGACTATCAGCAAAATAATAAAAATTTGAATATAAACATTTTCGCCTTACTTTCCTCACACCTAGATAGGAATCATGGACCTCATGACAAACCATAGTTATTAAACATAAGATAGTAGATATACTCCCGTCGGGTGCTGGGTTAGAATTGCACCTCCACATATCATCCTGTGGGTGTCGTAAGAGGCGATTAAGGGAAAAATACTGGAAAATGGGCATCAGCGCCTTCTAAAGAACTGCCATCTTACACTGCGATTCCTAAGCCGCCTGCCAAGCGTGGGATTATGGCAAATACCCTCTTAATAGGGGAGGCTGTGTTCAGCAGTGGACGATCCGATACAGTGCAGTACTACTGTACTGCACTGTATCGGATCGGTATATAATGCGTAACTCAACTTAAATATAAGTCCTATTCAAATGTAAAATAATTATGTTTCGCTGTGACCCAATTATGAATCTCTTTTATGTCTTTTTTATGAAACTCGTCATGATATCAACAATGAAGTCTCTAATAGAATAGGACCATTGAAATAAGATATTTTGTTTGCGGCGGTTGACCTTCCTTTTGAGTACCTAATATAAGTATGACGCTGTTAAATTAAGAATAGCTAAAACAGGTCGTTGGCCTCAATGATGACCTAGAGTAGGTTCATTGTGATTTACTTGGCTTTTTATCAAGAAGTAACCTTTTCGTCTCCATTCTGTTCTCCATTGTCTTTATATTCGTTATGCTTTATAGTCGAGTAATTACAGTTGAAGATATGTTTTATTTGTGTTTATGCCATGTTTGGATAGGTAGATATATCATATATTAAAACATCTTAAATAAAATAGTTTAAACGTGAACACATTTCAAAATAATGTATCAATTGTTGGTCTTCTCGCTGAAAGCGATTTTGGAAGGAGAGAAATAACTGTAGATACCCAAGGGAAAGCATTGAATTATAAATAATTACTATGATTATATAGTGGGTCATAATGAGACCATTTTTATCTGAAATATTATATAAAAATACTTAATTACATAAAACATAGAAATTAAATATATATATAAGTAATGAATGACATTCACAACTATAAGACTCATAATTAAATAATAATGGAACATCGGTCACCAGTAATTCTGCCGTGTATTACGACATCATTTTAGATAATCTCCAAAACTAATTGATTGAATGGCTCCTGTCGGAATTGAATAATAAATATTTTTTAGCTAGATGGCGCTCCGCCATACAACAGCCACATTACGCTTTCCAATTTCAATTGGTTATTCGGAACACAGTGAACATACCGGTACAAATATGATAGTTCAACTAAGTCTAACACCTTACATTATTTTTGTAGGGCTTATTAAAAGATGCAAGTATACAAAAAATACAAGAGCTTCCAGAAGCTGAAAGATGCATATACGAGGATTTAAATTACATCAAAGAAAATTATTAGCTTCTGCTTGCTCAAAACAAAAACGAGTGAATTTATGTATTTGTGAAAATTGCGGTTAACTTTGAGCTATTTACTTTATAGATCACATATATGTAACCACTTTCTTTTTTTTATTTAAAAATACATATGTGACCTCTTAGCATCCGCACTGAACGCTATCGTCCATTTCTATTGTAATAATTTTCTACGATGCGCATGGGTTAAATGATTGAATTTAATTTAATTTATTTGTTTCATTTCAAATAATGTAGAAGATTATTGATGCACTATGATTTCTACTTAGGTAGGTACTTTTCCTTATAAAATAAAATAAAATATCTTGTTACCGCTGCATGAGGCGCCTACGTATAAATCTGGCTTGAAACTTACCTTAGTTTCTGTACCCAAACTTCAGTTACTTACCTCAAAGAGTGTTTTGTCGAATGGCAATAAAAAAATTTTTCACTTGTTTCATCATTTTTTCGAACAAAATGTATGTTTTTTTTTAGCAATTTCTGTTATTTCTAGTACTCATACTTTAATTGGTCTCATTGAGTATTTTGATCCCTACATGAAAAAGGATCGATTGCCATTACATTTATTTTTTGGTATATAAGCATTTATTTCTTATTGCACCTTATGCCAAAAAACTTTAATAATTAAAAATATATGAATGTTCTCCAAAAAATGATTTTCTGTAACTTTAAAGGTTTAACACTTACAAAAATCCATCTTGTGTTCTTTGAAACCAAAGCTACTTGCCAAGTGTGTTAAAGTAGCCAATTCCCCTGTCCCCGGGACTCATTGAATCCAACCACATGATATATTATTATTATATAAATACGCTGAAATCTCCCAGTGTTATATCTTAGTATAGTGAGTTATCTTATGTTCAACAAATCTCTTCAGACAAATACACAGCCACTTACAATATGTTGGTAAGTAAAATGGGTACTTAGTCACAGTCTTACTGAGTCCGAAGTTATTCTAACAGACTATAAATACAGCAAAACTAAAAATGTAGGTAATACTCTAGGTGTTTTAGTAAATTATTTATGCAATGAATACGCAACTGAATGTGGTTATCAAAGTGGTTTATAAGCCAACTTTTATACCATACCCAACAAGAAAGGATTACCATTATCTCTCTCAAAAGACGGTGTTAGCCAACGCCTGCCGTAAATCAAACAACACAGTAGGTATTTTATTTAAAAAGTTCTAAATTAAATTTGGCCGCATGATACAAACAATTTAATATTGGCTTGATTATATTACAAGAAGCTGCATTGCCATGAAACATTAAAATTTCACATTATAAAAGAATGAAATCCCACTCAGAATTACACTCAGCTTAAAGCAAATATTTGATTTCTATGTTATTGTGACGAAACAAGCTCGAGGTCCACCTGATGTTAAGCGGAATAACGTCTGCCTATAATAGATGCATTTCATCACAAGTCACGAATTGCACTGCGCCCGTCACCTTGAGACATAGTTGTAAAGTCTCATGTGCATGTAATTTCACTGGCTCTCAAGAACTGCTGCCGGAACACACCGTTAGGTGCTTGGTGACAGATTTTCTCCTTCAGGGTGGTCGCTAGCCAGGCGGGCATTCGCAAAATGCCCTTCCACCATGCGATGAAGCTCAAGTCAGCGGTGGGGATGGAACCATGGAACTGCGGCACATCAGTGACATTGGCTATGGACTGCCGAGCAGCAGGTCCATGGTTCGAATCCCGCCGCGGGAGGTGACGGGCCGAGTGCAATTCGTGATTTGTGACGAAATGCATCTGTTATAGGCAGAGGTAAGTCCGCTTAACATCAGGTGGGCCTAGTGCAAAAAAAAGTATGATGATTAGATTCTGCTTAAAAATTACGGTAAACGTAAAATATTTAAAGACTTCATCGTACTCGTTTATGTTTTAATTCTACCTAATATTATAAACGCGAAAGTTTGTAAGTATGGATGTATGTATGTATGTTTGTTTGTTACTCTTTAACGCAAAAACTACTAAAAGGATTTTAATGAAACTTTACAGTAATATAGCTTACATATCAGAATAGCACAAAGGCTATAATTTATAAAGATTTTGTGTGGATCGTTCAAAATTTATCTATAATCGTTAAGTAAGTAGGAAAAAAATCTGCCATATGCGACATATTCGGGCGTGCGCTGCAAAAACCTTTAATATCACACGTACATAATGTAAAGTGGAAATGTTTATCTTAAATTTCCCTACAAAAAAAAACCGCTATCTATCTTTTTAGTGTAAAATATTATCACCAAAATTGTAAACCATAAATACTATAAAAATCAAAATTTTATTTCTTATGCACATTTGATATAACAAAATTCATCCTTATCAAACTAATATTATGAAAGCGAACATTTGTGCTTGTGTTTGTATATGTGCTTGTAACGCCTTTACGCTCAAATGGTTGTACCAATTTTGATGAAATTTGGTTTGGAAATAGATGAGTTGCTGGATATAGGATACTTTTTATCATAATCATCCATCACCACGCGGTTGTAACCGCAAGGCGCAGCTAGTATATTATATTGTAACATTCTACTGCTATTTTTTTCTGTGGCTTAGAGTCTATGTACGTAACTATACTCTACGTTTTTCTTTCTAAATAAACTCTGTTGTTTTCCTCGTGAATCGTCTAGGTGTAATACGCGTTAGGACGGGATCTGTCTGAGTTCTAAGCTCTAATGAAGAAGGTAGATATCGTGTTGTTTTTGTGAATATTGAAGTGTTTTTTGCCCTTGGTATCTAGTATATATCCCTTAGTAGATATTTATCTTCAAAAGTGTTAGTTTATTGCAAGCTATTCTAAACGTTTGCTATATTCGAGTATTTGTAGGTACTGGGTTATTTATATAAGCTGTTTGTAGGATTTATATGAAGACTAGTTATTAGCGATTCTAAGTGTTAGAAAAATTCTTAGTTACTTCGTCGTTATACACTTCTTGTAAAGTTTTTCAGTTGTTTTTAGTGTATTTTGACGGTAAAAAAGGAATACAGTCCATCAATAAGGAAGTCAAATTGTTAATATATTTTAAGACTTAATGTTGTTTCAGTACCATACATCTTAGTTATTGTTAACCGTTGGACTCAAAACTGGAAGAGAAGTAGTCTAGCTCAGTCCAAATAAAAAAAATGAAAACATTCATTATAAACATAGTAAAGTGAAGTGAATAAAAGGGTTCTCTATATATATATATATTTTACCTTATCATCAGACGCGTGCGATTGAGCTAAGTATTCCATTTCTCTCATTTAGGGAAGATATTACATTTGAAACAGAACGCAATTAATTTTAGCTCAACTGAATTTGACTAACTACAGAGCGAGAGTTTGTATTTCAGTAACATAAACTGAATAAAGTTAACAAGGCAATTTAAGAAGCAGTGATGGCTCAGTGGCTTTGGCTATGGACTGTTGCCCAGCAGGTCCATGGTTCAAATCCCGCTGCGGGCTTGTGCTTCACCGCATGGTGGAAGGGCATTTTGCGAATGCCCGCCTGGCTAGCGACCACCCTCAAGTAGAAAATCTGTCGCCAAGCACCTAACGGTGTGTTCCGGCAGCAGTCCTTAAGAGCCAGTGAAATTACAGGCACATGAGACCCAACAACTATGTCTCAAGGTGACGGGCGCACTGCAAATCGTCCCTAGTGACGAAATGCATCTGTTATAGGCAGAGGTTAGTCCGCTTAACATCAGGTGGGCCTCGAGCTTGTTCCGTCACAATAACATAAAAAAATATGTATCTTCTCAACACCCGAATGCGATGTTTAACCCACCGTTAAAGTGACCACTTACTTCTTAGTTAATTTGCTAATTAGCTTCTTTATCCGATAAGTAACATAAAATGAATTATCGATTTTCAAATACTAAACGAGAAATGTTTTTGATAAGTAGTGTTCCCGGCTAAACAATAATATAAAATCGACGACTGTAAAAGCTTTTCAATTTTGATTATTATCGACGAATTAATTAGTGACTTTGTTGACTGATTTTAAATAAATGTTTTTACTTCTTGAAGTATCTTCAAAGTAAATTAACCACCAAGTTGTTAATCAGAAGTCTGTCTTCTATTGTAAAACTAAAATCTACAATTGTAACTTTTGTTAGTTAGAGTAACTAACCAGAAAATTACTATAGTAATTAAACAACTTCAAATGGTTTAAATCGCGTATATGTATCATTATTTTTGTCCCGACGTTTCAAACACTTTGCAGTGATCGTGGTCACGGGGTGACTTATTGGTTTTATTTGTCACATGAGTTATTAAGAAAGTCATTTAGTCGTAATATAAAATAATTAATTTTTGATTAATATAAAATTTCTGACGGTAGACTAAATAATTTTCTTAATAACTCATGTGACAAATAAAACCAATCAGTCACCCCGTAACCACGATCACTGCAAAGTGTTTGTAACGTCGGGACAAAATTAATGATAAATATACGCGATTTAAACCGTTTAAAGTTGTTTAATTACTATGTGTAATAATCGCGAAAATCTAAGCGCAAATTATATCGCGAAAATTACTAATTGAAACTTTACTTGAAGGACGTAATAAAGGCCTCAAGGCGTTGTATTTTCATCAACAAATTGCAGCCAGTCGCATTGGGCATCAATTATTTTGCACCAATCACAGCAATCGTTACCATATAAACGTGGTTTACATAACACTACCAGAATAATTTAAATAGCTTTGTACGGTCTGCATTCGCCTTGTACAAGTTATTTTGTATTAAAATAGGCACAGTCAAATATGTATTCGAAAAAAGGTGAATACATTAGTAACAATTTAATTAAAGTGAAAATAAAAATGTGTTTAGACAAAAACACGACGTTTTATGTTATTGCCTGATACTGTAATAAGGTAATGTACACTCAAAACTTAATAAACAAATATTGAGAAAAATTACAAAATCATAGGTTATATAAATATTATCATTTCCAATTTTCAAATTATTAGAACTACCCGATGAAAATATTGCCGATGAGATTATTTGACTGATAACTAATCATTTTAAGACAAAAAAGGATGAATCGGGCTAGGTTACGATTAGTTATCACTCCAAAAAAACAATGGCTCCACATCAACTTTATACTAATTCAATATTTCAGTTGTATGAGATTACCACCATCGCACAGTAATCAAGGAAGGATGTTATCGTCAGCAGACAAAGTATTTGGGAGCCGAGTTATTGGCTGCTTTTACTGAGCGAACGACGTCGTGTTTAGAACTACACAGGCTTTCGAAGGTTCTCTACAACTGCTACGGCAGTTAGCTAGGTGATGCACGGTCTGATTCACGCACATAGCCCTATTGACACATACTGCTCACGTGCCGTAAGTCCAAGATTTGAGGGTAAGCAGCTTAGTGAGAGATTAGAAGACAGCTTAGAAGTAGATTAGATGTATGCTCAACATACACGTTTAGAAGGGTTCTCGCCAATATTACAATTTACAGTAGAACATCAAGGTTAAGACATCGTCAAACACAAGAGGTAACTTCGGAAGTGCGGAGTCCTCCAGAAGCACGTGGTGCCCGTAAGCGTGCTAGATACCAAAACTCATATGGCATTTCCCGCGAGACTTTGGAAGAGCGTCTCCCGGAGGTACGTCGTGCCCACAAAAAAAGAGAAAGCAATAGAAAGGTGATGGGGGAGGAGGAGACAGGAGAATTAACGTCAACGATCTATAATGCTACTGACAGTCGTGTCGCAGATAACTCACGGCATGCAGCTCCATTAAATTAATTAAAAATGCCGCCGTGTGCTGTTATGACTTGCAGATTAGATAGTAATGTCGCAAATTTAAAGAAAAGAGAAATATCCTATCACCATTAAGCCTAAAAATTTGTTCAAAATGTTTTGTATTTCGCTGATGAAGAAAGTCAGTGCAATCTGGCATATAGTGATTTCAAATTTTTTTATTGACAAGTATTGTCGATAAATTGTTAGTCACCAAATGTCATCTCATTTCAATATCTAATTTGCAGTTGCAGAACTACATCTCTATATTATGCAAGTGTTAGCTTTTGCTATTCCTTGCTATACAATACTATGTAACTAATATAAAATACAATTGTATATAAAATAAGAAACGTTACAAAGATTTCTTATAAATTTTTAAACAACATGATCTGAAGCAAATTTTGATTAAATTACAGAAAGATAGATACTTAATTATCTAATAGGCTCAATTTATGTATAGGAATGACTTCAATCAGAAAAATCAACAAATATAATAGTTTACTAGACACACAAACAAGTTTGTAAAGAAATGCAACCAGAAGCCTAATACAATTATTCTTACATGAAGGTGGCGATGTATGGAACAGCAAACATGATTACCGGCCATCACAGAGAGCGTGCATCATAGACCTGCCCAAAAAGCTTATACACCCAGCTGACGCTAGGCTTTAGATGGAGGACCCTAATTCACCACTATAAAACATCATCACGATTATTTTCGCTTAAGGGGTACTCAGACGTATCTTAACATCTAAATTTTGCGCGACATATTTTAGTCTTATGTTTTAACAAGTAGTTCTATTCTCATTTTTCCAATTGTCACTGATTAAATTTGAACAGGAATATTTAGTAATCCGACTTTTGAACCCAGGACCTTGAGATTCCAAAGCATTATTTTCGCCACTCCACTAACAAGGCAATCTGTAGGATAATAATAATTACTGCTACTATGTGCTATTTATATGCTACACTGCATTAAGCTACGTTACTGTACACTACAATGCTATAAATTATTACGAGCCATAGGCTACGCTGCTATACTTGCTACGACGTAACTGCTACGAGCAATGTCAATAAAGTCTACGATGTATAAAAAAGTGTTTTGAAGACATTAAGTGAAGACTAAACATTTTTTTTCATAAATGGAACCGATTTCCAACACTGAAAATTATGAAATTACTTGTGGACGTCGTTACCATGCTGATTCAAAACAATGACCTCACATTAGCATAGTCCGACTTCCACAAGTTAATTCATACTTTTACAACGCCAGTTCCTTTTTTTTTAAACATTTTTTCTCATTTTATTGATGTACTCGCTTAAAATAATGTTCATCGTTAACAACAGCCATATTAAATCATCCTGGTGAGCGAATATATTTTTCAAATCAAATCAAATCAATAATCAGCAAATAAATATTTGCAAAAAATTAATTCAGTTAATTGACTAAAACTTATTAAATATTCCACCGATTTTGATGAAATTCATAGTATATGGGACCACCTCTGAGGTAAAACCTTTCTAATAAAAAATAATCAAATGCGAATCATTTCAAAATCAGACAACTCTGTAAAAAGTTATGCGTCGTCATACATACAATAAAAAATGTTGGCGTCAAATAGAGAATCTCCTCCTTTTTTAGAAGTCTGTTATAAACCAGAAAATTCATTTGAATTTACGTTGCCGGTGGTTATCTCCAAAAATGGCCAACACGCATGGTTACGCGCGATGAGAACTCAATGACACTCATTACCGAATGATTTCAGTATCTTTTCTTTATTTCGCTAATGTAAAAGACTACAAAGCTACAACTTACACCTAGACAAAATAAGTTATCTCTTATAGTGAAAAGTTGTAATAATTAAATGTTGTAATGTACATAGCTAGATTCAAAGCCGTGATCTCTCCACGAGCTTCATCTTATTAAGCTTAGCTAGCAATGTGGTCGGTGGAAACGCGTGTTAGGCTCCAGCACTGATTTGATACTACAGTAGATATTTAACAGTCCACTGGAATAATCTTGTAATGAGATTAGTAATGATTCATCTCGAAATCAGTACAAGTGAATGTAAATAAACAGCTTTGCATGCTTATAGGGATGTTTGCGAATGACAGCTTGGCTGGCTACCACCCTCAAGTAGAAAATCTGTTGCCAAGCACCTAACGGTGTATTCTGGCGGCTGAACTTGAGAGCTAGTAATTCTAGGTTAGCCTAAACTACGCTTTCTACCACATCATTACTTACCATCGGGTGAGATGGCGGGCAAGGGTTAGTCAAGTTATCAGCTATAAATAAAAAAATCTAATTAAGAATATAATTTGTAATCCAATTGGATTTAAGTACAAATAAAATAGCAACTTATGTATGATACTTCGTTTTTGTTTACTTTGTGGTGCATTACAAAATTACGTCGTGGCTATCAATAATAGGTAGGTACTATGAGTTCCCTTAACAAGATTTTGCGATTTTGTTTATTTTCCTAAACAAACAAATACCTCTGATCGTTGCCAATTAACATTTTCTAAAGAGAAGACGTAATTTAGGAAGATTTCAAATTTGCGATTCCCAATTTCCGAATTTTTCTCACCCAGTTTTCCCCAACAAGGCATTCACGTTCGGGACAAAGTGCCCGCTTTAATTAAGGGTCTGATAGTGATCGTACACACAACACTTCAACCTTGGAATGTATCCAAGGGAATGTGAAATAAAGGGATACGAATACGACAATATTGATTTCTGTATATAGTAGTTGTGGTCTGATTATAGTCAATCGAGCAAAAATATTTCTTAATAATAAGAAGAAAAATAATACTTCAACTATTATACCGTTCATCGATATTTTTTTCAAATGATGCCAGTCATGTGAACTATTTTATTTAACTTTAAGTGGTGTTGATTTCAGTTGTTATGGATTTGAGCAGTATCAAATAAACAAAAATACAAAACTTTATCGTTAGAATATTTGTAGCATCATTGTTTAAGGTTGAACTGGCCGGCCGCTTCTCCATACAAACGCCGTAGGGTGATAACTCCCGTATTTGAGACTTTAGGTCCAGAATTAAGAATAACACCGATTGATATCGTCATTATCTAGGCTTGTATGATGCCGAAATTTTAAAAAGATAAATAAGTTGAAAGTTATGAGCCTTGAAAATATTATATGAAAATGTTTCGAAGCTCATAACTCTCAAGTTAATTATCTTATTAAAATTTCGGCATCATACAAGCCTAGGTAATGACGAGATCAATCGGTATTATGCTTTGTTTTGGACCTAAATCCGCAAATAAGGCAGTGATCACCCAACGGCGTTTGTATGGAGAACGGCCCGGCCAGTTCACCCTTAACGTTGCAGCACACGCATCATTATTTTTTACTGAATACCCGTGTAGTAGGTACGAGTACATGTTGTAGTACGTACCTACATGATGCGGTCGTAGACACAAAATAGAAGCGATGAACTAGATAAAGGCCAGCAAATTTCCATTGATAACCTCTCTTTAATATATCAAGCAAGTACTAAGATAAGGGCCAATTTTTGTAGTATGTAAGGTAGTATGTAGACCTCTCTACATCCATGTAGAGAGGTCTACATACAGTCTCAATACACGATGGAACATTAAGAGATACTCTCTTCTTTAATTTGGTCTCCTGTAGCCACCAACCCGTCATCCCCCTATTAAGGTAATCTAACTTTAATTTCAATAAATAGTATTTAAGTAATATAATTATGAAACAACACATGATGTTGACTCATAATCTTATTTTTCTAATATCTTTAGCAAGTAACATGATTTGGAAATGAGTTAAGGAAGTGATGTTTATGAAAATATTAAGTAGTAATAACAATTATACCGAATTTGGAACATCAAAGATCAATGTTTAATTAACTTATAATTAAAACAAATGACTAACATTATATTTTTCGCAACATTTACGATATGCTTGGAAAGACTAAAAGACTACTTACGAAACGAATAAACATGTATCAATCTTAACAAATTATTAACCTAATTGAAGCTAGAAAGAAGCTCACCGCAATATTAAAAAGATACTGTCAAATAAGTGAATAATAACGAATATTTAAAAAAAAAAACATTAAACGTTAAATGATTTCTTAAAAATACTAAAAATATACAACGATATATCCAGAGACAACTCCGCCTAATTTTCCTGATAAGCCGACGTGACGTCATAAACGACACGTAGCCAAACTGGAGGAATTTTCAACTCATTCCTTTCTACACGAAGTATCCACAGAAGCTCTTCGAGCGCACGATAGAGAAAAAATATTTCAAACTATATATGTATTGGGTACATGAATTTCCGCAAAGCAACGCCTGAATCTATTCCTTATCAAAGTTTAATCAAAAAAGTTACATTATGTTAATTTTACGTTTCAGTTTTATCCTCCTAAAAACAACAGAAATTATTATTCTTGTTGGTGGCAAACCAAATGCCCAATGCATTTGGTGGATGCTCACTGGACTAACTACCTGAACTAAAACCTTTACCGGTTACCAAGCAAAGACTCACCTTTATATATTATAGTAAAATTATTGATAAGCTAAACGACAGTTGTTACACATATTATCACTGCCCCACACTGTTTCACTCAAATCAATGCCAGGTTTCATGTCACCAAATACTCACTTTCACCCAAATATTTATTTAATCCGCATCAACATTTGATCGACATTGAGTGTGTATTCGTTTTGTGTGATAAAATCAATATATTTGATTTAAAATTCACTCCTTGTGGAACACTATAACCTGCTAATAATTCATCTTGTTCACATGAATAATATTAAAATGGATGACATAATAACTTAAACTGAGCCTATAGACGCATATAAAGATCAAAACTGCTATCTTTAATAGCAGTAGTGGTGGAGGTAGACATTTGTTTTATTTTATTTTTATTATCTGAAAAGCCTTTATCTTTTGACTACTATCTAACTTGATGATAAGTGACGATACGATTTCACTTCAGGATAGCCTGGCGAGCATTCGCAAAATGCCCTACCACCATGCTATAACGACTGCTATCCTAATACAACAACTGCGACCGACGGCTGAGCGTCTCTCCATTAACCAACAGGAGTTGCTTCTCAAAGTATAATAATAAGATAAACTTTATAATGTGTTTGCTTTTCCTGTACATATATGTTATTGGCAAAATTGTGGTCTGGCAATAACAAAACAAATTTAGTCAGAGATTATCTTTTTTTGGAAAAATTACATAAAATATTATAAAAATAAATTATATTAAATGTAATCCGCCTACTTCGCTAAGGTGGTATCGTTTATTTTAGTTTTTGTTAGCTTACATTTTGAGTAACAAGATTAATTATTATTAACAAGATTCTGGTGTTTTGCAGGATCAGATAAATTTGTGTGACACATTTCATCGATGTTTCATTGATACATGAATAAACATACAATTTCGCCTTTAAAAAAGGAATTATCACAAAAAGGAATTATCAAAATATATATTGACAAATATTTGAAAGCATAAGTTTCTGTGAGTTTTCGTGTAGTGACCACCTAGTGAATGAAAATTAATGAAATTTAGTACATATTATTGATTAGGTTTCCTTATTTTTATGTTTAATAGTATGAGCACTATCTCACCTGTGGGTAAGTGATGATGTGGTCGAAGATGTTGTTCAGGTTAATAACTGGCTCTCAAGGACACCTGCCGGACACATCGTTATGTGCTTGGCGACAAATTTTCTTGAGGTGTGGGTGGTGGGTGTGCCACTTGAGGGTGGTAGCTAACAGGCGGGCATTCGTAAAATGCCTTACCACCATGCTGTAACGACTGCCATCCTAAGACGCCAACCGGGACCGACGGCTTAACGTGCCCTCCAAAGCACGTAAGCGCTCAGTAGTAATGTCACTAGTCATGCATCACCGACAGCGGTCATTCATCCAACTCATGACCGCGGCAGACGTTGCTTAATTTTGCTGATCGGTTAAGAACAGGTAAGCTAACTTCACTACGAACTTTTTAAAAGGTACTAACCTTTTAAAAAGTTCGTAGTGAAGTTAGCTGTATAACAACATTTTTGCCATCCTTATTTAATTTTATTGAGTACCTATAGTTACTGTATAGCTAACTATAGTTACCTATAGTTACTGCTATACAGTAACTATAGGTACTTTTACTTTACCTTGCAGTTATTAAAATTACAGAAGAAATACAAATATTCTTTTGTAGTACATCTGTAAACACAATTCGGAAACATATTGAAATTAATTAGCAGACTCAGAAAACATACCCACAGAAGCCAACGAACTTTTTACTTTTCAACATGTTGTCAAAGGCGGCCACAGCAGCTTGTTAATTTCAGTTAAAAGCTTTCCCCTCACATACCTAACTAAGTAACATTTTATTAGCTTCTGTTCGTGAGTTTTGAATATTACTGCAACATATTATAAATTGTATTCTGAGTACTGTTCAGAGAAGGTACCAATTCTGACATTAAGAACCGTAAAAACTTTTAGTGGAAAATTTATACACATTTATGTTTTATTTTATTTCCGAAATTTGTATTTAATAGATATATCTTAAAAGTGAATACTTATGTCATAGAATAAAAGTGATCTTTAAACCGTATTGATTATATGGAGTATAAGTGCAAGCACCAAGTTATAAGTGATGTGTCAGTGTCTTTGTCACTTGTGGCGTAATACTTCTATTATAGGCAAAGGTTACCGCTTAACGTAACCGCCGACGTTGGCGTGTTCATACACAATATCCCATAAAAACATACACTTTCTCATGGACCAATATGAGTAGGATGTGAGTAGAAACGCTTAATAAAAATAGCATAATGATATTGTGTGGATGGAGGCAAAACCTAAACAATGTTTACCTGATGCGTTTATATTAATACTAAGTTCTTTTTTTTCACCGGCAGTGTGCCTTCAATGACAAAAACGTTGTTTCATTTTATTCGCAGTTATATACACCGTGTCCCAAAATTCAACGATAAGCCGGCATCGGTGCATGGACCTACTCATGACTCCTCAAAAAAAAAAAAAAAATTATAACTGTTTTTTTTTATTAATTACAGAGACTTTTATAAATTTCATCGATATTCGATACCCATTATGCTATTTTCAACTACCATGACCACAATTTTTGACATATTTTTGATATTTTTTGTGCATTAGCAACCTAAGAAGGACGGCTATCTACCACAATCCTTTAAAATTACAGAAAGTCTGTAGTTATTTTACAAAAATGAGAAAAAAAATACTTTTTTCTTATAATTTTCATAGATTTTGACATTCTATGCACTTTCTATAGTCTGGGTTAAAAAAAAAAGTATGGACACTACCATGGCAAGTTTTATTAAAAGTTGGCGCAACTTTATAAAAGTCTCTGTAATTAAAAAAAAAAGAGTTATAATTTTTTTTTTATTTTTTCCCGAGTAGTCATGAGTAGGTCCATGCACCGATGCAGGCTTATCGTTGAATTTTGGGACACGGTGTATATTATGTTTGCTGATTTTAAGGTTTTGGTAAATATTATAATCTTCATTTCAAATATTCTCACTTCAATCCGCAATACCTATAATGGTAATGTTGATGAATTAATGTTTAACATTAAAAATAAACTATTCATAGTATAGTCCCCGTGTGTGGTGCCGGGTTAGAATTGAACCTCCCCATATCATCCCGTGGGAGTCGTAATAGGCGACTAAGGGAAAAATATTGGATGGTGGGCAGCAGTGCCTTCTTAAGAACTGCCATCTTATACTGCGATCCCCAAGACGCCTACCGAGCGTGGGGATTATGGCAAATACCCCCTTTATAGAGGAGGCTGTGTTGAGCAGTGGACGATCCGGCTGATACAGTACAGTTTAGTGAAATAACCTGCTATTTATTTAAGAAGGAAACTCACATTTTTGGCGCAATGTGTAATCAAAAATAAAAAGATTCTATGTTGTTACTAAGTTTGGTAAACATTCTATATGATCATGGTTTTCGCGGGTTTCATTTATTTTCCTCATATTAAAAACCAATGTACATAAGTTAAATAAGTTATATATCGCCTCGAAAAATATTCACAATTACCTTTACAAATAATTCAGTAAATACTTTTTTGTCTTAGTCGTCTACGTTTACTTTAAACTATTGTAATATCAATCTAAACTATTGTAATTTAGACATTTTTAAACCACGTTTTTTTCACCTCGCGCTCACTGGGCGCCATAATCCCTTAGCCAACGAGAGTTCTCTTAAAATATGTATATGTTATATTTCTAAAAAAACTTCTCCATTCGTTGCAAATTGTACGTGAATGAAGGACCTGATAACTTACAATCATTATTTGTTCAATACAATATTTGTCTGAGTATTTTTTTGAAGATTGATCTCTGAACAGGTAGTAAAATTTTAGTTCAAAAGTCAGATATTCAAATTGAAGACATTCAGGGCATAATAAAATAATTGTATTTGCCCCGAATAAGTAGAGGGTGAGAACAGATTGCAGCACCTCGCGTTTATTCATCAGGCAAGTTACGAACAGGGACGTCAAGCGGGTATCTGAGGTCAGTTTGTTACCGAGCTGGCAACACTATATGGTACACACCATTTATACATTGACAGTTCAAGTAAGGCTGACCAATATGGAAGAGATAAAGCACTTCAATTTTACCCATTCGACAGCTGTTACCATCGCAAGCGAAGACCAGGAACTTATCAGTCTACATCAGTGATATCGTGGTAAAGAACGACTAGGCAAGCTCCGCTACAACCGCTTCGACATGTTCAAAGTTATTGGGTTAGTTATTGTGATATTTATTTTGAGTTCACGTAATTTAATTATGACAACAAAGTATCGTAACGGTCGAAAGATAAATCAAATAATTAAACCATTCCGGGACTTAATTTGCATAAATTTATTATTGCTTTTCTCTGTCTAATAAACTCCCTCAATATTTTATGGAGGTACAATTAAAGGAGTTCTGTTTATAAGTCAACATTTAAATATATGATTGATGAATAAATATTTATGTAATTGTTAATAAATCTTACACTCTTACAATCATACAAAGAAATAAAATTGTGGGTAGGAAGTGAAGTAAATTTATAACTGAAAGTATAATATTGTTCTGTTTAAGAAAATTAGCGCAGAAAACAATAACGCTTCATCATGTTTGATTAAATTTTAATGTCCTGTAAATATATTTTACTTATGCTTTTTTTGTACTAACGTAGACTGGTTTGGAGTCTAGAAAAATATTCCCTGATGTGTCCTTCCTGAAAAGGTTTATGCATATCCTTATTTAAAGTCTTGCGTTTACCATCATACGTAAGTAAACGCAAGACCTAAATTATTTGAATTACAGCACTAGCTGTATCGTCCTCCGTTGAAGGCATTCTCAAATGGGGGAAGGGGGGGAAGTTGCTATAATCCCTACATGTGGTAGAGGAGTCTTGGATATTGCAGTTGTAAAATTTTAATTCTTCAAGTGCTGCTTTTGCCTTTCACCTCCTGCGACTGCCACGAGGACAATTTTTTTTATTGGTTATGTAATATGACAGTTTATCAGGATTTTATATGTATTACATACGTAGTGAAATCATACATATTTTATTTTGTTTCATTGGTTTGTATATTAGTATATGAAAAATAACTTCTAACTCTCCTTCGCATCAATAATCGAAACAGGAATTGATTCCTGAAAAAGTATGAAACTGTTTAAAGGCAATGGTTCATATATGAGTATAAGTAAGTTCACCGCTTTACCACTTAGTTTCTCAAACTTTCACTAGATGGCGCCACGGGTAAAGTTAGCTCTCGCTGACGAGATTCGCCGGCATTCGGTTATGTTCGTAAGCATTATATGAAATAAAGGTCTATGCGTTCGGTGAGTGAGAAAACAAGTTTTATTTCCCCGCCAGGATTAGTACACCTTTGGACAGGGTCCCTACGAGTCGGAACGTTTTTTGTGTGAGAAACCAAGCTTAATTTAGTTCTGCAAATCGACGTGTGGTGGCGCTAGTGAATGGTATAATTGAAGCGAAAAGGAACAAAGGCGACATACAGCGGAGCATTTTGGAACTTGGAATAATTTGGTGAAGTGAATACGGTAAAGTGAAGATTAACTATTGTGAGTACATTTAATATAATAATTCAGTGACTTAGAAAAATTTGGTGTTTGTGCATGAACTTGTAAAATTTCTAAGTGTCGGCTAGGCTAGGACTTAGAATAATTTCGCGAAAAGTGACAATACGGGGAACCTATGCCCGATTTTTGATTGACGTGTACGTGTTTCCAAACACTTAGAATATTCCGTAACATTTTGTACTTAGAAAAATTCGACTATTTTTTGGAACTTGAAAAATTTTCTGAATTTATAAGATTGTTTGATTACAAAACTTAAACATGGATAAAGATATACGAGTTATGGAAGATCTGAAATCTCAGATAGAGAGAGGAAGAAATAATTTCAGAAAATCACCTAAAGAAAGAATTACGGAATCATATATTACGGCGAGATTAGAAGGTTTGGAGAATTTAATCGAGAGATTTAATACGAAACACGAATGTATCGTCGCGGATTATAGTCGTGAAGCCCTAGATGGCAGCTTGTATATGAAAAATGATGTATTTGGCGGTGGTTACGAGATGTACTTGGCGTATAAAACGGATTTAAAAACTTCATTAAAATTAATGACACCTTCATCTAATGATGAAACAGGATCAAGGTCTCGTGAGGTCAATAATGATACAATAGTTAAATTACCTACGATTTCGATACCATTGTTCAGCGGAAGATACTCGGAGTGGTCGTCATTCAAAGACTTATTTATTTCATTAGTGCATAACAACGCGGCTCTTGATGACGTTCAACGCCTTCATTATTTAAAAACACAAGTAAGAGATGAAGCTGGACAATTAATTAAACATATTCCTATAACTCAGTTGAATTATAAAAAATGTTGGGAAATGTTGCAAAGTAGGTATGATAATAAAAGGTTTATGTCAAATTGTATTCTTAAAAGATTGTTTGCACAACGTGTCATGAATTGTGAATCTGCACAAGCTCTTAAAGACCTATTAGATACTACATCTGATTGTATGCACGAATTGTCGAGCTTAGGCATTAAGGTAGAGTCTTGGGACATTATTATTATTTATATTGTCAGTTTAAAGTTGGACGCTGAGACAAGAAAACAGTGGGAGTTACATGTAAACAGTTCCTGTGAAGATTTGCCGTCTTTTACACAGTTTAAAGATTTCTTAGCATCCCGTTTCCGCGCGTTAGAGTTTGTAGAGCCGATTAAAAATAAACCTAAGTCTAATCAAATTCATACCAATGCAAAAGTTATGCATACCAGTTCCTATTCCAATGTTAACTGCCCTCATTGCCATGCAAACCACAAACTGCATTCCTGTAGTAAGTTTACCAAAGAAGACGTAGGTAATCGTCAGGATATTGTGAAGTCACTAGGGCTTTGCTTTAATTGCTTTGGCAATAATCACTTTGGTAGAACTTGTCGAGTATCCACTAAATGTCGGATATGTAATGCAAAACACCATACGCTACTACACGGAAAATCCAATGCGCTTGCAGCAGCATCGGATATCGAGCCACAGGGGAATGAACAAGAACAACCCGAACCGTCTAATGAGACGAGGAAGACCACCAACGTTATGAACCATTTTGTGACAGGAAAGGTACCTAACCAGACCTTATTAGCCACGGCCTTAGTTAAAGCCGAGTCCAAAAATGGTAATCCTCTGATACTGAGGGCACTCCTGGACCAGGGGTCACAGGCGTCCTTCATATCGGAAGCAGCTGTTCAGTTGTTACGGCTGAAGAAAATGGCCGCTAAATGCTGTATTTCAGGTTTAGGAGGCAGTCAGAGTGGCTTAACTTCAAAATATGTAGTTAAGGTCAATATGCAGTCACTCTACGATCCTACATTTAAGTTACAGGTAAAGGCTCATGTCCTAAATACCGTTACTTCAATCTTGCCAGATAAGAAATTCGTTTTGCCTTGAGATGATGACATTACCAAAGTGGTAGGTCTTGCTTGGAATCGCCGGACAGATGAGTTTAACTATAGTGTTAGATTACCCACGAACTCTTCTGTACCTCAAACAAAACGTGGAGTTATTTCGGAAATCTGTCGTCTGTATGATCCGTTGGGTTGGATAGCCCCATGCATAATTACAGCGAAGATTTTTATCCAAAAATTATGGATATCTGGTGTTGACTGGGACGAAAAGTTGCCCGAAGAATTGTTTCATGAATGGGAACTTTATCGAATGGAGTTAGGAAATTTAGTGAATTTTCACATACCTCGATGGGTTCAAAGGTCCGATGGTGACGTAAATGTAGAGTTGCATGGTTACAGCGACGCTTCATCTTTAGCATTTGCCGCAGTGGTATACCTAAGATGCCTTGCTAGCGATGGCACGGTTAGTTCGCATCTGCTGACTGCAAAGACGAAGGTTGCTCCAATTAAGCAGATATCGATTCCGCGGTTAGAGTTGTGTGGAGTGGTTTTGGTCACGAAGTTGCTGAGAGAAGTAGCTGACGTGCTAAACATTGCGACATCTAATTTACACGTCTGGACTGACTCTACGATTGTCTTGGCTTGGTTGAATGATCATCCTAGTCGGTGGAAAACCTTTGTAGCAAACCGTACTTCGGAAATACTAAGTATATTAGATGCATCTCAGTTCTCTTATGTGTGTTCAAAAGAAAATCCCGCAGATTGCGCGTCAAGGGGTATTTCAGCGTCAGAGTTAATTGACAATCAACTTTGGAAATCCGGGCCAGAGTGGCTACGGACGGATAACCTGCCGTATGGAAAACCATATTCGATTTGGACAAAAACTGATTTGGAGACTAGAACACTTAAAGCACATGCTTCAACAGTAGAAAGGACTGACGAATTTGAACACCTATGTTCTAGATTTTCTTCGCTTAGAAAACTTGTTAGAGTCGTGGCTTATTGCAAGAGATTTCTGCGATTAAAGGATCCTGCTGCAAAGAAACTCAAACCCCTACCGTACCTTACAGCAATGGAAATTCAGGATGCATTTACCTGTTGTCTTCGACAGCATCAGCTTCAAGCGTACAATGATGACCTCACCAGCGTCCTGAAAAATAAAGAAGTTAGTAAGAAGAGCAAATTATCGACACTAAACCCAATCACAGACAAAAAAGGAATATTAGTCGTCGGTGGGCGGTTAGAAAACACGGACTTACCTGATTGTAGCAAGCATCCATTCATTATTTCTGGAGAATCACACTTAGCAAAACTGATTGTATCAGATGCACACGAAAAAACACTACATGGTGGTCAGCAACTTACATGCAATTATGTACGAACAAGGTATTGGGTCACCAAATTGAAGAACTTGGTACGTTCACATATTCATGATTGTATACCCTGCATTCGTTACGCAGCGAAGACAAGAACCCAGTTAATGGGACAGCTGCCTGCATGTCGAGTGACACCTCATAAGCCATTTTTATTCGCAGGTGTTGATTACGCGGGTCCCATAAACATGAGAGTATCGAAAGGAAGAGGCCAGAAATGTTATAAAGGCTATATTTGCCTTTTTGTTTGTACGTCGAGCCGAGCCGTACATATTGAGGCAGTGTCAGATCTCACTTCAGAAGGGTTCCTGTCAGCATTCAAACGGTTCATTGCCAGGAGAGGTCGTTGCGTACAGCTCTGGAGCGACAATGGAACCAACTTTGTCGGTGCGGCAAAGGAGTTAAAAATATTATTTTCGAGCGAACGTTCTTCATTTGCTAATGAAATAGCGTCTTCGTTAGCTAATAATGGGACAGAATGGTCTTTTATCCCTCCCCATGCTCCCAATTTTGGTGGACTGTGGGAAGCAGGGATAAAGTCTACAAAACATCACTTGAGACGAATTTTACACGATTCTACGCTTACTTACGAAGAAATGGCGACAGTTTTATCGCAAATTGAAGCTTGTCTCAATTCGCGGCCGCTATCTCAAGCTAGTCCGGACCCCGACGATCTTGCACCACTCACTCCAGGTCATTTTTTAATCGGTGAACCGTTGCTCGTGGCTCCGGATCACAATTTTGTACCTTTGCAAACGACTAGTCTACGCCGTTGGCAGCTTACACAGAGAATGGTGCAGCAATTCTGGAAACGTTGGTCTCAAGAGTATTTGACTAGTTTTTTCCAAAGATACAAGTGGAAGACCAAGTCTCCTGAATTGAAGGTAGGTGACGTGGTTCTGGTGCGAGAGGATAACTTGCCCCCAGCGAAATGGCTCTATGGCATTGTAGTAGACGTACACCCTGGGCAAGATAAAATCACGCGAGTTGTGACGTTGCGTTACAAAGGTTCTCTTATTCAGCGTCCAACTTCCAAACTGTGTCCCTTACCTATCCACAGTGATAGTGCTGTTTGATAATGTTAATGTAGGTTAATGTGTTCTTTGTACATGACTGTGAGTTTTCATAAGGTCAATTGTATATGTACCTGTTTGTTTATTTAGTGAAGAACTATGTCTAGTTCCTTCGTTTAGTCTAATTGTTTAGTAGTAAAACTGTTTATGATCTATGTGTTTACAGTCCACTAGAATATATTGTTTTAAGATTTTAAATATTGGAACTAGTTGCTTTTCTTAAGATTATATCGATGTTAGTAAAACACTCAACATAATTGTTAAATTACGAACTTTGCCAGTGGAGAATGTCGACGTTACAAGTAGCTTTGATTCTGTAAATAACTAGTGACAGCCTACAAAAGGAATTGTATTGTATTCGTTAGAAGTCAAGTTAGGAAGGACTACTCGTCCTTGGTGGGCGGTATGTTTAAAGGCAATGGTTCATATATGAGTATAAGTAAGTTCACCGCTTTACCACTTAGTTTCTCAAACTTTCACTAGATGGCGCCACGGGTAAAGTTAGCTCTCGCTGACGAGATTCGCCGGCATTCGGTTATGTTCGTAAGCATTATATGAAATAAAGGTCTATGCGTTCGGTGAGTGAGAAAACAAGTTTTATTTCCCCGCCAGGATTAGTACACCTTTGGACAGAAACAGTTCTTCAAAATTCTATAAATTACTATTAATGGAACCTCTAAGCTCAAATACATCTCTTTACTTCAATTTAATTATTCATAAGTGAGCTTACAATATATTAAAACTTGTAAAGTGTGGGTCGGACCTCGCTCCTATATCGTTCCACCCGTAAAGTGAAACAGTTTTAAAGCTACATTATACATTTTATAGCAATGATGGCCGAGCGGTAATACCTATGGACTAACATGCTGAAGGTCTATGGTTCGATGCCTATCATCGGCTTGAGCTTCACCATATGGTGGAAAAACATTTTGAGAATGCTCTGTGGCTGTCTAGCTACCTTTTTAAGTGGGAAACCTGTTGGCAAGAACCTAACAGTGTGTTCCAGCCGCAGTCTTTGAGAGCCAATAAAATTACAGGTACAGTGACACTTAACAACTGTACGTCTCAATGTGATGGGCGGAGTACATTTCGTGGCTTGTGACGAAATGTTATATACATTTCGTCACAAATCACAAGGCACTTATAGCTAGGGGTTATTTTAAGTTATAGTACAGATGGCGAAATATAAGATTCTTAAATTAGTTTTTGAAATAAACCCCGTGACAAAACTGATCTAAGGCTTACAAATTTGACAGCCCTGCGATAATTTTTAATATATATGTGTACTTATCTACTCAATGAGCTTTTGACAACGACTGGCTCACAAGCACATCTGCCAAAAAACACCGTCATATGCTTGACGACAGATTTTCTACTTGCAGGTGGTAGCTAGCCACTAATACAAAACCAGCCTAGGGGATGAAACATTTCCTTTCGTTTTAATATTTTAGGAACACATTTTTTTATATTTTACAAATAACTAGAGCACCATTATTTTAAGTCCCGGGCGGAAATCATACCCTCGTCCTCCGATTTTGCGCCAGATGGGCTGTTTCATTTGACACTGGGTCGCAGAATTTCCAAGCAAAACTTTTAATTGCATAAATAGATTGTAATAGTTTAGAAACGGTTACATATTTCGAAGTTTATAACGTGGGTGATTCATAATCATAATAGCTTCACACTGCTGTTTAGATGGCTTTTATTACACTACTGACATTGCTTATTAAACTTTTATTAAGAAGTAACTGTAACTTTAATGACCGTTGTATTTGGGCATGAGAATAAAAAAAAAGTTTACTTTTATGTTGCTGGATAATCAAATCGGTTGTTGTTTTAGGATAGCGTTCTTTCTAGCATGATTGTAGGGCATTTGCGAATGGCCGCCTAGCTAGCTTTGGGGTTTCTAAATTCTCCAATATCAATTAGTGTATAAGTTCATCATGGCAATGCCGTCAGCGTGTTGGCCTCTGACAGTGACTTTAAATTTAATAGGTATAAAATAATAGACTATAATTATAACACATATTATTTGTTTATTTTAACCATACTTTGTAAGTAAACCACCTAAATGTTTTCCAGCAACATTATGAGTTTTTTAAACACAGTTTTCTGTCCCCAACAGCGAAAAAATTCAGTAATTCACTGTTCCAGCACACCTGTTTCATGTCAGCGCCCTGCAGTCATTAATCTCTCCGGTACCGGTCACTAAATTACCCGTACAAGCTTTGGAACAAGAGAATTTTATATTTTCCATGCGCATAACATTCCATATTAAATCCTTGAAGAAAACTGCCTGAATAATACCGTTTTATAGGCGTCGCTGTCTTTATGTGGAAGTAATAAAATGTATCGTATATTGCGAAAACTTTATTTTTTTTAGATTTATAAAATTACAATCTAGATGCTCAAATTTTTATTTGTTGAAAGTAGGTACAAATAGTTCGATAAAATAAATTTAGCTCTCGACATTCAGCCAGTCAACTGGTGTACAAGTATTAAAATCAGATTACATACATCAATAATCATTTTGTTAATCTATATATACATGCATTAAATAAAAAGGTGTATTAAATAATATTATAAAATATATTATGGAATTTGGTCAAGTAAATGTAATATTCACAAAACCTAGAACGCATTTCTGTACGCATAGAGGCGACACGAACCTTTCTTTAAAAAATCATCAACAGTATAAAAAACTATAAAAGCAAACATTTGAACGTTGATATATATCAATATTAGAAACCATCCAATTGCAATAACAAATAGAACACTCAAGGTTCCTTACGAAAACACAACTATTTCTGTTGCGTTTAACAAAATATCGTTATTTTTCATTTCAGGATCTTAAGCTGAAGTCTGCCTCGTACTCGGAACAGCAATCACACAATGCCATGATTGATGATTGCACCTTGTGTGTCTATGAGAGCTGATAGGCTAGCCTTTGCCACCATCTCACCTGACGGTAAGTGATGATGTGGTCGAAGATGTTGGCCAGGCTAAGCTAGAATTACTGGCTCTCAAATACTGCTGCCGGAACACAATCTTAGGTTCTTGGCGACAGATTTTCTACTTGAGAAGGTAGCTCAGCTCAGGTGGACATTTACGAAATGCCCTTCCATCATGAAGTGAAGCTCAAACTGGCAGTGCGGGGATTGAACCATCGACCTGGGGCATGGTAATCCATAGCTATTACCGCTCAGCTATCACTGCTACATTACTTGGAGGATGAAGTGGATCTTTAAGTGATGGAAGTCGGTTGCTTTTTTATTAGTCTCTAAAGCTCTGGACAACGTAACCTTGTATGCTATATGTATTTTGAAGCCCCGTTGATGAATATTTAAATGAATTGTTAGTAAGAAATTCATATTTAATGACAAGAAAAAAAAAATTAAACACATTTCAAGCGATGATTCTTGTGCCTTATTTTCCTGCTAAGCCGCTGTGATATTTAAACGCCACGTGGCCTAAACGGGAGATTTTTTGTCGCGTAACGTTTTTACACAAAGCATCATTAGGAGAACTTAAGTCTTTGAGGGCACGATCGCAAATTTATTTCTAATAAGGCACCTAGTGCATGAGGAGTTTTTTTGAGGGAGTTTTTTTTCTTTTTTTATGTTATTGTAACGGAACAAGTTAGAGGCCACCTGATGTTAAGCGGACTACCCTCTGCCTGTAACAGATGCATTTAATTAAAACTTTCGTAAGTAGTACACATATTTAAACAATTTCACTTACGTTAATACAGCCGAGTAGTTCGATCTCGACCGGTTTCGCGACATTCAGAGTCGCTTCATCATGGAGTACGTACGCTCCCGACCGCGTCCGCGCAAGTACTGTTGTTTTTTTGCGCGGCGGCGGCAGCGGCAGAGTGGGCCGCGCGCGCTAGTGCTCGCCTTGCACGCTCCGTCGGTACCGCCGGCGGCGCCGGCACAGGTCCACAATCTTCGTTATCTTCGTCGTCGTCACTGCTGTCGCTTATAACCAAACTTCCCGTACACGCCGTACTAATTATGTCTTGCAACAAGGTGTTTAATCGACTATACTGTGCGGTACTGTTCAGGACTGGCTTCCACGCTGGTGCCAGCATCCATCCACGGTCGCGGTTAAAATTGGGATAACGGCTAATTTCTATAGCTTCTCGTACTTTCCGGGGTATTAGAAACTTCTCCCTTGCTAAGGCGGTAGCCTTGTCCGCGTGTAAATGAGAGTTAATTAATTAAATAGCGCTCAAGTTGCATGTAGGCACTGTTGCAATGCACTGTTTCTATTGATAATCATAATGCAAACTATGGCGTGAATTTAATTAAAGTTTTAGCCTTGGATACTATTTACCCCAATTCAATAAGAATTACCTGAACGAGAGCGATATATCCTAATCTCAAGGTTGAATAGGTATTTTATCGCGCGCGAGTAAAACCGTGGAAGTGATATACATTCTAATTTTGTTTACCCGTTTTAGTAAGTATTCATTCCATAAAATACAAACTCAATATCATTATGGTACCTAGTTGCTTTTGCAAATAGGAATCGTTAGCAATTTTTATTACGAGTAAGCGAACCATCCAACTCATTAGTATCTTGCCTACAATAGATTTGTAATAGTTAAACAATATGTTAATTCATACATTTACTAAGGCTCTGATAACTAATAACGTTTCGTAGACGCTATCATTTGATATTAACGCATTTTGTTAATATAGAAGTGGAAATTAATAAGTAAGCTATGTTATATTGAAAATTACACTGCATAAAGGTATCGTGTGCATTTTATATGATCATCTTTCTCTTGTATATTTTATAAACTTGGTTGAAATCATGTCTCATTGTATCAATCATTATAAATAATAGCTGTTAATAAAACAAGCTAAGTTTCAGTCGCACACCAGGATTTCATACCAAATAAATAAAATATTTTTTTATGAATCACAAAGGGGTCTAATCACGCACGAATTAACATCAAAATAATAATATTTTAACTTGAGCGAAACGTCGAGGTTAGTCAAAATATTATTATTATGATCTTAATTCGTGCGTGAGTAGACCTGTTGAGGATAGTAGGTTATTGTTTTTTAAAAGATGATATTTTATTCATTTGTTAATTATAGTTTTACAAGTTGTCAAGTCATTTTTATTACCACGTCTAACTCAAAAACTAAAATGGATAGGAATGCTGTAATCTCTATAATATGTATCATAATACTGTCTTCAGTAAATCAGCAGAATAAAAAATAGCAAGAACTGGCACAATGTCTGTCAGAACTGCTCCAAGTTTCCCAAACTAAATTAAATAAAACGCAGTTTTTTACCTATACACAATATAAAAATAATGAAATTTTATGGTCTTACGAGTAGTTGTGATTGGCTATTATTTTTCTTTAAACGGTTGCCATATATTTTAGCTGATGTTAATAATACCAGAGTAATCTCCGGGCCGCTCAAGTATTGCCATCTGTGGATGACTTCATAAATCGTTTAAGTATATTAAACGATTGGGTTTTGTACGTCAATACTAATTGAAAAAAGAGTTCTTTTTACACGACTGTCCAAAAAAATAATGTTGTGTTTCAGAGTTCATGTATATACGAGTATGTTGGTGAGTTTTTTTATCCCACTATAACGGCTTAACCGATTTTAATGTGGGACCTAAAGTGGTGCTGAGAAAACAATAATTGTTTAATTTTAAGATTTCTTTCTGATAATACGTGTTAAATTTGTGTTTGAAGAAAAATCGCCAAATTTGCGCAAAGCCCGAAATCTTAACCTTAATCTTTAATATTAAACATCTTTAATTTTCACCCAGACCCCTCGTTTGATCTTCGTAATAGCCAGTTTAGTGCACAATGCACACTTACTACACAAACAAACAATATAGCCGCTTGAAGCTCACAAGTGCAGGCCCAATATGGTAACGAAGTTGTTTGCATACCGGTAGATACTACATGCTCAAATTGTATCCCCCTTCCATTATGTAACACTAATGACTTTTAGAAGAAGGTGGTATGTAAATATTATTTTTCAAAGTCTAAGGCCGAATTATTTCATGGTGGCATGGTGGTAGGACATTTTGCAAATTTACAACATGCTAGCGAATCTTCAAGTACAAAATGTAACAAAACAATCCAACAATTTGTTTTAATTTGGACTTCAATAATTTTTTTTTACTTAATTGAGGTGAAGAGACTGCTGCACCAATAATGGAATGTCTCCAAAATTTGTATGCCTTTGACATATTGTATGAATATGTCAGGTAATTATTTGACGTTCTTGAAATTGTTTTTGCTTTGATCATAACATTGATATTTTGAGATTAAATGAACAAAATATTTGCGTTTATTAGCTGATAAATTATTTCCAAATATATAGAACTAATCTAAACTAATAATGTAATAAAGAAGGAAGATGTGATTGGTTGTTTGTTTGAATAGGCTCTGAAACTACGGACCGATTTGAATGAAATAATGTATGGAAATAGTTTGAGACCCGGGGAAGGACAAAGGATAATTTTATATCCAATTGCGCAAAACGAAGTTAATGGTTTTGCGCGATAACCGAAATTCAAGCGCGGAGCCGCGGCTGGAAAGTTAATTTACAATAAAACAGGGCGCTATGCATCATTATAACCATAAAAAAAGAAGAATTAAATGTTAATTAATGCAAACAGCAAAAAAGTCTCGGCACCACCATTGCTGGTAATTGTTATTTTACGGGTAATTTTTTGAATTATTCTAAAAAGAGGTTTTAAAAATGTTAATTCTCTAAATATTTATGTGTATATAATATTTATTTGAACACGTCGAAATGTTTTTTCAGAAGCAAAATAAAGGGGAAATTAGTAGGCCGACGGTTATTACCACGCGCTACCAATTTTTCATACAATCGAAATAATAATTTCGAACTATAAGTCACTCACCACGGTAGTTCACGTTGGATTAGTATGCCGCGGCATTATCACGTTCAATGTATTCTTTTTGCTATGAATTTGTAATTTTATTCAGTAGTTCATATATGTTTAACAATTTGTTTTAATAATATACAACATTAAAATATACCAAAAAAAATATATGCTTGGTAGGTTAGCCTTTGACCACTCTCACCTGATGGTAAGTGATGATGTGGTCAAAGATGTTGTTCAGGCTTACCTAGAATTACTGACTCTCATGGACAGTTGCCGGAATACACCGTAAGGTGCTTGGCGACAGAGTTTCTATTTGAGGATGGTAGCTAGCCAGGCGGGCATTCGCAAAATTCCCTCCCACGGAATACCCACTTACAAATGCCCTCCCACCATGCTTTAACGACTGCCATCCTAAGACGACAACCGGGACCGACGGCTTAACTTGCCCTCCCAAGTACGGAAGTGCTCAGTAGTAGATAACGTCAGTAGCGGTCACCCATCCAACTCATGACCGCGGCCGGACGTTTCCTAACTTTGCTGACCGGTTAAGAACAGCTAAACAATTTTCGCTACGAGCGCTTCAATAATATATACATATATACTCGTGGAGTACCGGGGTCGTAATGAAATCCTTTCTATCCTCCAGTTGTATTGTGGGAGAAGTAGCAGCAGCTTCTGAAAAACTGCTATTTTACAACATTGCGATGCCCAAGAAGTCTGCCAAGCGTGGGGATTATGGAAAACCTTTCCGCTCTCATTGTAGCAGGCATACAGTAGGCAGGCAATTCATTCTGTTTAATGTAGTTTTTAATTATTTATTTTAAATAAAATTAAAATTGTATCTTACTCGTGGTAGTTACATACATATATGTGTTGCATGGATGTTTATGACGATCACAATGAATTTCGAATATCCAGTTTCAAGTCCAGTAACTACTAAGTAAACTTTTTATTGCTGTGAAATCATTTTACTGATTGTCTTTCCACTCTCTTATCTAATAGTAAGTCATTAGGTTTGAAGATGATCCTGGTCATGATCTCAATCAGAGCTTTCAGGATATTTAATCATAGGTATATTAACACAGCTTAGTAGGTAGAATATATCTGTGTAATAAACCAAAATTTCTGAACTTCCTAAAGTTACCAGCTAACGCAGAGGGTGCGCCTACAAAGCCCGGGCTGTTTACAGGCGGTGAACGTTGCATCCGCTGGGCCTTTAATCGCTTAGAAATTCAAATTGCCTGTCATTTATTCAAGTGGCAATTAAAGCTTTGAACGCACAAAATGTTTGTTGTTCACGGATATGCGAGTATTGTTACTATAAGCGAGTAGCTAACTAGTGATTACATTTACTCATTGGATATGTGTGTCTGGAGCTAGATTAGAACAATGCTCCCTAGTTATCAGTACTAAGCACGTACTGTTCAGAGAAGAATCGGCTGGTAGAGGCCAACATATGCAAACACGCAATAAATATATAAATAACCGTCATCTACTTCGTTAACCAGATGGCAATACTGCAATATAATAAAGCACAACAGTATAAAGCCTACTACTTAAAGTCAAAATAATTAATTAGGCATCCACGACGCTTTTATAAAAATCAAATACAACTATTTACTGTTATAAATTTCAACTGCCACGTTTACTAAAATCTCATAGCCTTTTACCGTTTGTGTTTTATTATTAGTGAGTTAAACTAAAACAAATAAATGTACTTGTAAAAATATCAAAAATGTATTTTAATGTGACGTTAATAACTTCCAAATGGTACAATTTAAAAAGTCAACCTTTTATCGAAGGTCAGCGTCTATCTCACGCTAGGTTAGATACTGCACAAACAGAGTATTCAAGCCGTAGGTTAAACAAACAAGATAAAAGTGTGCTTCAGTAGGTAATCGAGCCATTCTATTTTTAGGTGCCTGACCGTTGCAGATGTGAATAAGAGTTTTCCGAAATGATGGTATCGCAAATCACGGGAACAAGGGCAAGGGAGATGTTCCTTCAGTGCATGATTGTTCATGTTTCAAGTTTCAAATATAAGAATACAAAGCCAAAAAATATATTGTTTTACCATATATTATAAACCATAACCGAATATGGCAACAGTATCAAATTTGAGGTAGTGGCTTCGGAACCTTTTTTAGCATACTCTATTATATTATATATATATATATATATATTATTTTTTTTTTTATGCTTGATCGGTTAGCCTTTGACCACGATCTCACCTGATGGTAAGTGATGATGTAGTCGAAGATGTTGTTCAGGCTAACTTGGAAGTACTGGCTCTCAAGGACAGCTGCCGGATCACACCGTTAGGTGCTTGGCGACAGATTTTCTACTTGAGGGTGGTAGCTAGCCAGGCGGGCATTCGCAAAATGCCCTACCACCATGCAATAACAACTGCCATCCTAAGACGACAACCGGGACCGACGGCTTAACGTGCCCTCCGAAGCACGGAACCGCTCAGTAGCAATGTCACTAGCGGTCACCCATCCAACTCATTACCGCGCGCGACGTTGCTTAACTTTGCTGATCGGTTGAGAACAGCTAAGTAAACTTCGCTACGAGCGCTTCATCATGAATGTTGCGTTCCCGCTGCTGTATTCAAGAGCTGACTTCTTAGTCTTGGTTTGGCCTACTTAACATCTTCGACTATGTCACTACTAACAAACAAGTTAGTTATAAGTAAAAAAAAGTCATAAACAACGTGTAATAGTCATAATACGTAGACTAAAGGATAAAATAGTGGCAAACCTAATGTAGACACAATTTAATACTTATATGTATGTAATGTATGAAATGATAACCAATGCTCTGTAATCTAGGATGCTATCGTCTGTAAACAAAAGGGATGGGAGTTGAGTTAGAGGCTACCGTTACTGGACGTCTTGTTTACTCTTTGGCTCGATTGTACAGGGATGGTCATAGGAATTGATGTATTGATGAAAATATGCCATAACTCTTAACACATTATGACTAGCGGTAGGTTATTGGAAATATTATCATTTGTATAGAGCCTTTATTAGAGTAGGTACACAAAAACAAAACAGAATACAATTTGAGCGCACTTTGAAATTTAATAGTTCTACCCGCAAAACACTAAACTAATTAACCGTCTGCTTGTTAGCCACTCCATTACATAAAAAAAACTTGCGAGGGTTCATTGAACACTTTGCAATAACTATGTTTTTTTCATAGCATTACTTCACTTTTTTATTTTACCTTGTTTTGCTCTCAATTTCTTTTGTTCATTTTTTCAATTAAGTACACTCAATTTTGAATAACTTTTTTCTATTTTGAATAATCAAGATTCTCGAACAATCTTGGAATGCCACCCAAATACCAAATAATTTTGCTGGTTTATGACACCTAAACTCTAACCTACTAATTGTAGACTGAACGTTAGGCGAAATAATTATCATTACCTAATACTTGCTCTCTAAGGTAATTAACACGTACAAAATTACATCTAACAACAGGAAAATTCTAAAGCACGAGCGAGATATAATACTGCTAACATCTATTTCTGGGGTCGGGTCTCTTACATTCTGATGGTCTACCATGGTGCGTAATTCATTGATGAAACTTATGCTTTTGTACAATTTTTTGTACGTATAAGTTTACCGTATATTGTATGCATTTACACAAATGTAAAACGAAACAGATTAATGTGCAAATAACTATACTACTATATTAATGTCACCTTTCCCCAACTGCAAAACGATATTAATTTGATGGGAGATGTTGAACGATTATCTTACCTATATTATTTTTACCAACGTATTGTCTACGGTATTTGTAAAATATCCGAGTTTTGTCGACGTACATAAAAATCTACACTTAAAAACAATATTTTTTGCGCTCTGCTTTTAATATACGCGTTCAAAAACGCAGGCGGAGCTATGTTAAAAAATGCAGTCTTTGATACGTCCCTGAGTTCGCCAAGAATACGCAACTGTATATCAAAGCTACGTATCCATTGCAATCCGACAAACGCGATACCGATTGCTCTATGCAATGAATGTTTGTTGTTTTGCAATTGTTTCACAGATTTATTGACAATCTCTAAGGGTAGTTGTTGCGAGCGCGTCGAACCTAGAATTCGATGAAATAGAGGTGCAAAGTGTAGGCAACGACGCAGGTAAATATATTGTAACTTTATGAATTGCGAGACTATTTGAGGCACTCGTTCTCCGCTCATCATTTAACTCACAATGAAAGTTAATTATGAAATTACTTTTTGGCTTGGCCTATTTTTGTTTTTTTTTTTTTTTTTTATTCATAATAGGTTCGCGTTTGACCACACCCTGCCTGATGTTAAGCATTGATGTGGTCTAAGATGGAGCACGCTTACCTAGAAGAAACCTATTTACTCTCGATTTGAAGACACCCATGTTGTATCCATCGGGAAAAACTGACGACGGTAGGGAGTTCCACTCCTTCGCAGTACGCACGAGAAAAGTGGAAGCGAAGCGCTTCGTACGAGTCCTGGGAATATCGACCATGTACGGATGGCGCCTCTCCGTTTGTCTGGACGTCCGATGGAAAAAGGGGGAGGGCGGAACCAAGTCGTGCAGTTCTTGTGCACATTCTCCGAAATGTATCCGGTAAAAGACCGATAGACAAGCGACTTTACGGCGGTGCTCGAGGCTTTGCAGCCGAGACTCCCCTCGAAAGTCGCTGCCTATTAACCTCTTGGCGCGTCTCTCAATCGACTCAAGTGCCTCGAGTTGGTATTTGGCAGAGCCATCCCAGAGGTGAGAGCAGTACTCAACACAGGACCTTACTTGAGCTTTGTACAAAGTAAGCATTTGTTCCGCTGTGAAGTACCGTCTCACCTTTGAGAGGATGCCAAGTTTTTTAGCGGCTAACTCAGCCTTTGACTCGATATACGAGCCAAAATTTAGAGTCGACGATAGAGTAACACCAAGAAGGTCTAGGTGGTCTGTGACCGGCACGGATACATCTCGGAATGTTGGAGACAGTTGGAATGGTCTCCTTTTGGCGGAAAACAGACACGCCTGGGTCTTGTTGGCATTGAACTTGACCAGGTTGGCATCGCCCCAATCGGAGACTGCCTTAAGGGACAAGTTCAATCGTTCGACCATAGCTTCTCTGAGTCTCCGGATCTCCGGCTCACTGGCTCGCGCGGTAGAAGTATAGCTCTCTACAACCGTGCTGTCGTCTGCATACCCAAAGGTACCGGGCTTTAGCAGATCGTTGATATGCAGCAGGAAGAGCGTCGCAGAGAGCACTGACCCCTGGGGAACGCCGGCATTAATACCCATTTGATCAGACGAGCAGCCGTCCACGACTACTCGTAATGATCGATCCCTCAGGAAGTCCGATATCCACGCACAAAACCCGGTAGGCAGGCCGTATGCGGGAAGCTTGCTAATAAGGCCGTCATGCCAAACCCTGTCAAAGGCCTTAGAGATGTCCAGGGAAACGGCAAGCGCTTCCCCTTGTTTCTCAATGGCCTCGCTCCAGATATAAGTGGCATAAGCTAGAAGATCCCCAGTAGACCGATTTCGGCGGAACCCGTATTGATGGTCACTGAGGAGGTCATTCGCTTCCAGGTATGCCAGGAGCCGGCTGTTGAGAATGCGCTCCATACTCTTACAGAGTATAGACGTAACAGATATGGGTCTGTAGTTGACAGGGTCGGTACGACTACCTTTTTTAGGCACGGGTTGCACATTAGCAAGCTTCCATGATTTGGGCACTGTACCAGTCTCAAGAGATAGCCTAAAGAGGCGTGTCAGGACAGGCGACAACTCAGGCGCACAAGTTTTTAAAACAATTGCAGATATACCATCAGGACCACTGGCTTTATTCACGTCCAGATTGCGTAGTGTATTCCGAACTTCCTTTTGACGAATGCGTATGTCATTCATGACAGTTTCGCTTCGTGGTAGAATTGGAGGAGTCGCGATACCAGCATCAAGACGTGAAGACTCCGCAAACAGGGAAGCAAACAGGTTTGCTTTCTCTGCAGCGGTGTGAGCCAGCGTTCCATCAGGATTCTGCAGTGGAGGCAGTGAGGGGCGGCAGAAGTTCGATTCAACCGCTTTAGCTAGGGACCAAAACGCTTTACTACCCGTGGGGTACGAAGCAAGCTTGTTCCCTATTCGGCCAATGTGGTCAAAACGAGCCTTCTGTAAGACCTTTTTACTGGATTTGGCAGCGTTGTTAAAAGCTCTCTTCTTTAGGTGTATATCCTTGGCCTTATGCTTACGAGCATCAACCCAGGCTAGGTATGCCTGATGTTTTAACGCCTCAGCGCGTCCACATTCAGGACCGAACCATGGGCGAGCTTTGCCGGACAATGGTACGTCAGAGAATGGAATGAAGTATTCCATTGCTAAACGCAACACATCGGACACGGCATTTGCACATGCGGTAGGATCACCAGAAGAGAAGCACACAGACTGCCAAGGAAAAGATGCAAGGAAAGAACGCATCTCATCCCAATCTGCTGATTTGTATCGCCACATCCGCCGAGTGCCTCGAGGACTGGGATCGGGCGGGGAGTAGACGGATACAGATTTCACCAGACAATGGTCGGACTTACCTAACGGTGAACAAACCGACACCGAGTAGCGGTCTGGATCAGTTGTCAGCAGAAGGTCCAGGCAATAGGCCGTGTGAGACTCAACATCGGGTACCCTCGTGGCTCCTTGGACCAGCTGGGTGAGATTTAACGCTAACGCAAGTTTTCGCGTCTCTCTACCGGCATGGTCGGTGTCCTGGTATGGGTGTAGCCAATCCTGGTGATGGCCATTAAAATCCCCCAGAAACACCAGTTGGGCAGTAGGGTACTTCTGTTGAGCTACGTCCGCCACCTCACTGAGGTATTCGGTGAGCCTGGTTGTCCCCTGATTTCCACTATGTGAGCGGTAAACACAAGCGTAGAGAATTTTCTCAATACCTGTGTCCACCAACGCCCAAAGTACAGAGAACATGGGGTCTTCAAATTTTCGGAGACGCCGAATGCAGATGTCATCCCGGGCATATACACATACACCCGCGTGCGATTTGAAGTTGGACTCCAGGTTGTACCCTGGGTATGTAAGGTACGACACGTCGGATGGACAACCAATCTGCGTCTCCGTGAGAAACAGGAGGTGAGGTTTTTCTGTCTCCAGGTGGTAATGGACAGGGACGAGATTAGAGTGCAAGCCTCTTATGTTGCAGAAGTGCACTTTCAGTGAGAGGGAGTGCAGCCGCTGTTTAAACTTTCTCTCATTTTTGTTTCTCTTCATGTTTTGGGAGTAAAAATAGGTTGAAAGCCGGCAGTAGAACGAGGCATTACGACCAGTAGACCCCGCGAAACACAACGAAACAGCACACATCGAAGGGGGACTAGTCTGGAGACTGCGGGGACGCCCGAGCCCCCCCAGAGATGTCCATCTCGTCCTCTCACCCGGTTGCCGACCGGCGTGATGGCGCATCTCTGGGATTTTTCACAGTTGGCGGGACAGCCTTTCATGAGTGGCTAAGTCACAATTGGGTCCCCTACTGACTGCGGTCGGCCAGCGGTGCACCGTGCCTCGGATCCCGCTACCCTCCGCGACTAGTCGCCCAATGCGGCCGAACGATGTGCTTCTTATTCAGGCTACTTGGGATGCTACTGTTCTGACCCGACTTTCATACGGCGTCACTGGACATCGCGCCGGAACACGACTAGGTCGTTTGGCGGCGTGGCTTTGTCCAGTGGGTGGTCACTAGCCTTGGCCGAAGCCTACCACCAGTTTGTCATCTGATTAGCACCACCCGGGGACCACGTGTAGGGAATCGCTATAGGGTACTCTCCTACGGACGCGGACGACTCAGCCCCCAAATATTTATGTATGTTTTTAGAAAAAATATTACACAAATTAGCTGTACTTAATTATCTCTAGTCAATGATACCCCTTGAACTGCAATAGTTATATTTTGTACGGCTTCCTTCTCATTAATAAAAAACTATATTTAATTTCTAGTCCAATCAATGTCTTTGGGTCAACGTACACAAAAATAAATATTTCACATTACATTACTTTTATTATTATTTACTAGAATAAAAATATTTCAGGTTTGTTTATTCATTCCATTTATGAGCCGGTGACATACGGATGGACGAACGTATAGACAAAAGTATTTGATTAAATATTGAAGCCACTAACAGTCATTATGATGATAGAGCGTCCCAAATTCACATGATCATATTTCTATTGAAACACTGAACTGTTGGCTCAGATTTGCCCTTTGAGTTAGGTGCCCTATAAATAAATAAAAAAGCCTGTGTTGTTGCACAAACAATTTCTTTTTAAATTGTTTTTGACAGTTTGTGGTTAGCTGGTGGCGCACTACTACTTAGCTAGTTCATGAAATAAATATTTGAATTATTCAGAATGTGACAGCATCTTTTAATGAGGAGATCAATCTTCTCTCTACTTATAATAAGGATAATAAGACTTAGAAATGATATATACATATCTATCACACACATAAAAAAGGTACAAATTAACAACAAATAGCATAGCTTTTCTCCGAATAACATGAACAACTACGTTCAGTAACGAATTTCAGTAACCACATTGGAGTAACGAGAAAGCACGTTGCATAATTGAAGTTGATTGCTAGTTACATACTTGCGTCGCTATTGCAAGGGATTTATAGTTATCATTAACTATGTTCATTGCTGATTTTTTTGATACAGGTTTTATGAATTTATATTGAAGACTTAACATAACGTAGAATTATAAAGAAGCCACGAGTATATTGTTATGTGTAGTAGTTCGTCTTACGTTAATAATTTATAAATAAATATGTAATCTTCTGAAATCAAATATTACATTAGCTGTGTTTAAAAATATATACAAATTAATCATTAAAGAAAAATGCTTAGTTAGTTTGACTTCAATTAACGAGAATTTATCAAATCTAACCATTCTCGTCAGATTTCTACGAAAATAGAAAAATAAATAGAACATTAACCTCCTTTGACTTGAGACCACAACGTAAGTAAATTTTATGCAGGCAAAGTTACCGGCGGTAGTTGTATAAACGACTAATAATATGACTAAAACAGTACCTTAGCATGTTATATTTTATAATGCTTTTCTGCAAACACTTTGCTGTGGGTTAACATATTTTTTGGCAATTTAAAAAGGTTTACTGTGTGCGCGCGACTTTTGGTCGTTAGTATAAGGCTAACGTTAAGTTAATAAAACTAAACCACGTTGATTATAAAATAATCAAACTAAAAAATGAAATGTATGAAAGATACTGTTCATATAAAAGTGGGATATCATTATGTAAAAAAGTGGATCATATCAAATAAAACACTGTCGTAGAATTAAAGTTTATAAGTTGTATTTCGTTATCATAGTATGTTTATGTTATAAACCATTAAACTGTTTTATTCTCTTTTATAATAGTCATCTTCAACTATTTTAAACGAGAATAAAACGACTTCACAATGGACTTTTTAGCATTGGTGTTATTTAATAACACCAATGATAAAAGTCTATAGTTATTTAGTTACACCTATATGACTAAACAGAACTTAGTACTGTTTTAGTCATATTATTAATAAAATGCACGTTTATACAACTACCGCCGGTAACTTTGCCTGCATAAAATTTACTTACGTCGTGGTCTCAAGTCAAAATAAGGAGATAACGTGCAAAATTTTTTTTAATCTATGTACTTACTTATCTTAATAAAACTGCGTATTTATAAACCAAATGGGTTCTTTCGTTACGGAGGTAAAAAACACGCACATTTATTATTGCATATGTAATAGTATAACAAGGTTCTGGTAAAGTCGGCTATTTTAAAGTTTACAAAATAATTTTTTTATTTATAACTAGCGGCCGCCCCGGGTTCCCCGCGGTTATTTAACAAATATTTATATAAAACTAATGTTTACAACCCCCGTGGGGTGCCGGGTTAGAATTGCACCTCCCTATATCATCCGTGGGTGTCGTAAAAGGCAACTAAGGGAAAAATACTGGAAGGTAGGCAGCAGCGCCTTCTAAAGAACTGCGATCTCTCACTGCGATCCTCAAGACGCCTGCCAAGCGTGGGGATTATGGCAAATATTCCCTTGATAGGGGAGGCTGTGTTCAGCAGTGGACGATCAGGCTGATACAGTACAGTACAGTATAATGTTTACAAAATATTCCATAGCCTATGTTCATCAGAGATAATGTTGAATTCTATTAGTAAAAGAATTTCTCAAATCGGACTAGTAGTTTGTTAGTTTATTAATTGCATACAAAATACAAATCTTTTCTCTATATAATATAAGTGTAAATTGATCAAAAAATTTACAACAACTACAAACTGTTTAGTAGACAAAAATATAAAGTACATGAAAAGCTAAATGCCATATATATTAATTTCCAAACTGTTAGAGTATTCAAGTGAAAGATTCAATTCATATGAATCATTCATTTTCTTAATTGTAAGAACCAAGTTCTTTTAAGAACATTTCGAAAAATCTTTAGTACATTACTTAAGAGGTTGCTTTTAGTGGTTTATTTACCCTTAGGGGTGAACGTTGTGTTTCTGGCACATCCGACGTGCGACACGCCCTTTACATTAGCTCTTTACTACAATACGAACCTGCTATACGAGCGGTTGTGGTATTATATGTACTTGGTTTAATTTTGCTTGGTATACAATTGTAAGGTCAAATAGGTACGTATTAAAATTTCAAACATGTACATATTAATTTTAAAAAGTAAAAAACCCGACTGCAAATTATTTATTTTTATTAAGCGTTTTATCGTTCCATTGAAATGAAAACCACAACTTATGTATATTTATGGAACCTTTATATATAGCCCTACATTTTGATATCCCACTCGAGGGGCTAAAAAGAAAACAAAATATCACGTCTAAAATTCACGAGTTTTTTTATGTACCTAGTGTCACTTGCGCTATTAAGACAAATTAAACAGTATCATATACATTATATATATGGTTGTGACTCTTAATCCACCAAAAAAGATCGTCATAAAACTACTTGGAGTCATCAGAATTGAGTGCGGTATGCACTCGCAAAAACTAGGCGGAAAAGAAAAATCACAAACATCGATGTATTTACGAGTGTAACTTGAAAAGCTCATTTTCTAAATACCTCCAAACAGAAAAAGAAGTTGCTTACTAAGGACATGTTTTATATGACATAATTGGTATCAACTGATGAAGACTATTATTATGATTTATTATTAGAACTATTAATATGGGCTACATTAATTTTATATTATTTTGTAGACTTTTTGGCTAACGCTTCCTGTGACCTTATAAAATATGTCTATATCGTCAAATCTTTTATTGTGGCTGTTCTGCAATCTGCTAACCAGTGAATTAGAACAAAAAAATAAACACGATTATTATTTAACTATATGTTAACTTTTCAGACATTTTGCTTTCTTTCGTTCAATTTTAGGAGGCGATTTGCAAGTGAATACCGAAGTACATCCCACATTGAGTTTGACATAATATGATTTAAGACAAAATAAGGTATCATTTATTGTGGAACAGTTTTAATACTTTTATATAACTTTAAGAACACCTACCTGCATAAAAATCTGAGATCCCACCACGACCACATCTAATTAGACTTAAATATGAAGCCAGTTATTTAGGCTACAACATTGATTTGATAATGACGTAATGTTTATTATCCCACTAATCGTCAAATAAAAATGATCTAGTGCGCGATCAAAAACAATGAATGTGAATTCAACGGCTGCATAAAACGTTCACAGGAAATTAGTTTATTAGTTCGCGGATTATGAGGTGGTTAGGATGCTGATGTTTGACCTAAAACATATGCCACATTAGCCTAGAGTGACCATTGTATGAATCTGTGCACTTTTGTTGTAAAATTCCTACAGATGTTACGGCACGCACGGGGGAAAACTTAAATTATATATGTGAAAAATATTTTAACAAATTATTTTAGAGGCTTTTTCTCAAAATTATATGATAATTAAGATAAGTCAATAATGCTTTGAACATTTCATGTTTACAAACCTTAGCAAATGGAGAAAAGCATTTTTTTTTCAAAAGACGTAACTACCTTTCGTTTCTGTAAAGTATAAAATGGTTTGTGGTAGCCGGTACCATGTTGATTCATAACATTGACCTCTCATTATCCTACTTCTACTAGTTATTCTATACATTTGAGTGATAGAAGTAAATTCCGTTATTTTTAAAATATCTTGTTACTCCTTTTTGTGAATATCAACAAGATCATTCACTCACATAAAATACTGTTCACCATTGACAAGGGATACGAAAACTATTAGATCATTGAGGAATGCAAAAAGACTTCTCAGTTCATGGACTATACTTAACTATAAAATTATCTAACAGTTTTTGACAAAATTTATATAAAATGAACACAGATGTATCTTCTACCCTACAAAGAAATAAAATTTAAAACAAAATTGAAATGTTAATCGCGTAACTAACATACAAAAGTAAACATTCAGATACAGACCTTTTTGGAAGATGATGAAAAATCTACGAATAATATTTATTCGTAGTAAAAAATATTATAGTAGTAATCAAATATTTTAAGACATATAAAAATAATGACCCCAAAATGGATGCCCATTCTTTTCGCAGGGGCTCTATAATAATAGGTAGGGTAATATATATTAAAGGGTAATATTTTCATATTGAACATTGCGAAAGAGTCTTTCAATGTTTAAATTTGCATTTAACCATTATAAGAGCGCCGTTATGTTAGCCGCAATTGAATATATGATTTTGACTGGATAGAAAATATAAAATATAATTTTATGTTTGTGATTTGAACATTAGGACAATAGATCAGGTTTTGGTCTTTCTAAAAACCACATTGAGGCATAGCTGTGTGTGAAACTTTATTAAAACTTTTACATACAGTTTTACTTTATTCAAACTTTACTACAAACAGTGACAATCACAATTACAATCCCAGTATTGTATAAAGATAAAAAAGCGGTGCCAGGTTTTAGATAAGCAAAGACAAATAAAAGGTCCTTTTTAGGTAATTGTGTACGGTTTTATAACAAAGTTCCCAAACATATTACAACGCTCACAGAAGGGAAATTCAAGTTGCAAGTGAAAAACATATTGATTAATAAATCCTACTACACGGTTTCTGATTACTTAAACGACAAAATGCCTGGACAATTCCGCCTCTGCCAAGCTATTGCCTGTCACCTACATAATTTAAACAAATATTCTAATAACTTTATTTAGTGAGTATGTAACACATTGTTATAAGACGTTTAAAAGAATAGCCACGAGTTTCTTGCCCGTTCTTCTCGCAGTGGCTCTATACAATTAATTGGCTGAACGTGGCAGTACAATGTAGAATATTTCAATATGTACTAAAATTTGTAATTGACCTTCATAAGAGCGTCGTAGACACCTAAATTGAATAAATGATTTTGACTTAGACTTTGACATTGAGGTGGGCCCCAAACTTGTTCCGTCACAATAAAAAAAAAGGTATCAGCAAAAAAGTTTAACTTAATGCAAATAGTAAAAAAATATGTAGCCATGTTTGAAATGTGTTTTAAATGATTTGGAGATTTCTTGCACATTGGCAAGAATTTGTTACTATAACTGACGGAGTAAAACCAACGGACTTAAAGGATGGAGGAGGAGACAGAGACGGAGAGTTGACAGAGACAAACGCCAAGGACTGATCGGTCCACGACGATGTTGTCACCTGACAAGATAATTTTGAGCTGTGACTTACTCACCAAGCTCTATTTGCAGAATATATCACGGCTTTTGGAACAGATAGCCACGGGTTAGAATCGCCCTCGTGGTAATTTTCTTTTCTTTGTAATTATTTAAGAACTAACATATCAGCGTGACGAATGTAGTACAGTTTCCTGCGGAACGAGAACGGTTACAATGCAACTGCAGGTGTCACGCTTAACATAACACGGGGACTTGTACGTCTCGTCACATCATCATTCAAAAAGAAACACAGATTATATTCATTCCATCCCATTCCAATTTGTCCAATCCCGTCCATTCCCGAGCCGGTCCGTCTCATTATATTTCTGACTCGTCTAGATTTGTATTGAAATAAGGTAAGGTAACTATAATAATAAGCGTTTTCTTGAAGCGCTCGTAGCGAAGTTTACTTAGCTGTTCTTAATCGATCAGCAAAGTTAAGCAACGTCGCCGGCGGTCATGAGTTGGATGGGTGACCGCTAGTGACATTACTACTGAGCGCTTCCGTGCTTCGAAGGGTACGTTAAGCCGTCGGCCCCGGTTGTTGTCCAGGGATGGTAGTCGTTATAGCATGGTGGTAGGGCAATTTGCAAATGCCCGCCTGGCTAGCTACCACCCTCAAGTAGAAAATTTATTGCCAAGCACCTAACGGTATGTTCCAGCAGCTGTTTTTGAGAGTAAGTACTTCTTTGTTAGCCTGAACAACAACTTCGACTTCATCATCACTTACCATCAGGAGAGATAGTGGTCAAAGGATAACTTATCAAGAATTAAAAAAAAGCGTCATAGTTTAATATGAATTTTATGAGACAAAATAAGTTACATATACTAGCAGTCACGTCTCAAAATTGCCACTTCAAATCAATTCGTAGACTACAAGCATAAATTATACTAGCAGATGTCATAAGTTTCTTCGCCTACCTACGCTACTACCCTCTACTAACCATTCGTGATGTATAAATTCCCTAAACGTCATTTGAACACTTCTGAGAAAACTTCATTCAAGACAGTCATATCATGTATAGTAACATCCAATTTCAAGCAATACAAAATATCTACAGCATTCACGAGTTTCATTTCAATTTGTAACTCGCAGTAACTCGGCGGAGACATATGTTTTTTAATATTATTTTTTTATTTTCAGCGATCGTGACATTTCCTATTTGCGTTACACAGACTTCGTCAACGTGCTAAGTTCGTCAAGAAAACGGCGTTGCATTGAAATTTTGTTACCTGAAGAATCAAGTGATACACGATTTGCACAACAATAAGCACCGGTAGCATCTGGCAGCGAAGAAACATTCATATATCTGCAAGAATTCGCTAAGATCACGGCACACGCAAACAAAAGATAAGTGTCCTTCCTTTGTCCTTCACCACACCCAACTTTAACATCATAAATAATTTGTTATTCCTTCCATAGTGTGTTCAAAGTCTGAGATAATTGCGCAATGGCAATATCATTACATATAATACAATAATTTGTATAAATTAATACGAGTTTACCGATATCATATAATTAATTCATATCGCGCTAAGATTAGATATGTATCTAGGTAATTGTATGCAATAAAATCAGTTTAAATATGTCATAATTGGCAATGAATATAAATAACTAAATAAGTGCATAATTGTTTTGAGTGTAGAAAGGCATAATCAAGCATGATCATCCAATTTTCATCAAGTAAAATAGCTTGATCTACTTACACCATAAGTGACCAACTAACATTATTTAAAATCATCTACCACAATATAACAAAGCCAGTGAGTAAAAGTCAAGCTCTAGTCCCAATGTACGACATAATCAGTATTATTCAAGCTTTTTATATGTTTGATAGGTAAGCCTTTGACCGCTATCTCACCTGATTGTAAGTGATGATGTGGTCGAAGAAAATGTTCAGTCTAACCTAGAATTACTGGCTCTCTAGGACAGCTGCCAGAACACACCGTTATTTGCTTGGCGACAGATTTTCTACTTGAGGGTGGTAGGTAGCCAGGCGAGCATTCGCAAAAGGCCCGCTATAACGACTGCCATCCTAAGACGACAACCGGGACCGACGGCTTAACATGTCCTCGTAAGCACGGAAGCGCAAAGTAGTAATGTCTGTAGCGGTCACCCATCCAAGTCATGACCGCGGCGGACGTTGCTTAACTTTGCTGATCGGTTAAGAACAGCTAAGCAAATTTCGCTACCAGCGCTTCAATATTTACCCGATTTGCCGAATATTTCAGACATAGCCGGGGTGCCCCGGCCACTATATCAAAACTACAGCTGATGATTCTCTCAGCTGGCGCTGGCTTGTGTCAAGTCAACCAGACCCAGATTCCTGCGGAACTTCACACCACGGCGGGGATATGGGACCTTATCTTACTGCAGCTAAGTCAAAAATAATTACATGTTTTTCCATTACCTACCATTCACAAAGTTTTGCCATTACAAGTTTCATACATTATTTTACCTATAAGGCAAACTGCCATTGTTTACATTCGTATCATATATTTATTGAAATTTAAAACCAAAGTAATTAAATTAGTAATATAACTTAGTGCCTATTTTATCATTTTAATCATGGCTACTGACTCATTAAAAACTAAACTTAAAGATATAATACCAAAACGTAGTTCGATTAAAGGACAAATTACAAAATTTTAAAATTAAACTGCATTACAAAATTACAAATATACGACAGGAAAAATTTAAGTTATGTGCGGAAAAAAAGTCCTTTCGTATATTTGTAATTTTGTAATGTAACGCCTGCTATGTGCAGGCGTTATTGCAAACATAACAATATTTAAATTACAATCTGCCGAGCTAAATTGTTCAGAGCTAGCGGAACTTAACATTAAGCAAAGCTGAGTAGGACTACTTCTGTACACATAGATATATTTAAGAAACAACTATACTGACTCCTTAAACCAAAATATTGTTAATAACTTGTTCAATTCGTTACCATGCTAATTCAAACAAAAGTTTTTTTCATGTTCCGATTTCATAAGATTTTTTTGAGTGATGGTCAGCAACACGAATGTCTATAGCAGTTACAGTGTCATGACACTGTACTGCGGTCGTCATTCTTAGTTCTTATGTCTCGTTCGTCCTGTTAGTGCACTGGCTATGCTCATTACTGTTTTGTGGTAGAATATTTGACGTTGCAGTTGTACCCTAGATGATCGAGATGCAATTATCAGTTTACCAATGTACATGCACATTTGCGATTTCTTTACCTAGTGAGTGTTACTGCAAACTACTGTGAAAATCAAAATGAGATGTTATATACATACTCTACACTATTAACGCATAAAAAATATAAATCGAACATGCCTAAAGACAACACAAAATAAACTAACAAATAATGTGACAACAAATGAATTACATATATGACTTCCTACTGTTCTGTTTATACTGTGATCGTAAATTGCACATAGATCCAGTATTAACTCAAATTGGAATTGTATTGGTTTTAGGAAAAGAAATACCGGGACTTTCCTGAGTTCGGTTGATAGGTTGACGTTGAATCGTATTGCTATGTGTCCCATTCAGTGATTTACTCTAATGAGGGGCTTCAGACATTTGCTTTGTACATAGAGAAACATATGTCAATGATTACAAGCGTCTCTAAATGTGCATGACAGGAGACAGTTGTTTTTTTTTTTTTTTTTTTTTTTTTTTTTTATGCCTGATAGGTTAGCCTTTGACCACTATCTCACCTGATGATAAGTGATGATGTGGTCGAAGATGTTATTCAGGCTAACCTAGAAGTACTGGCTCTCAAGGACAGCTGCCGGAACACACCGTTAGATGCTTGGCGACAGACTTTCTACTTGAGGGTGGTAGCTAGCCAGGCGGGCATTCGCAAAATGCCCTACCACCATGCTATAACGACTGCCATCCTAAGACGACAACCGGGACCGACGGCTTAACGTGCCCTCCGAAGCACGGAAACGCTCAGTAGTAATGTCACTAGCGGTCACCCATCCAACTCCTGACCGCGCGCGACGTTGCTTAACTTTGCTGATCGGTTGAGAACAGCTAAGTAAACTTCGCTACGAGCGCTTCAAAAAGATTGTATATTGGTGTTTATTGATGTTTATTACACGACTTCCCAGAAAATGGAAAGATGTTTTCAGGGTTCATGTATGTGTGTATGCGAGTTTCTTTATTCCAACACCACTATAACACTCTAAACGGCTAAACAGATTTTAATGTATGAGATATTGTTAGATTTGTCTTGATAACGCAAATGACACCAGGTTAATAACATAATCAAACTGGTGGATCTTAGACACCGTATTGTGAGTTTTTTTTTTTAAACCCATCGATATCAAATGAGTGGTTTTAAAAACCGATTCTTTAAATGTATATGCAGGATGTCCCACGGCAATGCCACATGGAGGGAAAGTACCTTGAATATTGTAGATGGATCATTTTTAAAAGAAGACATTATTTAAATTTAAAAATCAATTTAAACTGCATTCACAGATATTTAATAATTACATGATTGAACCGAGAATCGAACCCGTTACACGAGAAAAAAACTGCCTGTAGTTTTATCATACCGATCAAAAGATTTCATCACAAGAATTGTTTCTTGCTAAAGAAAATAGTGTCAGAAATCAAAGGAAGACCATGCATTTTAACATTTGATGTAAAATTTTGTTCACAAAAATGAAAAGCTGGTATTGTTTAAAGGACATACAACTGACATTATCAGAAGCACCTATTACTAATAATTGTACCTACTTGAAAATCATTTCCCTATTATAATTTAAGTGCATGATAAAGAGATATGTAATTAGTAGGTTGTATGCAACAAATCGAGCCGTAACGAATATCTGAAAGACGCGTAAATTATTTTGTCTATCGCAATGCGGCTGGCTGATTATAAAAAAAATAAGTCCAAATTTCACATCAAATGTTAAAATACACGGCCTTTCTTTTATTTATGACACTATGTTTTAAGCAAAAACGAATCCTAATGATGAAATTCTTCGATCGGTAAGATAAAACTAAAGGTGATATTTTCATTTTCGTGTATCGGGTTCGATTCCCGGTTCAACCATGTATTTATTTAAATATCTATGAAAACAGCTTAAATTGTTTAGTAAATTTTAATAATGTCTTCTTTAAAAAAAAAAACATTTACAATATTCAAGGTACTTTTCCTCCATGTGGCATTGCCGTGGGACGCTCTGTATAACTTGCAGTTTTTATTTCAATGGAACTATAAAATATGGATTTCCGCAAAGTAACGATTGAATTTATACCGTACATAAACAATAATAACATCTACAATAGCTAACTTTCCGCACCAAGGATTTTTAGAACGTAATGGTTTTTCGTAACATGAAGTGTGGGATTTTTTTGTATACTTTTTTGATTCGATAAAATAGTCGTGTAGGTCGCCGGTCGTACTGATTAATTAATGTGCCAACAGATAGATGTACCCTTAGATAGGTTTACCAGTGTTGCTAGTATATGATAAAATAAATCGACAATTTTAATTGAACATAAATAATAATGGTACCAAAACTACCTTATCGGCGAGAAATGAGTTTCAAATCAACTTGTAACTTGATTGTTTATTCTGATTAAACCCAAGATAGGTACATTCCAATTGAACAAAGTACATTTTAGAGGTCATTAAATTTCACATGAGAGAGATAATATATTTTATATTTATACACAATATTTAGTTTACAATACTGACATTATTATTTGATTGTTTTTTCTATTTTATGAATATACTATTAGTAATACAGTTAAATTCAGCACAAATAGTGTAGGGACACGTCTTTTAAATTGCCCGCCAAATCCACGCCACCAACCACAAGACTATAATGCGCTCGCAAGCGCCCCTAGCGAGTGCGAATGAAGACAGAACTGATTGAAAAACCGATCCACCGGCAGTGTTGTGAATTTGCAATAAAATATAAAATTCTAAAAACTCATAAAACTTAGAACTAATGTAACCTACGGTCAAAAACGTGTACTTAGTGGATGTGGATGACATTATGTGATATTTGTGTGAAGTGCTTGTTCATCCCCTTATCCCAGAAGAAAGCTGGTGTTAACCTACAAACGGTGAGTGCGGGCAATTACTTTTTGGGTTGTATATCTTACAAATTTATTACCACTGAGCAATCGAGCATACATTTTGATCCTTATCGAGCCAAGATCGACCAGTTATAACGCCTTAATACATTATACTATCACCCATTTAATATAAATCACGTACCTACCTAGGAACACTGGCACGGCACGGCCACATGCCGCATCAAAACATAATTTGTTTTATCTAAAACTACAGTGGTTCCAACGTCAAACTTACCTAAATTCTTAGTTAATTAAACACAATACATTCTAACTAATCATCGTGCATGTTATTTGTGAAATTGATGTTTGAATTACAGATATTTGGATAGATTGCGTTGACCGCGTAGTCAAAAAATTATAAGGTTCTAACTAAAATCGCAAATTTCACGATTAATAATTATCAAGTATACGTTAGGTACGTTGTCATATCGTAGCCTACAAGTGTATAATGTGATATTTTGTAAAAGTTGGACTTTCATACAGTATTTTGTTGTATTTTTCAATAATTTACTGTTCTTGGTGCGAATTGGCGACAAGCCGCCATTGCGAGTTACGCTGTACGTAGTAACAGTTTCTGGCTTACTATATAAGCATACTTATTTATAAATATTCGGTACATACACGTTGTAGTTCAAGTGTTATATGATAAAGGTGAAAATAAATCCATAATATCAATCGTACTTATTACGGTGCTTCAATTTTGAAAGGTTAATAGTACATTTTAGCAATTTACAAAATGACCACCAAAAGAACTAACACGGAAGTGTCCGAAGTCAACGAATTATTACAACCATTTTTAACAGCTAAAGAAATGTGTTTTTTACGTGTTCAACGTTTATTTGAAATGTCAAAAACAGTAGGCACGGATCCTTCGATAGATGAAGAATTTGCTATTAGGGTTCAAGATTTACCTACCCTTCGTATGAAATTCGATCAAAGTGAAAATGTAAACATGTACCTAAATACGTCCCTACGTACAGTGATATAGACGCATTCGATCAGCTTTATTATGCAATCCAGATGGTGGCTAACACACTCACTTCGCTGTCAAACGTGCACGCCAAGACGGAGCACGGTGGCGATGACGCTGCGACTTGCATTATACCTAAACGGCGAGTTAAGTTACCTGAATTACAGCTAAATAAATTTGACAGTAAGATAGAGAACTGGATAACGTTCCGCGATACATTCACAAGCTTAATACATAACAACGAAGCTATTAGTGACATAGAAAAATATTATTACCTGTTATCATGCGTTAGCGGACCGGCTTTAGCAATTGTAAAATCAATGCGGCTTACAGCTGATAATTACGCAATCGTCTGGAGTGCATTAGTCAAGCGATATGAAAATAAGCGCGCGCTTGCTACGACTTATTTAGACAAACTTTTTAGCTTCAAACCGTTGTTAAGCGAAACAGCAGCGAACTTAAATACTTTTTTGCAAACTTATCAAGAAAATGTAACAGCATTAGAGCTCTTAAAGATCCCGGACTTGTCTAGTTTCATATTGTTCCAAATAGCTTTGCGTAATCTGGATCCCGTATCCAGGCGCGAATTCGAACAAAACACGACGCCAGGCGAGATACCTACTATTCAGCAACTATTAACTTTCGTCGAAAAACAGGCATGTGTCCTGGAGATGTCGGAATGCAAAACGGGGTACGTCAAGCCGTCTACCACGAATTACAAGCCGACTACGTCTAAACTAAATAATAATAATAACAGTAGATACCACGACTCGACAAAATCATACACATTAAAGCCTACATTGGCATCGGCTGTGGCCAGCACTGATAGCATTGTCGAGCGACAGAAATCCAATGCTTGTCCGTGTTGTCAAATGCCACATTCTATTTATAAATGCACCGTCTACAACTCACTCACACCTGAATTTCGCACTGCAAAAGTAAAAGAACTAGGACTCTGTGAGAATTGTTTACGTGATAATCACACACTTGATGCTTGCACGTCTAAATATAGTTGTACGGTCTGCAAAAAAAGACACCACATCACTCTCCACATAGATTCGGCTAAGTGTCAAGAAAATGTGGTAGCTCTCACTTATTCAACGGAACAGACGGTCCTGCCTTGGTACCGCAATCATACACGTAGCAGATGCCTGGGGCCAATATCACCCTCTGCGCGCGTTAATTGATAGCGGCGCTATGTCAAGTTACGTCACTCTAAACTGCGCTAGGAAGTTAGGTTTAACTCGCCGCAAGTGTCATTTTAAACCTATCGGCCTAGGTGGCAATCAAGTGCATAACTTTGGTTTGACCACGTGTAAAATAAAACCGCGTAACGGTACATCGCCAGTTTTGTCAACGGAAGCTGTTATAGTAGAAAACATTGCTGGCGATCTACCTACGATGTCGTTACCTGTCAATGTAGTCGGGAAATATCAAAATCTGGAATTAGCCGATCCCACGTTTTACCGCCCCGCACCCGTAGATGTGCTGATCGCTGGTGATATATTTCCCTATATTTATAGTGGCGAAAAAATCTGCCCTGATAAACCGGGAATGCCAGTAGCCTTAAAATCTATTTTTGGTTTCATTATTACTGGGCAAGTAGGCTTAAAGTTTGAGCATCCAACGCCTAATTGCGACACGTTTACCGGGTTGTCTAGTACTATAAATCTCGACCAGGTAATGAATTCATTCTGGGAAGTTGAAAACATACCATCAGCGGTACCTCAGAAGCCGGACGACATATTGGCAGAATCGTTGTTTGTAAAAGAACACAGTCGCGATCCCGAAACTGGTAGGTACACAGTTATGTATCCGTTCCGGCCTGACCATAGTCTTGGAAACTCCCGTCAGATGGCGCTACGGCGACTCATAAATTTAGAAGCGCGGCTTGATCGTGACCTTGATTTAAAATCAGAATATCACAAGTTTATGTCCGAGTATGAATCTCTAGGGCATATGAAGTGTCTAGGTGAGATACAGGACGTGGATTCTACGTATTTGATCCCACATTTCTGCATAATCAAACCTACCAGTACTAGTACAAAGTTGAGATGTGTTTTCGACGCATCGAGTCAAACCGACAACTCCAAATCACTTAACGATGTGGTGCTCGCTTGTCCAAAGCTTCAAGCGGACATAAATCAAATTTTAATCAATTTTCGGTTACATAAAATCTGTCTATCAGCAGATATTTGCAAAATGTATAGACAGATACTTATACATAAAGATCAGCGGCAGTATCAACATATATTGTGGCGGTACTCTACAAAGGAGCCCGTAACAGTGTACGAGCTACAAACTTTAACATATGGTGTTGCTTCTAGCCCGTATCTAGCTATCAAGGTGCTGCACACGTTAGCTGACGACGAAACAGACATCTATCCGATCGCCGCAAGCGTTTTAAGAACTGGTTTCTTCATGGACGATCTGTTGTGGTCCGAGCCAACAGTAGAAAAAGCGCTGCAATTGCAAAAAGATCTATGTGCTTTATTAGAAAGTGGCGGCTTTGTGCTCCGTAAGTGGTCAAGCAATTGTCCTGAAGTCTTGACTGCGGTGCCAGAAGACCATCGAGAAACACCCATTGAGTTTGACGATGAACAGAATTTGTCACTTAAGGTTTTGGGTCTTCAATGGCAACCAACTAATGACTGCTTCTCATTTCGGACGATGCCAACTGACCACGAGGTTACAAAGCGAACTGTTCTCTCACAGATTGGTCGCTTGTTTGACCCACTCGGATTTGTAGCTCCGTGTGTATTTTATGCTAAATGTTTTATGCAGAAGCTGTGGGCCCTCAAACTTGATTGGGACCAACGCTTGCCTGTTGATCTTGAAACAAAATGGTTAGCGTTCATAAAAGAGTTGCCTTTACTTTCTGAATTTAGACATGAGCGCCATGTTATGGTCAATGAATGCAACTATTGTCGTGTTATCGGCTATTGTGATGCTTCTACACTAGGGTATGCCGCAAGCATATATTTAGATACTACTAACAAGAAAGGCAAACGTAAAGTCAGCCTATTAATAGCGAAATCTAAAGTCGCTCCATTGAAAACGCTATCTGTGCCACGTCTTGAGCTGATGGCGGCCCATTTATTAGCCAAACTAATAAAATACGCTATGTCCGTTCTACAAGAGCGAGACATAACGCTTAATGAAAAACTATTATTCACTGACTCATCCGTAGTTCTGGCATGGTTAAACACACCAAGCTATAAATTGAAAACATTCGTAGCAACTCGCGTGACGAAAATTTTGGATACGGTTCCTAGCGAGTGTTGGTTTCATGTGAGTGGCGAGTTTAATATTTGTGACGTTTGTTCTCGAGGGGCAATGCCTTCCGCATTGTTAGCAATGCCAGAATGGTTGAATGGGCCTAGCTGGCTTTTAAATGAAGAGTGGCCAGTGCGTTCAATGAGTGAATTCAGAGATGAGAACATTCCGGAAATTAAAAATATTACTGAGTCAAATGCGATGTTTTCTAAAGAAGGTTCATCAAACATACTCTATGAACTTACAGAAAAATATTCCAGCTACAGTAAACTGGTTAATGTAGTGGCCTGGATTTACAAATTTTTAAAGAATTGTCGTATCTCAAAAAGTGAGCGCACTAAGGTTACTGTTAGTGAGCTGAGAGATGCGCGTGACAAAATCATTCAATCCGTGCAGCAGCATCACTTCGCTGAAGATATTGTAGCTCTCTCTAAAGGCCTTAGACCTCATCAATCCTTGCAAAAACTTAACCCATTCCTCGATCTACAACACTTTCTGAGATTGGGAGGGAGACTTGCTTTAGGGAAGATGTCTTTCGAAAAGAAGCACCCCGTGCTGCTGCCTAAGAAATGTAACTTTACAAATAGTTTGATAGATTACTACCATGCGCTGTATTTACATGTAGGTCCTCGTACACTGCAAAGTATACTTAGTCAAAAATATTGGATTATCTCAGCACGCAGCGTAATAAGGCTTCGCCTTAGCAAATGCATAACATGCTTCAAAGTAAGACCCACAATTAGGCAACCGATTATGGGACAGCTACCTAAGTTTAGAATAGCAGATGTGCACTTGTTTCATACAGTAGGTGTTGACATAGGAGGACCTTTACCGATTAAAGAGTCCATTCGTAAAAATGCGCGCATCACCAAGGCCTATTTTTGTGTGTATGTTTGTTGCGCGAGCAGAGCAGTCCACTTGGAGACACTGTCTTCATTAAGCACAGAGTGTTTTCTAGCATCTTTTGATCGTTTTACTTCTAGGCGCGGCTTATGTCATAGTATTATTTCAGACAACGCAACTAACTTCGTTTCAGCGGGTAAACAACTGGCAGAAGTGTCATTATTTTTAAAATCCAATATAAATGAACTCTCCAGTGAGTTTACGAAACGTCAAGTTATTTGGAGGCATAATCCGCCAACCGGAAGTCATTTCGGAGGACTGTACGAGGCCATGATTAAATCTGCGAAGACGTTAATGAAAAGAACCATACAAAACAAAGCGTTAACTTTTGAGGAGTTAACTACATTATTTACACGTATAGAAGCTGTGTTAAATTCGAGGCCCCTTTGTGCCCTGTCAACTGATCCCAGCGAGTTTGAAGTGCTAACCCCAGCCCATTTTCTTGTGGGTCGAGAACTGTTAGATGCTCCAGAATATGACCTAACTATTTGCACTACTAGTCATCTCAGTCGTTGGCAGGCCGTGCAACAGATGGCTCAACATTTTTGGCGCTTGTGGCGGAAAGATTTCCTGCACACACTTCAGCTGCGCCAGAAATGGTTTAATGGTTGCCGGGAACTGAAGGTCGGTGATCTCGTGCTCATGCATACTGATGCGCCTCCACTTCAGTGGCCGTTAGGGCGAGTTACAAAGCTACATCCTGGTCCCGATAACGTGACTAGGGTCGTCAGTTTACGCACCAAAAACAGTGAATTCGTTAGGCCAGTAACTAAATTAAGTCCTCTCCCTATGGAGCAGGAACTTGCTATTTAATATTTACACTGGTCAACAACAAACTATAATCATAAGTAAAAATTAGATTAATAAAATTTTATACAGTCCACTCTTAGTTAAATATCAGATTAGACCTACCATATTTTTTTTCATATATACGCTTTTAGGAAAGAGTTTTCATACCTAGTTAAGTAATTACGTCATTTTCACAAATACATTTACTAACACATGAGTAAAAATAAAACATTACTATACACTACCTACAACTATTTACTCACATTTTGTTATTTAATATCTATAAATTCAACAAAATATTAATGTTCCGGGAATTATAACTGGGAAATCCTGGCGGATTTCGGTGGGGGGAAATGTAGGGACACGTCTTTTAAATTGCCCGCCAAATCCACGCCACCAACCACAAGACTATAATGCGCTCGCAAGCGCCCCTAGCGAGTGCGAATGAAGACAGAACTGATTGAAAAACCGATCCACCGGCAGTGTTGTGAATTTGCAATAAAATATAAAATTCTAAAAACTCATAAAACTTAGAACTAATGTAACCTACGGTCAAAAACGTGTACTTAGTGGATGTGGATGACATTATGTGATATTTGTGTGAAGTGCTTGTTCATCCCCTTATCCCAGAAGAAAGCTGGTGTTAACCTACAAACGGTGAGTGCGGGCAATTACTTTTTGGGTTGTATATCTTACAAATTTATTACCACTGAGCAATCGAGCATACAAATAGGTATTATAAAATAAAAATTAATAACTGTTTCTACGATATCTTATGTTTTATCCGATCCAAATTATTAACATGAAATAAAGACATTTAAGGGATATTAAAACACCGACCTGACAACACCGTTGCGGGTTCCAAAACACACATTACTTATTTACAACCTAATGAACCTACCTTTTACACGATCCTTTTCATTAGTTAACAAGTGCGTATTCTGATTAAATTCACATTCCGTTTTAGGGTTTCATTCAGGACTTCGGTGAACGCTTTTTTAATCTACTCATATATACGTAGCAGACTTTTACGATAGCTTTATTCAAAATTCTATTGGTAACATAAAGTTTCATTGAAATACCCTTAAGAGGAACTCTAGCTTAGCCTGCTTAACATCTTCGACCACATCGTCACTTACTATCCGGTGAGTTGATGGTCAATGCTTCAGCAATCATTTAAAAAAAATAATAATCTTATTTATTATTTAATATTATTTCGATGTTCCAAAAACACGCACAAAGCGTTTTAAATCCAGCTTTATAATGCGTACAGCTGAATTATGGACCACCCCACCAGCGTCTCTGTTTCCCGGTAAATATTATCTGGAAGTTTACAAGTACAGAGTAAACAGGTATCTGCCAGGCGAGCATGTTCCAACGTCGACCGCGTCGTCACTTTCCATCAGGTGAGACTGCGGTAAAATGCTTGCTTATCATAATTAAAAAAAAACATTAGGTAAAATCTCTTCATTTTAAAACCTCCTACGTTTTTGAAAGTCTGCAAAAGCGCGCAGCACTTATACAGGTTAAAATATAGACAAAACTAAGAAAATAATTAAAAATATAGTTTTTTTATTTTATTTCTGACATTCTAACCTTGAACGGTCATGCTTGGTGGTAAGCGATGTTGTAGTCGTAAATGTTAACAGGCTAATAGAAATATATAATATGCCAGTATGAAATGTTGTATAGAAATACAACATTTCTTACTCTGAACTTATCTACTTGAAGATGGTAGCTAGCCAAGCAATCGTTATAGCAAGGCAGGGGATTCTCAATGGCTTTCCACTATGATATAACGACTGCCATTTTAAGATAACAACGTCTTTAGATGGCAGTCGTGACAGCATAGTGGAACGGCTTAACGTGCCCGAAGCAGGGAAGCGCTCAGTCCTAGCTGTCACCCATCTAGGTCATTACCGTAGCGGTTGCTTAACTTAGTTAATCGGTTAAGAACGACTAAGTAAGCTACGTACGAGAGCTTCAAAAGCTCCATGCGGAGAAGCTCAAGCTAGCAGCGGCATAATTCGAACAATAGCCCCTGCCTGTTAACTAACAGCTATTTACACTGGCTTCGAGAGTGGTTAGATAAACGTGTATAGGACCATATATAATTACACCCTTCTTTGTTAATTGATTTTGTGATCAGATAACACGTACATTTACGATAGAATAAGTTATTTAACAGAAGCTTCCTTTAATATGTAGGCTCCATCAATACCAATTTATTCATCTTATTCTAAATAAATTTGATACGGAGAAGATCTAACTCTGAGTAGATAATTACGCTAGATAGTTACAAACCCACTAAATGAGTATCAGATTACGATAAAGCTGTTTTATTTCGTAAGGAATACATAGAAATAAGTGAATATAAAAGACTTTGAAGCAATGATTGACTAACAGTATCAATGCCCATTTTTGATTGCCGATTGGCGTGAAGGGAAAATGGACCGACCTAAGTTTGAATCCTGCCGCGAGCATCACATATTTCACGTGATGATAGGACATTTTGCAAGATGGCCACCAGGTGGCTAACCATGTGGGCATCCCGCCGGTTGGAATCGAAACGCATCGAACATTCTTCCGGTTTGGCTGCGTGGCGTTTGTGAAGTTACGACGGTTTAGCAGGAAAATTAGGCGAAATTGTCACTAGACATATTTTTTATAATATTTGAATGTTTTATTAAAATATTCATTTATTATTTTCTTAAAATATTTCCAATATTTTCTTAAAATATTTTAAAATGTTTTATAAATATTATTTAAAATAGATTTTTGCAATATAACGCCCAAAGAATTTATCTATAATGAATGAATAATTATAGAAAAATGCTTGGAGAAAGGAATATATGCAGTGAAAATACCGACAAACATTCTAAATACTAAAATAGGTACCTAAAACAGCGTTAACTCACAATTTTAACAAAATCCTAGTAAAAAGCTGTTGTATTATTATATATATTTGTGTGTATGTTTTTTATTTGTTACGCGATTACTCCCAAAATCATGAACTGATTTTGATGTACTTTTATTTTTTGTTGGATATTATATATTTCAAAGTTAGTCCCATTTAAATATCAATTAAAGCTGTTGAGCTGTTTTCAAATTATAGTCAAGTAATATGTTTGTTACGCGCTTACTTCGCAAATTATGACTCTATTGTAATTATTTTATTTTGGGGTAGAGTATACTTTTTTAATGTTATTGTGACGGAACAGGCTTGAGGCCCACCTGATGTGAAGCGGACTAACCCCTTCCTATAACAGATGCATTTTGTCACAAGTCACGAATTGCACGTCATAAGAGCGTCATAGACGCCTAAATTGAATAAATGATTTTGACTTTGACTTTGACTTTGACTTTGCACTGCGCCCGTCACGTTGAGACATATTTATATAATTTCACTGGCTCTCAAGGACTGCTGCTGAACACACCGTAAGGTGCTTGGCGACAGAATTTCTACTCGCTAGCCAGGCGGGCATTCGCAAAATGCCCTTCCACGTGAAGCTGCGTGAAGCTCAAGCCCGCAGCGGGATTCGAACCATGGACCTGCTGCGTGGCAGCCCATAGCCAATGCCACTGAGCCATCACTGCTTTTAAATATAATCCTTCCAATATAAATTTCATCAAAATCTGTTAAGCAGTTTTAAGATATAGTCACTAAACTGTATTTGGATAATGTAATGGTACTTGTCGATCGTGAACAATATTTAAAGTGACAACTTTAAATATTGTAAGTATTATGCATCACAAAAAAGTGCAAAATTAGAAACCGGCTTCCAACACTGAAAGAGATGAAATAGCTCGTGGAAGATGGACTACAATAATGTGAGGTCAGTGTTTTAAATCAGCATGGTACCGACTTCAACTTTAGTTTTTCATACGTATCAGTGTTGGTAGTCCTAGGTATTTTCATCAGTTAAAATCCAATTTAAACATTGCACCAATTATTTTTTTGATTTAAAAAAAACATAGGTAAACAAGCTATCAGCAAAAACTAATAGAACAAACGGACTGCAATGTATATATTTAGATTTCATGACTTAAATATAAGTCAGAGATGTATTGCTTACAAATTGCTTTCCTAAGAGAACTATACATTATTCGGAAAAGAAAGCAGCCTAAATCATTCTACAGCTGTTCAACCATCTGTGCACAAAAATAATTTCATCCTTTGCTCCTTTTTAACGTGAAAGAAGGACAAACCAACATAAAGACAATATACATGTGCATTTTCAATACAAAGTGTGAGGATTCTGAAATGCATTCATTTGAAAATAAGAATTAGTTCTGAAGGTTTTTTTATGTATTTAATGCATATATTTTTCTGGGTCATCAGATTATGAAGGTTTTTTAAAATTATTCAATAAACACCGTAAAATTGTTTATATTTTTATATCATGAACTTTTTATGTTTTTTTATATATTATGTAATTTTTGTATTTATACATGCCCCTGGATTATAGTAATTGTCACCTAATTCACTTACGCAAGCCTCAAAAAGAACATAACATAAATAAAAAGATTTAGAAGTCAATTACAAAACAAAAAACAGAGGATACTACTATACATCACCTCAAGAACTAAAACCATTTATAATGAGTTCTTTAATATATTATCTATAATATGTTGTATCTATCCCACGATTAAATATTTATTCGTAGGATCTATCCAAGGAGAAGTATAGGCAAATAAGATGATCGAATAACCGCAATGCCTGCTACAGTGAAGTTTGGTGCCCAGTGGTACAGTGAACTGTGTGTTGGAATTAATTGGATACGTAAATAGATCGTGCCACCTGGTTATTATATAATTTTTTGCTACCGCCATATCTCAATTTTTTTTCCAAATAAAGAGAAGGTAATTAAGGTATATATTAAGAAGATATTTAGTTCATACTGATACAAACAATTCGCTTTGATACCAGAGTGTAATATATATAACTTCCTATACCTAACACAAATGCATTTCGATATAAAGATCAATCAAAGATCTGACAAAGAACATTTTTGCGGTTGACGGCTAGCCTATCAACTGTGAATAAAAACCAAAAAAAACATGTCTATAATGCTATTGGAAGAGTCAACTTTGAAAACTTAGGTTGCATTTTCTTTACCATTTCCATATATATATACGCTAATACAGACATGGTGTCTGTATTAGCGTATACTATATTATAATACGTTACTCTCTAATCTTCTCCTGGCGAATGCATTATAGAGATTTTTACGGCTGGTACCTATGCTGTGGAGATGTTCTCAAAGATTAACTGAGAATAAATCCTAGATTTCAAAATGCCTGTCAAAGTTCCTTAAAGTATTGCAAACGGAATGGAATGTATTCATTTTTGATCACTTCCAGATCTCAAGGATTTGTTTTTTGGGATGATTTGATATCTATATCGAGCGGCGCGTTTGTACTGTTTGAGTGTTTGTACCAAAAATCGTATTTTTTATAAAGATAGAAATCCTTAAACGGGCTCCGACCTGCATTTAGCTGATTTTCGCGTGGCCCACCTGATGTTAAGTGGTATCCTCTGCCTATAACAGATGCATTTCATCACAAGTGACGAACTGCACTGCGCCCATCACCTTGAGACATACCTGTCTCATTTTGCCTGTTATTTCACTGGCTCCCAAGTCTGCTGCCGGAACACACCGTTAGGTGCTTGGCGACAGATTTTCGACTGCTAGGCATACTGCTATATTAACACAATCTGTGAAAACTTCAAATGGCTACCTGTTACTATTGAAAAGATACAATACAATTTTAGTTTTTTTCCCTTTGAATGTCGGACGTATGGACGAACGGATGGACAGCCGAGATTAATAGGATACTGTTTTCAAGAAAGGAACTATTAATAGAAATTTCTCATCTCACAAAATACATCGGTACGCTTTAATGATGATACATTGATGGCCAGGATGTTTTTGGTTTGTTTGATGTGTTAGGGTACAAAAATTACAATTACATACAAAAAAAATTACAACAAAAAGTAGGCACAAATCGCGCTTTTAGTACAAAGTATCTAGTTAAAGTCACGATAAGCGAAGTGAGGAGCAGTGTTAGGTTGCTAGAGACTACAACAATTTGCGATATGAGCGAGCAAAGCGAGCTTATTTTTGCACCATCGGCGAAGCGCCAAAAATAATTTTAATCATTTCGTCTATATTTATAAATAATTTTAATTAATCTGTGTGCAAAATCGAATAAAGTTAAGTTTATGGTGTGAATTCCAAAACTCTACGAAAATCACATTTAACAATCGTATCTTTCTACTTAAATGATAAAAACAAATACTATTGACTCGCTCGATTTGCGTCCAACGTGATCGAATTATTCAAGTAAAGCCTTTGCACCGAGCTCGAAACGCTTTGATACAATAATTGTGCACCGGCCCTAATACACGACATACGTCGGCCACAAAGGAAATCTGATAAATGTCACAATCTCGGGATGTTCGGAACATATTTTGTACGGTGGTTACCGAGCTAAACTAAATGTGGGTGCAGTCTTAAAAAGAAAAATAACAACGGAAACGTAGAAAATATTGGAAAATAGTTTAGAAAAATAAACAGGTGCAGCTAATGTGTTGAAATAGGTTCCTCCGCTATTACGGAGGACCTCATAATACTTTTTACATTACATTTTTGTTCATAAAACCCAGTTTTCTTCTTCGAGGGTGTACAAGTAAGACTCTTTCCCAGGAGGTAGGAGGAGAATTTTTAAGCGGACACCTTGACAACATATGATAAAAACTAGTGCTTATGCCAAAAAAACTATATTGTAAATATGATATTCCCTTAACTTGAATTCATTTTGCGAAATATTGAAACATATTTTTCCTTACAACACAGTTCAGAGCATATTCAGTTGGAAAAGGTTTAGATTCAGTTTTATGGCTGATTGCGTTCCTGAAGCCAACCGTTCTTGGGATTGCTGTCATCGGTACTATACCAAATACCTTGCGGGTATATAGACCATGAAGATAATACAGACCAAACACATCGACGGGAGTATATTCCCTTAACTTGAATTCATTTTGCGAAATATTGAAACATATTTTTCCTTACAGCACAGTTCAGAGCATATTCAGTTGTAAAAGTTTTAGCTTCAGTTTTATGGCTGATTGCGTTCCTGAAGCCAACCGTTCTTGGGATTGCTGTCATCGGTACTATACCAAATACCTTGTGGGTATACAGTCCATGAAGATAATACAGACCAAACACATCGACGGGAGCAATATTATGCTGCTCAAATTCCGATTTGTTTCCTTTAGTCGCTTTTTACGATATCCGACCGCAAGACATGAAACAGTACATATAAGTTTTTTTTTATGCCTGATAGGTTAGCCTTTGACCACTATCTCACCTGTTGGTAAGTGATGATGTGGTCGAAGATGTTGTTCAGGATAACCAAGAAGTATTGGCTCTCCAGGACAGCTGCTGGAACATTAGGTGCTTGGCGACAGATTTTCTACTTGAGCGTGGTAGCTAGCCAGGCTGGCATTCGCAAAATGCCTGGTGGCAGGCATGGTGGTATAACGACTGCCATCCTAAGACAACAAGGGACCGACGGCTAAACGTGCCCTCCGAAGCACGGAAACGCTCAGTAGTAATGTCACGAGCGGTCACCCATCCAACTCATGACCGCGAGTGACGTTGCTTAATTTTGCTGATCGGTTGAGAACAACTAAGTAAAATTCGCTACGAACGCTTCAAATTTTACGGTATTTAAAAAAGATAGCTGTATTTTTCCGCTTAAAAAAGATAAGTAGCAGTGGGACTTGAAACCGTCAACCCAGGATACCAATTATGCAATGGAAGCGGGTCAAACAGTTTTTTTATCCATGCATTTTGAATACAAATATAGTCGACATCATTAAGCGGTCTGATGAATTAGTATGTTTCATAGCCGTTCATCTGTCTTTATAAGCATTTTAAAATTCCCGTCGCAAAGTCTCGATGGCCAAACGGTTTAGGCACCCGATGCGAAAAATTAAGGGGATACGAGTTCAATTCTCACTCGAAATGAAAATGTTCTGCTCCATAAAACAAATCAAATTTGTAAATATATAATAAATAATATATCTTCATTTTAGTTTAAATTTGAAAATGTGATATATTGTAGTTTCTTGGAAAATAATTGAGAAGACTTTGTACTAAAACTACTTTAGGTGGGATGAAAGTAGGAAAATTATAACAGCTCCTGATTTATGAACGAGCCAATCCACTTTGATTACTGCCTGAAAACTGGAACAAAAATTCGAGCACGATTCAAATGCATTGTTCAAGTAAAGTTTGTGGCTGCGGGACTACCCATTCAGGTTCATTTTTAACGTAATCTCTTTCTGCGGTTTAATTCTCCTCGGTTCGTACGTCAAACTGTTCTGAAACGTGAGTTTTGGTACCGAGCCAGTTTCCTGCGAACAGTTTTTTATTTAATTTGTTCTAGATACAAACTTACTCTTATGTTACCAGTCTGTGAAAGAACTGAATATTTTTGAGAAAACGCCGTTCAGTAACAAGTAAACTAACTTGGTATGCTTAATCTAGTTTTTATTTGCTGATGGGCTAGCCTTTGATTGAGCACTATCTCCCCTACTGGTAAGTGATGATGTTGTCGAAGATTTTATTTAAAAACTTCTTAAATTATAAATTCGTGTTGAGAGGCAGTCCTATACTAGCGTACTAAACATAACAAAAGGTTACAAAATCACAAATATACGATAGGAATTTTTTTTTAGGCATGTGCGAATATCCCGCACATGACTGAAATTTTTCCTATCATATATTTGTGATTTTGTAATGTAATCCGCATAGCAGGCGTTATTGCAAACCTAACAATATTAAAAATAACAAAAGATGCTGCGTGTAGATGGCGTCCACATCAGCAACGTATATTTTAATTTACAGCTTGACATATATAAGGTTACTGACGGGTGCTACAGTACCTAGCTTATGGGAGAAGCAACAGAGCTGGAGACCTGTAGTCGCTAGTTCGAATCACACTTTAGCCAATTACTTTTCCATCTAACAGAATTTTAATAATGACGTTGAAGCAGAAATTCATTCATTTTCAAGTAAGTAATTACGTTCCATCAAAGCAGGTGTAGTATGTATGTGTATACATATACTCTTGCTTTACCATCTTAAACTTATGTATATATAGATTTACGTGTATCTTAATGTATGTAATAATTGACATTCCACGAGACATTGTAGGGTAGCTAGAACAAAATTTTCGGCCACATCACCACTTACCATCAAGTGAGACAGTGCTAAAATTCTATTGTATCAGCTACAAATAAAACAGATAACATTTATGGTAGTTATGTAGTGGAAAGCTATTATTTCATTTAAACAGTTTACTGCTATAAATTCTCACATACTTCACGGATTAAACCGCTTAACCGACATTTCAAGTTGAACTTTTAATTAAAATGAACAATTATGTCGATTGCGGTTCCACGCAACGCCACCTTGACAGGAATAAAATGCTTCGCAATTTCGTTGAATTATTTTCTCTTGTTAGAACTGGATGTTTAAATTATTATTAGTTGCAGTATTTTATGTTTTTCTGGAGCGAGAAGATTGCTTGCCCGCAATTGCCATATACTCGTAGCATGGGTGCTCGAAAAAAACAACTCGATAACAATATCATAGGTAATATCAGATTATATTATGTATACAGAGAAGATATGATGTTACTATATTATTGCAAAAATGCTAACAGCCTCTTAAAGTTCACTTTTGTTAGTCTAAGGACAAACATTATTGTAGAATATTTTTTATTTGTTATTTTGTAATGTTTTTTTTGTGTGTGTAGCCAGGAGACCATTCGCAAAATCCTATTTCCTTCCAACATGCAATGAAGCTGAAGCCAGCATTGGGGATCGAACGATGGACCTGCGGCATGGCAGTCCATAGCTATTACCGTTCGGCCATCATTGTTTCAGATTTTACCGACGGCACCCCATAACATTTTATTTTATTTTGTAGTTGATAAGCTAGCCTTTGACCACTATATCACCTGATGGTAAGTGATGACGTGGTCGAAGATGTTGTTCAGACTAGCCTAGAATTACTGGCTCTCAAGGACAGCTGCCGGAAAAGATTTTCTACTTGAGGATGGTAGCTAGCCAGGCCGGCATTCACAAAATACCCTACCACCATGCTGTTACGACTGCCATCGTAAGACAACAACCGGGACCGACGGCTTATCGTGCCCTCCGAAGCACGGAAGCGCTCAGTAGTAATGTCAGTAGCGGTCACCCATCCAACTCCTGACCACGGCGGATGTTGCTTAACTTAGCTGATCGATTCAGAACAGCTCAGCAAACTTCGCTACGAGCGCTTTAAAACATACTAGGGTAAGTAAATTTTTTTTTGAATGACAAATAATTATTGAGTTTTTAGTCAAATATTCTTCTGCGGGTCAATATTCTGCACTGAATATAAAAATAAAATCAGTGTAACATATTATTCTATTTCCGAGCTCGAGGTTTGTGACATACAGACGGACAAACAGACAGTCGGCAGAGTTACCGTTTTCCAACGGTAACCCTTTCATTTGGAACTGTTTATTATTATTTACAGAATATGTGCCATACTGACACATATTCCGTGAACAGAAACTGACTGGAGGACAGACGTACGATAATGTTATTTTACTCGTATGTCTGCCCGGTGAAAGTTTGTCATTTTTCTCCTAATTTTGTGAACAAGTTATGTTGTGGCTAGGTTTTTTTGTTTTTTCAGTATTAAGAAACTTTTCAAAATAGCGGAGATATGGAGTTAGAAATATAAAAAACATATCACTACGAAATAGAATTATTAGACATTGGAGTTGTTGCACTATGTCTTCAAAATTAGACAAATTTAAATATTATAAATTAATATTGTTAGGTTTGCAATAACGCAATCTGCGGATTTCATTACAAAATCACATAACATGACGTCATAACTCAAATCTTTCCTATCGTTCTTTAACCATCGTATTAGTATGGAGCGACATCTATAGTACCACTTGCGTTGTACTACAAACAAGACCAAATTGGGAATTGGTTTTATACTTGTAAATGATGACGCAACCTTATAATTTTAATTATAAGGTTGCGTCATCTTATATTGTTAGGTTTGCAATTACACCTGCTATGCGGATTTCATTTTTTATATTATTTTAACAAAATAAAACTTAATCAACAATATTCTAACAATTTGAGGTTTCTTGGTTACAAATCACCCTTATGACAAAAAAATATATATTTGCCTATATTTTATTCCTTCTGATGACAGTCTGGACATATCACCTGATGATCATTGGATATCCACCTGGAACATAGTGTACAGGCTTTCCGAGTGCACCTATCTCTGCTTCGAGTGCAAAACTCACACAGGGTAGGTGTGAGGTTTGCACTTCTGGCTATTCTAGGTAGGCTACGAATAAAATTTATTCGTAATAGGTGGGTATAGTTTGACATGATGCTGTCTCTGATATACCTAAAAGCAGTTTACTTTTAATTTTATTCATTTTGGCATGTTTTCTTTGTTTTATGTGCCATTTCGACTTCTCCCCAGGAATAAATCTCTCTGCTTCTTGACCAGTTTAAATATCATCAGTATCGTCTTGATCCGTGCCCAAACCTTCTTTTGCACTACGAGAAAAAAGCGCGGCAATTTGTTATGTTTGGTTAAATTTTGTTTTATATTAAATTTATATTTTAACAGTACGCTTTTAATTATTCTAAATAATTTTTCAAAATGTCATCTGATAGTGAAAATGACGATTTTATAATGATGACGCCACCAGAAATAAGAAATGCAGATCAAGAAGTCATAAAGAACTTAACGCCTCAGAAGTCTCGAGGTAAGTACGAGAAAACGTATAATGATTTTATTTTCCTCGTAGGTGTAGTATAAAGCACTATGTATCACTCGGGAGAAAGTTCTATTTCTCCCCTCGATGTACAATGTACTATTGAAAGTAAACACAAAAAGAACTATTGCGAAAATTCGAGCGTAAGGAGTTGACGTTACAACAATTCATAAAAAAAACTATTTTTTTTACAAAATGTTCATGTCTTATTTGGATTTTACTGTACAATTTTTTTTCGTATTATATGCATTATTATTGTTTTCAATATTATCAGCGATCAGGAGCCAAAATATAAATTGGGTCGTTGTGGCGTCCCAATAGGTATGTATAAGTAGAAGTTCTAAGAGTATGTGCTTGAGCCCTGAAAAATCTGATCCAGTGAGTAAAAGTCTTATTGCAAACTTGTTCTAGAAAACGGCGCGTTCTCTTTGAAATGTTGAGTCGTGATATTTTATTCGCAGGGAAAATGCCTTTCCCGAGACATGGATGTTTTGTTTGCAGTTATGTAACAGCGGTTTCGTCGTTTTGTGTTGACTTGATTGCAAATTTACACAACAATGTGACACGTTTTGTTTTTTAAGTGAACAATGGTACTCGTAGAGGTAGTTTTCTATACGTAATTGTTGTGTATTTCAATTTATATTCTACGAAAATCTTATGCGTAATATTAGCTCTAATTAATAGTCTAATTATACAGTTCTAAAGTTCAGATAATAAATGTTTTGTGATTATTACTTAGTTCATGTATGTAGAGATACTCATATGTATACATTTCTGACACATATATATATATATAGTCATTGTGATGACCTATATATATAGTCCGATATTGGTAGATAAACCCTAAATATATAACCATGTATTAGCTTTTAATATGTAAGCCCATTAACGAAATAGTAGATTTTATTTTCATTGCTAAGAACTGCGTCAGTTAGAACGAATTTTAAGATCATTTGGATCAACAGCCCTTATCGGCTGGCCCTTATCATCTATCATCGGCTCATGCTGAGCCTTATAAAGCCACTGACTCATGGTCACTTTTTGTTCAGGTTCTTTATTTTGAGATAGATTTTATTCACCCGTGTTGAATTCACATATTTTAGGGACATTGTCTAACTCACATCGTTGATACTAAACTGTTCTAATTTTTATCGATATTGTCCTGTTTTTAATGCCAAATTAATAAATAAATAATTTTTACAAAAAAAAAATATACTTCAACCAAAAGATATTCTAAAAAGTAAAGAAACCAAACCATCATCGTTTACACCTATTTATTAATTTGATTTCATTCATCATCAATATAATCGAAACTAATTTTTATCATTATTAGGGATAACTCCTGTTAAAAAAAATCAGGTAACACACACAAAAATAAAAAAATTAAATACAGTGGAATTGAAACCTCCTTCTATATCTTCTCTATTGCGACAATACTCGAAAACATACTTGATCTCTAGGCACTTTTGGTGTGTGTATTTGGTTTTGTTGGTTATTGTATAAGGATAGCAGTCGTTATAGTTTGCTGGTTGGAAATCGTAAATCACTACGTTCAAGTAGAAAATCTATCACCAAGCTTTTAACGATGTGTTCCGGCAGCTGTCCTTGAGAACCAGTAATTTTAGGTAACCCAGAACTACATCACAGACAACGTCATCACTAATGATATCATAAAATAGTATATGGATATAGGTATGGACAGACAGACTATGGAGTCTCATTTGCTGGGCTCATATTTGCCCTTTGGGTACGAAACTAGAAACCCCTAAAAACCAGCCAAGCGTCGGGTCTATCTATGTTAGAGTACCGCATACACGCTCCTGGTTAGCTTCCACCCTTAAGTAGAAAATGTATCGCCAAACACTTGACACTGTGCTGGCAGCAGTCCTTGAGAGCCAGTAGGTAATTATGCATCAACAGGCACATAAGACTTAACAACGGTATGTCAGAGTGATAGGCACAGTGAAGTTTGTCCCTTGTGACGAAATGCATGCCGGATTAGAATCCCCCTTCCCATTTCTACCCATGGGTGTTATACGAGGCGTCTAAGGGAAAAATATCAGAAGGGAAGCTGTGCCTTATGAAGAGCTAACAATTTCTACCGGGATTCCCAAGACGCCTGCCAAGAGTGGGGATTATGGCAAATCCCTTTCAATGGGTGTACCGATTGAATTAAATTGTTCCACGATGGCCGTTCCGGTTACTGTGATGATGATGAACTAATTTAGGTTTCAAACTGTTCTAAAACTTCTTCTCGATCTACGTGCGCTCGAAGATTCAAGACCTCATGAGGATGCTTCGCGTAGAATAGAAACGCGTCGAAGGTTCTTCCAGTTTATGACGTCACTTCGGCTGAACAATAGGGCAGAATTGTCACTACATATATTTTTATATTTTTTAAGTGTTTTACTAAGGTAATTAATAATTAAATGTTGTCATAAAGTATTTGCTATAGGAAAATATTAACAAAGATCACATAACTACGAAAAATCACAATTCGAAAGAAGTTCATAATGTTACGTATCTACAAATAACCAGAATTATCCGACAGAGATATTATAATATACTTGTAGGTTAACCCGAAAACTAAAGCGGTATCCCAACACTTTAACGTAAGTTTCGTGGCTTGCAACTTCTGCATGAAGACGTCTTTACAATTTAGCCGCCAACCTCCCGGTAGTAAAGTTGGTTCGGCAAAGTGCCAAGAATGCCTCCACTGGACTGACCACAGATCACATTCCTTTCGGTAGCACATTGCCTGCTTAAGTTGTACGTTTTCGGATTTGAAGAATACTACTTCGTATAATTTAATTCATGCATATATTCAACAGTGGACTGTTTGTTGTGATTTATTGAGTATACATACAATACTTATTTAAGCCAATAAAAATAACAACCATTATATGAATGTTTACCTACCTACCTTATGCTCTGTACTTAAGAGTAAAATAATACAGGTAATTACTTTATGAATAACTAACTGCCTTTTGGAATATTATCATTCCATGTTTCTTAGCTCATAGAATGCAATGAAATGTAATATGTACAATGTATGCGCGTGGCGTAGTTTTCAGGCTACCTACATTTTGTCGGCGTACGCTGGCAGTTAATGCTAGATTGTTCATTATAATATGTACAACTATCTTGTGATGATTTGTGATAGCATTGTTTGTGAGGCATTTAAATACGTTACATATTGATGGGACTTAGAGATGGACCAAAGGAGACTGAATTCCACGACACAGGATTTATCTTAGTGTGGCATTCAGAGTTCATGAGTATGCATTAAATGTATAATTAAATACAGGTACTTACATCATCTTGGAGTGTATGTACCTACTGTTTGTGGTAGTGCAATTTTCTTTTTCTGGTTAGGACTTGCCTTATTTATAATTCGTATCATATAATTATTGTGTCCTTTCATTTTGAACGTTCTCATTTCAAATAATGTTACATAAATTTTGATTTTACTATTGTAATGAATAAGTACGCACTAACTGCAAACTCACTGATTTAAATTAAGTATTTGACTCATTAACTCTCAGTTGATGTAAACAATGTGTTTTTGGTACAAATAAACTATCATTATTATTATTCACAAATTAATAATTTCTCGAAATATTTGAGATGCTTCGGTGCATATATGAAGACCACGGCCCTAAGCCAAGTGGGATCCAGGTAGTAATGGTTGTTAGTTTGTTACGTCGTCTTGTAAGAATGTTCTAACAATACGACAGGTGTTTAAAATTGCAGCCTTCTGCTTTTTTATTATTATTATTATTATTATTGAGTGGTTAAACAGTAAATTATTTGCTCTTTGGAACGATATTTTCACATTGCAGTACAGATATCTAGTAATGGAAAACTCTTTATGAATGATTTCGTCGTGGGAAGTACTGCCACATGTTGATAGGAGCAGTGCAGGTTGTTACTTGTGACAATATATGAATTATATTAAAAAATATATTATAATGTAGTGAAAATATTTTCCCAATTTTGTGTTTTTTAAACTATTATTATTAGTGGTTTTAAAAAATCATATCGTTTGCAGTGTTTGTGATGAAAATGGTGCAAAGCTAAAATAAAACAATTTTTTTCTTGTACAAGCAGTTGCAATCTGTTGAGAATTACCAACTAAAAACCTAAACTATTGCATGTGTATGTATGGAATAGACATAATAAGGTTAATAAGGTTTCAATAAAAAAAGAGTTTTAATATAAAAAGATTGTGCCCGCATATGTGGGTTATCGGCAGATAATTATAATGGAACATTTATAACTATATTTGTCCATCGTAATGTTTAATAAGCTTGGGAAGGATAAGTATACTGTATCAGCCGGGTTGTCCGCTGGTGAACACAAATTTCCCAATTTTCAGGTTAGCCATAATCCCCACGCTTGCCAGGCGTCTTGGAGATCGCAGTTTAAGATGCCACTGTGCATTTTAAGATGCCCACGTTCCGGTATTTTACCTTTAGTTGCCTCTTACGACACCCACTCTTACGACAGATGGCAATGCGGGGTTGACATACTAGACTGGCACCCCACGGGCCATTGAATATTTTGTATTTATACAATATATATTCTTACAGCATTCATACAATATTTTTTTTTAGTATTGTTGATGGTAGTAAGTAACGACACCAACGTGGTCAGGCAATTTAAATGTTTTACTTAATGGTACTGCCTCTCAGGGACAGATTCCGAAATTCATTTAAAGTTTTTTTCTTCTGGCTAGACTTAGACTCTTATTACACCTGATGGTAAGTGATGATGCAGTCCAAGATATGGTTCAGTCTAGCCTAGAATTACTAGATTTCAAGGACACATGTCAGAATACTCTGTTAGGTGTTTGGTAACTGTTTTTCTAATTGAGCGTGGTAGTTAGCCATGCAAAAATGAATTAATTCAGCTTTATGTTTATATATAAAACATATTGCTAGTGTGAATAATGTAAAGCTCATTAAAATTGTGTTATATTAAATTTACTATGGCAATTCAAAATGTATATTTACTTATACATTGTTCAATTAAAATAAAAATATATTTCAGACAATATTAACAATGAAGCAAATATCGAAGTATAAAACGAGTATTAGGCAAGTTTATAAAGTATTTCGAAAAAAAAAAAAAACAATACAGTCGCAAATAATTCTCGCTTTTGAGAGTATTGCAATTTGATTTTAAATTTTCTCGCTTGTTCCACTTCTTGAAAAGTGAAGCAAGCTACTTCTAACCATTCAAATATTTATGCTCTTACAAGAAATCAGTATAGTACTGAATTATATATATATATATATATATATATATATTATTGTGTTATGACAAACTTTTTTGAAGGTAGACGCAAACATTTTAAAATAATGTTAAATATTTCACATTTTAAAAGCCGTTAAAGTCGTTTACCACTATCTCATTTGATAACAAGATATGATTCGGTCAAAGATGTTATCCAGGCTAATATAGAATTCATGGCTCACAGGGATGGCTGACCGGAACACATCGTTAGCTGCTTGGCGACATATTTTATATTTGAGGGAGGTAGCTACCCAGGTGGGCATGTGCAAAATGCTCTACCACCAAGCAGCATAATTTAGAATAATTCAAGAATTACCGTTTCATTACATATAACGTCCATTTCAATAACCAAACCTAATATACAGTAAACAAAAACATGTAAGGATGTAAATATAAGATTATAAAAATACACAACTCGCTCGCAGGACTTTCTCGCACTTTTATTGCAATAACAAAGCATTTAGAAAGCTTCCATTCCTTTGCAGTACTAAAGTTCTTTTACACTGAATTCACTGTGCAAGTAGGTCATCTACCCATTGGGTTTACTTTATGTAATATAAATTCCAAAGAGATAATAGGAGAATACTTTCTTAGAACAAGGGTCTAACGTTTCAAAAATGTTATTCAATCTTAAATAAAATATTCATTTTTTTATTGCAATCACACAATTACTGAAACAAACCATCGTCATAGTCCTAGTAATCTTACGTACATTTTGTCGAAACAATATTTATTTACTCTTACAATTAAAAAATATATTTAAAATTTTTAGAGCACATTATTTTGTTTGCGCACCTCGAGTGGGAGTTATGAACCCACAACCCCTGGTTCTAAGCACCGTATGCCTTAACCACTGGGCTTTCAAGGATGGCTCGATTGAGACGAGTTAACTGTTCTCATTGTATTACTTTTTATTATTTGCGGTCATTAATCTGACTACTAAACTTCATCTGATCGAAAGAATTGCTGAATTTGATGCCCTTCTATATTTCAGAATAATGATTACAAGCACAATAACACATTATTACTTTACCGCACTAGCGTTTTAAATAGAAAAAAAAAGTTTCCACAATTTACACCAAGGAGATTGTAGTGTGTTTCGTTTTTTTTTTCATATAAAAACAAACCAATGAGTTTTTTACCTAGTTTCGTATCGAAATTTTCGTATTCGTTCCTAGCAAGTGAGTTGAAAAACATCGTATGAAACTCGTCCGCGTTGTTTATTATTATCTCTACTCCATTTAGGTTGTTAAACCCGTCTTGATTATAATAAAGAACTTCGCGCACTTGTTGCATAATGTACTATTAGATCACACAATTGATCTCCTCGAGCCGGAGTCGTACCTGCACCTGCGTCGCGACTTTCTATACTTATATTGATATTATAAAAGGGAAAGATTTTTATTTTTGTATGCAATTAATAATCTTAAAAACTACTAAACCAATTTGGATGAAATTCGGTATGGAAATATTTGATCCGGGAAAGGACATAAGATGGTTGTTATCCAACTACGCCAATAGAGGTTAATGATTTTGCGCGATAACCGAAATACGCGCGGCCGGAGCCGCGGCCGTTAAGCTAGTTACTTGTAAAGCTGTGGTTTCGGCTTAAGTCCAGCGAATTCCCGAACGTAACCTTCCCTCAGAAAGTAATATTTGGTAGAAGCATGCTCACTACTTTCGGTTTATAAGTTTAATATGATTGTAAAAAGTCTTGAGTGCGTATGCACTGCGCAAGTTGCTGTAAGTGGCATGCTGCTCATTCCGTGCCCTTTTCTCTTAGTCGGTGATTACGATTATTCATTTCACAGTTATAAAATATTTCTTACCCTTTAGCTACTCGGCAAACATGAGGTAAAGCTCAAACGTTTGCTAGGATACGAACCATATGTCAGCGCCCATCTAAAGCCATTGCCAATAGGCCATCATAGCTAGAAAATATAATTTCCATAAATGTGTAGCATTATATCCATATGTGAGGAGACTGAATAAGGCTTTGATTTTAAATTCTGCAAACATTTTCAAAATAGCCGTTGCAAACTGCAATTATTGAAGTTTCGTGTACAAACACGGTCACTTGATTTCAATCAACAGCACTATAAATTATAACTCAATAAAATTGTTAGTATATAAACCTGAATAAACAACATGATACAAGCTGCCTTAAATATGCGTCAAGTACACTGAAATGCATGTGCAACGAACCTCATAAATCAAACGTTAGCGCTTTTTCGAAACTGGTTCAAATTAAACTATTATGAAAATTTTGCAGCTGAAAACACCTGGCGTCCATTTCATAATTTTTGCATCGCACGTTATTTGTTTTTAAATATTAGCATGTTCAGAAATAAAGGCGTGGATGTAACGTTAGTGTTTTATTCGAGTAATTTTGGTATAAGTGGTTACGGCGAAGAACATTGCTTGTATTCGTATTTTTTTTATATACGATTATTATATTGATATTGTTTTCTTACATTAAGCGTATATAATTATTTTAAAGAAGAAGTTCGATCCCCTGACACTTCACCAGGCTTATTAACAAGGAATGTAATTTGAAAGTTCTTGGATTTTAAGATCATACTTTGAAAATGTGTGAAATTTCATACAATTTATCTCGTGTACCATTTATTATTTTTTGTCTTTTAATAAACTACATAATGTAAATAATTACCGCAAAACAAAAATATAACATTTTAAAACACAGACTTACTAAGAAGTTTACTATAATTAGGATATAAATAAAATATACAAAACGGAGACTACGCTGGCTTCGTTTCCGTTTGCCGTCCGGATGTTGTAGGTCTTAGTTCTTAATTGGAATGAGTCACAAACCTGGAGTTTTGATATTTTATGTAGAACGTTGACTATTGGATATGAATATTGGATTTTGGATATGAATATTGGACTAAGAGTTAATTAAAATTTTTAGAGGTTATTGACGTGTTGGAAATAACTGAAAATAAACCTTTTTGTACAAAGCATGTAAAGGGTGTCTTTGTTGTTATGTTTTTATCTCAATAAATTAATTTACCGACAAATTTGTAAACTAACGATCATGAATAAAAAAATAAAAGTATAGTTAATATATAATAATAATTATAAATAATCATATTTTACAATTTATTGGAGCACAAAATTTTAGCTTCGAGTGGGAATCGAACCTGTGTCCTCCGCACCGTCCACTATGACGCTTAAAGTCGGTACTTGCCCGTGGAACATACAATTGGAGCACGAAATTTCGGCTCGTAAAAGCGTGCCCAGGATGCCGAGTGGTTTAGGCATCCGTCGTGAAATCGGAGGACGCGCGTTCGATGCTCGCCCGGGGCATGAAGTGTTCTCCTCCAATAATTGGTAAAATATGATTTTCGCTTAGCACGCGATAGTGCTTGTTATCTTACTACTACATATAATGATTTTTGTTTTGTTATCTGTTTAAAAACTAGTTAGGAATCGGAAATTGCGTTATAGGTTCTATAAACAAAATCCTTTATCTTACCAACAAATACCGTGATCTCTGATTAAATATATAGTAACTCTAACATGATCAAAACCGAAATGTTATTTCTTATACAGGCTGTTACCATTCGAAACTCTAAGTGAATGAAAGCTAACTTGCACATAGACAATTTTTGCATATACAAGGCAGTAAAGATTATTATTGCCTGTTTGCAATATCAGTTATATACAAACATTTAATGCAATTTGTGTATTTATCTGATATTAGAGTCTTATATTTTCAGTTTTATTTTCAATAACTTAATTTGATGGGAAAACAAAATAGTATTTGTCTAAAATTTTGATTTTATAACGTTTATTGCATTGAAAGATTTATATGGTACCTTAAAGTGTTCTATCTACAGAGAGAAAAAAATCATTGAAGTTCATAAATAATTTTTAATTATTGTTTCCAAGAACCATCAAGTATTAATATGTCAGACGGAACCTGCACATTGTAGGGATATTAATCAATAAATACAGGGATATACGATACAATACGATATTTTGCCTGGAGAATTAATTTGTGGAAGGGATAGATTAAAATACTATAACTTTACTAGCCATTTTACCAGCTTTTAAGTCTACCTTCCTAGTACTGTATCAGCCGGATTGTCTTCTGCTGAACGGGGGTTTTTCCATAATCCCAACGCTTGGCAGGTGTATTGGGGATCGCAGTTTAAGACATCAGATCCTCAGAAGACGTTGTTACCCACCTTCTGGTATTTTACCTTTAGTCGCCATTTACGACACCCACAGGTAGAAATAGGGGGATGACATTCTAGCCCGGCACCCCGCTCAAAACCTAAAGAGTTATCTAAACAAATCTTTTTGGTTTAATTAAAACTGAACAATCCATTCAATTCCCTAAATACTTGATCACTCAACTAAATTTTAGCTTTAAACTGCCGTGCAACAGTTATCCCCGCGTTGCGGTTGAAAGCAATCGAATGCGGCTGTTCACATGCTTCCATAGGCACGTGATTTACGATGTGTACTCGATATCATACATATCTATGTACCGGTTCTGGTATTATTAGTATTGGGATAGATACTCAGTACTCAATACTAACACTTTAATATAATCTTTAAATACATTATAAAGAAGTAATTGATTTATTTACCCCATCTGAAAGAATATTTTTTACTACTTTGATCGGAAACGGATTTGTGGACAATATGTACTGGATATTATGCACGTCTACGTACCGATACTGGAGATATTAGTATAGAGATAGATACTTAATACTCACTAAATACTCACTCCTTAATATCATATTTAAATACAAAAAAGTTAATTCCCTTGGAGTACTGTCACCCCCACTCCCTCTCTACTCGTGGGTGTAGTAAGAGGCGGGTAAGGGTTGGTAAATTGGCGTATGGCAACCCCTACTAATGGGATACACTGTGGCCTTAACAACATTAAGTTTGGTACAACTTTACACAATGTCATAAAGCTTGGCTAAGGTTACAAATGTGACATTACAACACTGCGAACCAAATTGTGTTTAGCATCATTTGAATATATTTTTTTGAAGAGAATCTAGTGAGAGACAAAACACAACTTTTACCTAAAGAAGAACTAAATTGTTATAAGGCTATGCTAAATTATGTATGAGTGAATCGCACGCGCTGCAGTTAACTACAAGCTGTCATATTGATATGCTAAACTAATATATTCTGTTCGCAATAAAAACAGTGACCTAAAACAGTGCAAATTACACAAACATTTGACCTCGAAGCCCTGGCACGTAGACCAAGCTTGTCCAATGCTAATACTCAACTTTTATTACCCCACATTAGAATATCGAGTATTCCCCTTTGGTAGGCGTTATCCGGGCGTCATTAACATCTCATCTTTTAAATCGATGGTTTGCAGCTTTTTAAGCTTGACGTCCTCATAATTCGAGGGTGGAGTAAGGTAATTAAGGCATTCAATTCTAACATTTTAATTTTTGCATTATGTTTCCTAAGCTAATAAACATAAAAAAAGAATAATTTGAACCGCGAGCAGGAATACGAACCCGCGACCGTGCATCCCTATAGCCGGGACTTGCTCTGCCAATTGAACTATCGTGCTGAGTGAGTCATAGCATGAGTTTATCGCTTCTTTCCTGTTCTTTAACCGTCTTCTATCTGTGTGTAGTTCCAATCCTGTCCTGTATAATCCCGCTCGTGGTCTCAATTTTTTCCTATCGTTTTAACTGTTACTACAGCGCATTCCTTCACCATCCTTAGATAAAGCTAGAAAGAATATAATTCTTTTGGTGCAAGATACCTTGATAAAGAGATAATAACTATTAACCAAAGGTTAACAGAGCTGTTATTAGATAACCACAATGTAAACCTTACTATACTACTATTTTAGACATATTGTCCACTGTTGAACACGGTCTCTCCCATTTACAGGGGATTAGCCATAATCGTCAAGCTTGGCAGGTGTCTTGGGGATCGCAGTTTAAGATATCAGTTCCTCAGAAGGCACTGCTGCCCACCTTCCGGTATTTTACCTTTAGCCACCTCTTACGACACCCACAGGTAGCAATGGGGGTGACATTCTAGCCCGGCAATGGGACAGATTCTGCTAATCACCATTCTACCAACATAAGTAAGTACATATATATGTACATTACGTTCTAAAACAGTTCGCAATCCAAAAACACAGAAATCTTTGCAAACTGTTCGAACAATTTATTTCTGGTACATTTGTTCACAATGTAAAAGCAGATCGTTTGAGCTGGCTAACGTATTGTTTGCCTTTTATTACGCTTATATTTTATCTTCAGCTATCTGATTCTATTCTCCCCTGGTAACGAATTCTTTGACCGTTAAATGCTAGTTCCTAGTTGATGTTAGTACTATTGGAGTTGAAATATATAGGTTCAAAATTGTTTTATAGAGATTGTCTTTTTCTTCATCGCTTCATAGAGGTAATTCATTATTTAATTAATTATTAAATTCATGATTGCCGATAACTCATTATATGTATAGTTCTGTAGGAAACAATGTGACCCTATCACAAAGTCTACTCTATCCATCTGTCCCATTCTCAAAGAGCTGAAAGAAAATGTCCAATATTGAGATTCGGGGTTAGAATATCACTTCCTATATGCCATCTTAGTAACCGGCCAGGGTTTTATACTATATGTTCTTGTGTTCCTGTCTTAGATGTTGTTAGTGTAAACATATTATTCGTAATGTGTTCTTGGGTCTGAAACTGTGTCCGGTAAATGGCAATAGGCTCGCCCCCTATTACATGGGAACAAAACTAAATTGGCGAAACCTGGCTGTTTATACACGTCTGTTTACCGCTTTGGAGAATACAGGCATATGTGATTATTTGTATAATCATATATGTAGGTATTAAGTATGTGCTATATTATCTTGGGTTTAATAGAAGTAATAAATAGTGTGTAGAAACTATTAATATGTTCCCATATAACGAAAAACGCTTTATTTTAATTTTCATTTCTTTCGTGTAACTGTGATAATTTGCTGCTTGAAATTGTTATTTGGTTTCTTTTGTAATCTCTTGGCGCAGTTTAAAAAAAATAGCTACTGTAGCAAATATAATAAAAAAGCAAATGCAACGAAATAAAATTGTCACATTTCATGAATTAGCCTATATTTTATACGATGTTTATACTATAATAGAAAATGAATAGATTCAGGCGTTACTTTGCGGAAATCCATATTTAATAACAACAAATATTTTTAAAATATTTTAGGAATACATCAAATTAATATTTTAACAAAATACTTAAAAAATATAAAAATATACAAGTCACAATTCCGCCTAATTTTCCCTTTAAGCCGACGTGAAGTCACAAACGCCACGCAGTCAAACCGGAAGAATTTCCGACGCGTTTTGCTTCTACATGAAGCATCTTCAGGAGGTCTTGACTCTACGAGTGTTTTGTTAAAATATTAATTTGATGTTTTCTTAAAATATTTGTTATTATAATAGAAAATTAATTTTTGATCGAAGAACTGAAATTATACCGATACATTACGAGTACTTCACCTGCTTTTATAAATAGCGGTACTTTTAAACTGAGTTTCACGACATCTTGGTAGTATTTCAATATTCAACCTATAACACTTATGTAACCATGAATAGATTCAGGCGTTACTTTGCGGAAATCCATTTTTAATAATAACAAATATTTGAAAAGTATTTTAAGAAAACATTTAATTAATTATTTAATAAAACACTTAAAAAATCTTTATAAAAATGATATATACACGTCACTGCGTGGCGTTTGTGACGTCACGTCGGCTTAATAGGAAATGAGGCGGAATTGTCACTAGATATATATCATTTTTATAAAGATTTTTTAAGTGTTTTATTAAATAATTAATTAAATGTTTTCTTAAAATACTTTTAAAATATTTGTTATTATTACTTATGTAACCAATGAAGTTTCACAACCGAATTTATACTTACTTACTTACTCCTCTGGCGCAGCGACCCAAAGTGGGTCTTGGCCTCCGATACAAGAGAACGCCATCGGTCTCGGTCCCGCGCTGCCTCTTGCCAATCGGCAGCTTGTAGTTCGCGCAGGTCCGACTCCACAGCGTCAATCCAGCGATATCTGGGCCTGCCGACGGGTCGGCGGCTACTTGGAACTCCAAGATATGCTTTCTTGACATTGCGATCCTCCCCCATTCTCTGTACGTGGCCCACCCAGCGGAGCCTTTGGGCTTTGGTCTCTCCCATGATATTGGGCTCGGCGATCAGGTCTTCGATCTCCTGGTTCTTTCGCCAACGCCAGCTGCCATCATCACGTTGGACCGGGCCCAGAATCTTGCGCATAATCTTTCTCTCCGCCACTAGAAGTTTGAACCGAATTTATAGTTCAGATTTATTTTCTCATCCTAAATCACCTAATCTCATCCTCAATCACCTAGTCATCCTAAAACACCTCCCCGATATTTCAAGCCAGCATTAAAATAAACCACATTTGGAAAACTCATATTTGATCACTCCCTCAGTTCATTTTCGCCTCTAGTTTTGGCCGGATACCGCCTACGGTTTTTTTACCTGTGTTATATATAACTTAATTATCATCACTCACCAACAGATAGGTGAATGAGCGGTGCAAACAGACAGGACGCTTAATTTCACCAAATATTTGCTACTAAACAAACTGTTATTTAAACTAATAATGGGTTATTGTCTGCATTTTAATTGTCTAAACAGGATTTTCTAGATTGATTATAGCTTTGTGTATAGTTTGCTCGTTCACAAAATTTGAAACATATTGGTCTTGCTCACTATGGCATTTTACTTTTAGCACGAAATATAATCCGAATGATTGTAGGAGATCCATAGAAGATCCGTAAGTAGGGTTGTTGTTGTGGCAGCAATATGCGTCAAAGCAATAAAATATACTACTTTTGCGAAACATATGGATCATTTAAGAAATGGTCTATCCATAACATCCATAACCTAGCATGTTTTGTATTTAGTGCACGAGAAACGTTTGCATCCCATTGGTTTTTATCCCATTTTTTATATTTTGGTAACACTTCTATTAATTTGAGGGTAACTCCATTACCTCTACCGACAGGCGGTCCATAATGTGTTTTTCTAAGGATCAGGTGTACCCTTATTCAAAATACAACATATTTCACCTATTCATATTTAATACATAAACATAACCATTACAATTTAGATGTCATGTGCCTACGTCAAATCCGTTCATACATTATCAGTTAAATTAATGTTTTTTCATATTTTTTTTTTCGTATTAGTAATAATACGTACCACAATCGTGGAATTGTTTATAATGCACTCCCGCTGAATGTGTCATGTAAATAATTATTGGATATATTACGTAAAATATATCAACAATTTGTTTTTCAAGGCTAGAGTCTCTCAGTCCAAAATCAGTTATATCGTACTATACAAGATTTAATTGATATGGGTCATCACGTCACACCTATATTATTCATTTGAAATGATGTATGTATGTGTTTCTCTGTATTTTTACCACCCTAATCTGAACGGCTGTATGGATTTCAATTAAGTTTTATATATTTCATTTCTTAAATTATTTTTTATCTCAATTCAATTAGTACAGTTTAGTAACAAAGGAAGCAAGATATAACATTCTTATACAAAGTTCAGTGTCGCTCAAGGAGCTATGGAGAGAGATATCCTTGGAGTTTCTTTATCCATTAAAATACGAACCGCAGATATTCGCCAAAAAACCAAAGCCACCGACATAGCTTTCAGAATTCGCAAGTTGAAGTTGGAATGGGCTGGCGACATTTCTGGACATACTGATAACTGACGGGAAAGAAAGGTTCTCGAATGGTTACCACTTTACACCGGAAGCCGTGGGGTTGGTAGGCCCCATACTATGTAGACCGACGACATCGTAAAAGTCGCGGGTAGCCAAATACGTTATAAGTGGCTAATAGCCGTTCTATGGGGAAGGAATTTGTGCAACAGTGCACGTCATCCGGCTGATGATGATATGAAGTTAGGGCCAAGGATCCGTAGGATTCCGGGTTTGAATTGCACCACCCCAAATCTTCCTCTCGGAGCCATTAGAGGCGACGATTAGAAAAAACCAGCGAAGTGCTTTCTGATGAACTGTCATCTGCCCAAGATACCTGCCAAACGTGGTGATTTTGGTAAACCTACCCTGATGGGAAAGGCATTTGAAAAACTGTTATCAAACACCTTATTATGTATTCCATTGTAGTTGACTCTCTCAACATGCGGATGTTGAATTTCTTGACTGCCTTGTTGGTATAGAGGCGTAAGCGCTTGTAGTGCGGAGTTTAAACATGTGCTTGGTAGGTGAAAATAGGCTCACCCCCTATGTTAACGACGCCACATAAAACCCTATGTATATATAGTTTAAGACATAGAATAGGTCATAGTCTTAAGTAAGATATAGAAATAAAGATGATACAACCACGTAGAATAAGCTAATAATAAGTAGAACATAAGTGCTTTATATTGTATTGCTATATAACGTAAAATAATGCATGATTAGAATAGGTGTAATTTTTGGTAAAATGTCGCAAAGTGGAAAACCACCTAGTCGTCTTACATTTCTGAAAGTAGAAAGATAGGACAAAAAGTAGGTTGTAGGGAAAACCCAAGTGTACCCCGAACCGTTTACTCTGTATTCGTAAGTCCCGGCGTTTTTGAGAAAAGTGCCGGGAAAATCCTGTAATAATATTAATCGCATAATAGGTATTACTAGAGATAGCCTGAAAACGCTTTGAAACAATATAGGTAGTCTATATATACGTAGAATGAATATATGTAAAGGTAAAATCACGAATTTTCTAGAAACACTAACAGTAGGCAAATTTTGACCCCGCCCACAAGGCATCGGGAAATTTCTATAGTGCGAATCGGAATTTATAATCGTTCTGAAATAAAAAAAATAACAAGAAAATAAAACTATATTTTATAAGCATCTTGATTGTAATTTTTGGTATTAATGTGGTTTAGATTTGAGAATATCATATAGAAATGATAGGTTATCTTCACATATTGAAAATACTCAACAATTTACTGATAAATAAATGTTTCTACGATATTTATCGAATTAAATAATACAGGCTTTTGAAGCGCTCGTAGCGAAGTTAACTTAGCTGTTCTCAACCGATCAGCAAAGTTAAGCAACGTCGCCCGCGGTCAGGAGTTGGATGGGTGACCGCTAGTGACATTACTACTGAGCGTTTCCGTGCTTCGGAGGGCACGTTAAACCGTCGGTCCCGGTTGTCGTCTTAGGATGGCAGTCGTTAAAGCATGGTGGTAGGGCATTTTGCGAATGCCCGCCTGGCTAGCTACCACCCTCAAGTAGAAAGTCTGTCGCCAAGCACCTAACGGTGTGTTCCGGCAGATGTCCTTGAGAGCCATTACATCAAGGTTAGCCTTAACAACATCTTCGAACACATCATCACTTACCATCAGGTGAGATAGTGGTCAAAGGCTAACCTATCAGGAATAAAAAAAAAAGGTACAAAATAATTTGTTTACTAAAATTCAACGACTTAATCATGGAACCTATAACGTGTCGCGACTGAATTTTTTGTTCCAATTTGCGTGTCCCTGTGCATAACCACTGCCCCACCATGGTATGCCCACTTTTTTAGGCCAGGATTAAAATGAACAGCATTTTGGAAGTTCATTTTCGTTCGCTCTCTCAGTTTATTTTCCTCTATATTTTCATCCGGATATCGCCAACGGATTTGAGTTAAACGGATACTAGAAAATTTATAGGTTTTTTATCACTGTTTGCAATGAAAAATGAGTGCTGGCCAACGCTCTGGTGCAATATAAGAAATTGAGATAGCTACTGTGTAACCAAAAATATACAATATTTGTTTAAAAAGAGTATGTCCACTGCAATTATATTTATTTCATATAAATTAATTAAATCTCCATTTTGATCCCACGTGGGGTGCTAGACTAGAATTGAACCCCGCCACATCTACCTGTGTGAGATATAAGAAGCGACTAAGATAATGATAACATAAGTTATCGCTGTAATCTCCATTATAAGAAAATGACGACGTTTCAAGAAAGGTTTTGACTGACTTCTAAATGAAAAGCGATTTTCAATTGATTACAGTCCAAGTTATTTTTTGTCTCTCACCTGATACTTTTAAAGCTATTAATATAAAAAAATATGATTTCTTTATCTAAAATAGTATATTAAGTGGTTTATAAAAATTGTTTGCAGAAATGACAATGATTATAGTAGTAGTTTTATTTTATTTTAAAGAAGTATGTTTGGCTAAGTATGTTACATAAATCGTGTATGGCTGTAATTTAAGACTGCTTCTTCGTGTCTTACCTTATACATTTCAAGCTATAAATTAAATAAATATGATTTATTTATCTGAAGTTGTTTATCCAGTGCTTTATAAAAATTGTTTGCAGAAATGTCTATGATTATAGCAGTGGTTGTTCGGAACAATGAGGCCTGGAACAACTCCACGGCTTCCGGTGTAAAGTGGTAACCATTCGAGAACCTTTCATTCCCGTCGGTTATCAGTATGTCAAGAAATGTCGCCAGCCCATTCCAACTTCAACTTGCAAATTCTGAAAGCTATGTCGGTGGCTTTGGTTTTTTGGCGAATATCTGCGGTTCGTATTTTAATGGATAAAGAAACTCCAAGGATATCTCTCTCCATAGCTCCTTGAGCGACACTGAACTTTGTATAAGAATGTTATATCTTGCTTCTTTTGTTACTAAACTGTACTAATTGAATTGAGATAAAATATAATTTAAGAAATGAAATAAATCAAACTTAATTGATATCCATACAGCCGTTCAGATTAGGGTGGTAAAAATACAGAGAAACACATACATACATAATTGCAAATGAATAATATAGGTGTGACGTGATGACCCATATCAATTAAATCTTGTATAGTACGATATAACTGATTTTGGACTGAGAGACTCTGGCCTTGAAAAACAAATTGTTGAATATATTTTACGTAATATATCCAATAATTATTTACATGACACTTTCAGAGGGAGTGCATTATAAACAGTTCCACGATTGTGGTACGTATTATTATTATAATGAAAAAAAAAATTGAAAATTTTTTAATCTAACTGATAATGTGTGAACGGATTTGACGTAGGCACATGACACCTAAATTGTAATGGTAATGTTTATGTATGAAATATGAATAGGTGAAATATGTTGTATTTTGAATAAGGGTACAACTGATCCTTAGAAAAACACATTATGGACCGCCTGTCGGTAGAGGTAATGGAGTTAGCCTCAAATTAATAGGAAGTGTTACCAAAATATAAAAAATGGGATAAAAACCAATGGGATGCAAACGTTTCTCGTGCACTAAACACAAAACATGCTAGGTTATGGATGTTATGGATAGACCATTTCTTAAATGATCCATATGTTTCGCAAAAGTAGTATATTTTATTGCTTTGACGCATATTGCTGCCACAACAACAACCCTACTTACGGATCTTTTATGGATCTCCTACAATCATTCGGATTATATTTCGTGCTAAAAGTAAAATGCCATAGTGAGCAAGACCAATATGTTTCAAATTTTGTGAACGAGCAAACTATACACAAAGCTATAATCAATCTAGAAAATCCTGTTTAGACAGTTAAAATGCAGACAATAACCCATTATTAGTTTAAATAACAGTTTGTTTAGTAGCAAATATTTGGTGAAATTAAGCGTCGTGTCTGTTCGCACCGCTCATTCTCCTATCTGTTGGTGAGTGATGATAATTAAGTTTGAAAATATTAGAAAATGAAATTTCTACAAAAAATTAAGGCATACCACAGGTAAAAAAACCGTAGGCGGTATCCGGCCAAAACTAGAGGCGAAAATGAACTGAGGGAGTGATCAAATATGAGTTTTCCAAATGTGGTTTATTTTAATGCTGGCTTGAAATATCGGGGAGGTGTTTTAGGATGACTAGGTGATTGAGGATGAGATTAGGTGATTTAGGATGAGAAAATAAATCTGAACTATAAATTCGGTTGTGAAACTTCATTGGTTACATAAGAATTATAGGTTGAATATTGAAATACTGCCAAGATGTCGTGAAACTCAGTTTAAAAGTACCGCTATTTATAAAAGCGTAAATTTAGTAGCGAAAGGTGAAGTACTCGTAATCTATCGGTATAATTTCAGTTCTTTGATCAAAAATTAATTTTCTATTATAATAACAATTATTTTAAGAAAACGTCAAATTAATATTTTAACAAAATTAAGCCATCGTACGTCGTACGAAGCAGACGTGTTGCAAAAATATTCTCAAAATTATTAAATTCAAATCAGTCAAATTCCTACTTTACTACAGTGACACTAAAATACATTCAAGTTTGTTCAAGTGCAAGGTGAAACGACTTTATACTGTTGGGTAAGATCTTTGTCGTGACAGTTTAACTATACGATAGCTGCTCTTCACCCCCGCGGGAAAGAAACAGGCTCTTATTTTTTAACCCGCTCGCACAACCACACACACGTAGCCAGTGCAGTCAGAGTGGATCAAACCGGTGCAGTAACAAAGATCAATATGAATATAGTGCGCTCACCAACTAGATGTGGCCTCAAGTCTGGCGTTGGGCGTAGTGACTCACAACCAAATTTAGCTAGTGCTGATCCGGATATTTCAGAGGCTACAAAAATTACACTTCGAGGTAACCGTAAGCAACCTGATGATAATGAATATATTCGCACAGAGTTGAGTGAAATACGTAATCAGATGGCACAAATGATGTCGATGCTTACTAAACTCACTACAAATCAGAGTGAGTTCACCCAAAAAATATCTAATGATGTTGCCACTATAAAAGAGCAAATCACACATATTAAATTGTCCACTGATAACTTGGCCATTGAACAAAATGTTATAAAATCCGATATTGTTAACATACGTCAAGGCAATACTAAAACGGAGGAAAAACTTGAAACTTTACAATACGCTGTTGAACTACTTAAAAACAGTACCAATGATACATCTTCGTCATCACAAGTGTTCAATAAAACACAAGAAGATATTATAGCTGAAGTAAATGAACGTGAAGTTAGAAGCAGAAACATCATTATTATCGGCTTATCGGAGCCGGTATCGTCTATCAAAGAAGAACGTATTGAATTAGACAAAAATGAAGTATCTCGTATAATGAAAAATATTGACAGTAGTGTTCCCGAGCCTCAGTATATTATAAGACTAGGGAAATACAACGCGCATAAAATACGCCCAGTAAAAGTCTGCTTTAAGTCTCAAGATATTGCAAAATCAATATTACGCCACAGACACGAAACAAAATACGATAACATCAAAATTTACTCAGATCAGACACCCGAACAGCAGCGTTTCCTGAAACATATAAAAGAAGAACTTCAGCGCAGACTTGAAAATGAAAATAAAAATCTGACAATAAAATACATCAAAGGAATACCCAGAATCGTAGAATTAACTTCAAAAAACTACAAACAATAGATACACTTAAAAACAGCTACAGTAATTTAACATGTCAAGAAACTGAGATAACACATCAATTAATTCATAGCTTTGATAATATCCAGAGTAGTAAAAAATCGCTGAAATTCCTCTATGCAAATATTCGCAGTGTCGTTAAGCCTGGAAAATCTGATGATCTACAGTGCGTGATTAAAGCCTTTCAAATTTGTCTACATGTGGTGATCCTTACAGAAACGTGGATAAAATCAGACGAAGAAGCGAAAAGATTTCAAGTCCCAGGATATACACACTACTACCATTTTAGACCTAACTCGAGAGGTGGTGGGGTATCAATTTTTATCAACAACAACCTTAAACATAGCCCGATTGCAGAAGTATACCAAAATTTTAATCATTATTTGTGGATCCTTAATGAAAACTATTCTTTAGATATTGGTGCAATATATAGACAGTCAAACAATTCAAAAATTGATGAGTTTTTAGACACATACGCTAATCAACTCTATCAACGAAAAAGAGCATTAGTTTTTGGCGACTTCAACTTTAATCTACTAACCTCAGACAATACAACCAATAGATACAGAGAGCTCATCAAAGAAAGTGGATATAGAATACTGAATAAAATAGATGTGAGTCATAGCACCCGAAAAACAGAAGCAACTGCAAGTATTCTTGATCACGTATGTACAAACCTTAACCAAGATAAGTTTCATCTTGCTATTATTGATACGCCACTATCAGATCATAACCTAATATATTTTGAAGTTAAACGTTATCACCAAGAATCTTTAAAGAAAACGACATATGAAGCGGTTGATTATGTAAAACTGTATAAAACAATTTTAGAATATGAAGAACACAATGAAAACTATTTATTTACTACATTAGAAGACAAAATAATGTCAAGTATTAGAGCAAGCATAGTCACTAAAACTAAGATAATGAATCCACCTAGACAAAACTGGATAAACAAAGAAATCATAAATGAAATAAACAGCAGAAATATATTATGGAATCTATACAAAAAACACCCAAAAGATAAAAACAAAGAAGAGCAATTTGTAAGTGAGAGAAATAAAGTTTCTAATCACATACGGGAAACCAAGACTAAATACTACAAAAAAGCATTTGCTGATACTAAAAAACAACCATCAAAAATGTGGAAACTTATTAACAGTCTTTCGATTAACAGAAATGTAGATAAAACCGTGCCAAAGAAATTGAAAACACAGAAAGGTATTATAACAGACGGGAAGGAGATCTGTGAACATTTTAATGTTTTTTTTGTAAATGTTGGTTCGATATTGGCTAAACAGATACCTAAAACTCATGATTTAACTAGTACAATAAAAAAACCTGTATCTGGAACCGGCTTATCCACCTTTACACCAACTACCACGGATGAGGTCTTAAAAATAATTAACAACCTAAATACTAATACTAGCTCTGGCTTGGATAAAATAAATACAAAAACAATAAAATGTATAAAAGATTTAATACTTCATGAACTTACCTGTTGCATAAACCAATGTCTAAAACAAGGCATCTTCCCTGATAGTTTGAAAATTGCAAAAGTCACTCCAATTTATAAATCCGGACCTAAAGATGAGCCTGGTAATTACCGTCCTATCTCAGTACTCCCTTTGGTGTCTAAAATATTTGAAAGGGTACTGTACAATCGACTCGATACCTATTTAGCTTCTTTAAACTTTATTTATTCTAAACAATACGGATTCCGTACTAAATCTAATACGCTCTCAGCTACAGTAGATCTTGTAACAAAAATTAAACTAAATATTGATAAAAAACAGATTGCTCTTGGGGTATTTATAGATCTCAAAAAAGCATTTGACACTGTCAGTCACAAATTGTTGCTAAACAAACTAAATGACATTGGTATAACTGGGACAGCACATGAAATTTTTAGATCCTATCTTACAAATCGTTCCCAGGTAGTTAAAATCGGGGAATATCAAAGTGAACCCAAAACTATCACCTTTGGCGTACCACAAGGCTCTATTTTAGGACCGTTATTATTTATTTTTTATATCAATAACGTCCATCAGATAGGGTTAAAAGGTGATCTAACGTTGTATGCCGACGACACATGTATGTTCTACTTTGACCACTCTATTGAATCTATTATATCTGAAGCACAAAACGATCTGAACCTTATAAATGAATGGTTTCAGCAAAATATTCTTACCATAAATGCAACAAAAACAAACTACACAATATTTGCTGCTAAAAATAAAAAAAATTGGCGATCATATGCCGCTTAAGATAAATGATCAAATTATTAATAAAGTTGAACAAGAAAAATATCTAGGACTTATTTTAGACAGCAAAATAACATGGCTTCCCCATATAAATAAAATAAAATCAAAAGTAACAGCACTTACAGGAGCTCTAAAGAGTTGTGTGCACTGTTTCCCTCATCAAGTAAAATATACAATCTATAATTCATTGGTAAAACCACACCTTCATTACTTAATTGAAGTATGGGGTACGGCTGCAAAAACCAATTTGGGATTAATACAAACTGCACAAAATAAATTGATAAAAGTTTTATTCCATTATGATTATCTAACACCTTCAGAAAAGCTTTACAAAGAAACAAAACTAATGAATATCTGTCAATTATACATATACTATAATTGTATACTTATACGTAAGATTCTACACAAGGATATACATACAAATACGGCCTTCTCTAAAACACAGAAAACCCATACAATGACATTAAGACGTGTAAATGATATCGCTCTTTACAAACCGCGTACAAAGTATGCTTTGAAAAGTATTGTCTACGAAGGGGCTAAATTGTACAACAAATTACCGAGAGATATAAAACAGTCCAAATCTCTACCTACTTTTAAAAAACTATTAAAATTTTACATAATGAAAAATAAAAATACATTATTATAGATACAGTTTTTAATCAATATTTTTATTAATTCCTATTCTATTATAAAAAAAAAAAAGAAAATATATATATGATATATGACCTCGTCGATATTAATACATAAAATTCATAATTTTTTAACACCAGAACTATTTCTAAAATTTCTATAATAAAACTGCTTATGGCTTCGTCGATATTAATTTATAAAATGCACAATTCATTAACACAGGTATTAAGTTATAGCAAAAAATTCTATAATATTATTATATAAAATTCCTATAATATGAAAATCGGCCTACGGCCTCATCGATATTAACTTAAAAATAAAAACATATTTACCTAACTTACTATTGTATACATTAAAACTGTACCTAACTTATTATTGTATACATTAAAACAAACTACACTACTCATTTGCTCATCTAAAACTAGAGATAAAAAATGAATACATTATAATATATATGCTATTCCATAAAACAAAAAAATAATACTTACAATTTTAATGTAGGTGCGCTTGAGCCACTTCCAGGTACGCTTGATCTTCGTCTGTAACTTGTTAGTAGCCATGTTGTGGCTAAACCTCGCTCGTATCGAACCAAACAATATAGATGACTGTTTTATCTATTTGTAACTACCCTACAATAAAAAAAAATATCTTTGCTTTGTACGACATCGATAATTATTAGTTATGCTTATGTTAACATTATTCTCATGAAAGTGAAATATTTTCTTATGAGAAATAAAATATATCAAACCTCACAAAACACTTGTAGAGTCAAAACCTCCTGAAGATGCTTCATGTAGAAGCAAAACGCGTCGGAAATTCTTCCGGTTTGACTGCGTGGCGTTTGTGACTTCACGTCGGCTTAACAGGAAAATTAGGCGGAATTGTGACTAGATATATTTTTTAAGTATTTTGTTAAAATATTAATTTGATGTATTCCTAAAATATTTAAAAAATATTTGTTGTTATTAAATATGGATTTCCGCAAAGTAACACCTGAATCTATTCATTTTCTATGCGCCAAGAGATTACAAAAGAAACCAAAGAACAACTTCAAGCAGCAAATTATCTAAAATAACAAATGCACTTATGTATATAAACCCAACCATCGTATACAGTTTTTTTGTTCATTTTACATAGACAAGTGAAAATGAAAACATCGAAGCGTATTAAATAAGCATTACAGGGATAACTTAACCAGAATTCGTCAGATCTCACTGAAATTTAAATGGGACCACATGAAAAGCACCAGCTTTCGCATACAAAAAATCATAAAAATCGGTACATATTTTAAAAAGTAATGAGGTTACACACACAAAAAATAAGTACGTCGAATTAAGAACTTCTCTCTTTTTTTTAGTCGGTAAATAAAAGAACAATTCAAGCACAGATCTCCTTGTTTCAAGTGCAAGTCAGTCTCGCATACTTAGGATACTGTAATAAAATAACACACATTATAAATGTAGTATTTTATGGGTTTTTTAATTATTTTATTATTCGTTTCGGGATTTTAAGCGCGGTTCCGACTGTAAATTTCCTATTCGTTCCTGTCCTTCTTGATAAAGTTTTTCTATATTATTAATATATTTTCATACACATTCATACGTAAACTATTACAATATTTACTTTACGAGCTTAATTTCGAGTCAACTTTGCAATTATAATATATCGAGGAAATTTTAAGAAACCGTGTTTCAGACTTTTCTTTTTCTTGGCCTTAAATAATGTGTGATCAAGGTTAACATATAATTTTCTTACTGCTACAAACTGAATTCATTTTGCTAAAAATCTGCCCAGGTAATGCTTTTTAGCACTTGTCAGCGTCTTTAAGTTATGCAAAATTGTACATTACTAATCACGCTGTATGACTGTTTGCAACTGGCAACTGTCCATCAGGCTTGCTAACGCTTAGTAGATATTCCGTCATCGAGCACCTCAAAGTTTGTTCCGGCCACTGACCCAGAGAGCCAGTTCCCACTCTAGAGTAAACACATTCAACAGTTTCAAACACCACATTACTTACCATTACGTCAGATTGTGTTTAAAGGTTATCCCCTCCTAATATGTACAAACCATGCTCCCAGCTTTCAATCATCTGTACAAACCGGGATCGCGGTCGGTGGTAGATAGTCGTATTTACAGAATTACACTAAAATTCGCATAAGTTCGATTCTTATAATTTAAACGGTTATCAAAAGCATACATTCTTGGCTATACGAGAAATACCATATTTTTCTACGATATCGGGAAGTATTTTAAATATTTTTGTGTAATCTGAAACCAGCTCAAATTACATTCTATCGCCTAAATATTACGTCATTTAATAATAATCTCGTAACTACTTTTACAGTAATGAACCTAGGAAGCTGTAACTTTGCAGGTGTGTAGGCATAACGCTGTTAAAAAAAGTTTATAGGATAAGGATAAAAAGGTTTTATTTTTTAATATTGACCTCCCTCTTTTTCCTCTTATCTGTCTGGATCGGAATGCAAGTTGCCTAAATATAAACGTTTAGTATGAAGCTTGTATCTATCAAATCGTTATTACTCAGACGTTTCAGTAAGCCTATCCTTGCTAGTTACACAAGAAAAAAACACATTACTTTTCAATAATGTATGTATTCAAATGGTAAAAGAAATATAAAAAACTCAATATCTGGAAAAATATATTTACCAATCGCTGTTCGGTCGACTCAAAAAATAATTAAAATGTTATTTTCATATGATATAGGTGATATATGTACGTGGATATGAGGGTGACATGTTTAGGTAGTGTAAAATAACGAGTAATAAAAAAACCGTCACGCGGCGTTGAAAGCTGAAAAATGCGTCGGATCACTTAAGTTAATTGAACATAATACATAAAACTCAAAAGTTGAACTCATCTAAACTAGGTATATATTGTTTCATAATTTGTTTAAGAGACAATAACTTATGACTTTTTCCACCCGCAAAAAGTTGTCCTCCTGAAAGGGTACTTTGGTGGTTCTCTTTAAAGGGTTCTAGGTTGTTTCTAATTCTATATTAGGAAACCCTTCTAGCGAGACTCCGTTATTTGTCTATTCGTCCATCCACATGCCATGGGTGTCCCGTACGCGCTATGAGTTACAAACCTGAAATTAAGAGATTTGGTGTGAAACGTTACCTACGTGGAATATTGGACTAAAATTCAATTATACTACACTCGAGAGCAATGAATCCGGGTCACTTAAAGAATGTTAAAAATCTCGGAAACTAAAAATGATAGGTTAATGCAATAAATTGTATTTAATAGACAATGTAATACTCCTTAAATGAAAGTAAAAAAAATATGAGTCACCATACATTTTATTAACACAAAATTACATAAAGAAAAAAACTGCTGATCTCTCCTTAAAACAAAAATAGGAAACATGAAATTTTTGAACTTTATTACGATTTTCTTGAATTTTAATACTTCGTATTGCCTCCTCGTGCTTCCATTACTGCGTTTACGCGGTTTGGCATGCTGTACACCAAGTTCCTTATACGATTTTGGGGAATATTCTCCCATTCCTCTGTGAGAGCAATTTTGAGCTCACGAAGCGTGATTGGGGGAGGGTTTCGTTGTTTTACGCATCTGCCTAGCTCGTCCCAAGCATGCTCGATCGGGTTGATATCCGGGCTGCGCGCTGGCCACTCCATACGAGTAATGTTCATCTCTTGAAGGTAGTCATTCACAATCCTACCTGTATGAGGTCGGGCATTGTCATGCATAAATATAGCATCCTCACCTAAATTGACCATAAATGGACCAACGTGATCATTGAGGATTTCTTCCACATATCTTACGCTAGTTAAAGAGCCGTTTTCTATGATCACCAGCTCTGTGCGACTTTCAGAAGAAATTCCGGCCCACACAAGTACAGACCCACCACCGTAGGCTACTTTTTCTTCGATGCATGCTTGCTTGAATCTTTCCCCTGGTCTTCGATACACTCTGTGTCTTCCATCGTGCTTGTAGAGCATAAATTTTGATTCGTCGGAGAACATAACTTTTGACCAATCTTCAATACTCCAATTTACGTGGCTCTGGGCATATCTTAGTCTCGAAATACGATGCCCACGCTCCAGTTTAGGGCCGTTTGCAGGTCTAAGGGGTTTTAAGTTAGATTCAGCAAGCCGACGTCTTACTGTCCATGCACTTGGGTTACTTCCTCCGGGGCGTCGAAACTGATTGGTGAGTTCAGTTCCTGTGAGAAAGCGATTTCGAAGCATGGTGTTCACCAAGTATCGGTCTTCTCGTGCTGTGGTACACCTGGTTCTGCCCGTTCCTGGTCTGCGTAGGTTAGAACCAGTTTCTTCGTAACGTCGGAGAACTCTTTGTACTGTTGACAGCGACACACCGACAGTCCTGGCTGTATCGCGCTGACTCCGGCCGGTTTCCAGCATTGTAAGTATTCTGGTGCATTCTTCAGGCGTAAGCGACATAATTTCAGCTTGAATAATGAATATAGAGCACTATCAACATGGTTTATGTACCCACATAAATGACAGATTACAAACAAAAGCAAAACCAAATGCTGTAATTTCGTAGTTCCATCTTCGAAAGTGGCCCTTTTTCAAATTTGATTTTTTTATGATATAACTTTACAATAACTAAGAAGTTTTAATACCTTCATTTAAGGAGTATTACATTGTCTATTAAATACAATTTATTGCATTAACCTAGCATTTTTAGTTTCCGAGATTTTTAGGATTCTTTAAGTGACCCGGATTCATTGCTCTCGAGTGTATTTTACAGAATGTCTGTACCTAATAAATAAGCATAAAAAAACTGTTTTGAACTCTAGCTAAGTGCGGTATTTTTTTCTTTTAAAGCTAATGGAGTAGAATATTTTGTAAATTTTATTATATAGAAATAAATATAAGGATGGGCTAAAAAATTGTTTTTAAAAACTGTATAAATATAGTAATATATAATATAGTAAAAATTTCGGTATAATTTTGTATCATGTTCTTTATTTCACTTTCAAGTACCTACTGAAAACGCCTATTTAATATGTGATTTTGTAGATCAATACCATTTTTTCTTTTAAGGGCTGTTGCAATGCGTAACGCTGAATCTTGGAGGCGCGACTCACACATTTTTGCCAGTTTTATTTGTACCCGTTGGATTTTGTTAGGTCCACTTGATCAAGTAGTGAAACATAACGAACAAGTGAGTAGTAAAATTTATATTTGTATGATTCAAAAGATTTCGCGTTGAAACATTCAAAGGCATTCTCTTTACATGTTTTTATTATTTTTCAATATAACTGCAAAATATTATAAACTTATTTTATTAGAAACGAAGCAGCACCTAGTCTGAAGTTGCGGAGAAAGTTTTATAAGGAAACGAAGCAGTGACCCAGCACAGAGAAATTGCGGAATGCTTTTTCCATGGAATAAATAGGAAAAAAATTACTTTAAAGTCTGAAACTAAAAACAGTCGATAAAAAATTCAACATTGCGGTTGTGAACTTATCTCATTTAGCAATTTCTTCGTGTACAATAGTTTTGAAATTTTTATAGTTCAATGTCATTCAATTTAGATTTCGATTAATTTAATTCTAATAAATTATTATACAGCATTTATTGATACAACCATCTGTTAATAATTCTACAGTTACTTCACATGACATGTACCTATAAATAACATAAATATAATAATAAATTATTCATTACTCAGAAAAAAATCGTACATAAGCTAAATATGATCTGAGTTGGTATATTATACTATGATTTTACAGTTTGTTTAGTTAGCTTATTTGTACCCATAGAAACTTCTGTACCCCACACTAGGTCTCATTCGAGCCTCTGTAGTGGTCCTGCAGTAGCTCTCCGCGGTAATTTTAATCTACTCGTCTTACCACAATGGACATTATGCCTCACAAACCAAACAAAACATGCCCATTGGCCATACACAAACGTCCTCATCCCATCCGCACCCAATTCCAAAACGGTACACCACCAAATATTTAGAAATTATTCAGAGCAACTACATAGTATAGAACGATCAAAACAAAAATCAACTTTATTATGAACTAGCTGGACCTGCGACTTTGTATGCGACTGCCATCCGTGCAGATTAATTATTCACATTTGACCACTGTTCTTATTCAAACAATGTTTTTAAACCCAGGTACAAATAATAAATAATGTCATTAAAAAAAACAACAAACTTAAACGTTTCATTCCCAATGTTAAACCACCTCTGTTTTATTAAGTTAATTACCTTATTTACTTAATATTGTATCATTTTTTTTCACACCCTGGCCATCTCTGGCTGGAAAAGGCTATATTATAACACTAAAAGACTTAATCAAATTCCTCTACCCTCGGATGTATAAGTATATCAAGATTAAAAAGGCTGCGATAAGTCTATTTAAAAGCAGATGAGATATTAATGACGCCAGCATACCGCCAACCGAAGGGGAATACTCGATATTTTCGATAGGGCTTCCAGGTCAAATGTTTCTGTGTAGGGTTTTAAGTAATTGTTTTATAGTTGTACAAAAAAAATAGATATTTTATATCAAACTAATGTATTTTTTCAGTGCGTGGGCGTCTGGTCATGAGTAGTAATAATTACATGTCTATATACAGACAACCATTTCATGCATTTCATATTTGTTGGCAAAAGTAGCTTAAAGTTTTTCTTTTAAAAGTGGATGCACAAAACAACCTTTGCACAATTTGCTAATTTAAACAATATTCGGACATTCGGTCTATGCCCTACCACTATGGAAGTGTCGCAGTTTTTAGGTCACCTGGAGCCTCAGATATAGAGATCTGCTGCCATCATACAACTGCCATCATACGGCAGCAGCTGACAGAGGGTCCTATGAACTGAGTCAGAAATATTAGGTTTCTAGAAACCCTAGTCACGGACTTGAAATTTGACAATATCGCCTTTTGAGGACTATCCTTATTACGAACCCCATCAAACCCACATCCTTGCCATGACATTTTTTAAACGTGTAACTTTTAAATTAGACTTAGTAGACCACCCCATTATACTGTGACTAGGCCTAACACGTCAAATGACGTGACACTGTCTACCAAAAAGCTAGTAAACTGGAAGCTCTTGGGAGAGCCTCTCAAGTCTATCAGTTTGCCCAACCTCGATAAGACATACAGTACGGTCTTAAATGCACGTTATAAATGCCGTTTTCATTGCCATCAACGCGCTCTGTATTCATGTCTAAACCATAGTAGGTACCTACATGTTCACAGGAGACATAGTTTCCTGTAACCGGTGTCTTGTACTTCTAGTGTTTGCATTGCAAGAAATCACTGACTGCAAAGAACGCAGATCAATTAGAATAAAGCTGAAAAAGCTACTACAAACATCAAATCTGTAGTTGCGAGGCCTAACTGTTTGCCTCTGGTTAGGACGATACAGTTTCGAAAATTGTTCAGAGCCAAGGAGCACACAGCGATCTTGCTTAAAATATGAAGTAAATTACTTGCAACCTTATGCCTAAAGTCCAGTTAAGCTATAATTTCTGTCAGAGTTTAATAAATCCTTGTCTTCCACAGAAAAAAATACTATCAATATGAGTAACAAAACAAAACCAAAAGAAATTTATTCCCGGGTTTGTAATGCTGACAAGATTGTATCTTTTTGATAAAAGAAAAGCAATCAATTAATATTCATAATCATCACCGGAAAGACGTAAACTGTTAAGATTCCCCCATCGATTGCCACAATGATCGGCTTTAGCCATTTGTAACCATTGGCTACCAGCGACTTTTAGAGCGTATTCAGTCCATTCCAGGGATTCTTGCTTCTGCTGGTGCACCGTTACCGGTCTTGCTTCCGGAGCCAGGAGTATTAGAGCTGCTGGGGCCTGGGAGCCGAGTTTTATTTGTTCTTATCATTAAGGGGGGTTTTGCCTGAGTCGTCAAACATGGCAAGCGTCTTGGGGATCGCAGTCACAGGTGAAAATTTCCCAGAAGGTCTTGCTCCCTATTTTCCGGTATTTTCCCTTACAAGCTTTTTACTACACCCACGGTTAGAAAACGGGGGTGCAATTCTGGTCTGGTACCCCACGGGCAAATATTATAAATATAATTGAAAAATATTTCATGCTAATACTAAATTGGTTGAAAAAAACACTGACGTCCACACGCTAGGTATTTATTTCCGCACTCGCTAACATTCGACAGCAAATAATCTGCGATGCAATAGTAATTTATTACGCTCGATGAAATGAACGCCAGGTGTTTTCGGCTGCAAAATGTTTATAATAGTTTAATTCGAACCGGTTACGAAAAAGCACTAACGTTTGATTTATATGGCTTCATTCACGTCCATTTCAGTAAGCTCTATACATTTAAGGAAGCTATGCCTCTGAATATTGTAGATATACCTTACTGTTTATTATAGTTTCGTTGACCAATATCAAGCAAGCGTATTGGTACAAAATTCTATATAAACACTAAAGTTTCATGATATACATAATTAAATCCGAAAATGCAACCAGGGCTTCATGTAAATTTTTTGTCTCCTCTAACACTTTTAGGATGTGTGTCTATGTGTGAATGAGACGGATCCAGCATGACGACCACCTGGTGTGAAGTGGTAACCTCTGCCCATAACAGATATCACAAGTGACGAATGGACCTGCGGCGCGACAGTCCATAGCTATTGCTACTCGGCTATCACAGCTTTAATAAAAATGTTGTCTGCGAAGTGAAATAAATGGCGTGTATACGGAACTATGACGGAAACGGATACTTGTACGGAAGCGGTACGAGATCGGTAGGGTGTGTTGACAACAAGACCAAATACACCTAACCGTGTCTAGTCTATTTCCAATTTACTTAACATGAACCTATTTGGGAAAATAGACGTTGACATAGAGTTTTTTCCCATCTACTCACTGAAAGGTTGGTTGTCAATATTACATGAACTCAAAGATTCAAAAGAAACTGATTCTACGAATGTGGAATACATTTTTAACAATTTCAAAGTACTTAGCTTCACTTTAAAGAAGTACTCGTAGTAGCAACGACTGGAGAAAATTTTAAATGAAATTACGATTCTCTTAAAACGTGACCGGCAAGTATGCGGAAACGGAAGCGAAAATAATTCGTGACTCTGCTGTATACTATACAATATCATAATGTTATATCAACGTTCCTAATTTTGTTTTTTATTTGTTGATGTTGTGAAAGCATTTGCTTAATATTTTAGCTGAAATGGATAATTGGCAGTGAACAGCTGTAGTGCAATAGTTACATCTTAATCTAGCAATTTATTTTTGTACTAATATAAAACTAAATTAAATGCCTACTTGCTTATGTACATCAATCCTACAAAGCAATTTAAATATTATGCTGGACAAGTAGGTACAGTAAACACACATAAGCTCATCATAATAATCTTTTGATGACTTACTTACGTGCAGTCAGGACGGTGTTATGCGCTATTCTTACAAGAAAACCTTTTCTTTGGTACAAAATGCAATATTTTTCACAATCAAGTTGCCTAAATATGTTGTCTCTCAAATACACTCTGGTATCATTTGACATGCAGCTATCAATACCCTTTTCAGCTTTCTTCCACTTGTATAAAATATCTGTTGCACATAATTTTTACAATATTATGACTTGTGCTCTGCCTAAAGACAATTTTTCTATTGGTTAATTTTTTTTCATATATACAAGGTTACTGCTAATTAACTGGCGATACGCGACAGGCGTGATGGGTACCGATACCAAAAACTAAAAAAAATTAAAAAAAAAAATTTTTTTTTTTGAAGATTTTTTCAATTTGTCATTGAGTTATCAATGAGATAATAAGCGATACACAATACTGTATGGTGCTTAGGATCACTAACAAAACAATAAAAAAGAATAATCACTAAGTAAAAGATCAGCTGTTTTGAATTAAAGACGCTCGAAGTGCAGCGCGCCGCGGAGCAGCGGCGGCGGTGTCAGTGTGCTCCGACGTTCCATCTATCTTTTGTTTTAGCTACTTACCTAATCCATCCATGAAACTTCATGTCCATCACTCTCTTAGCAAGCGTTACATCCTATCTGCAAATAACAAGCCAAAAGCAATCCCGACATGTAGGTAGGTATCTACCTAACTCATTCATCATTAAACTTCTGTTGTCTCCAATAAATAATCTAATCACAACTTTTGTCAAACGACCACTTTTACACTAAAAATAAAACAATTTTAAAAGCGTGATATTGAAAATGTGGAATAACAATGTTCATTATTCATTACCTACATTGAGATAATAGGTACGTTACACAGGTCAATGATTACCTACCATATTATTATGCCATAGGTAATTTTAATCAGCTGCTTTTTGTGTATAGGTAGAATACTTTGTAGGGGAGTCTCATGTACACAACGTACACTTTTACCTGGGTGTCTCACGTACACAAGGTGTGTGGAAAGTTGGGTGGTGCGTGCTTTGCACTTAGCCGTATATCACGACTACTTCCGAGAAAGGTGGTGAAGTCTACCACAGACTGGGAGAGGGCATTCCGGCTCCAAAAACGTGCTGTTAGAGCTATCGTGAGAATTCCCCAAGATACCACCGTCAGACCATATTTCAAGGAAATGGGCATCCTTACACTACCATCAATAGTGATTTTCCAAGTGGCGGTAATCGTAAGGAAGAATTTAGACAGCTACGTTAAACTGGACGATACCCTATTGTACAAGAAATAAGGGACTGTTGGCTAGCAAGTCCTGCTCCCTAGTTAAGTCTGGCAAGTTAACGCACGTCATGGGTCCGTCAGTATATAATCATATCCCAAGTTATGTCAAACTAGCGGTAAGTTTGAATGGGTTCAAATCGAGACTCAAACTCTGGCTACTTTGTCGTTCGTTCTATAGCTACAATGAATTCATGACATTTAAAAATAATAATTGTAATATTTAATATTTTAATTGTATACTTTTTTAGTTATACATTTTTATTGACATCTAAACAATTCATTTACCCATTGACATACATACATTGGATGTACATGTATATGATTTTTATAATATTATTTCGTATTATTATTATTGTTATTTCTTTTATTTTATAATATGTATTTCAAGCTGTAGAAGCTAAAAATGTTCTTTTTGTAAAATATGTTGACGTGTATATTGATATATGAATAAATGACTATGAACTAGGTACTCACATCAGTTTGTTAAGATTAATTTTCAGGAAACTTGAGTAAGTAGTAGGTAACTACTTACTTACCTACCTACCTAATTAATGACAATTAGTTGTACATCACATCTTCACAAGAAAAACTATTCTAGCACGTACCTTTACATTTTGCACCTTATACCTAGTAGGTATAAGGTGCAAAATGACCTATCGGCGATTCGAACTCAAACGTACGAAAAACAGTAAACAAGCAAAATCAGTTTCTAGTGGGTTACTAACTTGTGTAAGCATGGATTAAATCTACATACAAAACCACGCATGCTATACTTATTTATTACCTACCATTAACGTATTGATCTTAGTACCTACCTACTTAAACGCTATCTGCGCACGAGTAACGTAGGTAAGTACCTACTCACCTAATAAATGAATAACGTTAAAAATACACATACGTTTAACATATGGTTCAATATGATGTTAATGCCCCCAGGCTAGCTACCACCCCTAATTGGAAAATCTATCGCCAAGCACCTAACGGTGTGTTCAGGTAGCTATTCTTTAGAGCTAGTAATTGCAGGTTGGCTTATAAGCAGTAAAGAAATTGTCTTGGAGCAAAGCAAGTACATAAAGGTAATTAAATCATAATCGTATCAACTTAAATTTTCCACCACACTTCACCCAGGCTATGGACTGGCACGCTGCTTTAATTAGGTATTTCAGAAGCCGTGAGGTAAATAACGCGAACAAGACATTACCCGTTGGTAGGTAGAAAGTAACCCAACGATTATTTTTCTAAATAAAATCTCTACAGACAAACTCGTACTCTCTAGCTACATACGTACCTACTAATATGTGGTATACCTATGTATGTAGCCTTGATGCACCTCGATGCGACGCACAACGGTCGCCAGTGGCGATGTTTTCCGAGCTTGTCCGATCGAGGGAAGCCGGGCGGCGCGCGGCATCGCGCGTAGCGCATCATAGATGATAGAAAATAATAGGTAACGTAGGTATTAAGCGATTTTGACGGGGAGGGTGCGGATGCGCAGTGCCGCTGATATGGAACCCGACTAATTATTTTGAAATTAGTTGTTATTGCATCGGGAATGCGTATACACGCGAGTCATCGTGCCGTACCGATATACGGACAGACAGTACACCGACATGGTGATGTGTTACGCAGCAAGTGGGTGTATTTTGGACGCTGCATGTGATATGTACCGTCAAATGCACCGACTCGAACCGGTACCAGCTAGAGGAACCATTGCGGGACTTCGGGGTTTTCCGACGTCCAAATGTCGATGCTGGTCGACCATGTGGTGATGCTAGGCTGGAAGAAGAAATCGTAGAGTACTTTGAGGATAATCCCATGGCCAGCACCAATGATGCAGCGCAGCAGTTCGGGGTGAGCTAGTACTTCGCGTGGCAATTAGTGCGCGAAAGCATTGGCAGACCATTTCCAGCATTGGTTTTCTGTCAATGTCTGGGCTGGCCTGCTGAACAATGTGATTCTTGGACCAGTTTTCCTGCAGCAACTCAACGGTGCTTCTTACTTGAGCATGCTTCAGGAGGACATCGAACAACTGTTAGAGGAGGTCCCACTGCGTAACGTAGTGAATCTCTTTTATCAGCATGACGGGGCACCAGCTCATTACTGTTGGGCAGTATTTGAATACCTCGACAGAACATACCCTGGTAGGTGGGTTGGACGCGCAGGCCCTGTTGCTTGGCATGCTCGATCGCCGGATCTAACTCTAGGACTTTTATGTGTGTGGAAGGGTAAAAGACCTTGTATATCAGAACCAAACGGACACAATACGTAGTGCGGATGAACTAAAAACGCGGATAATCAGTGCATGTGATGCGATAAGAAGTGTTCAGAGTGCTATGCGGAATGTTCAGGGGGACATATTTCGTCGTGCGAACCTGTTCATTGAGCAGAATGGTATGCACTTCGAACATTTATTGTGAGTACGTACTTCTAGTGTATGTAGAAACATTTTCAGTGTAAATAAAAGTAAGTAAGTGTAAATAGGCTGATTGATTCAATTATTGTAAATACCTATGTGATTTCAAATTTTTAAACACGCCACGTTGTTCTAAGTGCCAATAATCAGTCGTTTATTTCGTGGATACGGAAACTTGACTTTATTGGTAGGTACGTAGCAAACGAGTTCGACTTTTAACCGACCCCCAAAAAGATGGAGGTTCTTTGTTCATCGTTATGTTTTTTTTTGTGTATGTTCATCGATATTTTTGCCAATTGTGAACCGATTTCAATAAATACTTTTTGAAAGAGTGTACACCCGGCGTGATCTCGTTTATATTTCATCAAAATCGGTCAAGTAGTTTTTGAGTTACACCTAAATAACTGAAAGTATACGCCTAACTTAATTTGTTTGTTGACAGTGAATTACAATCCGTCCCGTAAGTAGCGAGGGTCACTGAAAAGGGAGTTTTTTTTTTATCGGAAATAGTACCGACTTCAACACTAAAAAGATTTAAATGACTTGTCGAAGTTTGTGCCATGCGCACAATATTGTGAGAAGTACTTTGAACTATCATGATAGGTACCGACTTCAAGAAGTTATTTTACACTTTTTAGGGTTCCGTAGTACCTACAAGGAACCCTTATAGTTTCGTCATGTCCGTCTGTCTGTCCGTCTGTCCGAGGTTTTGCTAAGAGACCGTTTGCACTTGAAAGCTGCAATTTTGTACGGGTATGTAAACTTAGTACGCCGACAAAGTGGTAAAATAAAATTTTGAAAAATATTTTTTTTTAGGGTTGCTCCCATACAAGTGATGTGGGTATGAATTTTTTTTTCGTCGTCTCTCTCATCGAATTGGGTATCATTGAATAGGTATTTTAAAATGATTAAGGGGTTGCTAACACTATTTTACGATTTAATGCTTCATTTACGAAATATTCAACTTTAAAGTGCAAATTTTTGTTCCAGAAGGGCGTCCCCCCCCCCTCTAAAACCTAAACCGCTGACTTGAAAAGTCTGAAAAAATTCATGATGTTAGTACAGTTCATGAACTTTCAAGGAAAATTATAGCAGTTAAAATATCCTTATTACTTTAGCAGTAATAGTCGTTGAACTTGGGTATTAGATAATTTTACACCAAATACAAAATTCTTAGAATAAATCCTTTAAAGTTACTAAGATGAAGTACTGGAAGGACTAGAATCGGTATAGATGGTTATGTACTATAGGAAGGGATGAAGGGGGATTTACGTAGACTCGATCCAACTAAGGGTGCTGGAATTAATAATGTTTCACCATAAGTTCTTAAATATACCGCTGACACCATTTGTTTTCCAGTCCACCATATATTCAACCTAAGGATTATTTAAATAAAGTTGTAGCAAATTATCGCCCAATCTCAATTTTGGCCGCCTTATCGAAGCTTTACTAAAATATTATAAGGTAGACAATAACAAACAAACAAACAGTGTGTTTACTAAAATATATTTTAAGTTTTTTCAATAGCTATTACATGCCGATGACCTGAAAATGTATCATTCTATAAATACTTATTAAGACCACTTTAAATTCCAAAAGGATCTGGGCAGATTTATTGTGTATTTTATTAAAAATAATTTTACTCCTAAGACAAAAACAAATAATTTTATACAAATACAAATTAATTTTATTCCTCCTTATTGTGATACATTTATGATGAGTCTATGACTCTGTAACACATCTATATTTTTTCTTATATATATATATATGTCAGAGATAATAATTCTCAAGAAGGTACGACGTTATTTATTACGGTATTTATTTGGTTTATTTGAATGGCAACATCAAGAGAATGCCATAGACAACATAAGTTGTTGATTATCTTTGACACAGGGCTGCCAGTGTCAACGTCACGTCATATCTGTCAGTAGTGCGTTCGATCAAGGTTCACTCACTCCACTTGCCTTCGAGACAGCGCCTGCGCCGGGTGTGGGCACTGACTTATAATTTTCACAACATGGCGGACGCCGATAACGAACACGTGGACTCTAATCCGTCTGAATCCCCGACAGCAGCGGTGGGATCACGTTAGAAAAACATCCTGCGAGCCTACCACGACGCCAGCTACTCGAAATCATGAATATTTTATGCCGGAATATGAAGCTCAAGAAAATGTGGAGGATATACCATCGGTCTCGACAAACAAATAGCTTGGTGCACCTTTACCCGAAACGTGGGCGCAGTTTCTTCCAAAATATGATGGCAGGTTTTCGGAGCTCTAACCAGAAACCCTCGTCGTGAACTCAATGATGTGAGGAGATTAAACATCACAAATTAACAACTCATGGACGGACTATGAAACTAGAATTGCTGTGTTCATCCACCTACAAAGACGTGCAAAAAGTGGGCAGCGCATTCGTACCCTTTGTGCAAGACTTAGGAAGAGGTTAAGGAACGACTTACTCGACAGTTTGCTGCAACGAAGAGATTCCACGACCTGTTTCGCGACATCGTGGAGTACAAGAGTGACCTAGCTGCGACGTACATCGAGTGTTGAACCGACAAATTGAAACCAATAGACCAACTGGAGACCAGCTGGAGTGAACCAAACAAAATCGAGGTATTTATCTCCGGCATTACTGATGCTCAGGTATGTTTAGAGTTACTTAAAAATACCACGACTAGTTTTAGGCATTTGGCTACATACCCTAACATTACGACCCTCAAGGGACATTTTAAAAGACTTGTAGTGATTCTGTACCTTTTAATTTTGTACGACCTAAAACCAACAACAATTCTACAGGTCAGCGCTGTCATTACTGCAATAAAATAGGTAATTTAAATTGACACAGCTTGCTGTTACTTAACAATAAAAAAATAAAAAAAAAACAGAAGGTACTATCCTCCATCGAGCATCTATTGTTGAACCTAATCTTAAGTCTAGTCAGTGTTCCTATTGTCACAAACCTGGGTACTTCAATTCTGAACCCACTTGTTTCACAAAGCAACTAGATGAAAATTTTTAAGATTTTAAACCTTAACCTAAAGTTGCATACCAAATCGGAGCTTACCAAATTGTTTGTTCCTCTTAGAATGTATCTTTAATTGAAATGCGTCTAGGTGACCTTAATCTACAAGCGTTGATCGACAGGGCATCAGTGTGCTCACTTACTATAAAATAAAATTGCTGATTGTTTACCGGATTAGAAAGAGATTTATACCCGTCTCACAGGTATTGGTTCCGAACCATGCTTTTTCGAAAAATTACCACTTATGTTGAGTTTGACGGGTTCTATAATCAGATAATGTTTTTGATTATTACTTACTGCATTACGTAATCATAAGACTTCCGGTTTGATCTACACTCTTAATAGTGATGGTGCTAAAAAGTACATGACACCCGTGTCAATATATGCCTTACTCAAAACACTAATTCTGATTTTCATAATTATTGACTTTACTGAACGGTGTGATATCGATAGGTTGAGATCTGTTTGCTAGTGGAAACTTTAGCAGTATTTAAAGCACTAAATCATTTAAAATATTAACTGTTAGGCAGAAATTTAATTGCTCTTACAGATTGTAATGTCGTAATATCATCGCATCATGAATGTGATCTTTCGGGACGCGTTTACAGATAGTGGGCGTACATGCAAACTTTTGATTTTGAAATTGAGTATCGAAAAGGTGAGAGAATTCCGCATGAATTCAGATTTCCTTAGTTGCAACCCAACTAGTGAAAAGAAGTTAACGTTTCTCGAGTGAACATTGAATGGTTGCAGGCTGAACAGAGGTTGGACTCTGATATTAAACGTATCGTTGAATCTATAGAAAACAACATAATTGATGCCAACCTTAGGTCCTCGTACACCTGCAAAGACAATTTACTCAGTAGAAACTTCCAAGTAGATGATTAAGACTTTTAGTAACATCATGATCCCCAAAAATTTTCGTTGGCTAATTAAAGAAAGATTTCATGAAGATTTGAAACACCTCGGCTGGGATAATTCTTTGTCTTAAATAAGCGAACTTTTTGGCTTCCCAATATGACTTCGCAGTCAGGTCGTCAGGGCATACGTTGACTACCTACCATGCGAAATAAACCCTTCTAGCACGAAGCAATCTGCTTTACATCCAATAGACAAAATTGTGGAGCCTTCCTACACTATTCATTTTGATACTAGCGGTAAACTGTCCGGGGTAGGGTCTCTAAAGAATATGTGATTGTTATTGTAGATGCTTTCACAAAATTTTGTTATCTAACCGCTGTTAAGGACTTTACTTCACGATCTGCTTGTAAAGGTCTTTAAAAATTTGTCCACATATTCGGAATACCCAAGCGAATTATCTCCGACCAAGGCACTTCTTTTACGGGATAGGAGTTCCGGAATCTATGTGACGTCTATTGAATTACTTAAAACTGTGAGCGGCATCTGCCGAACCTACGGTCAGGTTGAACTTATAATGTGCGTGCTAACTAATTGCTTCACAATTGCCGAAAACTACGAAAACAGATCTTGTAAATTTGTTATTGGTGAAGTTCAACTTAGCTCAATTGCACAGTATCCAAGAGCACAGGCAAAAGTCCATTTTAGTAACTAGTTGGTTATAATAAGTGCCCACCTAGATTAAACTTTCTTAAAACAAATCTTAAGACTCACAATGAACAGGACCTTACGGAATTCAGACAAGAGGCAAAAGATAGGATGGACGAGCAAGTATCGAAAGATAAAATACGCTATAATGCTACTAAAGCCGCGATTCATCCTTTTGTTGTAGGCATTCCGGTTTTGATTCAAAAGAATCGACGTATAATTAAGAAATTACGTGAAAAGTTAAATAGTCCTTGTAAAAATAATTAAAGATCGTTATATGGTTGAACCGACGTGGCCATTACGTATGTCATGAGCTAACTTACCAGAAATGTCTGAATCTCTGGATCCTCTACAATCTGGTAAGACATGATTAATTATATTTCCTAATGTACATAAAATTGTCACAATCGTCGTGGTTATTGATATTATTTTGTATATTCAAGAAGTTGAACGTGTTAGATTGTTAGAATAATTAATGGATCGCGTTGAGTTTTATTACAATGGAGAATTTTAAGTAATTTTGTTCCTGTTTTAGGTAATTTTGTAGATTGTGAACTCGAATTAACAAATGGCTCACAATTATGATTGATTAATTAAGTGTTTTATTGTGCACTGAAAGCCTTTACGCTTTGTCACAAAGATGGATTGAAAGTATTGTCGCTTTATCCGTATAAATATCGTTGAAAGCTACTACGCTTTGCGGTAAAGTGCAGATGAATATCGTTGAAAGCTATTACGCTTTGCGGTAATGTTAAGTTGAGTGTCGTTGAAAGCTACAACGCTTTGCGGTTAAGTTCAGGTGAATATCGTTGAAAGCTATTACGCTTTGCGGTTATGTTAAGTTGAGTATCGTTGAAAGCTACAACGCTTTGCGAGTAAGTGCAGAAGAATATCGTTGAAAGCTATTACGCTTTGCGGTAATGTTAAGTTGAGTATCGTTGAAAGCTACAACGCTTTGCGGCAAAGTTGAGATGAATATCGTTGAAAGCTATTACGCTTTGCGGTAAAGTTCATTAAAATATTGTTGAAAGCTACTACGCTTTGCGGAAAGTTTAGTTGAGTGTCGTTGAAAGCTACTACGCTTTGCAGTAAAGTTCAATTGAATATCGTTGAAAACTACTACGCTTTGCGGTAAGGTTCAGTTGAATATTGTTGAAAGCTTCTACGCTTTGCAGTAAGGTTCAGTTAGATTACATTGAGAGCTGTTACGCCTTTCAATAGAGATGAGTTGAATAAGGCTGAAAGCTTCAAAGCTTTGCGGTGTGATAAAATTAAATAAGTGTTGATCTTTTAATGTCGAAAACCTGTACGCTTTGTAGTGTAATTGTAGTAAAATCGATATTGACTTTTAACTTATACTGAAAGTTTCTAGTTTTGCAATGCCATCTACTCGTAAATGAATTGATATTGAGATTGACCTATTAATTGACAATCTTCTGTATCAAGGTCTGACGGTTTATACCCAGCCTTACATTTTGAGATATTCATCTTTAAGTCCAGTTACAAGCTGTTTGAATGCTTTGCTTGACCTTCTACTATTTCGGCTGGTGTGATGATGAGGAGCAACGCGAGAGCGCGTTGATGGGCAGAATGGCCGTGTCAGAGATAATAATTCTCAAGAAGGTACGACGTTATTTATTACGGTATTTATTTGGTTTATTTGAATGGCAACATCAAGAGAATGCCATAGACAACATAAGTTGTTGATTATCTTTGACACAGGGCTGCCAGTGTCAACGTCACGTCATATCTGTCAGTAGTGCGTTCGATCAAGGTTCACTCACTCCACTTGCCTTCGAGACAGCGCCTGCGCCGGGTGTGCGCACTGACTTATAATTTTCACAACATGGCGGACGCCGATAACGAACACGTGGACTCTAATCCGTCTGAATCCCCGACATATATATATATATATATATATATATATAAATAATATATATATATAAATAATATATGTATAAAAGAAAAAATATATAATATATAAATATGATATTTACATGTAATGAGTTTATGCTAGCACTACAGATAAAGAGCTTTGACTTGGTCTTTTAAAACATTTAAGGATGGAGCTCGCTTGGGATTAAGTGACATGTGAAAATGTTTGGTAAAGTATCCCAATCTATTTTACAAATAGTCCGTGAACTGCCTAAAATGATAACCTGGGTTTTTTTTTATGCCTGATAGGTTAGCCTTTGACCACTATCTCACCTGATGGTAAGTGATGATGTGGTCGAAGATGTTGTTCAGGCCTACCTAGAAGTACTGGCTCTCAAGGACAGCAGCCGGAACACACCGTTAGGTGCTTGGCGACAGATTTTCTACTTGAGGGTGGTAGCTAGCCAGGCGGGCATTCGCAAAATACCCTACCACTATGCTATAACGACTGCCATCCTAAGACAACAACCGGGACCGACGGCTTAACGTGCCCTCCGAAGCACGGAAACGCTCAGTAGTAATGTCACGTGCGGTCACCCATCCAACTCATGACCGCGCGCGACGTTGCTTAACTTTGCTGATCGGTTGAGAACAGCTAAGTAAACTTCGCTACGAGCGCTTCAAGCGTTTTTTGAGTGAATTTACTCTTAGACCGTATGATTTGCTCTAGCCCGAAATGTAACGTAGATCATTATTTACAATGTTAACCGCTTCATCTAAACGCTTAAGGCTTGGCAGTAAATTTGGAGATTGTCTGCATAGAGGTGGTAGGAAGAAGTAAGACGTTGAGATATAGTGTTTATAAAAAAATGCAAAAAGAAGAGGAGATAAAACACCGCCTTGAGGCACACCGACAGTGATGTTACACCAAGAGGAGACAGACTCATCAAGGCGAACCCGCTGTCGGTGGCCAGACAGATAACTGTGAAACCAGTCAATTTCCGTTGGAGATATGTTAATGGAGCTAAGTAGAGCGAGAATGACATCAAAGTCAACGGAACTGAATGCGTTGCTGAAGTCAAGAAAAAACAGCAATGTTAACTCTCTGTTTTCCATTCCAAAACGAATGTCCTCAGTAATTTTTACTAATGCTGTAGTTGCGCTATGTCCAGGTCGAAATCCAGATTGGAAAGAATTAAGGAGTTGGTGATTAATGAGTAATGAGTTTAATTGTTGGTGAACTAGACGCTCGAGGACTTTGGATAGAAAAGGAAGTATAGATATTGGGCGGTATTCAGAAAAGGATTTAGGATTTAGTTTCTTCGGTAAGGGAATAATTTGTGCTTCCTTCCATATTGACGGGACTGTAGCATTTGATATGGAATTGTTAAAGATATAGCAAAGGATTGCTTAGCTTCGGTATAAGGTACTTTTTAGCTTTTTAGACCTCATCCTCGCAGGCTCATAATTATTATTATAAATAAGAACCCCTTTTCACTACGAAAATATTGTGACTGTTTGATGGTTCTTGAATATATATATACATGCACAGTCCCTTCAGTGTCGTTATATAGTTTACACTATATATAGATATATATACATATACAGTGTAAACTCAAGGGACTGTGCATTTTATGGCGCTATAGAGAGGTGTCGTTAAATGGAGAGAAGAAAAAAGTTTGTGAGCAACTAATAAAAGGTATGGATTATCCATGATTCCTACTTAATAGGTCACAGTCAACAACAGTCTACACGTGCAAGCAATCACAATAATTTATAAACAAAAGAACAACAGAATTATTCTATATTATGATAACGGGCTACTACGGAACCCTACATTGCGCGTGGCCCGACACGCGCTTGACCGTTTATTATTATTGAAGTTGGTTCCATTTTTGGTAAAAAAAATTGTATGTAATAATTTTATTTAGAACAATCATCGTTGGTAAAGAAAACGTTTCCCTTGGGTTTCATTTTTATTGCAAAATGTACTTTCTACCTGGGTAGGTACCTACCTACCTACCTAGGTAATGCTTGTTCGCGTTATTTACCACAGAAGATATACTTACAGCAGCGTGCCAGTCCATAGCCTGGCGGAAGTGTGGTAGAATATTTGAGTTAATACGATTATGATTTTAGTCAAGTAGGTTGGTATCAATCAAGCCTGATTGTAAAATTCTCTAAATTAAGGTAGTCCTTATCATGCCCGCGTTAAAACTCAAATTCGTATAACAAATTAGACGGCATGTAATTTGATGCTCACTAAACTGAAGTCAATAAGGCCTACAATCGAATAGTACAATTTTTTTTTATTGCTATACCAACCCATTGACATCGGCGATAATTATAACAATAGAATTTCATTCATAAATTGGCCATAGTGGTCCAGTCCGATGCCAACTTATTAATGGTTAAGTGAATTTGATTATTAGTGTAAAAAAACATCATAATAACTACCATAAATTAAAAATGTTTTAAAATTTTGTCAAAACTTAATCTGGCTCATTGTCTGCCTTTATGAATTTTGCGCCACGCCATCATGTTTTTCTTTACAGCTTATAGGTAGGCCTCTGACAAAATAGCATTTCTCTGAGAGGTGGCCAACCGATAATGAATGGCTCTAAAGCTCTAAAAAAAATGTGTTTGGCGATAGATATTCTAATCGAAAGTAGTAGCTAGCCAGGCGGGTATTAAAATCATATTGAACCATATCTTATGTTAAATGTTTGTTTTTTTAACGTTATTAATTTATTAGGTAAGTAGGTACGTACTCGTGCGCAGATAGCATTTATGTAGATAAGGGTACGTTCCATTTGAGTGAGATTCGCTAAAAACGCTAAAAACGATCACACTCCCAAAAAGTTTTCCAAATGGGTCTTGGCGTTATTTTCGCCTTAAAAGCTACATCTAATGTCAAAAGTGACAGAAGTGGCAAATTTTAGTGGCATTCTTAGCGTTCTTATCAAAAAATGGAACGGGGATGACAGTTACAAACGATCACGTGATCACAACCACAGACGCAGAATGTGATCAAAATTATCGAAATTTACGTTCTTAGCGACTAATGGAACAGGCCCTAAGTAAGTTGATTTTTTTCAATCGATTGTGTTCGAATCGTCAACGATAGTCAACGCGTTGACTATCGTGCCGATAGGTAAATGAACCTTAGACAACGTGCTTTTCTTGTGAAGATGTGATGATATACCTCTAGGTACTAATTGACATTAATTAGGTACCTACCTACTACTTAGGTATCTTGAAAATTAATCTTAATAAACTGATGTAAGTACCTACAAAGTATTCTACCTATCCACAAAAAGCAGCTGATTAAAATTACCTATGGCATAATAATATGGTAGGTAATCATTGACCTGTGTAACGTACATATTATCTCAATGTAGGTAATGAATAATGAACATTGTTATTCCACATTTTGAATACCTATCACGCTTTTAAAATTGTTTTATTTTAAGTGTAAAAGTGGTCGTTTGACAAAAGGTGTGATTAGATTATTTATTGGCGACAACAGAAGTTTAATGATGAATGAGTTAGGTAGATACCTACCTACATGTCGGGATTGCTTTTGGCTTGTTATTTTTATTGTTCTGTTAGTGATCCTAAGCACCATACAGTATTGTGTATCGCTTATTATCTCATTGATAACTCAATGACAAGTTGAAAAAATCTTCAAAAAATAAAAAATAAAATTTCATTTTTTTTTAATTTTTGTTATCGATACCCATCACGCCTGTCGCGTATCGCCAGTTAATTAGCAGTTATCTTGTATATATGTAGTATTTTTACTTCCTTGTGACGTTACTAATGGCGCCCAGATTAGAAAGCAGCACACTGAATTAGGATCATGTTGTTTAGTGGTTTTCTTGGTGTTGGTTGCTCTATGGCTTATATTGTTTTTTGCTGTTGTGGTTAAATCAACTGGTTGGTCAACGTTGTTTTTTTATTGTAATATTATCTAATTTCTCACTCCTTTATTCCACGTGAATTGCTCGGCTGGAATGATTGCATTCTCGATATCTTCCTGTGGGATGCCAGAGCCGACGAAGTATAATTTTATTTTAATTCAAGATCAGATCTGTGTGTCTGAGCCTTATATAATGCGTATTATTAGACTACAATTGATTACACCTTGCCCAATCAGCAATCAACTGAAGCTATCAATGCAACATTTCATTGTGTGTTCGGTTTTCAGTTTGTTTCCATTATTTTGAACTAGAGTTTTGTCTATGTCTATGGTCTTGAATATTTTGCTAGTCCATGGACTTTGAGGGTTCCGTTCTTATAGAACAAACCGTAGCCCTATTAATATGATACTAAAAAGCAGACTTACTTACGTCCTTGATATGTTGGAATAAGAGTATGGTTCTTAATCTTAACCTAAAACCTTATTGTCTAAGTATAATGGGAAATCAGTTGAAATTCATCTTGACATTTAAACTCCAGACTAGGAATATTGTAATGGATTAGTTTTTAAATAACAGTAATAAGCCATGTACTACTGAAATAACAACGAAAATCGCCTGCTTAATGTGACATTCCAGGCAAAGGAGCGCTCAGTAGAAAATACCACATGTACGCACTCATCTAAATAATGACCACAGCAAACACTACTAGTTGAGAGATTATAGAAAATACAAGGCAGACTTAATTAACCGAGCCTTTAAAAAAGTTCTCGATCGTGGAGTCGAAAAATGAAAATCTCTTAAAGATGCTTTGTGTAGAAACGACACGCGCTCAAAATCGTTCCGGTTGGGTTACGTGGCATTTCTAGCGTCAGTTTTAGTAGGAAAGATTGGCGACAGATATATGAGTTGGCACCCACCATATCTCTATGCTTTGCATCTTAACTTGACATGGTGGATTAGGTAAAAAACCTATAGCACTATAAATTGAGAGGTATATATAGCTATGATATCGTTCATTCATTAAACTTCAATTGTTTTTATGTACACTCCAGTGGAAACGATCTCTTAGTATGATTTAGTGACGTGTCAATATGAATTATCACGGGAGCTAAGCTGATAAGGCGTGAAGGCTCATTGACCTTCTGATTGATGTTACCGTCCGGTAATTAACAACATCATATGTAGGTACTAAATTTTGTGGTGATATCTTAGAAGGGGTAAACAGAGATATCTACCACCAAGGATTTGGCAGATATGTTCGGCGCCGTGAAACGGAGAGTGAGCTCATAGCCGATATCAATGAAATGTTAATTAAATTGTGCGCAACATATCCGTTCTGAGCTGAGCAGTTAAATTTAATTGAAATCCATATTTTTATGAACATAGTGAAATTATTAAATGTTAGCATAATGGAAATCTACTAAGCCTCGCAGCAGCAGGTTTGCGGCAGTGTTTTCCTATAGTGTCTATTAAAAGGTGATCGCCTGTGATCGATGGATATTTAACCAGGTAGTTCACACGAGTAAAATGGCTTCTAACATACAATTTTTTTTTACAGTTTTTGTCCAGTCTGTCTCCTGTTACTAAGTGATGATGTGGTAAAGGATGGTAAACAGGCATGAATAAGATATACTTGAAGCAGTGATGGCTCAATGGCATTAGCTATGGACTGCCGTACAGCAAGTCCATGGTTCGAATCCCGCTGCGGGCTTGAGCTTTACCACATGGTGGAACGGCATTTTGAAAATACCCGCCTGGCTAGCTATCACCCTCAAGTAGAAATTCTGTCGCCAAGCACCTAACGGTGTATTCCGGCAGCTGTCATTGAGAGCCAGTAAATCTAGGTTGAGCCAGTAAATCTAGGTTAAGCCTGTTAAAACCTTCGACCACATCATTACTTACCATCACGAGAGATTGTAGTCAAAGGCTGACCCAAGAGAAATAAAAAAAATGTTGTTGTTTAATAAAAATTTTCCTTCTAAAAAGTAGCTAGCTAAAGAAAAATTTGTAAATACCCTACTACCAAGCGGCAATACTCAACCCCACAGTATCGGGGTTCGAAAAATGTATAGGTACTTGCCAGACAGTTCATAGCTATCGCCAATAGGCCTTCACTATTTCTATGTCCTGTTACACGCTAGAGAAAGAAAAGTCAAATACACGGAACAAATATAATACGACCATATAATATGAAATATAAATCCTCATGAATGGTAGTCTGAGAACAACAAATAATAATCTATAAGATTAATATATATCCTTGAAGACTCCTTGATGGACGAGCATGAGGCTCAACTATTGCTCAACAGTGAATTCCGCCTATACCTTAAGTAGTTCATCACAAGTGGCAAACTGCACTGCACCCATAATCCTGAGGCATAAAGTTGGTAAGTCTGTTATTTCACTGGCACCCTTAAAACCGGAACATAGTAATTTGAACGTCACTGTTTGACGGTAGAAATAAGTATGGTATTTCCCCGGAAGAACTCGTACAAAGGGTTCTACTGCCACTATAATAATAAATTATGACGATAAACCCCCTTACTTATAAAAAATCCGCTATGTAGTTGCTAAGTAATACATAACTAAACAGTGTTTAAGTAATGCATAAATATTTCTTACTTATAAACGCTACTTAGCAACTATTTAGCTAAACAATGGATAATGAGGTCGAACGTATTTTAAACTGACAACATTGAACTAAAATGTATTATGAAAGACCCAAATTGCCAAAAAGTATGTATCTAGTGCTGAAAATCTTGAAATTAAAAAGTAAAAAAAATACTGTTCTTTGTAGACCTACCGATTTTTGTACATAAGGTTAGGCGTACTGGAGACTTCTGAAGCTAGTTTTTTTGCAATATGGTAAATTCAAAGTGCCCTAATATTCTATGAATTCGATCCAGCAACCTATTCCATACTATAATTGAAAATGCATTATGGAACCCGTCAACCCGTATGAATACCGTCAAATCCCGCTGGAAGTTATCTTTTTCCATCCCAAACAATACTTATGCCCAATTATGTCTACGTTTTTTTCTATGAAAGCAGGATTCCAAACTTCATATTTTTTAATCATTCTATAGCAATTCTTTAAATCACAGTAATATTATAAAGGCCGTTATATGTTCATGTGTTTCATCTAGTGTGTTAAAGAAATGATTTTGTATGACCCTGAAACTGTGCCCGGTGAATGGCAATAGGCTCGCCGCCTATTACATGGGACAAAACCCAATTGACCGAAACATGAATATTTACCTGTGCCTACCACTTCGGGGAATACAGGCGTGATTATATGTATGTATATAAAGTTTATGTATGTGTTTTTGTCTTCTACGTGTATTCACGTTTTAAAGGCTTGAGCTCTATACCTAGTATAGTAGGTATAGAGTAATATTGAATCGTCCTATCCTAACAAGGATTATATATACCTACAATTATTAGGCTAGGGAGATATATCCCCCTTATGTAGGGTCAGTATATATCTCAGCTATATCAATACAAAATACAAAGCAACAACATATTTAAAATATTCGCTAACAACGCATAGAACAACACGAGAACAAAAATGTAAAAAGGTTTGGCTTTGATTTTATAATCGACAATCAACTTTATTAGTAGCAGGTATAGTATACCCGCTACCTTTCCGGCCATAATCATGACATGGAGAACTGTTTTCCACCCAATGTTCAGCAACACCCTACTCATATATATCAACGTAAATAGTGCTATAATACTGAAAAACCTACACCACTCATTGAGCGCATCGTTTTCCAAGTTGCCTTTTAATACTTCGAATAGGAATATACGAGTCTGGCACAATCCTTATATTCTTAATACAGGAACTGTACCTGCGGTATACTCTTCAATAAGATCACGAAAAGTACGTAGGTTACGCATAATATTTATTTCATCATCCAATGTATGTTTCTACTTGCTATATTTTTAAGATTTATTAACAGAGTATGTCGTGTTTATAGTTTTGTATGCCTCCTTGACAATAACCCAATAGTAACTAAATCAGCTGATCAGAAATATGGGCGCCATCTTGCTACTTAAATATTTAAACATGGGTTGGACGGTGTTTAAATTGACAGCTGATTTAAGCAGTACTTAGGAACTGGATAAAGTTATGTAGCGTTTATGAGTAAGGAATTTTGCTAATCAGCGGCTAAGTAATGCTTAAAATTTAAGTAGCGTTTATAAGTAAGACTGAAAATGTTTAATAATCGAACAAACGACATTGGTTATGTCTAATTGTTAGTAAGGTAACATAATTATTACCGTGTTAGTTTATTACGCTCGAGGCTAATGAATCAAGAGAGGGCAATTAAGTGCTAGAAGGTGACTTGAGACGCGAAGTAATTACATGCAGCTGAAACAGCGATCAATCGTGAAAGAGGTTGTAACGTTGTACGTTACATATGTATTAGTAAATAAAAAAAAAACTTACATAAATAAACCAAGCTAATAATAATTATACTGTAACCTAATAAACAACAAAATCTACTTATCCTAATACAACAAAACCTACTTAAAACAATAATTATCTTAAAATAATCACTTGAATAAAATCATCAACGCGAGCAACATTTTAGTCGCGTCTCTTATCTTTGCTATTGTGTTGAGGCGCAGCGGCGGAGGTCTGACCACGAGCTCAGCTGGACTCGGGCCGCCCCGCATACCGCTTACTGGTTTCGAGGAGAACGCACGTTACAATAGCCATACCGGTCTCTGCTACGTACGCTATTTTCCTATATAGTAAACGTAACCGCGAATGTTTGAAACGTCCCTATCGTTCCCTCAAGACATTTAACTTATATTAATTAGTGTGATTTCGACCCCACAATTGGGTAAGTGGTTTTATTACGTCGTTTAACAACATTTTATTTTCAACACTTTATAACGTCGGGTAGACCTTAGATTATATTCATTAGCTGCAAATCATTTATTTTTATTGTATGTAGTTTTGCTCATTTTCATTGGTGTTACTGTAAATTAGATATTCTCATATTTCTTTATGGTATTCTATTTTCTGTATAAAATCAACTCCCTTTCGTAGTAGTTACCTCATCTTCATTCTTGTATTATTAAAAATATCATTTTCATTCTTGCATTGTTAAATATTTTGATCTAAATTCTTATCGCAAACATTGTTATCTCCGTTTCTGATTGGACATCCACGGCAACACAACTACCTAGCAGTACCTTCCATCAGCTGTTGTCGTGGGTCCACATTAAAAGGCCTGGCTTTAACGCCATTGTTTTATGCGCGTTCCAGGGTCCAAAATCCACCCTATCTGACCGTAGACGGCTAGACGGCCACCACTGCTGGCAACAAACACCGGAAACTGGAGCGCCTCCTGAACCCGGACCCTAGCTTGCGCCCACCGACGCCGTGGCTCACTTCCGGATAAAAGCAGGACAGTACTGGACCAGCAGAAAGAAAGAATATGTCAATAAGTAGGCTCTAACCCACGCTATTTGCCCCTGCCGCAGCTTGGCCCTTTGGCATTAAAATAAAATTAAATTTTGTGATCACGAAGCTGCTTTATTATTTATATACCTAGAAGTAGCCCCGTGACAAGGTGTCGTTTGTTGCAAGTCGCTACAACACTGTTAATGAACACTGTGCAGTGTTGTAATGGTGTTTTTATTAGATCATCAATACTATTAGTAAAATGAACATGTTGTTGACTGCAATTTCGTCTGTTTTGGAAACGATTCAAATTAAAATTCATACGTTTATTTATTACCTTAATACAGTTTCCCAATACTGATAATCTGTCTCTTGAAAAAGATTTAGCTTTGGACCAGGATGCAGTTATTCCCTGTTTTGGAATAGAAGTAAATATAAATACTTAAGGTAAGTATGATTATTATTGTTATTACATCATTTAACGAAACGTTTAACGAAATAATCTGAGTTAAACAAAAAAATAGTCAAACAGTTATTAACCGACAACCAAAAAATTACGAACGTTCTCAAGTCGAATTTCCGTTTATATTTTTAAATGCGTATAGCTTTTTATTTCATAATTTAATCTCTATAATTATTTTTTGATTGTGTATTATATCCAAGTTGGACTCATTTAAATTTCATTAACTTTGCTAGAACAATTCTCAAGTTTTCTTTTATTTCTCGCTTAAACTGAAAATGTATTTGCTAATTTGCTAATATGCTATACCTGAATGTCTTCATAGCAATGCAACTTTTGTCGATAGTGACCAGGATTCCAGCGAGAGACAATATATCTTGGCAGGTTGCTAAATAAAAAGAGGGAAATATAAAAAAAGGGAGTGCCTTCGAACATAGAAAAGAAGGAATTAGTTCGTTTCAATATGGCGGTTAGTTCCGTTTTATTTCAAAATTGGTCAGAAAGTGGTATAAACGAATGTTGACTGATGAATAAGACAAAAGTAGCTGGATTGGAATAATGCAAAATAAAATGCAGGATGTATGAAAGAAAAATTGAAGCGCTCGTAGCGAAGTTTACTTAGCTGTTCTCAACCGATCAGCAAAGTTAAGCAACGTCGCGCGCGGTCGTGAGTTGGATGGGTGACCGCTCGTGACATTACTACTGAGCGTTTCCGTGCTTCGGAGGGCACGTTAAGCCGTCGGTCCCGGTTGTTGTCTTAGGATGGCAGTCGTTATAGCATGGTGGTAGGGTATTTTGAGAATGCCCGCCTGGCTAGCTACCACCCTCAAGTAGAAAATCTGTCGCCAAGCACCTAACGGTGTGTTCCGGCAGCTGCCCTTGAGAGCCAGTACTTCTAGGTAGGCCTGAACAACATCTACGACCACATCATCACTTACCATCAGGTGAGATAGTGGTCAAAGGCTAACCTACCAGGCATAAAAAAAAAAAAAAAAAAAAAAAAAAAAAAAAAAAAATGAGTGACTGATTCAGAAGAGTGAAAATTCACAACTCTTACCCCAAATAAATTAGGACCACAGCATTTGTGTTTTTTAACTTTTAATTGACTTTGAATGCCCACTCGCCAAGCACCTAACGGTGTGTTCCGGCAGCTGTTATTGAGAGCCAGTACTTCTAGGTTAGCCTGAACAACATCTTCTACCACATCATCACTTACCATCAGGTGAGATAGTGGTCAAACGCTTACCTATCATGAATAAAAAAAAAAAGTCCACCCCTATAAAATATGAATCCTGAAATATGGATCCTGGTGCGGGGTATGAATTATGAATTTTTCGGTTATAGCACTTTAAACGTATGTTTTTAAAAAAAATTGGTAACCGGCGGTATGCCTTTATAATCAAAACACTGGGAACTATATACAACACTACAGTTTCTAGAATAAAAGCATTTAGACAACCTACAAGTCATTGCAGACTTACAGGCAGTCGTAATGCTCCATACCACTACCAGTTAGCAGCGTGCCCAGCAAGCTGGCATCATTTCCGCAATGCTTAGGTGTTCGTTCACACAAATGTAATTTATATTTATCAATTTCGTACTTTTTTTGTGGCTGATAGGTTAGCCTTTGACCACTAACTCACCTGATGGTAAGTGTTAATGTTGTCGAAGATGTTGTTCAGACTATCCTAGATATACTGGCTCTCAAGGACAGCTAATGGAACACAACGTTACGTGCTTGGTGACAGATTTTCTACTTGAGGGTGGTAGCTAGCTAGGCTAGCATTCGAAAAATGCTCAACCACCTACGATATATCTTAACTGTTTTTTTTTCTCACGTTCACATTAATACAATGTTTCAAATTCAAATTAATTATTTGTCAGAACACGGTGAGTATATATCATACATTAGCATACTAGGTGGTACAGTAACTTAAATTTCGTAACTCATGTCCTTGCCACATGTGGCGTACAAATTTTTTAAAAAAGAATCTAAGTCTATTAATATTTAATACTATTATTTTACAAACAAATGAAATAATTAAAATTGATATATCAAAATATTAATGTCAATGCGTTAAAATTAAGTCAAGAATTATGTGTTGTTGTTGGTTTTTCATAGTCTTATTTCGTCTATATTTATACCGATTATTTCAAAATTACATATTATGTCAGAAAAAGCAATGTCAAAATTTACAATAAGTCATTTTATTTTAGTCATTATTAACACAAATCGATACATTCTTGTCAATCAGGAATTCATTAATGGTATAGTAACATTTTTGGGCTAATATTCTTTTAAGTTTTCGTTTAAACACTGCAATATCAAGATCTCTTATTTGTCTAAGAATTTTAGTTTATAATAAGGGAGCCATACAAAATATACTCTTTAACATAAGTGTCGTCTTAGCGTCACGTGGGCAAAGTTTTATCTTGTCTTGCGTACGAGTTCGAACGCCAGCATCGGTCCACCCTCCGAACAGATGTTCATTTGAATTACCAAAACATGCTACTTCCAATATATAAAGACACGGTAAAGTCAAAATGTTATATTTTAGGAAATACGACTTAAAACTATCAGTTTTATGAAGATGAAAAATTGCCCGGATACATCTTTTTTGAGCCTTGAAAGCAACATCTTTATCATTTGAGTTTCCCCAGAAAATGATGCCGTACCGCAGTACTGACATGGCCATTCCATAATACGCTGTCAGTAGAACCTCTGTGTTAATAGCTGTTGACAGCTTGTATAACGCATATGCCGTTGAATTCATTCTTTTAGATAGAATCTGTATGTGGGGTCTCCACTTAAGCTCATTGTCTATGGTTAACCCGAGAAATTTGGTTGTGTCTACTTCCTGTATAACTCTACCTTTGTACTGTACTACTATATCTTCCTGCACAACCCGCTGCCGGAAGTGGATAATGTTTGTTTTATCTAGATTTATTTGAAGATTGTTGTCATTCATCCATTCTATTATTGACTTAAGAGCATTATTTATATCAGATACGTAATCGTCGTTATTGTTATAGCTAATTGTCACTGTACTATCGTCAGCAAAGATAGTGATTGGGTGGTTAAGGGCATTTGGCATGTCATTAATGTACGTTAAAAATAGCAAAGGTCCTACTACGCTACCTTGTGGGGTACCATAGCTTGGAGAGCGCATGTTGGATTTATAGATTATTTCACGTTTATGTAAAATGCTCACTTCTCGTATCTCAGTATAATTTTTTCTGTTAGTCAAATATGATTTAATTAGGTCTCGCTTGCTTACGCATAAATACGTGATGCACTCCTTATTTTCCATTTAAAATTTTGATTCCCTTGATATCTTTTTACGGAGTAAATTACTCACCAAATTTCTATAATTTTAACTGGTTTTAAATTCATATTAATTAGTTTAGAAGATTAAAATAAATGATAAAACCCGCTCGCAATAAATCTTGAATACTTATTAACCAAAAATTAACTTGTAATTAACCAGTTTAGTAAAAAAGCTTATCGGTATAAGCCATATTGAAAGCGAGACTCGACTCCACTTGATATTATGCTAACGTTATGTGAAGCTAAATGATTTTATGAATATTCATAAGGGAACTCATTAGGGAAGCTCTATTTTTATTTGTAAAAGACACTTGTTTACGGTAATGTTTCGGGAGAAGGAAGTTGAGATGATAAATATGTACCGAATGCTTTTTAAGTCTGCCGACACCGACACGATAATCAACAATTTAGATTAGAATAAGTAATGACACTTTATCACAAATGCACTAGACGCTACACGAGCTGAAACATAATCACTATCGGTTTGCGATCGATTTCGATAAAATTTATATGGGACCACATTAGTGGTATACTCTTTATAATAAAAAAAAAGCATTATCAAAATCAGACTACTCTGTAAAAATATATGCGTGTACATACATAAAAAAATATATACGAAATGAGTTACTACTGAACCTCCTCCTTTTTAGAATTTGTTAGAAAATCGTTCGCCAAGCACCTAATGGTGTGTTCCGGAAGTTGTTCATGAGGGTCAGTTTATGGAGGATAGCTAAAATTGCAGAATCGGCGTCGTTCCTGCGTCGTATCCGCTGATATAAAAAGACGCGACGTCTCGGTAGGAAGGAAGCTTATGATAAATATGTACCGTGGTTGTCTCTAAGCGCAGATCATTTTGCACGCAATATTTTTTTCCAAAAACCGCTTTGAAATTGTTTTTGGCACAAGAAAAACATCTTCTTATAAGACAAATATTTACATAAGATGTTGTGATTTCCACCGATTCCAAATTTATTGCATATTAATGAGTAGAGTTTTCGCTTTCCACACAAAAGTAGTTTCATCATATTTTAAATACTAACAACCTTACTTATAAACGCTACTTAAATTTTAAGCATTACTTAGCCGCTGATTAGCAAAATTCCTTACTCGTAAATGCTACATAACTTTATTCAGTACCTAAGTACTGCTTAAATCAGCTGTCAATTTAAACACCGTCCCACCCATGTTTAAATATTTAAGTAGCAAGATGGCGTTCATATTTTTGATCAGCTGATTTAGTTACTATTGAGGTTATTGTCAAGGAGGTATACAAAACTATAAACACGACATACTTTGTTAATAAATCGTAAAAATATAGCAAGTAGAAACATACATTGGATGATGAAATAAATATTATGTGTAACTTTCTTACTTTTCGTGATCTTATTGAAGAGTATACCGCAGGTACAGTTCCTGAATTAAGAATATAAGGATTGTGCCACACTCGTATATTCCTATTGGATGTATTAAAAGGCAAATTGGAAAACGATGCGCTCAATGAGTGGTGTAGGTTTTTCAGTACTATACCACTATTCACGTTGATATATATGAGTAGGGTGTTGCTGAACATTGGGTGGAAAACAGTTCTTCATGTCACGATTATGGCCGGAAAGGAAACGGGTATACTATACCTGCTACTAATGAAGTTGGTTGTCGATTATAAAATCAAAGCCAAAACTTTTTACATTTTTGTTGTTGTTCTATGCGTTGTTAGCGAATATTTTAAATATGTTGTTGCTTTGTATTTTGTATTGATATAGCTCAGATATATACTGACTCTACATAAGGGGGATATATCTCCCTAGCCTAATAATTGAAGGTATATATAATCCTGGTTAGGGTAAAACGATTCAATATTACTCTATACCTACTATAGTAGGTATAGAATACCGGTAAGAAGACGTTAATAATATAACTAGAGATTCAATTTAAAAGCAGAATTGAGTACTTATTTGCGAATTTCAGTATAGATGTCGATTCAGTTCAGCAAAAAAAATATATGTTAGGAGTCGAAATATTCTCAATTGTATTAAGGATCTCATTTAATAGGTCGCGAGTTTATTACCAAATGGTAATAAACTGGTCCAAATAAGACGCCGGACTGTTACTCAAAATCACTTTCTCATTAAAACCCAAACATCTGATCCGATCCGGTGATCGAACTCATTGTAATTTTCTTATAGCCGCGCCACGTGGTTTCACCCGCGTAGACAGTGATGATGAAAAGTATGGAGAACCTAAACTAACTATTCCGTTGTTTCATCCAAACCCTCAAGCCATTAAAATGTGAATACACGTAGTAGACAAAAACACGTACATAAACTTTAGATACATACATATAATCACGCCAGGTCAGGTAAACACCCATGTTTCAGTCAATTGGATTTTGGTCCCATGTAATAGGCGGCGAGCCTAATGCCATTCACCGGGCACAGTTTTAGGGTCATACAAAATCATTTCTCTGACAAACTAGACGAAACACAAGAACTTGTATTTTCATTATGGCCTTTATAATATTACTGTGATTTAAGGAATCGCCGAGGACTGATTATAAAAATATGCAGATTAGAATCTTGGTTTCATAGAAAAAACGTAGACAAAATTGGGCATAGGTATTGTTTGGGAGGGAAAAAGAAAACTTCAAGCGGGATATGACGGTATTCGGGCTTCCATAATGCAATTCTAATTATGCTATGAAATAGGTTGCTAGATCGAATTGATAGAATACTGGGGCACTTACAATTTACCATATTGCAAAAAAAAACTCGCTTCAGAAGTCTCCAGTACATCTAACCATATGTACAAAAATCAGTAGGTCTACAAAGAATAGTATTTTTTTTACTTTTTAATTTTAAGATTTTCAGCTCTAGATACATACTTTTTGGCAATTTGGGTCTTTCATAATACCTTTTAGTTCAATGTTGTCAGTTTAAAATACGTTCGACCTCATTATCCATTGCTTAGCTAAATAGTTGCTAAGTAGCGTTTATAAGTAAGAAATATTTAAACGTAACTTCAACACTGTTTAGTTATCCATTACTTAGCAACTACATAGCGGATGTTTTATAAGTAAGGGGGTTAGTGTTCAATTTCGGTGAAAATTTGCATGTATATCCTTGAGCCTTGAATCTATGCTTCTGGTTTACCAGATTTCGTAAAATAAGTATTTTCGGAAATCATTTGAAAAATCGTTTTGTATGGGAAAATTCAAAAGATACCCCATAGTATAATTCGAAAGAAGACAAAAGTTACAGACGCTCTGATTCAATGCAAAAAGCTTAAATGGCATTGGGCTGGACACATAGCCAGACTAACAGATAACAGATGGACCGCCAGGATAACATCCTGGAAGGGTCCATCAGAAGAACAGGGATACTTGGAAATCACTAGAGGAGGCCTTCACCTTCGAGAACGAGGGGTTCTTACATAAACAATAAATTATATATATCTATAAATATAAGGTATAACTTTATATGTACTCGCAGATAATTAGAAATAAGTTTATTTTTTGTATTCTTTCGTAAGAAATATAAGGCTTTTTTATTATTTATTTATTTATTATTATTATGGGAAATGTTATTTTGACATTTAGTGATATTATAAACAGAAAAACTGGCAAAACAGAAGCACAGCTACAGTCCCACCAACTTATCTGTTCAGGCGGCAAAAAAAGAACTACAACATTCCTTCAAATTGTGACAGTTTGTAGTTGATTTTTTTGACCAGTAGCGCCCTCGAAAACTGCACAGTTAAGTTGGTGGTACTATATTAGACTCAGAAATATACACACAAAATTTCACCAAGTTTGAACACTCGGTACCTATTTAAAATATGACTAAACTACGTTTGTATGGAAAGCGCTTCGTGAACTCTACTCTTAAATGTCGCTCAAAATCAGAAAGAATAAGTTGCGTCAGTAATGCAACTTTTTCAGATTTTCTCTCTCTCTTTTCAGATACGAGACCTTGTAATTTAACCAGCGCTGTACTGCCGTATCAGGCTGTATCCTTCGAATTATGATAGGAAAAAAAACATTTAATTTAAAAAAGGGTTTCAATGCAAGAAGCATGTTTATTTGACGTTATTTTGTTTTACTTCATTGTAGAAACAGTATTACACTAAAACTACAAAAGCGTCATTCTGTTTAATAACTTCTATCACAAAATCAAAAAACAACTGTACCAATCAAGGAACAATATGAAACAGAACCATTTTTATGGTTGGTACGAAACTCGCGGCGTGAGATTCAACACGAAATTTACGGTCAATACTATTGATAGTTTGAAAAACTAACTTAACCGAGACTATAGATCACAGGTGCCTGTACAGTTTACAGCTTAAAAATGTAAGGCCACTCATATCCTCCCGTGAGACATAAGAGGCAACAAAAAAATGCGTCTAATGTCACCAATAATGTCGATATGAGTTAGGTTCTGTGGTAAATTGAATGCAAAAGGAGACTCATCATGTCTGCCATATATATCTAAAGAGTACTGTATACTGTACTGTATCAGCCGGATCGTCCACTGCTGAACACAGCCTCCCCTATTAAGGGGGTATTTGCCATAATCCCCACGCTTGGCAGGCGGCTTGGGGATCGCAGTGTAAGATGGCAGTTCTTTAGAAGGCGCTGCTGCCCACCTTCCAGTATTTTTCCCTTAGTCGCCTCTTACGACACCCACGGAATGATATGGGGAAGTGCAATTCTAACCCGGCACCCCACGGGCGTGCAATCTAAAGAGTAGCGTGTGCTAAAACAATGTCATTTGCCTCATTAAGTAAGGTCGGCAATAGGCAGGCACCCCAAAAACTGAAGCTAATACTTTTTACAATACAATTATATCCATATATTGTCCTGTTTGATGATGGTGACTACATATAATTACTAAAAAGACTCAGGCGTTACTTGGCGGATCTGAATAAATTAATAATACCAAATAATTATACCAAGTAGTTTTTCATATAACTTTTCCTGATTTTCTTGCTCAGCCAACGTAATATCATAATCGTCACGTGGCTTAACCGGAAGAATGTTCAGTGTTTGTTGCTTTGACACGAAACATCATCAAGAGGTTTCGATTCTACCGTGCGATCCAGCAATCGTGATTATATATTTTTGTGTTGTTTTTTGTGTTGAAATAAGACTTACTCTACCGACCTCTCATACGTAAGGTGACATGATCAAAACCTAGAAAAACATTTTTACGGGCTATTGCTATGTAGAACCTTAAATGAGCGCGGCTTTTTGCTGGCGTTTGGCTAATTTTAGTGTATTTTTTCTGCCCTTACCAATAAAAAGTTTGCTTCTTTTTATCGTCTATCAAAAACATTCCGTTTCAGAGAAAAAAAATACGCGTGACATAGTGACACCCAATTAAATAAAAAGTTTCCATGCGGTTGAATTGTACACATATAACTTTAATCTTAACATAGGTATTTATTAATAAATTGGTTTTATGACATTTTATTGCTTACATCACTGCACCTGTAAATTCCTAATTAAATCGATGGTATAGACACACATATTCAGATTTTTATTGTATTTCTCGTGTGTGTAGTACAGAGTAGTTTTGTATACTGAAAATTGAGTAGATTATTTATTTATGCCTGATAGGCATAAATAAAAAACTTTGACCACTATCTCACCTGATGGTAAGTGATGATGTGGCCGAAGATGTTGTTCAGGCTAACCTAGAAGTACTGGCTCTCAAGGACAGCTGCCGGAACACACCGTTAAGTGCTTACTAAAAGCGACAGATTTTCTACTTGAGGGTGGTAGCTAGCCAGGCGGGCATTCGCAAAATGCCCTACCACCATGCAAAATAGATAGAGGTCAAAAACTACCAGTTACATAATTAAATTAAGTTCAAGACTGGTACATACCAGTGAGTGTCTCTCCAATCAGTCACGGAGTAAATTTGAAGCAATGATGGACGCACGGTTATAGCTATGGATTGCGGTGTTATAGGTCCATGGTTCGATCCCCACTGCTGGCTTGAGCTTCACCGCATGGTAGAGCATTATGCGAATGATCGCCAGGCCGCTTTAATTTTCACATAAGTACACAAAAAAATAGTACAATTATTTTAGCTGCGGAACGTTGATTCTGAGAATGACAGCAACAGCGACTTCAATCACAGTTTACAATACTACATATGCGTTCGTTGACTGTGGTTTATCTACTCCATTCACACGCACAGGCACGAAAGCAACGCAGAACGAACGAATGCTACAAGTCAATAAACGGTTATCACAGGCACAACAAAACAGCTTTTCTTGTATCTATTCTGCACTGGTCATTCTTTGGTGGCTTGCGACAACAGAACGCGCGCCACGGTAATATCATAACTCAATGCGGCATACCTACCTAGTACCTGCAAGTCAATACAGTTTCATAAGAATGTAGGCAATTTTTTTTTATTTCTAATTTCGAAAAATGATTGGAACACATTCAGTTAACAATTCCATACAACTCTCTGCAGTATTGTTGATGTATTAATTTCCACCTTATATAATATCAACATATATCTATCAACGGCATCAATAATGTTTTCTAGTATTATGGTAATTTTATAAATCCCTAAAAAAACTAAAAACTAGAGTTGAGCAGAAAATATACGATACATTGTAATCCTTCCGCATAACGACAGCGACGCCTACAAACGGTATTGTTCAGGCAGTTTTCTTTAAGGGTTTAATATCGAGTGTTATGAGCATATAGCAAATATTATTAAATTCTCATGCTCCCAAGTTGTAGGGGTAATTTAGTAGCTGGTAGCGGAGAGATTAATGACTGTAGGGCGGCGAAATGAAACAGGTGTGTTGGAACAGTGAATTACTTTTATTTTTTGTCATTGGGGACAGGAGACTGTGTTTAAAAAACTCATAATGTTCGTGGAAAACAATTGGAGGGCTTGTTATAGCTAATATGCTTAAAATTAACACACAATTTTTAAAATAATTATAAATGTTATATGTTGTACGTATCAAATTTGTAGGGGCATAAATTCCCAAAACGCTGGCACCTGAGAATGATGAACGGAAGTGTTTAATGTCTGAGAACTTAGAAAAGCCAGTATTTTAATCACGCGTTGCTTTGATATTAGTCTTATTGATAACAGGCGCCTGTTTACCATCCTTTACTTTCTTTTATGGCCGCTGTTTGCCGCTATCCAGCCGTTGTAACCCTACCGGATGTTGAGCGAGTGTTTGCAAGGCACTCAAAACCCAGAAGGCGAAGTTACTCCACCTAAAGTAGGTGCAGATGTACCAACACCTTGCACGCGCTGAAAAACCATCGTTGTAATTAGAGGATTCATCGCCTGTCTCAAGGGCACCATTGAGTTGGATCACTCTTTTTTTAGGAATTTGAACTAACTGCTAAAGATATTTTATATGTTCTTTTATGTCAGTGTGACGGAATAAGCACAAGACCCACCTAATGATAAGCGGTATCCTCTGCCTATAACAGATACATTTTGTCACAAGTAGAAGTAGTAAGACGAGTTGCACTGTGCCTGTCACCCTAAGATATACTGTTGTTGAGTCTCTTGTGCCTGTAATTTTACTGGATCTCAAGGACTGCTACCGGAACACACTAATAGGTCCTAGGCGACAGATTTTTTGCTATATATATATGTAGCTAGCATAACATGAGTGGAAAACCTTCAGCTATCGACTCCACACCACCCTCGCAGTATTGTTGATATAATAATATCCACCAAATATATAATAGAACACAGATTCATCTTTCCTTAGGTCCCGTTTTCCTCTTGGATGAGAGATAGATTTAGAACGGCTCAAATCTCTCCCAATCACCGTATTCCTGAGTAGACACGGACTCCCCTGTAGACACGGACTCCCCCGTGTGCCGAGTTAGAATTGCACCTCCCCATTATCATCCCGTGGGTGTCGTAAAAGGCGACTAAGGGAAAATACTACAAGGTGGGCAGCAGTACCTTCTAATGAACTGCCATCTTATACTGCGATTCCCAAGCCGCTTGCCAAGCGTGGGGATTATGGCAAATACCCCCTTGATAGGGGAGGCTGTGTTCAGCAGTTGATGATCCAGCTGATACAGATATAATAGGAAACCGGTACTATAGTACCGGTTTCGGTTACTCTGAAGGCATTGTACTAAACACAAGTTTCGGTTCAACAAAAAAAACGTTATTTTTCATTCATTTTTCACGAGAACTCTAGTCCGACTCATACTAGTTACAACACTCACACCAAGATTGACTTATGTGTGTTTGACAACATTTGTCACGACATATGTTTTATATGTCCTATATTCCATTTTATTCAGTGATTCGGTTATCCAGATTCATATAAATAAACTTTGTACTAATGCCCAACAATATATGTCAGCTTTCGTTATTTTAATTAAAGTTTAATAAGCAATGTCAGCTGTGTAATAAAAGCCATCTTAATAGCAGTTAAAAGCTGTTATGATTATGAATCACCCACGCTATGAACTTCGAAATAACTGTTGGGAAACTATTACAATCTATTTATGCAGCTTAAAAGTTTTGCTTGAAAAATCTGCGTCCCAGTGTAAAATTAGCCTGCCGCCAGTGCTATTCATATAAAACTTTGGTAGTTACTTTCGTTTATTAATTTGATAAAAATTGAAGCAAGCTGAGACTTTCTGGAAAGCACTACTGTCCACCTTCTAGTGTTACCCTTAGTCGCCTCTTACGACACGGGTAGAGATGGCAGTGACATAGCCCAGCACCCCATGGACGTTTTTATATTACTTCATATATTTTAGCATGGCTAATTTGTTTTTGCAATTGCCCTACGCATTTTGAATGCCTGGATTGCTAGCTCCCACCCTCAAGTAGAAACTGCCAACATTTACAACCTAACGGTGAAAGCCAGTTATTCTAGGTAAGTCTGATTCAATATCTTCACCCACATCATTATTATGCAATGAGATAATATTGTAGTCAACGTGTACCTTATCAGCTATAAAAAAAATGTTTATGCATATTTCCAATGCAAAAAAAAGTGGTTTTCCAACCTCAGTTCCATAACCTCTCCTGGGTACCGTAAAAGGTGGCTGAGGGGTATTTTGTCCTATGTATTGTTAAAGAAAACATATTGTACCAGCCACACTTGTGTAGTAATAGAGTAATAAGAATTATATATACAAATTAAAATCTTCATTCTATTTTCCTACTGGAACAGTATCTAGCTAGTTGCAAATTATATGCATGCAAAACGGAGGGTATATTGGCAAAAGCGTTGCTTACTTTACGTTCGGAGTTTGCTGAGATATGTCAGTTTTAAACCAGATAATTGCTTAGAATATTGTTTCGAAAAAGTATGTTACTTTTCTTGTGGCAACTTTTATCGGACTATTGTGATGATTTTTAGGTTCCGTATCGAAAACGAGATCCTATTACTAAGTCTTTGCTGTCCGCATGTCCGTCCGTATGTCCGAAATTAAAGGGCTTAGAAACCGTAATAGATAGGCAGCCAAAATTTTCACAGAATATGTATTACGTAGAAAGGCTTATTGCTTATTTCTTTTTGGTTACAAAATTATAACACTAACAAAAAGTTTTTTTTATATTTTTATTTATTATGTTTCAGTTTTAAAATACACATAAACCTCAAACTTGATTTGATTGTTTTAAAATATCTAACGTATTCAAAGCAACAAATAAAAAATCAGTCAAGCGCGTGTGAGATCTTGCTAAGGATTTCAAACTGTAGAAAGTACTGTAAAGATAAGAACTTTCAAGAAAAAGATACCTACTTAGATTAAAAGTTGACATGGAATCCTTGGTGTCCAACTCGCACTAAGCCGTTTTCATTGCAAAACAAAATACAATATGTTTCATTGATGACCCCTTACTTTTTATTATTCCGCTTTAATACATTAAAGTTTTTTTGAGCTATAATTACACATTTTATGCTTTATACATTACCACTTTAGTACTGCTTTAGGTAGCTAAGTCAATATGTAAGAATCACAATGTAAGATTCATTCGAGGGTTTAACGAATTTAACGTAAAGAGTAAAAGCCGACGCCGCAATAAGCTGTCCTCAACGCCTAGAATTGTCACTTTTCGTGATGTGACTAATATATAATTTAGAACATCGAACTTATTAATATATAAGTTCAACTTTTAATATTGCCAGCTAAAAAGTATGAAATAACTTCAAGAAGTTCAACAAATTATTTCATACTTTACAATGTTGGTAGTTATTAAGTAATTTTCTACTTAACTGGAAGTAGCTTGCCAGGCAGCATATTTGCAACACTACCATGCAATAATACATAATGTATTATTGCATGGTACTCGGTACCTTATCGATAGCTATATCGCCTTGTGGATAGTGATCAACATCCCACATGCGTGTCACACGACGTTTTTCAATACGTTTGAGATGTACACATACGATAATTTCGATAAGAAAATATTTATTTAACAATCGCTGATTGCTTTAATAAAAATGGCCCTGATGAATCCCCGAACCCCCTTAATTTTGATCGATGCATTAAAAGGCCCGTTACGAGAAAGTGTGCAGAAGTGTGTGTAGAATAGTAGATTATGGTACATGTAAGCTAAGTTGCTCATTATACACGAGGCTATGTGTTGCACATCAACGTGTGTGTAAATCAGCCGAGTGTATTATGAGCAAGTTGCTCACGAGTTTAATACGCACTTTTTCAACACACTTGCGAGGAAACAAAAAATTGCACAAATGCAATACAAACAACATACGAAAGTTATGGAAAATAGCACGAAGGTTTTTTTTTTTGAGCGCGGCTTATGTGTCATGGTTGATTACATATAAACCTTTTTGATGTTACAAATCTGTACTTCTCGGTTAAATTGAAAATGCTTTGTTTACTCGCATATGATTTGCAGTTAGGTACTAACTTGACTTTGTAGGGATAAATTACCCGATTAAATTGAAAATGCTCTGTTTACTCGCATATAATTTGCAGTTTGGTACTTACTTAACTTTGTAGGGATAATAATTATATTGCGCACTAGTGCATAATATTATTATGCACGAGGGTGTTATAGTTCGGTTTATGGCCCTAAGAACGATATAATAATAAAGCTCACTTTACGAGCAAGGGTGTTAAAAAAACCATTAAAACCATTGTAATTTCGTTATACATACATTCTAATAGAATAGTTTAGAACAACAACATCAATGTGTGTAAATTCACGTAAGTTAATCAAACATTAAAAAAAAACCTAATTTAGTCACGGCTTTATGATATAACATCTATATTATATTTTTTCTCGTTTCTCAAACACTCTTTGACTTAAATATGATACGTAATTACTCGAACAACATGCCTGATGAAGGTTTCAGCTTCTCTGCCTCTCATTATGTAACTAAATCACGTTCACTCTGAGAAATAAGCGACTAACATTTATAAAGAAAACGGGAGGTTATTATGTCTCGTGCCATGCGTTTTAACTGTTTTCTATATGTACTATATAAATCGTTGTTACCTGTTAAATTTATTGTTAAATTGATATACACCATGACCTTTAAGACTGGGCATAATAATTTTTTAAACAATTACTACAAACTATATACAACACTACAGCTACTACAATACTACAGCTACTACAGTAAAAGGCATAATTAAATACTCAAATCTTTCTTAATTTTTTTTTGTAGCAATACAAACAAGTTTTAGAGACTTTTACCATATAAAATAATTGTAATTGGCTTGAGGCAATACTAAAGTGCATTAATGTACATAATTTACTGTAGAGTAGAGCGCCGTTGTGAGTGAAAAGGTTTCTAATTGTGCAATGTATACATGTTAAATTGTGTTAATTGATTTTTAATTGTGCAATGTATACATTAAATTGTATACATTGCACAATTATAAACCTTTTTACTCGCAACAGCCCACTACTCTACTGAACACACATTTTGTAAACTTAATAGTATAAGGCATATAATTTTCCAGGTGACTAAAAATCTGAACGATGACTTACACGTGTAGTAAATCCATATTTACACATTCATAACATTGCAAATTAAATCTAATGTAAAAAGTTTATAAATGAAAAACATGAAATAAAGCAAACAATAACTTCATGATAAATTTTCTCAGAACTAAATAGCAATGCGTACCGAAAGATTTGTTATTTCAATATTTTTCTGTTAAAAGTTTATACAAACAGGAAGATAACTCCAGCTCTCGTTGATCCGAGCAGAGGAAATAATTCTTTATTATCACGTTTGTATTGGTGAAAACTTAGGACAAACTTGGATATGTTTTCCTTGGAACTTGGTAAGTACAGATCCGTAATAATATTTCATTACTCTTTCACACTTTTATTGGTATTTGCTGTTAGCATACTGAGATAATGTTGGAACAGGTAATAAATAAACTTTATCATCATACTTAGCCTTATGACTCTACGTAAAACTTTCAAGGTCTGTGTTCTTATATAATACAGGTACCCACTTTATTATTACTTACTCACTGTATTGTGTCACTAGATACACATAGATTTGATTATTTTGTTTATATTCTAGGTTGACTACAAGCGCGTAGGAGTCCAAACTTAGTGCTATAAAAACGTTTTTTTTTTATCTAAATAATAAATAATAGCCAAAATGTATTAAAATGTTATTTTTTTAGAATTAGCTTAACATTTCTGTTGCGAACTGATTCGAACGCACCCAGCTGCTATCTTGAGTTGTTAAATAGGTCTGGTGGTCGTGTGTAGCTTTAAGAATAGGCCATTGGAATGTTTGTTAAAGTTCTTTTGTTTTGATTGTTGTGTAGTAAATTACGAATTTTTAAACAACTAACCCCTTACTTATAAAAAATCCGCTAAGTAGTTGCTAAGTAATGGATAATTAAAAAGTGTTTAAGTAATGCTTAAATATATCTTACTTATAAACGCTACTTAGCAACTATTTAGCTTAGCAATGGATAATGAGGTCGAACGTATTTTAAACTGACAACATTGAACTAAAAGGATTTGGGACAGGGCAGTTAGGACAACATAGGAACTTTTAAACTGACAACATTAAATTAAACTATTATGAAAGACCCAAATTGCCTAAAAGCATGTATTTAGTGCTAAAAATCTTAAAATTAAAAAGTTAAATAATACTATTGTTAGTAGGTACTGATTTTTGTACATATGGTAAGGTGTACTGGAGACATTTGTAGCTAGTTTTTATTTTGCAATATGGCAAATTCAAATTGCCCAAAATATTCTATGAATTCGATTTGCAAGCAACCTATTCCATAGCATAATTGGAAATGCATTATGGAGTATAATTTAATATGTGGTATAATTTACGGGTGTAACCCCAGAAACCAAATCCCGCTGGAAGTTATTTTTTTCCATCCCAAACAATACCTATGCCCAATTATGTCAACGTTTTTTTCTATGACGCCAAGATTCTATTTTTCAATTATTTAAATCATTATATAGCGATACCTTAATAAATCACAGTAATATTATAAAGGCCGTAATGTGTTCTTGTGTTTCGTCTAGTGTGCTAGAGAAAACATTTTGTATGATCCTGAAACTGTGCCCGGTGAATGGCAATAGGCTCGACCCTTATTATATGGGACCAAAACCCAAATGGCCGAAACATGGGTGTTTACCCACCTCTGCCAACCCTTTCGGGGAATACAGGCGTGATTATATGTATGTTTGTAAAGTTTATGTGTATGTGTTTTTGTTTTCTACATCTATTCACGTTTTAACGACTTGAGGGTTTGGATGAAACAACAGAATAGTTAGTTTAGGTTCTCCATACTTTTCATCATCATTGTCTACGCGGGTAAAACCGCATGGCGTGGCTAGTTAATAAGAAATGTACAATGAGTTCGATCACCGGATCGGACCAGATATTGGGTTTTTCTGAGAAAGTGATTTTCAGTAACTAGTTTGGACTAGTTTATTTTCATTTAGTAATAAACTCGCACCCTATTAAATAAGATCCTTAATACAATTAAGAATATTTCAACTTCTAAAATAAAATGTTTTTTGCTGAACTGAGTCCACAGCTATGCTGAAATTCGCAAATTAGTACTTAATTCTGCTTTTAAATTAAATCTCTTGTTATATTGTTTACGTCTTCTTACCGGTATTCTATACTATAGTATAGAGTAATACTGGATCTTCCTACCCTAACTAGGATTGTATATTAATAAGATAATATAATATATAATAAAATAAGATTATATTATATACCTACTATTATTACGCTAGGGAGATATATCCCCCTAATATAGGGTCAGTATATATCTCAGCTATATCAATACAAAATACAAAGCAACAACATATTTAAAATATTCGCTAACAACACATAGAACAATTTAAGAACAATAATGTAAAAAGTGTGTGCATGATTTTATAATCAACAACCAACTTTATTAGTTGCAGGTATAGTATACCCGCTACCTTTCCGGCCATAATCGTGACATAAAGATTGTATGGAGAACTGTTTTGCACCCAATGTTCAGCAACACCCTACTCACATCAACGTGAATAGTGGTATAATACTGAAAAACCTACACCACTTATCGAGCGCATCAGTTGCCTTTTAATACATCCAATAGGAAGATACGAGTATGGCATAGTCCTTATATTCTTAAGTCAGGAACTGTACCTGCGGTATACTCTTCAATAAGATCACGAGAAGTAGGTAGGTAGCATAGTGTTTATTTCATCATCCAATCTATGTTTCTACTTGATATATTTTTATGATTTATTAACAGAGTATGTCGTGTTTATAGTTTTGTATGCCTCCTTGATAATAACCTCAATAGTAACTAAATCAGCTTATCAGAAATATGGGCGCCATTTTGTTACTTAAAAATTTAAACAAGGGTCAGACGGTGTTTATATTGACAGCTTATTTAAGCAGTACTTAGGTACTCGATAAAGTTATGTAGCGTTTATGAGTAAGAAATTTTGCTAATCAGCGGTTAAGTAATGCTTATAATTTAAGTAGCGTTTATAAGTAAGACTGTAAGTGTTTCTGTGTGTGTTAAGAAGTGAATGGCCGTTATACGTGAGTAAGGGGAGTTCGTCATTGACCGATTTTGAATTTGACTTTGACAACGACTAATTTTATTTGATGAACTCCTAGACAGTAGAAAATCTGTCACCAAGCACCTAACGGTGTGTTCCGGCAGCTGTCCTTGAGTGCCAGTAATTTTTGGTTAGTCTGAACAACACCTTCGACTACATCATCACTAATCATCAGGTGAGAAAGTAGTCAAAGGCTATCTAATCAAGCATAAAAAAAAAACTTATCGATTTTGGAAACAATGGTATTGCTTTTCGCAGTAAAAAACGTCCCATTTTGAACGTGTCGTCGTTTTCCTACAAGGACACTGTCAAATGTTATTCTTTCGAATAAAAAACAATCAAACACAAAGATGCTTGCAATACAAAAAACACACCGTGACATATATCTTGATCAACATTTTCAATTTCTTTAAAACACTCACTGAAGACGTGGAAATGCTCCCTACTATTTAACCCCATTTACAAGCATAAACGTAAAGTGCACGGTTAAGTGAAACCCGATATTTGACGCCGTTTTATGCGAGGATAATCTTTATGCACCAAGCTTAGGGTGTTCCAAGAGCTATTTTCAGTCTTGGAAGGTTGTGAGAAATAATAAGACAATCCATAAAACGTCAATGCAATATTCTGTTAAATATAAAACCTTTAAAGATCTGTGTTTGTACTGCTTGAGATTATCAAAAAAGACACCTGCTTATGCCAACGTGAGCTCGTAGTGTCATGTCTCTGATTATTTTCTTTAATCGATTTTATGGCAAAAGGCGGATATGAAGCAGACCTTACATTATTAAGTCGGTTATTTATTCATGTGGTTTCACCTATGTAGGTAATGAGAAAAAGTAGTAAGATAAAAAGTATTCTATGCGATTATTTAAGATGTAAACTATCTGCATTCAAGTTTGAAGATGAAATTTGAATATAGATAGTTTAATCGGTTAAGCCGGTCAGCGTAAAGGAGAAACAAACATACACAGCTGTGTACTTCTGTGTACGTCCTAATTCACATCATCATACAGTCCCAGTTAGTGACCAAGTAGAAAATCTGTCGCTTAGCACCTAACGGTGTGTTCCGGCAGCAGTCCTCGAGAGCCAGTGAAGTTACAGGCAAAATTAGACTTAACAAACTTTTCTCAAGGTATGGGCGCAGTGCAGTTCGTCACTTGTGATGAAACGCATATGTTATAGGCAGTGGATACCGCTTAACATCAGTTGGGCCTCGTGCTTGTACTGTCACAATATCATAAAATAAACATGATTTCGCATTTATAATATTAATGTGATAGACTTACATAAAACTTTTCCAAGAAGGGCCCTTAAAATACAAAAATATGACAAAAAAATACAGCACAATAATAGGAAATTTAGATTTTTGTAAGTTTGAAAATTATGGGAGTTAAAATGTGGATTTTTGAGGACTGAAGTTTTGGTTGAAAATAGACCTAATCATAAATACTCGATCACCAGTACCGTCAATAAATTCCTTAATCAGCCTGAAACTCAACAATGTAGAGAACTCCTTATATACCCTATATACAGCTATGCTGCATACTCGCAAGCATTCGTGTTATCCACGTTCACACTTCATTGATTCAGTTCAATGGGAATATTCCTACTCTATGAGATATTGAATGGCATTAACTCAGGGAAGACATACCATTAAATATTACTTTGAAGTCAATATGAAATATTATAAGTCTACTGCTTCGTCGATGACGTCACGTAATACTTTACTTTTATCATAGTAGTAGTAGTATAGTAGTAAAATTGAGATTCTATGTTCGATAGCCCAGTAGTATTTAAAGTTATCTGCGTTACTAATAGATTCAGCGTGACCGTTAAAAGGCTGCATCTCTGGAACGGTAATAGGTAGCAAGGTTACAATTTTCACAGAATATGTGTCAATGTTACAGATTGCGTCACAAATAACAATCATTAAAATTTTAATAAAAAATAAACGCTTTCTAACATAAGATACGCATTATTAAGCATAACTCAAATACTACTCGTCAGATCTCATTCAAATTTAAATGGAACCACATGACAAGCACTTGCTTTCGAATGTAACAAAAATCATCCAAATCGATACACCCTGTAATGCGTTAAGAGGTAATACACACACACAAAAATAAAATCTAATTGAGTACCTCCTCCTATTTTTGAAGTTGGTTAAAAATAAAAGGGGGTTTTTAATTTTTTTTTTTATTTTTGTTATTTTCTTACACATGCGTCAAACTTGGTTTGATATGCTATTATAGATCAATATCTAACGTAAAACGACTCATAATTAAAACCGGCCAAGCGTAAGTCAGACCCCCACTAACGATCTCGAACTGTATATCAAAAATAGCTATTTTATGATACATTCTGTGTTGGAACGGAACTTTCTGTGGATAGATTCAGAAAGTCATACAGGCAACATAATGACATTAATTGGGTCCGTTTTGCTTTTTGGGTATAAATCTCTGAAAATTGATGTGTGATGATAAACGGCTGTATATTGTCAAAGGGTAGACTGAAGTGTTTAATGACCAATATTTATAAAAATTGTTTACTCCCAGAAAACCATACATCATTTATTTACTTAATTTTTGCGATTGTGCCGCATTCTTGCGCCTGTCACGAAGCTCAGCTCATGCTGAATCATTGTTAACCGACCAGCTAAACGATACTTTGTCCGTTGCTGTCATTCTTTGGATGAGTGACCATTAGTGGCACCATTACTAATCGAGCGAGAGTGCTTCCGTGGTTTGTAGAGCAAGTTTAGGCGACGGTCCCATGCAGTTGTAATTACAACAACTGCCATTCTAAGACAATTGTCTTAGAATGGCGTTGTTATATCATTCGTCACACGACGAAATGCATCTGTTATAGGCAGAGGTTAATCCGCCTAACATCGGGTAGGCCTCGTGCTTGTTCCGTCACAATCACATAAAAATAATTTAAAAAAATGGTGGTAGGGCATTTTGCGAATGCGCGCCTTGCTAACTACCACCCAAAAGTAGAACTTGTTTTAATGCACTGCGCTTTTTACGTCCTTTTTACGTGCCTTGCAAAAAAAGCGCCGTCTGCTGTGGAAGGGAGTTGAACAACTTGTGAGAGCACTGTATGTAAAGTCGGGAAAACTTGGTTTTCGGATAAGAAAACTCCTCTCGCGGCATATGCACAGTTTAAGAACGCATTCCTTATGTTTTCAAATAGTTTTCGGAGCCTTGCTGGTGGCTCTTTCATTCCCGCCCAGTTCTGAAGTTACCTTGAAGACGAAGTCAAGTTGGCACCTAAAAAGTATTAGGGCGTTGCAGTACTTCACGCAAGCAAGGGAAAGTCAAGACTTATAATGTATAAGGCGCAAGTTCGACCTCAATTTGTACTATCACCTCTGAGCTCTGGAAACCAATTTAGACCTCTTGAATCAGTTTTAAAATGGTGATAATCTGTGAGAATCGTCGACGACCAAACGGCACAGAACAGAACCTTTGAGTCGGAGAAGATACCTTGCCTTCTCATGTGTCTTCTACCGTTTCTACAATGGGAGGATACCATACCACGAGGATACATCGTGGAGCCAGAATGGTCACGCACTGTGCGGTTATTAGGCGTCAGGTCTTAATAACGTCCATAAGCCACCGTAAGCATTTACCATCAAGTGGCCCGCTCGCTAATATACTTTGCCAGCTTTGATCACCTAACTGTGTAATCCAGCAGTTGTCCATAGGACCCAGTAATTCTACATTAGCCTGAACAACATATTTGACCGCATCTTCACTTATCATTAGGTGAGACAATGGTGAAAGGCTCGTATATAAGCAATAAAAAATTAGAAAATCATAAGACCAGCACGCTGCTATACTTGATCATAAAGGTTGGCTTATTAGTCTAGGCTGTAGAGGTACTGAGAACAAGGCCAAAAGTAAAACACAAATACAACGACAATTTAGATAATTATAATAGGCGCACAGTAATAAACGTAATTCAATATTTTCATAAAGAATCAGCGGAAATTGATTTTAGAAATTCAATTCCAATTATTTGTTCAGTGAAATAGAATATGTTTTGATTTTAGCAAATTTAACAGCCAAATATTGTTTATTAAACGAGGTATAATGAGATAGAACTGTTTTTGTTTATGTTTTATGAGGTTTTGTATTTGCTTAACAATACATGTACCTTAATTGTTACACAGGGGAAGTTATAACAACCCAGGCATATAAATGGCCCATATTCCTTCGGGGTGTCATTGATTACACTCGAGTTATATTCTTCATATTTTTATCACTAATATGGGGACATAACTCTTCCTTAAGATTGCAGCAATGTTTTAAAGGTTGATTAATTAAATCTTGCTTCTTTTTCTTTGGGAGTGATTGGATTGAACGATTGGTACTTCTACTACTATTGGATTCCTCAAGTATTTATTATTCATTAAAAATATAAGTCTTAATATATTCTGCCCGAGGAAACATGACGACTGATAGAATCCCTAAGTCTCCACTAGAGGGCTATCAGTATGGACACGAGTCCTTCATCGGTGCATCAAAAAAGCCATATACATGTCTTGCCATATACATGTCATGTCTGAAGTAAAATGGTGGATATAGGTACATTGATAAGATTTGGTGGATATAGGCAAATAAAATGTCATATCAATACACGGTGATGCACAAACCAGTGACGGGATATAAACTATGAATATCTTCGTGGCAGCCCATTACCAATTCCAATGGACCATTGTTACATATCAATAAACATAATATGAACCTGTATTTATTTTTTTATAGGTATATGATTTCAAGCACTATTGAATGCTAAGTGAACATCACAATTTACAAATTATTAGACCACAAAATTTTCGTCTAGAGCGGGATTCCAAATCCGGTTGTGCCCTAAAAGTTTGTAAATATATTATACAAACATAAGGGTAACCCTTATGTTTGTATAATGTATAAATATCAGGAACATACAACAGTTATTGCGGTGATATGCGGGTATGCGACCCTGGCATCCTAGCTGCTATCACCTCTACCATACCCTTCCAATGTAGTATCCTACATACCTATTTCCTACCCAAACTCATAGCATAGCAGCTCATAACCTAGATACCAAATGATTTTTTTTAAATTTACCAATCGATGTACACAACTGCATGTGATCATGAAATCCAATTTCCCATTTAAGGTCCAATCAGTCACCATCATCGACCACACCATTAATTCTTGTGACAGCAGAAAATGTCTCAGTTATGGAAAGGTGTATTTTTGCCAACAGAAATAATGTAATTTGTTACATTGACGCCTGGACCGTTTCTTACAAATGCTCGAGATAATATCAGATCATTCGGTAATAACTGCACACCACAGACTTCCGGATCAATGGGAAACAATATTTTCATCAACTTTCCTGAAAGTAGCATTACAATTTACTTCCAACTCAGTGGTGAAGCTAACGCGAAGTATGTAAGTGAGGTCAGTAATATTTGTCTTTCGCTTATCCAACACGTGTTTTAAATAAAGGATTTGACTTTAGTTTATCGAAAGTTAAGTAATTATTGCATAATGAAATGACAATATTGGAAGAATATGATATACCCTGAGATAAATAAAAAAGTTACAACACGGCACACGATACAAGTAAAGCCAAAAAAACTTATACCTTATCTTTGAAACAGTAATAGCTCAGTGGCATTGGTTATGGACAAACAAGACTAAACACGAGTTGCTGGTTTACTGCATCAGCCAGATAGTTTATTGCTGAACACAGTCTCCCCCAATATGGAGGTTTGCCATAATCCCCACGCATGGCAGGCGGCTTGGGCATTGCTGGTTTACCAACACAAAATTGTGAATTTAAATATGTAAAAAAATTAAGGATACATATCCCAAGCGCACCTTACAATGTATTGCGGCTGCTGTTTTTAAGAGACAATACGGTATAAAATCCCCGACTACATCATCACTTATCAACAGGTGAGATGGTGAAACGCTAACCAACTAGCTTTTAAAAGAGCAATTAAAATCTAAAACCAAAGATATAACTAAAACTAAGTTAACGAAGCGCTTATATCGCTCATTTGAATCTCTTCCAAACAACCCATCGTTCTCAAAGCATATTTACTGTATGAACTTTTAATACTGTGTCTACAAATAGCACACCACAATGGCTGCGTATATTCCAACTGCCGTGTCTGTGACGTGACGTATGACATGACAGCTCCATACGCGGAAACAAATTCGCATATTGAATGGACCTTTCGCCGAATAATGGATTCTTTGTAACATTGTTTTCCCACGTTTTGTGGCTTTGCATTTGGTTGATTGCGTCTGGAATTTGTACACATATTTACTAAAGATGCAAAATTTGATACTACTCGAAAACAAACAGCAATTCGTTTCCATCCAAATCCGAAACATTGTAAGTAAATTTACTGAAATTCGGTACTTTATGGAGCAGTAAATAAATTAAACATCTTCGAAAAGGCGCATAGTTATGTTAGAACCATTATATCAATACTTGCGTTAGAATTAAAAAATCAACAATTATTACTTACAGAATGAGTCTATTCACACACTATTTTAATCCGGAGGATGGCTTCATTCTGTCGTAAAAATGTGTTCTTGTTGGGATTCAACTTCATACGCGATTGCTGATACTGTTAGTTTATGGGAAGGATAGTTTTTATTAAGTTAATATCGCCATAGGTTTGTGGGTAGTTAGAATTAATACCCATATTTTAAGGGCTGATGCTCGTCTCATTATTCCATTCATGACCACGGTCGATGCAAGTCGATCGATATCTTCGAGATAGTTGATAGTTGATACGAGGGTTATTCAAAGTAAAATTTTGATCTTACATAGTGCCTGAATAGACCTGTTGTGTAAATAAAATATGAATCTTTTACTGAAGCAAAATTATAAAAATATTGTTTAATAAAAAACGTAGTAACTTCCAAATCTCAAAAGTGTGGTCCAACTTCGTTCGTCCAACATACTTATTTCATACTTTCAAGTGATGGAAGTCAGTAACGTAGTACTCGTTTTTTTTAAATATATTTTCACTTTACTGTCAACTATATTAAGACTTATTTTAATATTTAGAGATAAATGAATAATAAAACAAAAAATGGCGAACAGAAAGGCTCAATATTACATATATGCAAAATAGCACCGATGTTAGACACTTGATATTTAAAATACCACGAATCTTTGTTTGTATAGAAAGCGCTATGTGCATTCAAACCTAGTAACAGTGTCTAAGCACCCATCTTTTGAAAGATATATAATGGGCACATGTAATATAGGGTGAGCTGACTGTCCATGACTTATGTAGTTGGTGATTAGACGAAAAAGTCACTTGTATCCAGTCCAATAGTCCACATATTTTTTTCTGCTTATATCAACAACATAAATGACATACTACAACGTATTATATTTAAAGTTTTTTTTGGCGCAGCAACTCTTTACCCAAAGATACCGTTATTTATTTCAAAAAAGTTTAAATTCAAAAATGTCATACCTCCGTCAATCAAAATTATGCTTCGATTATGAAACACAGAACCTGTCACGGATTGTCACTCCCGAAATATTTATGTAACCATTAGGCGCGAGTTTCGAGATTATCGCAATAGGATTCCAAAGAGAATACAACCACTACACTAGTATGATTCTGCAGCTTTACCAATTTCAATTCTGTTAACTGAAATACAGTTATTAATTCTGCCACATCAACGCCTTGGATAGTTAATTAAAGCTTTGTTGACAGTCATATTTATGCATAACATGATTTTGACTTTGACGGCATGGCAGATGCCGCTAAGACGTGATAATAATGTTCTCAGTATATTATATGTAAAGGTTTCTTATTGTCCTTTATATAAGTTATTATTATATGTAAGAAGGCAATAGTTTCTTAAATATGATGTCGTTTAATACAGTTCAAATAGATTTAACTAGTATGTTTTAACGTATTACTAAATGAAATCCAATTATAAGTCTACATGCAACAGCTTTGAGTCTCAAAAGAAGCTAACAAGATTTTACAAAGCGTGCCCTGTAGAAAAATAATGAGAGAAAACGGGTAACTAACTCACAGGAAGTTAGCGTAGGGTTCTATTGAGCACGAACTAGTACGAATCGACGGAACATGTACGTGAACATATGTGATTTTGTTTGAAGTGGGCCAGTGGCAGAACTTAGCTAAGGGGTCTAATAGAAATGTAACTACTAGAACCTAAATCGGAATCATTACTGTACTAAACATTAGCTGCACGATTAAAAATGCTGATTTATAACGGTGTCATTCATCGGTTACTCTAATATTTGTTTTGTTCCTAAATAATGTTTATAAAAGGAACACCTCAGGCTTAAAAAGAATATTTATTTATAAACAATTTTGAAGATTTTTAGTTTTTAATTAACGTAAAACTGTATATAAAAAAGTTCTGAAAATAATGCGATAATACTGCGGTGATATGTGAAGATTATATATATCTTTAAAGTTTTCCGTGCATGGTATAAAAACTAAGTATGCATTACCAAGGTTAACCTTTAAGATCTACATTAGGTAACCTCAGTCAAATAATAAACTTGCTTATAAGGAACAAAGAAAAGAAACGACGAACTAAGAAGAAAGAAACGAAGTTTATTTAGACCTGTAGTCCTTGAACACTTGATTTATTTAAAAGTCATGTTAATATTTACGCAAACGAGAGATGGTGACAATAAGAATTGTGAAATAAAATTGTGATTTCATTTCTGCGAACTCAGGGCCTAAATCAATATTTAATTTGCATACTTCAAACTTCTCTTCAATAATAGTTGAGATTATTTTATTTTGACCTGTTTATTTTTTTAATCAACGTTCCTCTCTTATATATTTGATTATTCTCATCTTTGATTTAGAACACGAAAATGTAAAACATTGATAACCGCAGAATAAATAATAATAATAATACTTTATTTCAGACTCATGATCCATTGTACAAAAAAAATGTCACAATAAAATAGCAAAATATAAAATGAAATAAATAATATAATAATAAAAAATAAAATATCAGGTGGCAATGGCCAACCAACGTCGGTACGTTGCAGTTTGCTGCAGGCGGTCTGCCAGACTCCTTACAATGGCGTTTACACCTGTCAACTCTGATCATGAATGACGCTATCTTTTTACGCTGGATTGCGTTGAAAGTATCGATGCGCGTGTTAGTTGGATTTAAACAACAAAGTCAATAGTCAAAACCATTTATTCAATTTGATGAAATTGTAATATTGAATGATTCTACATTGTACTGCCACGTTCAGCAAACAAAATTGTATAGAGCCACTGCGAGAAGAACGGGCAAGAAACTCGGGGCCTTTCTTTTATAAGTCTTTTAACAATGTTTTACATACTTACTATATACACTTTATTTACACTTTCACTGGATTATCAACTATTAATTAACATATAAAGTCATTGTTTACATACACAGATATTTTCTTATTCGATATATAATTGTTATAACCTTTTTATCAAACCATGTAATGGTCCAAAAGGACCATTACATTTAAACGAGGTTTTTCGTTATGTAACATCAGAAAAGACAATAATAAATTACTTAACTTCACAACATCTTGATCGGGCAGCACTTCGTCACTAAAGACTACTTTCCAAATATATTTCGACACCCCCGGAGGTCTGCTCGGCACGGTGGTCCGACCGAAACTGAATCAAGCAGCACTTCGTCGTCAAACACTATTTCAACACCACTGGAGGTCTGCTCGGCTCGGCGGTCCGACAGAAAGTGAATCAACTCGCTTTACACTACCCCTTTGATAGGAAGGAACAAACAAGGTGACGAAGTGACTACCGTCACAAACACAGTACTCTTTTCAATTGACAATTATGTGATTTCAAGCTCTATACATATGGCAATAAGTATAATAAAATCATCAATGATTTTACACATAGATATAAAGTACATAATATATACTATTTTAAATAAGTATCTTTACAAGTATCTTGTCACATGATCAGTTATACTACTAATAAAATATACTTGCTGTAAAAATATTATCAAATAATGATTCCAGTGATCATGATAATCCATATATGATGCTTAATCACAGTCTCACATTATACAATATTAGGTACAGTATTAAATTCACACCACAGATAAAATATACACATAGATAATTAAACCAATACTTATTTTCATCTTAAGAACCACAGAGTATTTCTAAAACGAAATTAGAATGTCACATTATACCAGTTGTTTAAATCTTAAGCTTAAAGCCAATCAAGGGAATATGAACAAATATTTCAAGAAATAGTGAGCCAATTTTCAAATAATCTATCACGCGCGTCGAAAAACATTCCAGACGCGCTACAGCTCCGGGACAGCCCCATCAGCTGCCTGTAGATGTTATTATAGGCTACTCTGATGGAGTTGTGCGACTTCAGTGTATATTCGGTCCAAAGTTGACAGGTATAAAAGGTTTGGCAGAAAGATTTAAATAACGTGTTTTTTACGTCAGGCGCAGCGTTGTAGAATTTTCTTGCAATCATATTGCCCACCACGCACAAAGCGCTCTCTGACGCTCTATGTCATTATTATCGCTTAAATTTGAAGTAACGATATGGCCAAGGTACTTAAAACACTCCACAGTCTTTACTAACTGTCCATTCAAACGCAACTCAGGCACGAATTGGAGACCTTTTCCCGACCTGAAAACTACCATTTCGGTTTTTTACTGTTGTACGTTAAATCATGTTTGCTCACATACTGCTCACAGATTCCTAAAAGTTTTCGTAATCCCTTGATCGTGGGACTAATCAGCACCATATCGTCAGCGTAGCTCAGGTTGTTGACATATCTGCCATCCAACCTGAGCCCGACAGGAGTGCCGCTCAGTTCCACGATCAAGTCGTTGACGTAATAATTAAAAAGGTCAGATGAAGTCACTCCACCTTGCCTCACTCCCTGGGACAATGGCTTACGGTTATCGTAAATAATACACTTTTCATCACATGTCACATTTAGATCCAATATTCTTTCATTTCTGTATCAATTCAACAAGGCAACACTAGTTTTAACACGCGTTTCTTTCTGTAGATCAGTCAAATCAAGTGGCACCCATTTTTCATATTATTTAGTTTTATTGATTTGACACAAATTAGTCAAAATTGTTGGTAAGGTAACGTTAAACCATGCCGATAATTCTTGGGTTGTATGGCTTGGATCTGCCTCCACCATCTCTTTAATTTCATTGTTATTCACCTGTGTGGGCGGTCTTCTACATGGTTCAATCTTATAATCAAAGTTTCTCCATCACGAAAGCGTTTAAACCAACATCGCACGATGCGCTCATTAGCAGTCCCCTGTAACGAAGCGTTACATAATTAGTAATAATATTTAAAAATATACCTTAAAATTTAATTATTAATCTTATATTTATGTACAAAATCTTAATCAAATCTTATATATAGCAAACATAATATCATATTAAAATAAACTTTACTAACTTAACTATTAACAAACATTATTCAGGTTTAGGTACAAGCTCCTTTATAATGTCTATTGTATGTGCACGATCCTCAAGAACGGTACAGGGCATGCGCGGGTGGCGGGCGTGCGGAACGGAGAGTCGCATGCGGCGATGATTCCAACCGGCCGTCGGCCCGGCCGCCGCCCGCCAGTCGTCACTAGACTGCTATCAAGGTGTGTCCACGCCACTTTGCACAACTCCGTGCGCTCTAGCCGGCTGTGCGTAATTATAAACGTTGTTTACATTCATTTTGCTACAAAATAATCACTGCAAGACCTATAGTAAGGTGTCAAATATACTCCGAAAGTGTTTTCCCGCGATAGGGCAAGTCTCAAATAGCACACAAACACCCATAAATTGCCTTTGTTTCATAACTTATTTAAATTTCATACTGTGTAAAAAATTGTGTTCACTAATTCATTTTCAGATTTGCTTATTATCATTTCTATGCTTCTCAACACCATCATAATTACTATCATCTTTTAAATTTGCGTTGAATTGCATCATCTTTTTAATTTCCTACCTTCGAATTTTATTTCAATAAACATTAATTCTTTTCTAAAGCCTATTTAAATTTAATTGTGTAACTTAGCTTCTTCTTTACCGTAATTATTTAATGTAACAAATTGTTAACTCCGTTCTGGATGTATACCACCACGGCAATACTACTACTAATAGGCAGGTTCTTTATTCCTGACGCCGTGTGGGTGTACTCCAGATCGGATGTTTGATATGCCAGGCCATAACCCTGTGGTATTATCACTTCCAGGATTTAAACACATACTTCAAAGCTGAGCACTATACCGGGCATACCAGGGCCGTACTCAGGATTTTACCCGGGGGCATCGGCCATACCATCCGCAGGGGCACCCACCATCTTCGCCCGGACTACCAGGACAGTACCTGCACTGCGGAGAGGAAACAGACAGGCCGTACACCCACGACCCACAAATTTGTGTTGCCCTACCTAACTGCCTACGGATCAGTAAATCTTATATTTCAATGATCACTCTTTGTTTTTATTTCTATCCGTATAAATTAGGTTAGAGGTAGAAAGGGTAAGAGGAAACATTGGAGGAACTCCAAACGAAACATTGGTATTGCGACCTGTTTCTGCCGCGATAGTCCTGTTTCGGAACTTGTATTCATAAATCAATCGAATTTTCAAAGTATTCATCTTTCTTGCCCAAGCTGAATAAAAAAATAACTGAATTAGTGACCATAATCAAATGTTGCTCATTTTTTAAAAGAAGAACCTCATAGGTACTGTAGTGTTTGTATCTATTTAATAGATATAATACCTTGTCTCATGTACACGAGTGGTGGGGCGATACGCGAGCGTCAGTTGTTGACAAGACGTCACGGCGACTGGACGTACGCCTGCACGTGACACTAGGTGCTACAGTGAGCCATAGGGAAGGTGGTACCGTACCTTTATTAGTGCACACGGGGGTCCTACAAGTGGCGACGAGGAGAAAGGTCAGTGAATAAAAAAAATATTCAAAAATGAAAGTAGGTTAGGTATGGCAAAAACAATTAGGTTATTCGTTATAATATGTATTGTTGATCACAAGAGTAGACGAATTAGTAACTCGCAATACGACCAATCGAATAAGTAGAAGGTACATAAATGCAAAAAGAATGCAGTGCAAATTATTTTGTTTTTGTTGAGGGTAGGACTTCAAAAAAGTCCTAGCTTGCTGTTGACTGGTTATTTGTTTTATTGTTTAGATTTATTGTCAACTAGCTGCGCCCCGCGGTTACACCCGCGTGGTGATGGACGATGATGATAAAATGTACCATTTGTGTTAATCCAGCACCTCATCTACCTCCATAATTTCATTAAATTTGGTCTGCCGTTTGAGTGTGAAGAAGTAATAAACATACTAACACACTCAAAAACGTTCGCCTTTATAATATTAGTTTGATAAGGATTTAGAGGAGTACGTCACATATGGCAGTGTTTTTTCCTATTTACTTGACACTTATCGTTATATTTTGGACAATTCACACAATATCTTAATAAATAATAGCCTATGTGTTATTCTGACATATAAGCGATATTAATGGAAAGTTTCACTAAAATCCATTCAGTAGTTTTTGCGTGAAAGTTAAGTAGTAAGGATTAACTGACTTGTTAGGACTGGCTGGTTTATTTAACGATCGTTATATATATATCATCAAATAATCATAAATAAGATACTGTAACTAGGTATGAACAAAGCAGTGAGTAAAATAATACGAAACGTTACTGATTACGACCGATTTTAGAAGAAGACTGTCAATTTGAATATAATTTCGTGTGTATGCCCGCGATATACTAGTGTTGTTTTGACTTATTAAAGTCGCCGTTGTCTATCATGTATGACGTGCTGCGGGTCTATTGAGTTACGTTTAACAAGTATAATATAAATGAAAGTAACTGCATACATTAAACATAATAAAATCTAGTCTTCATAAATAGCAGTAATAATACCCACTGCTATTCTGGAGGGATCGTGTTACCAAATATAGTCAAATGAGATATATAGTTTTAACAAGATATGAAAAGTAGTTAGTTTGCCAAGTCATTTCAAGTAGTGACAAGTCGTAGTGAGTAAAGTCATTCACATACAGTCAAGTAGAATTTTCCGGATTTCGGTACCGTGATAATGATAGTTATGTACATAAGGATTAAATGATTAAAATATTCTACACCTAAAGTATGGACTTCCATTAAATTGGAGGTATGTTGGACTTCCATTAAATTGGAGGTATAATTTTGACTTCCATTAAATTGGAGGTATATTGGACTTCCATTAAATTGGAGGAATGTTGGACTTCCATTAAATTGGATGTATGTATTTGACTTCCATTAAATTGGAGGTATATTTTTGACTACCATTAAATTGGAGGTATATGGGACTTCCATTAAATTGGAGGTATGTATTTGACTTCCATTAAATTGGAGGTATGTTGGACTTCCATTAAATTGGAGGTATGTATTTGACTTCCATTAAATTGGAGGTACGTCGGACTTCCATTAAATTGGAGGTATATTTTTGGACTTCCATTAAATTGGAGGTATGTATTTGACTTCCATTAAATTGGAGGTATGTCGGACTTCCATTAAATTGGAGGTATATTTTTGGACTTCCATTAAATTGGAGATATGTTTGGATTCCTATTCAATGGATAAACATTTCTGGGCGCCCCAACTACCAACGATTGTGCATATGCTACCAGCACTGGAACTCGAAGGGGACAGTGTTTCAGTAGGATTACGTTGGGAAAAATGGAAATGATCCTTCTTGAGGCGGCTGACATAAAATGTCAATTAAAAAAGAGAGTAACGCGACTTTTGCTGGGTGGAGCTGGACTTCAAGAGATATTTCACAACCTGCCAGGTGCAAGTAGGGAACCTTTGAAAGAAATCGATATATTTCAAGTTGCGGTCGATAAGCTTGACAATTACTTCCGTCCCAAACAAAATAAAACTTACGGAAGACATCTTTTTCGTCTAATTAAGCTTTGAAAAGTTGCCATCAAACTTAGGGATTAAGCACGTAAATGTAAATTTAATAAACCTGATGATCACATTATTGATCAGATAATAGAATGCTGTGTGTCATCAGAACTGAAAAAAAATTGATAACGGGTTGTTCCTATAGACAAAGTAATTACGAAGCAAATACACTAGAGGTGGTGAATCAGCAGCTAGCAAGCTACGAACAGAAAGACAAGGAAAAACCAATGACGGTAACGTGAACGTTATATTAAGCTAAAACAAAGCAACTATAATTTGGAGAGGATACTACAAAAGTAGAGATAAGAAGAGACGCTAACCAGAAACCAAAATACGGTAGATGTGGTAACTCTACGCATAACTCACAAAACTCAAGATACCTAGCAAAAGAAAAGAAATGCCATAGTTGTGGCAAATTAGGATACTATCAAAAATGTTCCAAGAGTAAGATCAATCAATTAAAGCGGAAAACAGAACAGACAAAATCAAGGAATAGGAACAATTTTAAGAAAATGCGTACAATGGAAACAGTCAATGCAATAGGAAATGAAGAGGAAGAAGTTCAGTATATTTTAATGTAAGCGATGACGAAAAATATAATGCAACTTAGGTGGTGTAAAACTTGGAATGCTAATTGATTTTGGCTATAAACTAAACTCAATAACAGGCGACGTTTGGGAATACTTATAATAAGGAAGTAATAAAATATGCTATAACCAAATCAAGGAGCTAAATAAAACATTGATGGCGTATGGCCGTACAGAACCCTTAAAGGTCAAGGGATCGTTAGAAGCTGTTATAAATAGATGGACGATTTGAACGTTGTACTGTTTATGTCGTCCAGAACGGAACGAGGAACCTGTTAGGCAAAGACACGGCATTGTGCTTAGGGACATTAAAACTAGGCTTCGGGTTTAATCAAATTGCTCAAACACGCAAACCTTTTCCAAAATTTAAAGACATTTTTGTTGAGATCCCGACTGACAACTCAATCAAACCCAAAATGCAACCCCACCGTAGAATACCCATACCAATAGAAGGGGAGATACAGATAAAACTATATATAAAAAAAACACGTTCCACCGAAATGAGCTTCATCCTAATTCACGATACCTGACCACATTATAACGTCCAGCGGTCCTTACGGATATTAAAGGTTTGAAGTATTGGAAAAATATTGATTAATTTGTGACGGTATCATAAATTTTATAGATGATATTTAGATTAAAAAAAAAACTACTTTCTAACAGCGGATTTAAACTTGATTTTGTGTATTTTACAATAAAAATGGGTTTAATTAATGTGTAAATTACGTGTAATGTTTTTATTTCTATTATTCTTCAAAATGTATGCAGCAAAATTAGTTGATGAGTGAAACTAAAAAAATTACAGACAGCTGTTGAGCAGCATACCAAAAATGACGTAAAACTATGGTAAATCCGTTTTATAACATCGTGGTTCGGAACAGTGCGAGCGGGATAACGGTATATTATAATCATCTTGTGTCTCGTTTGTAAATCCTTGATACATATTTCATTCGTTCTTTAAGTAGGATCAAACCAATATTGCTTTATGTGCTTGTGGGTCGGTGATAATTTGTGTCTACGAATTATCATTTAAGCATGAAACAAAACGCTTTTTTTTATGATGGTTTCATAAAAGGTGGGAATACGCGCCCAGAGCTCCTAAGAAAATTAAGGAATTACAATGTTTTCAGGGATTGGTGAATTATATAAATAAATGGATACATCATTTGGCGACCATAACAGAACCATTGAAACAGGTACTGACACAGAAATTAGGATAGAAGGCGAGTGTTGATAACTAGTGGACGGGGAAACAAGAAAAAACATTAAAGAAATTGAAGGTGACATTATCGGAAATAGAAACCTTAGGCTATTATGATGTCAAGGATAAAACACAGGTCATAGCTGATGCCAGGCCTGTAGGTCTGGATGCTGTTTTAGTTCAAATTGACCAGAATGGTCCAAGTATCATTTCGTATGGGAATCGTACTCTGACAAGTTGTGAACGGTAATATAGCAGACCGAAAAAGAAGAGCTAGCATTTGTCTGGGCTATAGATCACTTCAATACTCTTTGGGAAATAATTCCACCTAATCACGGACCATAAGCCCTTGGTATTTTTATACGGTAGGAAATCACGGCTCTGCGCTTGAGTCGGAATATGGTTTTTGAGGTTATTGTTATACTGTAAAGTTCAAGCCTGAAATTCAAATATTGCAGATCCACTTTCAATATTGTGCAAAGAAGTCAATAACGTAACTGAAGAGAGCAACTACGTTTTCCAGATTCTAAAACGAGTGAAACCTCATGCGATCCCCTTACGAGATATAATCGACTATTCAGACAAAGGTAGATATATAGATAAACTCTTTATTGAACACCTTAAACTAAACTAATATTAAAAATATTTGAATTAAAAATAGTGAACAATTAGCGGCCTTATCGCTCAAATCAATCTCTTCCAGACAACCGTTGAATGAAGAGGAGCAAGTTTTGATAAGGAATGGCGGTAAGTTTTGATAAGCTAATGAGATTAAAAAAAAACGGCATTATACAAATCAGTGGGACGAAACGATAAAGATACAAAATCTTTGAGAATGAGCTGTGTTTCTATGGGAATGTTCTTTTAGGAGGGAAGAGGATTGTTATTTTTGAGATAGTTTTGCAAAGAATGTGGTATTACACTTTTTATCACAGTGCCATATTGACCTCAGAATATAAAGATATAAAGAGAAATTACATGCACATGAGACATAAGAACTATGTCTCAAGGTGACGGGCGCACTGCAACTCCGCTTAACATCAGTTGGGCCTCGAGCTTGTTCCGTCACAATAACAAAAAATTAACGGTGAGGTCGAGCGCCAAAATCGAGATATATGGAAACGTCTCAAAATAAGCCAAACTGAGCGGAAAGACCTTAACGAAACATTATATAATTATTCTTTGATGTATAATTCAACCTCTCACTCATGTTTTTTTTCCAAGAGGCAGAATAGTGACAATTCCGATGTTAAAAAATTCACAGCAGACAAGTTGATGTCGAAGTTCATGACAAAATTCAAAAAGAGAAAGGGAAGGAATACGGAGACCGGAAGAGAAGAGTTAAGGAGTCGGATATTGTAGAAGGAGACAAAGTAAAAGAGATGTAGAAATGAAAAAAATGGCAACAAACTTAAATCCTACCCCTTATATGGTGGAGATGTCTGTAGGGGGGATATAAAATTAAGGAACGAAGAAACAGCACAACAGCATCGAAGAAATGTTATACATCTAAGGAAAGTGGAAGGACAATGGGAGTCTGTGAAAGATAACTCAGAAAAGCAAGACGAATAAAGAATTGAAGAGTTATCGATAAGAACTAGTGACTTGGCTAAATAAATGGTGTTAAATATTGATTCAAATATGAGGCTCAATTATATGTAATTACGTGATCCTGTTAAATTATTTTGAATAAATTCCTGATTAAAATTAATTAATTAAAATTAATGATAAGAAAGGGATGTAGTGTTTGTATCTATTTAATAGATATAATACCTTGTCTCATGTACACGAGTGGTGGGGCGATACGCGAGCGTCAGTTGTTGACAAGACGTCACGGCGACTGGACGTACGCCTGCACGTGACACTAGGTGCTACAGTGAGCCATAGGGAAGGTGGTACCGTACCTTTATTAGTGCACACGGGGGTCCTACAGGTACCATGTGACAAAAGTTTCACACAAAAATCTCAAACCATGAAGGTTCTATGTCAACTCGAAGTACCTATTACAATAAAACGGCAATTTCATACCTTAACCCCTATTACATTACATGAGCTGTAGGTGTTAAAAGTTATAATTGGACGAAAACATGTAATGTATAAGAATGGTAACAGAGATGGACTTTATTTTGTCATTTCAACATTTTCAATACGATCTCCATTATTCATCTATAGAGCATATATTAATATATAATATACATTTGCTATATAAATACATATCACATTCATTAGTTCTCCAAGTCCTTCACCACCAAATCACTACACAATTCATTCAAAATAATGTCCGATAAGGATTTCATAAGTCACAATTAATTTCTTGTCCATTACCATACAGCTACAAGTATACATTATGGGTGCGGTCCAAATTACTCTTCAACTCGAATAAGCTTTGAGCGCGCTAATGACTATCTACCTATCTATGATGTCGCCTCTTTACAAGAGCAACGTGACATCTCATACAAACGTTTTTTTTTATTATTTGATATTCAAAACCGCGATGTCGAATTTTATTTTCTACAAAAACGCGGCATTTTAAAAGTGAACGTTCGAGGAGCTATGAGTGAAAGAGACGAAACTACCGTGGCAATTGGCGTTATCACGTTGTCTCTTTCGGTGTGACGCATGGCTTCGACAACGCGACGCGTTAGTTTGCCCCGCACGCGCAACGAGTGAAGTGCTGCTGCTTTTCACAAAAAACGTGACATCACAAGTATACCACGTTTTTAGTGCAAAGGTATTTTTCTTGTTGTTATTTACTTTAACTTAAATAATGTGATATTAGTTATTTAACTCGTTTTTGTTGTAAAACTCGTGAGTATTCAGAATGAGATAATGAATGTTGTCACATTATTGATGAAAAGGTTACAAGTTTTCTTTGTGATATCTTTGAATGTAACCATGTTGTTGATGAATCGTTTTGAAATACTATGGGTTATTTTATTTTACATCATTATTTTTGAAAACCTTTAAGTTTACGTTTATATTATGCTAAAATGTTACATTATACATGCTAAAATAAAGTAACTTTTACGAATTTGTTTTTCAGATGGCATCACGATCTAGGATTTTAGTTCAATTAGCTACAGGTGTTAAAAATAATTTAAGTGTACAACTAAGTGATTCAAACTCTCAGATAGATATTTTAACACAAGACGAGAATAAAAATGCCAAAAGCTTGACCGATACACTGCAGAAATCAACAGAAGGTATTTGTTTTACTTGTACTGATATTTTTTTTCTAGTTATGTTCCTATATATTCATAATTTCAATCCTCTTTGTAGACAAAGACATCGCAGTGGATTTTATCCGACATCGTAGTAATTCGACTAGTAGCAGCGGTTCCTCTAGTTCAAGCAGTTCTTCGAGTTCTAGCAGTTCTTCAAACAGTGGCCTATCTATGTATCATGGTAAGATATTTTATATCCAACTATTTTCACAAAATTCGAGGGTATTTGATCAAACCAATACCACACCACTACATTTCAAGAAATTTATTGTATTTATAACGTTTCAGACAGCGACGACTCAGTAAAGGATCCTGATTATGTAGCCCAACAAACAAATCGTGCTGAATATTCTTCTGATATCGACATGGAACAAAATATCACTACCAACTACAATAACATTTCAGATGATCAATATTTGGTAACATCTAATATGGTTTCAATAAACATTGAAAACTACGACGAACCACTTTCGCTTACAAACGAACATGCTACGGTATGCAATGATCTCGGTGTCATAGGGAACAGTGAATCTTCTGTGATTGGAAATGTAAGTAACGGAAATGCTGTAAGTCCAATAGTGTATAACTCTAGTCCAACTAAAACTGGTAAAAAAGGAGACTCAATGAAGCAAACTGGAAAGTCAATGTAGCTAAACGACTGAGAAATAGCGGGAAGTCTTATCAATCTACCAAATCAAAAAAAAACATGCCAAGTCGTGAATTGAAACCTTCTTGTAAAGAAAACTGTAAATTTAATTGTAGCATTAAATTTACAGAGGAGCAAAGACAGACCATTTTAAATGACTATTGGAGCTTAGGTGCAATAGAAAAACAATGGACGTTTATTGCTAATAGCGTAGACATAGTCATCCCAAAACAACGTTACGTTAAAGTTGATTCTGATGGAAATGTTGCACCTATTCGAAACAACAATAACGCTTTTTTTTTTACTATTTCGGGTGAAAAAAAACAGAGTTTGTAAATTGTTCTTCAAAAATACTTTGGGGATTAATAATCGACCCATAGAGACTGCTTTGAAAAAGAAAAATAACAACACTAATATTTCTTCCATGAAAGATAACCGAGGTACTCATTCAAACCATTATGCAGTAGACGAAAGCATTAAGAATGGCATCAAATTATTTATTGAGTCTATACCAAAGATTGAGTCACATTACATCCGGGCTAACTCAAAACGAAAGTATATTGATGGTAGCAAAGCTGTCACAGATCTTCACAGAGATTATGTGGAAAAATGCAAGTCCTAAAACGTCCCTTATGGAACCTACATTACATTTTATCGTATTTTCACACAAGATTTTAACATTTCGTTTTTCACTCCAAAGAAGGATTTATGCGATACATGCGAAGCCTATAAAAACATAACAGATGAAGAGAAAGAATCTAAGAAACAAGATTATGAATTACATCTTAAGGAAAAGAATTTGTCTCGTATTGAAAAAGAAAAAGATAAGAACAACAAAAATATTTCAGTAGCGGTCTATGATCTTCAAGCAGTGTTCCAATGCCCCAAAGGAGACGTCTCAGTTTTTTACTACAAGTCCAAACTAAATGTACTTAATTTAACTATTTATAACATACAAAATAATACAGTTGAGAGTTATGTTTGGGATGAGTCTAACGCCAATAGAGGTGTTAACGAAATAGCTACCTGTGTTTACAAATACCTGGAGAAAATTTCCGCTACGGCTCAAGACCTCGATGTAGTCTTTTATTCAGACAATTGTGCCGGACAGCAAAAAAATAAGTTTATGATCTCAATGTACTCTTACGCAGTGAAAACTCTGCCAAATCTCAGATCAATTACACACAAATACCTCGTTAAAGGACATACGCAGAACGAGGGTGATTCAGCTCACTCTCAAATAGAGAGAGAAGTTAAAAGGCAACTGAGATCAGGACCAATGTATACACCTGACGCTTTTATCGGGGCTATAAAGGCGGCACGGAAAAAAAGCGAGCCATTTCATGTTAATGAAATGTGCTTCGATGATTTTTTTGATTGGAAGAGTATATGCACTCAAATGAACTTTGCAATAATGAAAGATGAAGACAATAATACCGTGAAACTGGCTGGACTGAGGATGATAAAAGTTCAAAGCTCTGATCCCGATGCCATATTTTTCAAAGAATCATACGCTGACGAATTATTCAAGAAAGCTATAGTGGTAAAAAAAAAGAAAACTCATAATAGCCAAAACATTAATTTCGATTTGCAAAAGGCCTATCTTCAAAAACCTGGACTAGCAGAGAGAAAAAAAGCTGATCTCATGGATTTGGTCAATAAAAATCTCATTCCTAGATACCACAAGCCATTTTACGAATCGTTGTAATAAGACTGATTAAGTACAAAGATATTTTGAATTATATTTTTTAGAAATATTTAACTGCTATATTTAAAATGATAGTGTTTTTATTAGTATTAAGAGAATTTGTGATTCTATGTTTATGACATTAGCAATGTTCCTATTTTGAATTTCTAAGTACTATAAAATGCCATAATTGTGTTAGAAGACTTTAATTACTATTAGATAACTTTGATTATAGTTAACATTTTGACTTTTTTATTTGTATGAAAGTAATTTTTAGTAACCTTATAATTTTAATTAAAGCGAGTACAAAGTACTATGTGATTGATTGATCTCTTTTTGATTATTGTGCCTGAAACTAATTTCATGGTGTAAGTAAGCCATTGTTTTCGTAAAGTTGTATTTTTTAAATACAAGATCTTAATTTTAATAGTGTGTTTTATTTAACTTATCACACAGCCTTACATCTAAATTTAACACCTTCAATGTGATATATCAATATGTTACAAGCATTTTGTGACATATTTTCATTAAAAACGTGACATGTGTGTCTGTGTTTTTTTAAAACAGTTTTTTTTACTTATTTCATATTGAACAGAGTTTTTTTTTATATTTTTAGAAAGCACATTGATTACTGCAACAATTTAATTGTTTTTCGACATGAAAAATATCAATATTTTAGAATTTATCAACGCTTAAATGCTTAAAATTGCTCTCCTGTAAAGTTGTGGTTTAAAAAATATCACGTTGTTCTTGTAAAGAGGCGATGTATTATTTTGTACGAGTGTAGGTGGTTATTATACAGTGGTTGTCACTGACATATGTACAGGATGGAATTTTTAAACCGTACTTGGAGGGAAAGTACTCTAAATACTCAAGTAGAAATAACAAATGTTACTCAAAGCAACCTTCCTTTATATATAAATTGATTGAAGCAAAACTGCATTCAAAGGTTTTTTAATATACCTTTGAATTTCGCGTATGACAAACTTATTTTCAAGGTTTTGACTGCTTCTTAATAGGAATAAAATTTGTTATCACAGTATTTAGTCTTTCCCACCAGGTATTGTTTAAAATTTCAACCTGTATAATAGAATGAGTTCAGATAGCTGTTAAAAAAATAAATATATTGAATTCACTCTTAGATGTATGAAGCTATATAGTAAATAAGGATGTATATTAGATTATTCAAAGAGATTTACATATATAAATATTGTGATTTATTCTAGTTAAAGTTTTTAACAAACGAACATATAATATGTTCCCGGTAATATGGTGCTGGGCTAGAATGTCAACCCCCCCTCTCTACCCGTAAGAATCGTAAAAGGCGACTAAGGGTAACAAACCAGAAGGTGGGCAGCAGCGCTTTCTGAGGAACTGATATTTCACACTACGATCCCCAAGACGCCAGCCAAGCGTGGGGATTATAGCAAACTCTCCATTACGGGGGAGGCTATGTTCAGCAGTAGACAATATGACGGATACAGTACCCATATAATATGATATAACACTACCCGCCAAAGCTCACACACGCACACATACCACTTGCTATACTTTTACGTATAGAATATTTTTAATGAAATTGTATAAAAATTTTAAATTGTAGTTTTGAGCGGAAGCGTAGCCATTATGCATTTTTATTCAGTTAAAATAGAAGGGTTTTTAACATCTTAGGTTTATTTTTTCACGATTTTCCAATCAATGTTATCTGCATTGCTTGCAATGTTTTTCGACGAAATAAACGTAGGAGTTTGTTATTTACGAGTCAACATTTATTTAATTTAGTTCGAGGTTAAATCTTTATCACTAAATTGCTCATAACTATAAAATACAATTGCTGTTATTGTTCTAGTTGTGCCATAAAGTTCATGCACGTTTCCTGATACAATTCATTTTTATGATGTCGGGTCAGTTGGCAAACGGTCGCAGTTCGGAACACCATCGCTTACGTCTATGATGGTATTTAGCTTGTTTGCGGGCGCGTAACAAACGCTGTTTTGTTGTTCGTTGCGTCATTTAGTATCTACGTAGTTGAGGAAAACTGGCGCAGAAATCAGGAGAGCGGATAGTTTTGTCGTAAACTCAAATGTATGCAGTGTTGGTTATATTGCAGATAACTATGTTACGTGTTCTAAGTGTTTAGTAGTAAAATTCTGCAAGCTATTTACAATGCTAGCGGCCAGATGTCATTACATAAGCCTGTAATTCAACGTTAGCCTGAACAACGTCTTTGATCGCATTATCACTTACGAGAACACTTGGAAAAGTCAATTTATGGAAATAATATCAATTAAAATAAAAGGTACTAGGCGAGAATAATCCTAAAAGTGGTGTATCATAAAGGTTTTTTCGGGGCTTATGATGCTATGAATTTCAGGACTGTCAACAGGGCCAAAAATTACTCTACTATTTAGCAAGAGTGAGAGAAAACAGAGCAATAAGCAGGTTATGCGAAAAAAAATACGAACAAGGAGCGTTGAGATACATCTAGATGAATGGTGGGGTTGTAAGAAAGCTGTTGGAATAAATCTGGATGAGAATCAGCTCCTGATGATGCTTCGTGTATAATCAAAATGCGTCAAAAAGTCTTCCAGTTGAGTTACGTAGTGTTTTTGCTCCTTGTATATTTTTTTCAAGATTGACTTTAAACAAAACATAATATCACACCATCCCTCGAACGGTGCTAGATATAGATGCCTAAGTTCTCACTTAGTGCCATATTATAGGAAATGAGCCTACCATCACACGTTTATGAAAATATGTTTTAAAATTTCCTACAATAGAAACAAGACCACGATTTTTTTATTTTTCTTAGAGCATTTGTGTATCAAAACTACAAACTACAGTTCCGAAGCTTTAACGGAATGGCTACTATTGTATTTTTTCCACGCTGGCTGCTTTGTGGTAGTCGTTTTAGTTTAAGAAAAACGCTCTGACTCACTGTCTCACAGATGCTCTTACCCTTTTTAATTTTTGTATATATTTTAAAGTTGTTATTTAAGTGCAGCTTGGTATAAATGACCTTTTACAAATCTATTATTGTAATAAGTAAGATTATTATTGAATGAGCTATTAGAGCTCCGTGGTTTGGAGTATCAATAGCCGATCAAGTCGTCAGTTCAAATCCCACCACTGATTTAAGCTTCACAGCATTTCGATATTGTATTGTGCATGCTGTATGTCTAGCTACAAGCTACTAGTAGGGATAGTCAAGTATAAGCAGTTCTGCCAAACATCTAACGATGTATTACGGCAACTGACTTTGAGAACCTGTTCCCATCTAGGCTAATTACCATCTTTTACAGGATAGTCACTTAACAACATGTGAGAGATTTATCTCACGCTAGCTTATCGGTTATTGTACAGTGACAGTTTGATGAATACAAGCTGACTGTCGACAAAATGGGGCAACTAAAGTAAAGAATGCGTCGAGAGAACATCTCGCGTCTACCCATGTTGACGTGTTGAGTGTGACTGCACAGTAAGTGCACAACACATCTCTTTACATTTCACAAATTATTGGAGCATAAAATGTTATGTGCTGGACACACTCTTTCTAACTAAAACCTTGTGCTTCAATTGTATTACCTTATCCGTCATAGGACGACAGATAGGACAAATTGTAAAATGTGATTTTTGGTTACCACGTGGTAGTGCTTGTAATATCATATTTAGAAAGATCTCTTTACTATCATTAGACCTTCATCAACCACAAAGTAGCAGGTATACCCACTCAAACAAAAGCATCTCCAAAGGTTTGCGTCAGAGAGGTATCTGACCACACAATATATTCTTATGGTATCTTTTGTGTTGTAAAACTTATAAGAATAAGCAGATTGTACTGACCTCACGTAGATGGGTAGGAGATGATGATCAGTTAAAGTTAAAAGAATATAATAATAACACCCATAGCGCTTTTCTTATATATTTGAATCAATATCCTATAAACATAAATCGTAAACAGCGATAGTTCGAACAACTAACAGAAAGAAGTTAAAATGGTTTTTACGTCAGCATTGTTCCAGTTTCTACATTAGATTAATGGCAATACAAAGAATAACATTCAGCAAGTAGTTATCCCGAGAACATTCGAACAAAACTGAAAGACAATAGGAGTTTATAGACAATACAAAATCAAGTAAAGAAATTGTTCATTAAAACCATTGCATGAGCATTGGATTTTTACAAAGACGTTATAGATATTAGCAGCACTGGAGATGTATTATTGTAGTGCGTGGGTAGGTTATAACAACTTGCAAAACGCAATCAAATACCAGTTCTGTCCGTGCGGACTACGCTCTGATCGTAAGGAAAGTGTGTCTACTTATGCAGATATAACGCAACTGGAAGTGGCATCAAAATTGTAATCAAAATTGCGATATGGTTCGGTAATTTTGGTTTCCTTAATAAATAATATAATAATAAATGCATGATTTATTTGTAAAGGGTTCTGATTTTTTTATCAGTATTATTATAGGGCATATTTTGATATGATACTTATTTTTTGTCTTTTTTTTTCGTTTTCGATATACGGATATATTCGTATACAGACATAAAATATACATTATGTAAAACACTTAGTAGGTAACTTCTTACTGTTTGTATGTTCTAGTCGTATCCGTTTGTGAATATTAATTTAGTTTATTTAAACACATATTTTTTTTAAATTTTTACATATGTTATTTATCGATTCTTTTACATTTTAATATCTATGAGATAAGAATTATTTTATTATATAATGACTATTTACAAAATGTTTATATATAAAGATAAACAGATTTTTCACGCTTGTAGTTAGTAACAGATTGGTTACAGTCGGGGTATTCGCAAATTTAAAATAATATTGTTAGTGTTATCTTGAATAATTATGGGATACCAATGCACATGAGTCTATAAATAACGCGTAAAATCGTCAAAACGATGAAAGAAATACGTTTAAGTACTAACTGTTAAAAAACTCTCCTAGATACTGTTAAAACTCTTCTCCAAATTTCAAGTTTCTTGCAATATAATAAAAATAAAAAGTACCCTCCATGGACTTCAGCGTTTGCCTTAATACTCACACGATAAATTGCTCACATATACTTAGTTCATAACAGGAAGACTTGTTACTGTAAACTAGCATTCTACCATGGTCAAAGGCGTTCTATGTAATACAACTACACTGCGCTTTGCATACTTATTTTACCCTTGTGTTTATCAAATCACCCTTACGCCCCTTCAGATAATGCAACTACTGCATGCATAATAGAAACCTGTCCAAGTGAAATAGTCATAACTGTCCTGTTTGTCTCGTTCTATCAGTGTACTTCGGGTGTGTATTTAGTATTTTTTTCATTAGATACAATTTGGTGGTATTGTATGCGAACATTAAACCTACAGACAAACACAATAGAAATTGATAATTTACCCATAATTGCTTTGGTGAATTGGTCCACGTGGCTACGGATAATTTTATTTACACTTTATATTTGTTTATTCCATAGACCACAGACAACATCATAATAAATCAGATATTTATTTTGAATACCGTTACAGACTTTTGCACAAACAAAGGCCCTGCACAGAAAAATATTGAGGCGCATTTGTATGAGTAGGCCTTGTATACTTCCACGACGTTTAAGTGTAAGTCTAAATGATATATAATCGCTTGGGCAGGTAGTATATTATTGCAACTACATTCAAAAATGATAAAGGGCACGCTTTTGTGAACAGTAAGGTCTGGATAGGAATATTTCATACAAATTAAGCAGACTCATCTTCATTCAATTGTCAACAAAAACCCTTACTATAGTCTGTTTTTTTTTTAATAAACGAGTACTGAGTTTGTCTCTAGCCCATTTCCGATATTGACAGAGTGAGATGGGTCATTGCCGTCATTGGTCAATGCGTTTGTTCTTGTTTTGAAATTGTTAAGGCCCGTTCATATTGAATACTTCTTAAATGTACTGTAGAGGAAATTAAATTAATATATTATGATTTAAATTTGTATACTTAGTGTATTTATTTGTTATAACATTTTCTGTTCGCGTTATATGAAATAAAACAATATCGTTTTTATAAAAGTCAGATAATTCGACTGCAATTCTTGTAATCTTAAAAATTATCGTCATCCTTCTGATGAACTTTCTGTAGATCATGCGTCAATAATAAATTGGTCTTACATATTTTGTACATGATTGTCGACTCCGTACATTATTGTTTCTATCATGGTGATCACATGATTGAGACAAGACACCTTGTAATTAAAATGTTCAAACTTCATCAATTTCATCACATTTTTTATTTTCCACCACGCAGCCCTTCACTTGATACTTAACGAGTTCAATTGGGTTGAGCTCACAGTGATACATTGACAAACGTATGGCGAGACGATTTTTTGACTTAGCAAAAACTTAGACAACAAATTTCAAAATATCTTTGTTTTGCTTACCTGAATTCAAAGTTTCTCCCTTTTACCCTAATACTAAAGTAGTATTGATTCGTTACAAACAATATTATTCAACGCGCAGGTAGTCCAAGAGTCAACTGAATGTAACTACAGAGTTCGTGTGGAACGGACTTTATGTTGATTACGTGGGTCAATAATAGCAACGCAGTAAAATTTACAGTACTCGTTTGTTAAAAAAACAGACTATAGTTTTAAATATGACAGCTGTCCAAGAGACAAATGATGTTGAAATTTGGTTTAGATTTCAGCTTTTGTTGTTTAAAAGACTGAAATAAATATCGGCTTAGTGTGGGTCGGAATAGCGAACCAAAGGTTCCGATACATAAATAACGCACTTTTTCTTTTAGTCATTTAAAATTTATCGGCGCTAAGCAGACTCAAACATGACCCGTGTTTAAATTTGGTGTTAGACATACAACTCATAGGTTGCAACTTTAAACGTCATATGAATAATATTGGTAGTCAAGTGAAACCATTTATGTAACTAACTAGGATATGAAGTGAAAAAAATATTTTGTGATCGTAAAATGTTACGAACTTACTGACTGATATTAAATTGAGAAAGATACTGAATGATGCGAGGTCGTATGCAATCATCAAAAAAGAATAAAGGGTGCAAAATTTAATCTAACTGAATGTTTTAAGGTCGAAGAATAGTAAGCCGTATGACAGACGCGCAGTTTTCGCCGCACAGCTGCTATGGCTGTTGATATAGCAAAAGTTGTTTTTACAAATTCAAAGTTATCAGTTATAGATTTTGTGCCTTGATTATGCATTTTATTCCACCCTTGTTCAGATAAGAGACAATGCACTCAGTTAGATCCTCTTGCTTGGCACACCTTTATGACAACAAGCTCAATCAATATGTGTACTTAAGAGATTCTTGGTACGTAACCAACATTTCTGCAGTACACAGACAATGTACAAATGCGATATTTTATCATTTTCGGTCGTTACCTGGCTAGGAATACTAACAAAACCTGGAAGTAATCAAATATATAAACATCTGAATCTTGCTAATTGCTTGGTTTTAACAAGAAACAGATATCACAAAAAACTTATGACTCTTTTCGTATTAGGTACATGTCAGCAGTTTGTGGTTACTACAAAATAATATGTGACTACTAATGGGCTAGATGTATAATTAGTTGTTTACTTAAAATTATCTAATAAGAAATTAATCAAATTAATCAATTGCTCGGAGTGTCAACTATTCTGTACTGTACTGTGATGTATCATCCGTATTTTTCACTGCTGAACACAGTCTCCCCTATTAAAGGGGGGTTTGTTATAATCCCCACACTTGGCAGGCGTCTTGGGGATTGTAGTTTAAGATAGCAGTTCCTCAGAAGGCGCTGCTGCCCACCTTCTGTCAACTATTCAGGAAAATGTAAAATAAAGAATCAAAATGCTTCAAAGCCAGTTCCGGCTGGGGCAAATGGGGTGAATTGTGCTTTTGTTCTCTCTAAAGGTGAACTCCTCCTAAAACGATCATTATTTTAGAGAAATATATATTATTTATGGACATTTTGGCAAATCTCTGAACTCCTCTACACGATCACGAATTGACAAATTAACGCATACAAGAAAGAAAAGTTATATCTTAAACAAATAAGTGTTGAAATTGTTTTCATCGAACATCCGCTTCCAAATAAAATGCATTATTTTCATCTATTTTGTAGTGCTTTTTGGACAAACATAAATTCGTAGCCGCCACGCGCAGCATGCATTTAGATGGAACATTGTTTTTTTTCATGTTTGTTATATTTTCCATTCCAATCTGTTAAATAATCTGCATCGCCCCCTCAAGCTCTGCAAACGTTGACATTTCGTAGTATTGTACACTACGCGTTCGTAGACCTCGTAGAAGATGCATCTCGTAGACTGCTCGTAGACGGTCATGGATAATCTTGCGGTTAGAATGGGTCTCTAAGGTACATACCGAGCGAACTTCAGTAACTTGTACCAAGCTTAATAGTGCTTTAATTGAGTTTTCATTTAAATCCATCAAGTTAATAAGAGGATAATTAGGGGATAATATTTCAGCCTTTCCGTCGACAATATTGTTTTGGTAAGTAAACTTACGTTAACATTACCTTTTTATTGGTAATATGCTATTTGAATTGGAATATATTCGGATAAATAATATCATAACACTGATGTATCTCAAGGAGTATGAACATACTTAGACTTTTTAAATCCTATGTAATAGAAGGCGAGTCTATTCTATGTGTAATATGGGTTCTACATTCAGGTTAAAGACGATTTTCTGTAGAAAAAAACACACTGCTAACACGGGGATCCAAGACCTCGTGGTTTAGATGTGACCATGGAACATTACCGGAACGTTATGCTCATATTATGGTACCGACAAGTTCAGAATATATTCAATACAACACAAAATATATATTTACATCTACACTAATATTATATAGTGAAAATATTTGTATTTTTGTATATAACTTAAAAACTACTGGATCGATTTAAAAAAAAATTTCACCATTAAAATTCTACATTATTTTTGATGAACATACAAAAATAAGCTAATAACAATAGCTATAAAAGTTTTTTTTTCAGAATTTTTTGTTTAAAACTCCTGCGAAACTGCGGCGGGCCGCTAGTGTAACATATTATGCTATTAAATGTATCATCATTTTATGCTTCGTATATTGATATCAAATTACTTATCAATATTCATTGGAATACATATCCTCGAATCATACATATTAATGCATAGTCAAAGTCAAAATAATTTATTTAATTTAGGCATCTACGACGCTCTTAAGTAGGTCATGTCAGGACCTTATCCATAATACGCCCATCATATGAGTAAATATTGATAACGATTGAATTTAATTCATCAAGTTCTATGTCTTTCAATGTGCATCACCTATTTTCCACTTGCAATAGAGGATATGAAATAAGAAATATGCAATAAAAGCAGGGTATAGCTTCTGTTAGCCGTTACCTGGACCGATCGAGTTCTACAGGGTAGGTTATAAATCATTGGGTATATTTCCGGGCCAATTTTCATTTGAGCCAGTCTTGTTCAATTAAATTCTGTCACAATATAGCTCTATCAGGAGGATGGTAAGAAACGTGTCAATTTGTTGTAGCGCCAATCATACTAAAACATTTTTACGCGGCATTATGATTACAAGACGATGCTTACTAAGGTACCTTTGCTGAAAGATCAACTGAAAATGATTGTTCTCATTGATCATAGCGCCCCTTTTGAGTTTACAACTTGTATCAAAAATATTGTTTATAATTTTATTGATACACTGAATTGTGACTCTATATTTTCACTAGTTACAGCAATGGAGAGGATTATGTTTATAAAATGTGTGTATTACGTATGTATGTATACCTATGTTTAGAAGCTAAAATTTTTTGAATTTCAGTCTTTGCACAGGCGTGGGAAAACCCACCTAATTTTAATAATAACAAATATTTTTTTAATATTTTAAGAAAACATCAAATTAATATTTTAATAAAACACTTAAAAATATAAAATATATCTAGTGACAATTCCGTGTACAAACTAGTCTAGTGACTAACATATGTAACGGAAAAGATCGTTGAAAAAACAATAAAAAAGGTGTTTACAATCTTACCTATGACGAATGTAACAGTGTTTATATTGGTCAAACCGACAGTAATTTTCATATTAGATATAAAGAACACAAATCCGCGTATAGGAACGACCATCCCGAACAGTCTCACTTTGCAAAACATTTAATTGAAAGCAATCATCAACTCCTTGATAGTAATACCTTTAAGATTTTACATTGTTGTGATGTTGATTTTACGATTGTGTGTATTGGAACACTAAGACATATTAAAACATAGTACAGGCGTTGCACTGTTGAATGAACAGACGCAATTGGTTTCATCACCACAGATACATATTTTTTGTGATAATTTTCCACTACAAAATAGTTAAACATATATTTGTTTTAGGAAGTAATTTTGTTATATTTTTTTACGATGTTATTCATATTCAAAAACACATTGCTTAATATATATAATTTCAAATTATTATTTGTTATCAATTAATGGCCATTATCATGTCATTGTCACTTTAAAAACGTATTACTCACCAATTGTTAGCTACAACAAAGAGCAGTGACTCACGCTCGAGTCTAGATAAAGGCGTGCTGACTCAGCTCTTCTATATATTTATTTATTTCCGGGCTATAAGAGGGCCTTCCCTCGCCTAAAACCCGGTGGAGCTGGACGTTCGCTTAGCGGTAGACAGCATCTATGTCCTCCCTAAAAAAATAAACTCGTCTATATAAAGGCGTGCTGAGCCGCCGGCCGCTTAAAACCCGGTGGAGCTGAACGTCCGTATAGCGGTAGTCAGCATCTATGTCCTTCCTAAAAAAAAAAAAAAAGCCAGCCGCTCATTTTCGATCGTATCTCTTAGAGTCAAGACCTCCTGAGGATGCTTCGTGTAGGTTCGAAACGCGTCGAAAACTCTTCCGGTTTGGCTGCGTGGCGTTTGTGACCTCATGTCGGCTTAGCAGGAAAATTAGGCGGAATGGTCCCTAGATATATTTTATACTTTTTAAGTGTTTTATTAAAATATTAATTTGATGTTTTCTTAAAATATTTTAAGAATATTTGTTATTATTAAATATGGATTTCCGCAAAGTAACGCCTGAATCTATTCATTATCACCTAATTTTACACAAAAATTTGATTATAAAAACAAAATTAGTACCTGAACTGTGCGGTCATCGTGTGAATTTTAATCAAGGCCACCCCTGGTTTTATTCTGCTAACGAGACCATCCCAAGAAAGGTTGAACAGACAGGCGGCCGACATATAACCGAAACCCAAACAAGATCTTGGACCACATTAACTCTTACGATCAGGTGAGATAGTAGTCAAAAACAAGCTTAAAAACTATTAAAAAAAATATTATTATTATAACTTAAGAGTTAGTCTCTTGTCGTTATAGCTGATGCAATGTTTTCCATTTTGTTCTATTTAAGGCCACCTGTTTGACTTCTTTGTACGACACAACATTGACTTGTTGTTTTATTTAGCTCATGTAATTTTAATACAAATTATGTACAATTATTTCGATGACGCAGTATCGAATAGGTTCGTTTTTTACTATCGGAAAACCCCCACGAAAAATTTTAATAATAATGTTTAATGCAGTATGACTGTTAACATTAATTTCAGATTTATATTTGCATTATTAAAGTGCATATGTTTTTGATACACGGATCACACATTTTTGTAATGTATCCACTTGATCTACTTGTGTAGTTTATTTATCCAAACTTGACTTGGAATCAGCTTTACCTTTCATTTCATTACAGAGCATTTCTCGGAAGATCTATAAGGTGAATGACTAGTCGTTCAGTGTTTCAGATGTGTTAATTTTTGCTTTTGTCATTGGTAACTGAAATATGTCAAATAAAATCAATTTGTCTCACGTCAGTCTTCGCTGCTCTATTCTAAAATAAAATAATATTTGGAAGTTGGTTTAGCTATGTGTTTGCAAATATGATCTCTATACCAGCTGAATAAAATCGCTGTGATGTCTGGCTACTTGGACAAAACTGCGGGCTGAATAGAAATCAGTTATTAATATAATTAATTAAAATATACCGTTGAAAAATCAGTTTATATACCACTACACAAAACTATCATATATATTGTGTTTGGCTATGATAATGTTTGCAGTAATATTTTTAATTACCTATATATTTTTTATTTATTTATAGCTAATAGGCTAGCCTTTGACCACCATCTCACCTGATTGCAAGTGATTATGTGGTCGAAGATGTTGTTCAGGCTTACCTAGAATTACTGGCTCTCAAGGACATCTGCCGGAACACACCGTTACGTGCTTGGCAACAGATTTTCTACTTGAGGGTGGTAGCTAACCAGGCGGGCATTCGCAATATTCACTACCACAATGCTGTCATCCTACGACAACAACCGGAACTGACGACTTTACGTGCCCTCCGAAGCACGGAAGCACTCAGTAGTAATGTCACCAGGGTGACCACTCATCCAAGTCACAGCCGCGGTGGACGTTGCTTAACATCGCTGATCGGTTAAGAATGGCTAAGCGAATTTCTCTACGAGCGCTTTATGCATTTTCATATGTTATTGTTATTAACCATATTTGGCAGCATTTCGATTCGTTATATAATAAACTAGCTTTTGCCCGCGGCATCGTCCGCGTGGAAAATACCTCAGGAACCGATACCTGATTTTGGGATCCGTGTAAAACGTGTCATATATAAGTAGGTTCCTTTTTGATCCTTTTAAATTTGCCTCGTTAATCGTAATAGTTTTATAGGTCAACCTTCAGTACCATATGTATCATAAAGTTTTCATATCTGATACTTTTCGAAAACATAGTTGTATACTTGCCCCGCAGCTACCAGTTCAAACATAGTGCCCCATATCGAGTGTTGTAACGTATCGATAGAGTACGTACAGACAATTTCACCATTGCGGTCAGCCACAGTGGTGAAATTGTCTCCGTTACACATAGCATCATAAGACATGGCTGACAATCTCTGAATTTTCTGAGTTCTGTTGAATAAACAGGACAGGAATTGAAGGTGGCAACACTACTCGACTTTCCTGTCATACTCGACGCACCACGGAAGTCTCATCCGAATTCCGATGCTTAGTGATAAGGCCGCCCATTGTAACACCTGACTGTTATCCTTCGTATTTTGTTTTATTGTAATGTAGTGGTGTGTACAATAAAGAGTTATCTATCTATCTATTTCGGTTCAAAAGATACATCAATATTACAGATGGACGAACAGGCCGAGCGCCAGCGGTTAAGGTTTAAGTGACAAACTTTTCTCCCCATTTTCACTCCTTCTAAACAACCCTAGAAAAAAATATTATTGTGGCATGTTTTTGTTTTAAAAAGTCTATCCAGATAACAATTTTTATCACTATCACTTCAAATGACCTTTCCATACAAAGTTTCATCCCCAATTTCAAAGCCTTAAGTCATCCCTGTCGAAAAAATGTTGAACATGTAATTTTAATTTTGAATGATCTATCCAAATACTAATTTTCAGAACTGTAGGTTAAAAAACAAAGGACTTTTGCGTTGTCTGTCAGTCAGTGAGCCAGGACTTTGATTCTTATATATATAGAAGATGAGACCACATCAATGTTGTATACATTTTTATCAACGATTTGCCATGAACTTTGCTTTACAAAATTACAAACTTGAACTTTGCTACTTACATTTTATAAAACAATACAATCATCGTGAACTGCCGAAAGATGTTAGGCCTCCTTAATTGAATGCCACAATGGACGGCTAGTGTAGTCATATTTTCTATTGTCATGATCTCTATGGTCCACATGAAAGAGCCTACCCGTTGCTACTCCAATTTGTAAATTCTGAGAACTAGTTTTCCAACTTTTCATCTAAAAGGTTAATTGTACGAGTATTTGTTAGAAACGTAATTTTGTAGATCAGACCACAAACGACTGTCCTCTCTCTACGCTAATTCGTAGTTTCTGGAACATTTCATGAAAGTTAAGTAAAATAAACCTTTCTGATATTAATTATAAGCTATAATTTGCTTCACATTTAATATCTTAGTCGAGGTGCTGGTTGAATAAGACTAATTTATTCAGATATTGCTACCCGTGGGGTGCCGGGTTAGAATGCCACCACCCCATCACTACTCGTGGGTGTCGTAAGAGGCGACTAAAGGAAAAATACTGGAAGGTGGGCAGTAGCGCCTTCTGAGGAACTGTTATCTTAATCTGCGATCCCCAGGACCATGGCAAGCGTCGGAATTATGGCAAAATTTTCAAACACTACAATTTATATGGCAACTTTCTGTCTTTCGTAAGCTCTAAATACGTAAGTATTAAAAGCTTACGAAAAGACAAAAAAAAAGAGAAACTAAGACGTGACGTCACAAACGCCACGCAGCCAACCCGGAAGAATTTTCGACGCGTTTTGCTTCTACACGAAGCATCCTCAGGAGGTCTTGACTAGAAAATTCTTCCGGTTTGGCTGCGTGGCGTTTGTAACGTCACGTCGGCTTAACAGGAAAATTAGGCGGAATTGTCACTGGATCTATTTTTGTATTTTTTAAGTGTTTTATTAAAATATTAATTTGATCTTTTCATAAAATATTTTAAAAATATTTGCTATTATTAAAGAATTCTATTAAACACCTAGACGTACTTGAAAGGGTCAAACAAAAGTACTTAAACATTTGTAAATATAACAGGTAAAACGTTGTCTATATAGAGATAACTCAAAGCACAATCCTCGGTGTGTTTCCACTTCATGAATTTTATTGCAAACGAACCGACTTCTTCTGCCGCGTCTAAAGTTCAAGAGTTTCTTACGAATATTGCAGCAGAATTTAAACTTAGACCAAGGTTACGACTTTGAGGAACACGTCTGATTTATATTATTTTTGTTCGTTAAACTGGGAACTTAAGAGTCTCTCTAACTTTTATGTACGACCACACTTACAAGTTTTAACAGTGACTTTATGAATATGCATGACGGCAATGAGAATTGAACGCCATCGGATATGGTACTTAATTTGATTATGTTGTTACTCCGTCTATGGTAAATTTGTTTTTAGTTCATTTTACATACATATATTTGAATTTTAGCCTTTTTGTTAGTAATCAACATACATTTTAGGTCATCATCATCTTCATGTCCTTAACCAGGGGGCAGAACAATTAAGATTTACAGCTCTTTATTTTTGTAGGAACCAGATTCTTGTCGCTGTCGCGCAACTCAAGCAACATACGAGTAGGTATAAAAAATCCCTTACTTTTCATAGGCTTCAGCTTTATGGCCTGATTTCAAATATTTTAGATGTTATCATATGTATCATACCCGCAGCTGCTGTAATATCTTAAGGGTCGCCTTTCGGTGTAGGGGTAGGTCCGCGTTAGATGTAGCTCTGTGGATGCGTGAAATGGCAGGGTCTGAAGCCAGTGGTGATCAATTTTGAGTATTTAATAATTGCGTGATTATGGAATTAAAGTAAGGCTTCTTTCTAGTGAATCTCTTAGTAATAAACTTAATGCTACGTCTACAGTTATGCTGTATAGATCGTGTGTTTGATACACTGCGGTTCTAAAGAGCACTGCTGTGCGTCTAACCAACAGCAACATCCTGTTCACATCGTCATCAAAGTAAAATGCTGCTTATTGGGGGCTTTTTTCTCTTAGTTGCCGGTTACGACATCTATTCGAGTATTGTATGATCACCATTAGTTGATTTATTTTATAGATCATATGATTACCTACTGAACTTCAGACTTGTTAAAAAAATAGTTCAATCTGAGATCATTATATTTTTGGACTCTCTTGGTTCAGAACTTATGGAAAATATGCTTCAAATCACGAACGACATACCTTATATCTACAATTATAAAATAATAACTTCTTTCCTCGAACAATTAACTCGAGATGATCCGCCTACGTAAGTTATTTTACTTGTTTACACGTCTACAAATTAAGAACAGACTCGCATATATTGTATCTATGTAGGTACCTACGCAAGTCCTATTTACTTCAAGAGAACAAACAAGACAGAACCTTGACTAATATTTGAGTCATTCGTAAGTCCCTAAACTTTGTTGGAGTACATGGTACACAATGTCCTCAGAAACCAAGGTTTTAATTTAAAAACCTAAAATTGAATGACTGATATAGTTAAATGTAAACAGTGGGTATAGATTAAGATACAAATATACAATACAACCAAAATGTGGAAAAAAAATGAGAAAAGAAATGAGGCCTGTGTCCAGCTTTTTTGATCGTAAATACTGAAGCTGTAACTCAAGAGTTTATATATTTTGTACAGATTTGATATTCCTCCTAATTAAGTATTTTTCTTCCATTCCCGAAAAATATTGGATCTTATAAGGGCCCAAAATAACTTTCAAAACTATTTAACGACGTTATGTTAGTGATACATTTATAAAAGAATATTTTTGTTGATTAAACCTACAGATGTTACCGCACGCCGAAACTAAACTTTTTCTAGGATGGCGTATTAACCGCAGCTTGCGTCAACGATAATTCACGACATTGTTTGCAGTTAAATAAGTTTTTGTGTAAATGCGTTGGCAGAAGATTTTCTGAGGGGTGGTGGAAATCTCGTGATATCTCGATAATACTGCAATGACCGCTGACAAAGAAGATTTTTTTTTCAGAGTGGAAGAACGTTTCATCAGACTTATTTTGGTCAGACAACAGAATCAAAAAACTCTAAAAACTTATTCAATCTGAGGTTCAAACTCAGAATCTGCGATTCCATAACGCTATACTCGACAAACGAGATGTTCTTATATCACAGGTGCTCAACGTTTTATGCATATCTATTTAAAATTTCCTACAGCATAAACAAAACAAGAAAACACAGCTTTTATATCTCCTCGAACATCCTTTTATCAAAACTATAAACGGTAGTTCCCAAGCATTTACTAAATAGCTCCTACTGTATTTTTTCTACGTTGGCCAGATAAATATTCAACACAGACACTCCGATTTATTTATGGCTCGCTTTGTTGCTGATGCTTTTTCCATATTAAACATTTGCTAGTAATTTCTGAAGGAATTTTATCTTTGTGATTTAAAATTCAATTCAACGTAGTAGTTTATTGCCCTTACAAAAAATCACTTTTAATCCTAGTTTTAGTTAGAGGGCAGACGGAAGCTGTCGATTTGGTAGTCGCAGGTAAGTCTCTCTCTATGTCAGCGCATGTTGTATCATTTCAAAATTTCATTTTAAATACAAAATAATAATATATAAAATATTTAATACAAATGACAAAATGAAACTATTAATGAAACTTCAGTGTCAGTTATCAGTATGTCCGTATATTATGGGTCTCTGACTCCGAAATGAAATAATTTCCCTAGAAAAGTGAAATTTCGACATCTTAAATAACACGACCCAAACAGTTGCTGACTGAGTGCATACAAGAGCTGAGTGCGGAGGGACGACAGGTGCGACTTTTCTGGTTAAGAGCGCATGTAGGGACCGCGGGGAATGAGAGAGCCGATGAGCTGGCAAAGTCAGCGGCCTTACAGGCAAACCCAGATCCAGACTATGCAGAAGTTCCATTGTCCTACGTCAAGAAAAAGATCAGGGAAGAGACAGTCCGCAAATGGCAGGACAGGTACAGCTCTTCCAGCACAGGCAGCGTCACTAAATGGTTCTTACCGGATGTCGATAAGGCATACCGAATGGTTCGAATCATAAAGCTGACACCAACACAAGTGCTAGTCTTGACGGGACATGGTGGCATTGCCGAATACCTGCACCGGTTCAGACTATTAGAAAGCCCAGGTTGCGAATGCGATCCCAATGTAATAGAATCGGTATGGCACATAGTCCTGGAATGTCCTCGCTTTCTCGCTGCAAAACAAGACCTAGAAACCCAGACCAGCACTAGGCTCACTAAAGAAAGTCTGCAGTACATATTAGCAGACTCAGAGGGCAGGACATACTTCCTCGACTATGCTGAAAAAAATTTCCAAATTGCAGCAAAACGACACAGCACCCAAAGACAGACACAAACCCGTCCCACGGAATCCCTGCCCACACCCATCACGAGCATCACAATCCCGGGTCCTGATACGAGGCAGACCTCTCAAAGCAGAACTGAGTTAAATCAGCTTTTAGAATGCGGAGAGAGAGGCGAGCCTGGGATCAGGATCAGGGGGGTGGCGCTCTTTATGGATAACAACAAAGAAAGACTCGGCATCAGTTATTGCAACGCGCAAGCGAAAAACCGCGTTGCAATATCGCCCGGACTGGCATCTCTGCTAAACGGAAGCACCACAAAGACCACCATGAAGCGAAAAAAATACAACGAGCTTTCGGAGACGAGGATAGCCGGCTGCCAGTGTCGACTAGTGCGATCGAAAAACAAAACGATCGTACTAGTCGACTGGGGCGGGCGGACACCCTTTTCTCTCGCAAATGAAGTGCTTGCCAAGCTCGGTGAGGCAGATGAAGGCGCGGCTGGAACACCTCGCATCATCAGCGTAGACGCGATGGTAATCGAGTACTCGAGAGGCGAAGTTGCGGATCACATCGGGTGCATAAAAGCCTCAGCACGTCACAACATAGTGGCGTACGAGGACAGAGGGGAAGATCTCAGTTACCTCAAGGTACCCACCGTGTCTGCAACCACAAACAACACAAGCCTCCAATCGTGCTCGAGTACACAAACAGGATCACAACGCCTTCAAGAGAAAATCGATGCCAAAAAAGCCGAAGCGAGGCAGAAGCTCAGTGCGGAAGAAAAGAGAAGCCGAGTCGGTCGGTCATTCATGGACCTCGTCAGCGCAGCCATGCACGGCATAAAGGACAAGATATCCAGAACGGCGGAACAACAATCAGCCGCCGTTCTGGCTTCCACAAAACCCTCCAAAAAGCACACCGACCACCCGCAGACCAAAAGGACGAGAGCTGACAAGGGGCAAGTCAGCCCGCCCATCCTCGTTCCGGTAACAAAGCCAACCGATCACGCATTCAATGCATTCCTCGAATTTCTAGCGATAGAAAAAGCAACGAGAGAGTTGAACCTAATTACTTGCAAGAACATCCTGCAGGCCTATCTCTGGGAAAACGAGGGATTATTGAATGTGAGACTAACGGAAGCGGAAGCAGCCATATACGACAATGAGAGATCCCATATCATTAAGGGAAACATGTCGGGTCGATATATGGCTGCATTCAGCTCCACGGTGGGCTTTGTTACCCTGAACGAGGACGAGACACAACGGACTGGCAAACTCATCTTCGTCACACCACCAGACGACACCCTTGTGGTCACAGCCCGATGCACAAAGATAATGCTGCAGGAGAAAATCATCGAGATGGCAAACACCATCTCGGGAGGCTCCGACCCAACGGCAGCATGGGAGCACTGGACGTTGCCAAAAATCACATGGATAAATGGAGTTCCCGGATGTGGCAAAACAACTTGGTTGGTTGGCAACTTCGATGCTGACAAGGATATCATAATAACCACCACAACCGAAGCAGCTATAGACCTGAGAGACAAGGTAGCGCACCGCATAGGCGATGGAGTAAAATCCAAAGTGCGCACCTTGGCCTCCGTATTGGCGAATGGGTTCATGGAGCGCAGAGAAAGTCGTCTTCTCATAGACGAAGCTCACATGAACCACTTCGGGGCCATCATAATGGCTGCTCGGTTACTGGATGCTCAAGATGTCGTCATCATCGGAGATGTCAACCAGCTGCCGTATATTGAAAGAGAAAACCTCTTCAATATACGGTACAGCAATCCCAATATTCTGGCATCCATCGGCCAAGAGTTGTTTTGCACGCACCGAAATCCCATGGATGTGGCATACGTCCTACGCGACGTGTACCCGGGCATCTACTCCTCCAGTTCTCGTGTTCACTCCCTGAAGCTTCAACGGTACACAGGTGCCTTAATACCAAAAGACCTCCCAAGCACCCTATACTTGACGCTGACTCAGGAAGAGAAATCCTCCCTGATCAGTGAAGGGTATGGGTGTGGCCCGGGGTCTCGCACTTTGACCGTACATGAGGCACAGGGACTGACATACGAGTCTGTCATTGTCATCCAGAGGAGAGAAAAAGTGACCAAGCTAAGGGACAGCGTTCCGCATGCGGTTGTGGCATTGTCACGACACACAAAAAGCTGCACCTACTACACCGATGACAGCTCAGACGCCATCGGTGATTTTGTACGGCGGGCGGTGAAAGCGACGGAAGAGGATATAACCAATAACAACCTTAAAATGGCAATAAAAGATCGCAACGAAGAGGTCGTGGAGGAAATGTAAAAGAGAAAGAGACACCCGGAGTCAGTGGCAGGTCCATCCGGGACAAATTGACTGTATAGATTATAGAATAAATTAATTTTAAAATTATGTGTGTACATTTTAGAATAAAATAGGATTCAGCATGTAACTAACAAAACCAAGAATTAATTTATATATGGACTCACTTAGTTTTTAAGATCTAACACCTTTTACACTAACTTACATCTAAGTGTAAAAAAGTCAATGATGTACGGAGAATGTAATTTGTAAAATAGGAAAATGCATGTGTACAATCAAAAAAGAGTACGGACCAAGAGTCTGTAGTGCGTAGCATAATTATAATAAAAAAAAAAAAAGCAGTTGCTGACTAGAACTTCAGTTGTATTATTTGCAAAGGGACTGGCTTCAATATATTAGTAGGTAGTTGAAAAAACTTTTATGAACCCTAGCATAATAATGAAGTGTTATCATCTACTCAATGAGAGTATAAAGAGTGTATAAACTAAAATTATATATAAATAAGAATATATATATTTTTGACCATTTATGTTACACGGAATTTAAAAAAAAATCCAATTTGTATTTTCTTTATAACTATATTTTATTCAAATCTAAAATACTGATTTATGATATAGTTTTGCAGCTCGGATAAAATTCAACAAACTTTTGTTTATGTTAATAAATAAATGTTTAGTAATTAAACAACATTAAAAGGTTTAAATCACGTATATTTATCATTATTTTTGTCCTGACGTTTCAAACACTTTGCAGTGATCGTGGTCACGGGGTGACTGACAAAGATCAACCGTTGTTTAATTACTATGTGTAATAATCGCGAAAACCTAAGACAACATTAAATAAATGTTTGTTGAATGTTTCTGGTCTGTCGCAATGCAGAAATCTAAAAGAGCAGGATCCAACTCGCTAACGGCCAGTATTTTATACCTAAATTGAACTGCTACTATATGTCCGTCTGCTATTCGTCAACAAATATTTGCCCTGGTGCATTTCCAATTATGCTATCATAATTACATAGTTTTTAAAAGCTATCCATAGCTATTACCGCTTGGCCATCATTGCTGCAAAAGATGAAATATATTATTATAGTAATATCTAAAAATGTAATTCTAAATCATTGAAGAATAGATTGCTGAAGCAAAACTTGTACTAAAGGTTTATTGTTTCGCCAATAAAATGAATTAGTGAGGCGTGCCGATATCAAATGGGGCGTGAAAAGCGCCGCTTGCGAGACTGAACATGTATGTTCCATTGTGACAGGGCTAACGCTATTGTAACAAGATAATATGAAAAGCATTTCGATAATTTCTAATATAGACTTCACGGTTGAAATTTCCATATTAGATGATTCATTACGATGATTGCATCGTTATATGGAAATTTCAACCGATTGCGTCTTGAGGATTGCCTCAAGACGCCTGCCAAGCGTGAAGAATATAGCAACCGGTCCCAAACGGGGAAACTTTGCTGGGGCAACATAATGATTGTTGTTACTGGTAGACCGTGCAATATGTTTACCTAAAATAAAACGTAGAAGAAGTAAGAAGGCGTAGCAATCGTATGCATGAAAAAGCTATCATTGTAAAATTAATTGTATTACCAGTAGTTTATTCTTATGTATATTATTATTAGTCTTGCCACAGTCCCTATCTTATGTGACCTTACTAGTTCTTTATATTATTGTCAATGTTCATGTCAATGCACATCTTGGAAACGTCATTCGTGTGTCAGGAACCAGCATGATTATCAATGTTTGTAGTACAACGTAAGTGGTACTATAGATGTCGCTCCATCCCAATACGATGGTTAATGAACGATAGGAAAGATTCGAGTTATGACGTCATGTCATGTTAGCTCAATTGGTTAGAGCATGCCCCGGCTAAAGGGGCAGAATGGACGCGGGTTCGAATCCCGCACATAACTTAAATTTTTCCTATCGTATATTTGTAATTTTGTAATGATTATCAATATTAGAAAGTAGTTACTTGAGGTTTTTAATTTGTGTTATATGTTCATGATGTTTAGAATAGATTTAATAATGTAAAAGTTGACCTGCCTGCAACGAATGTTATGTTATGGCCAATAAAAGATCTTTATCTCTTTATCTCTCTTTTTTAATCATCTCTTTCTTCGCGCGCGTAAACCATAAACAACGGTATTTGATAAACCAGTTTATACGCATGAAATATATTTATTATAAAATTCAATAATTGAGAATATAATAAAAAAAAAAGGTATATTCAATTATATTTACTTAAAGATATGCAAAAATATTTTGAAATTTCTTGAAATAATGTAACACCTGCTTTGATTTAAAAAACTTGATTGAGGTTGTTTTAAACCTATGTTCTTATTTATTCGTAGTTTTTAATATAAATATACGCGAGCAATTTTTAAAAGATTGTTTTGATTTGAATGTACGGAAACAACACAATAAAAAGTAATAGCGATCGTTTTATATGTCATCATATTAAAACCATACAGTAATAAATTTCATACAGCAAAAGGTATAACTAATAATGAAGTAGATATGACTTCTCTGTCTTGCATTATGCCAGTTTCCGCATCAGATTAATGGCAATACAAACAATACGGGCCACACTTAACAAATAGTTATTCAAACAGCATCCATAACGACACTGGAAAACAACAGGAATACAACAAGGATGTGCGAAATAAATCAAGGAGGCATAAAAAGTCCATACCTACTACTTTAGGTGAAAACAAAATGAAAAAGAAAACTACATTCTAAGTCTGAGTTTTCAAAATTTGTTTTTTATAGAGTAGGTATATGGTAGATAAAATACCGAAAACTGAGACTTTTTACCAGTTATGTTTATGAGATAGACCCTGTGACAGTAAAAATGGTGTTTTCCAACGACTTTCAACAGTCACTGCATACTAATTTTGGAATGTGAATACATTTACTAATAATATTATAAAGAGAAAACAGTTGTATTTTTGTATATAACAAATAAACCTAAAAACTATTTGACTTATTTGAAAAATTCTGTCACCATGAGAATTATCCCTGATGAACATAGACTATAGAATATTTTCAAAAAATTTTGTATTTTAATTTTTGTGAAATACTTGTGCGAAGCCGGCATGGCCCGTATACATATATGTCGGAGCGTGAGCACAGACTGCAACGCATCGGGTTCTACTCAACGTTCATACAACAAATTATGTTCAGAAGCGCCAAGGGGGTAGCTGAAGCGAGTTTGCTACGGGAATGGCAACACTTTTATTCGTCGAAGTTGTTTATAGTCTGTGATCGCTGTTAGTCTATAGCCATTTGAGAGAAACTGAAACTGTTACTTTGAAGCTTAGCTCAGATTTTACTGTGGTTGTGACATCATACCACATATTCTCAACCATGATCGTGATGATTTAAGATAACAACAGCATCGTTTTTTATTATTTTAAATAAACTAGCATTTGACCGCAGTCTCAACCTAATGTTAAGTGACGACGCGGTTAACGATGGGACATACTTGCCTAAGGAATACCTGTTTACTCTGTACTTGAAGACTTCCAAATTATATTTATAGGAAAATAGAGACGCTGGTAGGGTGTTTCTTAATTCAGCCGCACGCATTATACAGTTTGATTTAAAATGCTTTGAGCGTATTTACGGAATATCGACCATGTTTGGATGCCGTGTTACTGTGCGTCTTATTTTCCGATGAAAAAAAGAAGGAGAGGGAATAATTGTGTACTCAGAGTAGGCATTGCCTTTTAGTACGAGATTCAAAACGTTGAACAAGAAGTTTTTCTAGTACTGTCTGATACTTTTGCTTGATTGATCATCTGCAAATATTTACTACTTCATGTGATCTCTTTACTGTTTATTATTCAGCAAGGTTCTTCTTGCAAATGGTCTGACTTCAATTAACGATGACACGATTTATATTCATCCCGTGGATTATCCAGCTTTAACTCAGTTTCATTTGCATGTTATCTATAGTAATTCATTTTTGAGTTCTTTGCCCACCAGCTTCTCTCAGAAATATTATACGATTGCGGACAAGCGTTACAGGTATATTAAAAATGTAATGTTTAATTTATTTAGCTACTGAGATATTCATTTTTATTGATAGTTGCTGGACAAAACCACAAGTAATCTCCGCCCATAGAGAGAAACACTTGTTAGCTATATGTAAAGATCTGTGTATCTATACATTTGTACTAGATTTTGGCGATCCGAATGCTATAACTGTTTCACTGAACTGTACTGACGTTAGCAGTCAGACTAAAAAGAGAATGAACTCTAAATCTATAAGCGATACAGCAATGCATGTTTTAATAGTTTGGTAAGATACGATTTGGCGCTGCCTCAAGTATGTACAGGTTATTTTCCATCTTATAGGCTTGCCCTCAACCACAGTCTCGCCTGTTCACTTGGTAAGTGATAACGTGGTTGAGGATGGCAAACGGACTAGGCCTTGGCTCTTAAGGACAGCTTCTGAAACACACTATTAGGTGCTTGGTGACAGATTTTCTACTTGAGGTTGGTAGCTAGCCACCCACCAGCTATTTCGTACTTTGAATCCCCAGTCAGGCGCCTAGAGCCTGACTCGCCATTTGCCAGTTCTTGTTAGTTAACCAAAAGTTTACGTTTTGCTAGTTATTATAAATGTGTTGGATAAGATATTATCGACCGCCGTGCGTACTTCTAGACAAAGCTCGTGCCATCTGCACGTCTTGTTGTCGATGTGAAATATTTATTGTATTCGTAATTTCTTGAAACATTCATAACATCTCCTATAATTAATGTTACATTATAAATTCGACAGATAATCTTATTCTAGAGCGCTATTTATTTAATATCATCGATAAAGAACACTACCTAGACCTACTATTGCTTTAGGAGTTCAACCTTTGTCCATTTGAGATCACAGATAAATAATGTTAAATAATAAATAAATTTCATTATAATAATTTTCTGTTGCCCTGGTACTAAGTTAATCTAACATCAACTTCTCCAATAAAGTAGTTAGATACTTTGGAACTGTCTAAATATATTTGCTATAATTATTCGGTTGGTATCGGTTCACTAAACAAAGCATTATCACGTATCATCAGTTTCTTATCCTCAAAGATTCACCAAGGCCGCAAAACCCAATTACGTAGTTTATCTCGATCTATCTGGACTCTATACCTATTTCATACGATGAGGTCTATGTAGCGATCCGAATTCAACGCGGATTATATACAGCCGGGACCTCCGTCAATACAGCTCAATAATTCATCATGTAATGACAAAGTGGGACGAGATGAACACTATAATTTAGATCGGTGGAGAACCAACCATACGTAGTAGCTAAATTTTTGATATTTTACGTTTATATGCCAATTTCTAGTTATTATTAATCTGATGAACTGTTGATATTGATTACAGGTTTATTTAATACGGATGAAATTCCATTATAACGGTGTTAAATATGTTATAATATATATCGGGACATCGTTCTGGATAATGTGTAAAGAACGATTTGAAAATATCTACTTTTGGGGAGCTAAGTAGTTTTTTTTTTTACCCAAAGATATAATTATATCTTTGGGTAAAAAACAAACATTGTGTTATCCATTTTAAATCTCTCTGTGTCAACAATACCCTTTTTGGTTGTCATTAAAATATTCGCATGTAATTGAGGAATTGCTTTTAACTTTATTTAAGCCATAGGATAAGCCTTCCAGATATGGGAGCAAAAAAAAAACAAAGTAAATGTGGTAGGTAACTTTTTCTACAGCCATAGTAGGTTTGTCGTTAATCGTATCTTCGGTCTTTTTCATAATGAAAAGCGGTCCATAAGTTGTGTGAGTATATAAATGTCAAATATAGTAATATTTAGCACCTGAATAGCAAAGACTTTATAGAAACAGAACGAAAATAGAACACTTGTTAATACAAAATATAAAAAGAAACAAGTACTTCACCGCATACTCACTTAGTAGACATAGTCAATGCGTTCAGCACTGTACGAATAAAATAAATGTAAAAATAAACCAATCGGTAAACCAATAATTTAATATAATATTAATAATATATGTTACATAAAAGTGATTTTATAACCTATACTTTAATATATTCGATTTTACTCATAACATAAAGAAAACATTTATGTTTTACATTAAATCGCACCCACATCTTTTACCGTTTTGTTTTTCGCGCCTAATGCTTCTGGTTTGCCAGTTTTCCATAATACAAGTTTTTTCATAATATTTGACATAATCGTTTTGTTGAAATAATCCTCATATTCACATTTAAGGGTAAAATATAAGAAAAATCGAAAAACTGGAAAACCAGAATTATATACACTTGACTCAGAGATATGCACACAAAATGTTGCAGAGTTTGAACCCTTGGTATATAAAATATTAACTACGTTTGTATAGAAAGCGCTATGTGCATTCTAGCATTTAATTTGCCTTTATTGGGCTAACGCGGTGGTCACGTAAATACTTTTATCCTGTGCAATTCACACGAAGCGGAGCCTACTGTTGATGTATGTTCATCTTATGTCGCACCTTACTCGTAGGCCAAATCTTTAATGGTTATATGAAATTAAATTTAACAAAACTTTCCTTGTGAAAAATATTTATTTTCCTACTATAATATCCGTGTGCCCAGTCACAATAGACACAACCACTAAATACTTGTTTTAAAATATAATGCACATGGAAAATACTTATAATTATAAATAAACATATAATTTTGTCTTGTAAATATTCATTTAAGGAGTAAAAATGGGTGGCCAAAGTTTTCTATTTCTATTTATTGCCACACAAATAACATATATAAACAGAATAAGATTAAAATTTATAATGATGTGATTCGTAAATATTGCGGGCAAATGGGTTACACTCAGCATAAGCCGCGTGACATTTTCATGCACTCGCGACGCTGTTTTTCAGTGCACCCCTATGCTCGGGCTGGTGTTCGCCGAGATAGGTATAGCAAATGAGGATGAATATGAGCGATCACACTTCGTAGAGTTTCTTAATAATTACAATAATTGCAAAAAGCTACACATAAAACTGTAAGTACAATTGAAAATTTTCAGTGAAAATAGACCTGAACAATGCAAGCGGTGACAATAATTTCAATTTTATTTTATTACTATCATGACGGCACACTGAAGCAAATGTTTGGTAAAACTTTAAGGCGATTATACTTTGTTAATAATAAATAATAACGTCAATAAGATTTTCTTAATTTATATTGGTGATATATGTATTGTAGCTACCTGCAATATGTAAATATTGTTATATCCAACGATACGTTGGTGCTCTGAAAGCTTTGTTTAACTAATCGCTGTAATAGAGGTTCAAATATGAAGTTGCCATTTTAACGCTCTGACCATTGTTTAAAAATTAAATCAGCTTAGTGTCAGATTTCACAGTGAAAGTTTCTTCAAGCGAACACATATAACATTCTACATTTAACATGCATGACCCCAATCGACTCAACGACAAACATGTTCGACTTTCAATGGTTTTTTAATGCTTCATAATATTTTATTTTTCTAGGTGATGTGTCTGAACGTGCATGAGGCTTGCCTGATGTGAAACGATAACCTCTGCCTATAGCAGATTTATATCATCACAAGCGACGAACTGCATTCCGCGCCTTTCATAACACGAACACGAGTTCCGTCCGCCGTCCACCGCTTGCCCTGTTTGTTACTTATTTGTAATTGGAATTTTACTCACTTCCTGCTGATAAATTGGTCTGATATTTGGTACATACCTATAGTTTTGATGACGATATAAATAAATACATTCAGAAGTATTGTTATAACAAGATGGCCGCCGCTACAGCGTTCAATATATATAATTAAATATATTCTAGATACATATTATTCAACCTATGGCCATGCAGTTTTCAAAATAGTTATATTATTGGACTACTGGAAGAAGGATGTTGCTCATAATTTTGACACAAGATTCCACTGTCTACAAAAAGCAAGACAGCACTGTAGGCCACACAGTTGTGTATTAAGGCTCGAAATTGTTTGAGGAACGACTAGCATCTGAGTCGAGTAGTCTTTGGAAGGTTTATGTATTAAGGAGCTAGATTGCAAAAAAATGTTGGGAAAGAAACCTTGTAATAATTTGAAACTAAATGAACAGAATAGAAAACTAAATACTACAAAACAAAATATATTCAAATCAAAATAAAACATTAGTAAAAACATTTTTAAGTTAAACAGTTTTATTACAAATGAATAATTTACTAAAAGCTGTAAAATAACTCGGTAGGTTCTAGGTACCAATCGAGAAAATCACCATCGCACCAATCTAAAGCATTGATCAGACGAAAAAATAGAAATCGTGACATATAAATCTTATTATCAATAATAATATTAATATTTAAATTTATAAAAACTTAAAATCTTATTTTTTTTTATTTTTTTTTATGCTTGATAGGTTATAGCCTTTGTCCACTATATCACCTGATGGTAAGTGATGATGTGGTCGAAGATGTTGTTCAGGCTAACCTAGTATTACTGGCTCTCAAGGACAGCTGCCGGAACACACCGTTAGGTTAAAAAATTCTATTTTTTATTTTCCTTAAATAAAAAATTTTAAATAGAGTGTTTAACACGGGTTTATGTCATCAATTCTTAGTCGGACTATAGCCGAGTCTAAATACTTCGTATGGGAATTGATTCTCTCCGATCCTTGTATAACAATCTGCCAATCCACGAGCGGGCTTTTCCTTTCTTTGTAATTATGTAAGCTTATTTTTAGCAGACGCTAGTGCAAAAATTACACTGTTATTAATATTCTATTAAATCATTGTAGTAGTACATTTGAAGTTTTCTCGAATTACTCAGCACTAGCCTAATTGTGGCTATGGATGAGAATTTCCTGGCGTAATAGAAACGTCATTGTTGAATTCTTGGTAGGTCTTACAGTTTTCTTTATAAATGTGTGTATATCACACATTCCCTTTACAACAAGTCGGAATGAATTTTGAAGCACTCGTAGCGAAGTTTACTTAGCTGTTCTCAACCGATCAGCAAAGTTAAGCAACGTCGTGCGCGGTCATGAGTTGGATGGGTGAACGCTTGTGACATTACTACTGAACATTTCCGTGCTTAGGAGGGCAAGTAAAGCCGTCGGTCCCGGTAGTTGTCTAAGGATGGCAGTCGTTATAACATGGTGGTAGGGCATTTTGCGAATGCCCGCCTGGCTAGCTACCACCCTCAAGTAGAAAATCTGTCGCCAAGCACCTAACGGTTGTGTTCCGGCAGCTGTCCTTGCTCGTTTTTATATTTTACTCGTTTACTGCGCTGCTATAACGTTGAGAGAACGTAAGTTCCTAATAGAACTAATAAAGGTGAAGCTGAGAAATAATTAAAAGTTCTATGAGAAATTTTTGCTGTTGTTCGCTAGAAACATTATATTTCGTACCTTTCGTAGTCGTTGTTGTCAATTGTGTTTATATTGTCAGCAAAATCTGAACTTAGGTATTTGATGGTGAGGGCATAATACCTATATTAACTGAGTACCAGCACCTATAGGTTATTGCACAACATTATCGTACAGGGTGCAAATTCCAAGACCTTTTTTATGCTTGAAAGGTTATCCTTTGATCACTATCTCACCTGATGGTAAGTGATGATATGGTCGAAGATGTTGTTCAGGCTAACCCAGAATTACTGGCTCTCAAGGATAGCTGCAGGAATACGCCGTTAGGTGCTTGGCGACGGATTTTCTACTTGAGGGTGGTAGCTAGCCAGGCGGGCATTCGCAAAATGCCCTACCACCATGCTTTAACGACTGCCATCCTAACACTACAACCGGGACCGGGATAAGATACAGCCCTTTAACGGATAGCCAAGGCTTAGTAATAGGGTCCTGTATTGTAGTATGGAACCTCAAAAATACCCATTCCCTACAAGTCGTTACGTTCCGCGCTTTTTTTAAACAATTAACTTCCTTAATTTGTAGACGTAGACTGAAGTTACATGGGCAATCCATTTATTATTTACGGAGAGAGGTTATTATTTCATTAATTGCCAGATATTCCAGCGATGATTCGTGTATTTCAGGATTGCTGGGTAATATTTTAAATGGTGTAAAAGGTCTGAAGTAAATGTAACTCAAATTTATATATTACATAAATCTGAGTATACTATTTAGTTCTTAAAATTAATTTTACTACACCTCTTTTCTCACCGACAAATCACTATATCAACGCTAGCTACCATTCTGATATCAAAATGGCGGGCTAAGACCAAAGCCATACTAATATTTGAATTGCATGACTATCAAACAATTGTACCTAAAATGTTCTATTTAAATATTTATAGAAGGTTTCACTCACACTATGTTTCTAACCACTGTACCAGAGTGGTGGCTAGCTTTGATAGTGTAATTTCTGGTGTTGTTTTTTTTTAAGTTATTATGACGGAACAAGCTTGAGGCCCATCTTATGTTAAGCGGACTAACCTCTGCATTTCCTCACAAGTCACGAATTGCACTGCGCCCGTCGCATTGAGACATAGTTGTTAAGTCTCATTGTGCCTGTAATTTCACTGGCTCTCAAGGACTATTGCCGGAACACACCTTTCGGTGCTTGGCGACAGACTTTATACTTGAGGGTGGTAGCTAGCCAGGCGGGCAATCGCAAAATGCCCTTCCACCATGCGGTGAAGCTCAAGCCAAAATCAAAATTAAATTAATGGTAGGTACTAAATAGGGAATATTAGGTACATTTATTTAAGACTGTATATATCCAAATTCTTAGCGTTGCCCATATCCAAAACCCCGAAAGCTTTGAACTCGAACTGCAATACCGCTTCCAGTGCCTAGGTGAATGCGAACGGCGAACGAGATAAACAACGCGCTTATGGAAGCTGTCCAAGCGGTGGGGTCTCAGTTCTTTAAGACCCCCCGCTGAAAGAAACTGTCGGAAGAAACCATCAAAATGATGCAAGACCGGAATCAGATGAGACTGCAATCTTCAGTTGATATGTCAAACTATGGAAAACTCGATCGTAGTAAGGTAGTAATAGTTCAATGTATGTACATGCGAAAACGAGCAATGAGACAAATACTTTTCACTTACCGATTTGGGGCCAAAAAACATTACCTATAGTCTAAATTGCTTTTTCATCATCGTTTACTTAATAGTCAAATAATGAAGATAATATCACTACATGATAAAATATACTAACATAAAAGTGTACGATTATCGTTATTACAACAAATATAGCAGTGAAACTTTATTGACAAAGTCACACTTACGTTACATTAGTAACTGTTGCGAACGAAAATGTCAGCCGGAGCTATATTGATTTACAACCCATCCAGTCAAACTCGATTGCTCCAGGTCACAGCTTACAGAAGCAAAGCCCAGCATTAATTAAATTTTTCACTCCTCTATTGCAAGGATGGAGGAAATCTGTGTGTACATGTTTAGGTAGCATGGTTTTTTGTTGATTGGAGAAACCTGAACGCAAGGCCTACTAACTATGTTCATGTATGTAATATATACATGAAGCAATAAGCCCATCATATCGGCACCTATATATTTTTCATGATAATTTGCTCATTTGCAAGAAGCATGACACACCAGCGTAGCAATTAGCGTTTGAGTAAGACTTAGTAACAGTTGTGTCGTTTTACCTGAAAATATGTTATCAATTTTGTTTGGGTTATCCATCTTGTGTCGTTCTTGATAGTGGAAAATATATAAATTAAAGGACTAAAATGAAATATGACATCTTAGAAAAACATATATATATGTTTTTCTATATATATATACACTTAATGCTAGATATTAAATATTTTGTGTACTGTGTACACATGAATTGTTCACAGTACACAAAATGAATTAGTTCACGAAAGAAATGCTTTTTTAGTAGAACACTTACTTGAAACGAGTATCCTTCTAACACTGCATTGAGGATAAATGCTACGAGAATATTATTCGAATATAATATAATGATATGCATTATTCAAGAGACGAATCTCTTCAGACACAGACTACCAAAATGTCTTGTATCTTCATACATCCTTCAAGTGCTGTATATATGCTATTTACTTATTTACAAAGTACTCCCTTAAAGGAATGTGTGAGCCTCACCTTTTGTTCACAAGGATATTTAATATGCCTATAAGAATAGTGTCATAGTGTTTCGCGGATTCTAGGTTGTAAAAATCTGAGATGTCTAACCACTTTTAAAAAATAGGGTGTTTGGCCACGTCCGTTCGATATCTGAAATTTAACTATTTTTAAAGATCTGTAACGGATAATAAGATTGCTTGCAGTTTTCAGTATGTTTGTTATCCCGTCATGAGCTAAGAGAAAACACTTAGGTAACGCAGTATGTTATATTCGATCGAGTCAAGACGCTAGTTACGGTTGTTGTAAGTATTTAATTTCTATTATATTATTTTTATTGAATTTTTCATTACTCAATAGTAAGAATGCATTTTAAGTCTGTTGCTTATAATATAATTAATTCATTGAAAAATACATATTTTATGAAACGTAAAATTTTCTTCGCGGCGGGAACGGAATCCGCATCTTTGCAGACAAAGTCTAGTAATCTGTTACAAAAAAGTTCTAGTAATCTAGTTAATAGCCGTGCAATTCTCTATGATGGTTATGATAATAAATTAAAGTGTGATATTCGAATTGCTCCCACCGTCTCGGTAGCCATGTGGCTATGTGTCGAGGCATCTGGTGAACAGATTAGGCAGACGGTGTTTAATTTCCGCACTAAGTAAAGACTTTGTTAAGCATTTGATAGTGCTTGATAACATATATGAAAAAGAAATAACATGAAATCAAAAACAAAAATAAATCGATATCCCATCTTGATCAATCTGCTATATGTTGGTGAAGATATAGTTGCCTACCCTACCGATCCCAGGCGTATTTCAGCATCATATTATGGTTACCATTTTCTTGCAATATCATTGAAGTAGCAAGATATGTACTAGATTTAAGCCTCTCGATCGAGTTCGTAGTAATTGTAAACAACTACTTTATGTCTACTAAGGTGTGTCAACACCGGGACAAAGCGACAGTTATATCAAGAGTAATAAAACAAGGTGATACACGTCCTTAAATACGCTAAGGTTCTATACTGATACAACCATTTTTTTTAGTAATTCATTTAACAATGAGACAAACAATGTTGTCCTAGTCATTGTTGTAAAGGAAAATATGATACTAACCGCCAAACTACAGCTCCAAACTTTCCGGCTAAAGGGTTCATTGTTGTTTTAAAACGCAATTCTGTAAATCAGACCACAAACAACTGTCCTCTGTTTACGCTAATCGTAGTTCGTAAAGCATCGTATAAAAGTTAAGCCAATAAACCCTTTTGAAATTAATCAAGATGAAGAGCCCTGTTCGCATTTAATAACTTTGTCAAAGTGCTGGTTGATTAAAACTAAGTTATACACAATTAATAATCTCGGTCAAAATTTTGAGTTTGCTCGCTATGCCGGAAGGCTTCGTAAACCGTTAACCGATCTCAAAAATGTATTTGTTGACAAACTTTTCTTGATGTAATTACAAAAGTTCCCTTCGTGGGAACGGTATACTTCGAACGCATAATTTTGCCAAATCAGTGGGTTCATTCGAACCCAGATTGGATTACAACCAAATAATAAAATTATATATTTTAGCCGGTCATCTGCCCGTGGGTACTCCAAGCAACCAAGCATTTTTACCGTAGTCTGCCCTTGCGTACCCAGAGTACCACATCGAAAAAAATTACGATTCCGTCTTAAAAATGTCTTGTCTTTCTCTAACTAATTAATATTCTTATAGAAACTAGCTTCTGTCTTACTTGAGATAAAAGGCTCTCCATTTTAAGGTAAAACAACATAACAAAATTTTCACACGACATTAAGCAGAAAAAAACATGTACATACCAACAAAATTATAATCATGCCTGTATTCCCCGAAGGGGTAGGCAGAGGTGTGTAAAAGTAGAGTTTTGGTTCCATGTAATAGGGGGCGAGCCTATTGTCACCGGGCACAGTTGCAGGGTCATACAAAATGTTTTCTCTAACACACTGGACGAAAAACAAGCGCATATTACGAATCATATGTTTACGCTAACAACATATAAGACACGAACACAAGAAAATATTGAATGAAACCCTGGCAGGGCACTATGATGGTATACAGCCCTGTTGTTCGTCTAATGCCCTAACACCCTACTCACATCCACGTGAGCGATAACGAAGTAGAGAGATAACAACTGCCATTCTAAGAAAACAACCAGGACCGACGGCTTAACGTACCCTCCGATGCACCGAAGCGCTTAGTAGTAATGCCACCTAGCGATCACCCATCCAAGTCATGACCGCGGCGAATGTTGCTTAACTGATCGGTTAAGAACGGCTAAGAGAGCGCTAGAGCAGAGTCATGCCGTCAGGTCTTTTACCATCGTCACGCCGGATCGGCTTGAGCAAACTCAAATCACGGCTAGTTAGAGTAGCCGTCTTAGTCCTCCAGTTTATTCAGGGTAGTAGTTGAATCCCTAGAGGGATTCACGCACTTCACTACAAGTACTTAAATATTAATATGAAAATAATTAAAGTATGTAGGTAAAATATTTATTTCGCACCAGACAAGACGTATACTGTGCCAATTGCATAGCAGAATGAATGCACGCCGCAAATTAACTCATAGTAGTTGGAGCTACCTGCGTTCAAGAGTTAAGGAATTTGTTTAGCGTTCCTTGACTGGTTTTCGAAGCATTAGCGAAAACACTTAAACGTACACAAGCCTTGGGTTCCGCACGTAATTATTTATAATAATTAGTAATATCAACGTAAGTTTATAATTTTAGGTAGTATGTAAGTTAGTTAAGGAATTTTTTTAACATTATGAATAATACTATTATTTAAGTAACGCAACGTTACAATACTTTAATTCAATGAGAAAAAAAAGTATTATTTACACTCATAGTATGTGGGTATGAATAATAAATAAAATAAATAAATAGAAAACTTTTTTATTGCCATAAGTAACCAGGTAATGTTACACATTATACATAGGTATTTATCTTAAACATTTAACACAGCATTTCGAAAATGATTATACTTGTAAACATCACCACTCTATGCTTAAATCACAAGACTATCCTAAGGCAATAGGGATTAACTCAGCTTTTGTTATGTTAATATCACAAGTGTGATGTTAACAAAACGCTGTTTTTCAGTCAACCCGGGAGCTCGGGCTATGGTCTTGGCCGAGACGCCTACGAACGTTACAAAACGCATTATATTACTTACATACATATTTATAGATATTACTATTATCAACGTACAATTAAAACAGTGTCCGCTTGGACTCGTTTAGTTTATAAAATATTTTTAGCAAATATAAACAAGATGTGTGGTGTGAAGTGACGGTGATTTAGTGTGTGAGGATGGGTGTGTTGTGTGTGTGCGTGTGGGTGTATGTAAGTGTGTGTATATGATTTTGTGTGGAATTGCGGTACGTATATTATTATTTTTTTGTATGGTGTTTGCCAGATCCCTTTATTTTAAAAGTAGCTTCAAAGTTACGTTTCTGCCGATGCAATAAATTCAGTTTTAAACGAATTTTAAATGTTTGGTTGCTGAGCTCATTTCTTAAAGGTGGTGGGAGATCGTTCCAAATTTTGGACGCTCTGTACTTGAAGCAGCCTTTAAAACCTTTTGTGCTATGTTTAGGGACAGCCAGTGAATTACCACGCTTAGAACGAGTATTTAGATCGTGTATGTCTCTAAACCATGTAAGTTTATCGAAAAGATATTGCGGATTTTTACTGTATAATACTTTTTGGGTAATACATGCCAGATGAAGCTCTCTCCTAGACTTCATGTTCAGGATACACTTATCGACTAGAAACGGAGTGACGTGGTGTCTCCTAGGGATAGAAAAACAGAATCGAGCGCACGCATTTTGCACTCGTTGTATAGCGTTTTCTGTCTTTTTCCATAACCTAGGCCCATATACTGCACTGCAGTAATTAAAAGGAGAGAGCACTAAAAGGTCACAGAGTAAATTCCGTACTTGCACAGAAGTATGCTTTTTTATATTGTACAGGACTTTCAATTTGTAAAAAGCTTGTTTGATTTTGGTATTAACATGTTTTTCAAACCTCATTTGATTATCAATTAAATGAGGTTTGAAAAACATGTAATATAATGTTGTATAGGTACTTATTTTTTCAAATTCTAGTAAGAACGTCGAGTGACAAAATTAATTGCAATCGATTTGAGTCAACATTGTTTTCTATCTTAGTTTATGTTATTGTGACGAAACAAGCTCGAGGCTCACCTGATGTTAAGAAGAATAACCTCTGCCTATAACAGATGCTTTTCATCACAAGTCACGAATTGCACTGCGCCCGTCACCTTGAGACATATTTGTTAAGTCTCATGTGCCTGTAATTTCACTGGCTCTCAATGACTGCTGTCCACGACGTGACCACGACATGACCACGACAAAACTACGACATGACCATGACATGACCACGACATGACCACGACATGACCACGACATGACCACGACGTGACCACGACATGACCACGACGTGACCACGACATGACCACGTCGTGACCACGACATGACCAAGACGTGACCACGACATGACCATGACATGACCACGACATGACCATGACATGACCACGACATGACCATGACATGACCAAGACATGACCATGACATGACCATGACATGACCATGACATGACCATGACATGACCATGACATGACCATGACATGACCATGACATGACCATGACATGACCATGACATGACCATGACATGACCATGACATGACCATGACATGACCATGACATGACCATGACATGACCATGACATGACCATGACATGACCATGACATGACCATGACATGACCATGACATGACCATGACATGACCATGACATGACCATGACATGACCATGACATGACCATGACATGACCATGACATGACCATGACATGACCATGACATGACCATGACATGACCATGACATGACCATGACATGACCATGACATGACCATGACATGACCATGACATGACCATGACATGACCATGACATGACCATGACATGACCATGACATGACCATGACATGACCATGACATGACCATGACATGACCATGACATGACCATGACATGACCATGACATGACCATGACATGACCATGACATGACCATGACATGACCATGACATGACCATGACATGACCATGACATGACCATGACATGACCATGACATGACCATGACATGACCATGACATGACCATGACATGACCATGACATGACCATGACATGACCATGACATGACCATGACATGACCATGACATGACCATGACATGACCATGACATGACCATGACATGACCATGACATGACCATGACATGACCATGACATGACCATGACATGACCATGACATGACCATGACATGACCATGACATGACCATGACATGACCATGACATGACCATGACATGACCATGACATGACCATGACATGACCATGACATGACCATGACATGACCATGACATGACCATGACATGACCATGACATGACCATGACATGACCATGACATGACCATGACATGACCATGACATGACCATGACATGACCATGACATGACCATGACATGACCATGACATGACCATGACATGACCATGACATGACCATGACATGACCATGACATGACCATGACATGACCATGACATGACCATGACATGACCATGACATGACCATGACATGACCACGACATGACCACGACGTGACCAGGACATGACCACGACATGACCACGACATGACCACGACATGACCACGACATAACCACGACATGACCATGACATGACCATGACATTAACACGACGTGACCATGACATGACCACGATATGACCACGAGGTGTCCACGACATGACCACGACATGACCACGACATGACTACGACATGACCATGACAAGACCACGACATGATCATGACATGACCATGACATGACCACGACATGACCGTTACATGACCATGAATGACCATGACCCGATCATGACATGACCATGACATGACCATGACATGACCATGACATTACCATGACATGACCATGACATTACCATGACATGACCATGACATGACCATGACATGACCATGACATGACCATGACATGACCATGACATGACCATGACATGACCATGACATGACCATGACATGACCATGACATCACATGTCATGTCATGGTCATGTCATGGTCATGTCATGGTCATGTCATGGTCATGTCATGGTCATGTCATGGTCATGTCATTGTCATGTTATAATAATAATAATAATAATAATAATTCTTTATTTCGACCAACTCAGATCATACAATATTCACAATTCAGATCAACAATATTTTTAATAATTTATATAAGAAGATATAATAGAAGGCACATAAGATTGTCAATAAATAAACCAGCATTAGACATTGCATTGATACTAATTGTTGAAATAATAATATGTCAAATTGTAAGTCCGAATACATTAAATTAAATTCAAAATATGTAGGTACATTAATAAAATGTCAATAAAAATAATAATTAAAGATAAAATAAAATAAAAATGTATAAAAAAAAATATCAATTCAATGTCAATATAGTTCAAAGTCAATTATGTATTATTTATAGTCAATAAGTGAATCCTAGAGCACTGGTTCAAGTACTGGCAATCAAACCTTTCACCAAATACCTTCAGGATACTATTAGGGCTGGCCCGGATCCTGCGCACCAGTGATGTGCACCGTTTCCGCATGGTTGCATAGAAACAATCCACACGCGATTCGGCAAACATCCCTGATGCGCTACAGAACCGTGGCAGCCGTAACAAAACCCTGAAAGCATTATTATATTGAACGCGTAGGGCGCTGTACTGCTTCTGAGAATAGTTTAGCCACAGGCTGCTCGTGTAGAAAGAGGTACAAAAAGCTCTGAAAAGAGTGATTTTAACCTCATTCGAACAACGAGCAAACCTGCGGGCAATCATGTTAGCTCTTACAGACAGCGCCCTACGTTCTCTCTCTATATCCGCATTGTCTTTCAGGTCAGAGGTTATCAAGTGACCAAGATATTTTACTTGTTCAACTTTTTCAAGCGGTGTGCCGTATAATTTGATAGGTGGTATTCTATCTAGATACTTCCCTCCCACCCGAAAGACCATGCATTCGGATTTTCTTATATTATAGACCAAACCGTGACTCAGTACATATCTTTCACAGATGCCTAATAACTTCGACAGCCCACAGACCGAGGCACTCAGCAGCACCATATCGTCTGCGTAACTAATGTTATTGAGACACACTCCGTCGATGTGACATCCCACATGAGTGCTACTGAGCTCCTCAATCAGTGCGTTCACGTACAGGTTGAAGAGCTTTGGCGAGGTCAACCCACCTTGTCTCACTCCACACTCCAACCTGTACGGATCCGAATACGCGCTCGACCATCGAACGACGTTGACCTGGTTTTTATACCAATATTTGAAGATCTCAACTAGTTCACATGGCACTGAGATACTGTTTAGTTTCTGCCACAGGATATCATAAGAAACCAGGTCAAAGGCCCTCGACAAATCAAGAAAACAGGCGTAAATGGGTGTCTGTCTATTAGTATAGTACTTGACAGTTTGCTTTAGACATAAAATTGCGGTTTCTGTGGATAGTCCAGCCTTGAAACCAAACTGGTTATCGTGGGTTTTTATGTACTGGTCAAGCTGAATGTTAAGCAAACTGTCAAGTACCTTAGCTAAAATTGTAGCCAACGATATTGGTCTATAATTGTTCTTGTCACTTATGTCACCGGTTTTACACTTAATAATTGGTATAACAACAGTCCGCATCATTTCAGTAGGTAAGTAAGAATGAGCCACACAAAGGTTAAAGAACATCGCTAAAACTCGAGGAAGATGCTTCCCCGCATACTTGAGATGCTCAATACTGAGATTATCATGGCCAGGTGACTTGCCACGCGACATCGCTTTTATCACAGTTCTCACTTCTGATGCCTTAAACCTTGCGCTTAACTCACTGCCCTGACTTTTACACACATTCTCTGACTGTGATGGTCCTAACGGTGACTTAACAGTAAATTGATTCCTAAATAAGTCTGCTATACCTTTTTGCTCATTTATGCCATTAACGCTCACAGGTACACTCGGTTTACTGTTTAATTTATCGGTAGACTTCCAAAAACTACGGAAATCATGCTTGGAGTGGTGTGATGCCAGAATGTCCATTTTTAGGCGTTCGCTATTATTCTGACACCATTTTAAACGCGATTTGAAAATTCTGCGACTTTCTTGCATCTCACTCCAAGCATGACCTGACCTTGGCTTACTATACAGTACCCATATCGCAAACTTACGCCTAGCGTCCCTGTGAGCTTCGCTTACGTATTTATTCCAACCAGCAACTGGTTTTTTGGTTCTATTACGATAAGTCGAATGACTAACAGAAGCCGATTGACTTAAAATATTTACTATTTGTTCATACATTTTGTCGAGAATACGCATGTGGTCCTGGTTACTACAACTACAGTCACTACAAGAGCAAAACTCACTAGGAAAATCCAACAATCTCAATTTTTCATTACATAAATTAGTATACAAATCAATCTGCTCAACTTTTCTATCCCCCCATTTCACTTTATTACAAAATTGGCTACAGTAATTTAATGTCTTAGGTGCAATATTATCTAACTTAACCCGAATTATGAGAGGAAAGTGATCGGACCACATGACGTCATACTTTACATATACGTTAACAATAGTCGGCATGGCAGACTTTGTGACGACACAGTGGTCTAGCCAGCTTCTACATCCATTTGCTTCACTTATGAAAGTACTCGTATCAGACGTTAAACCTAACATCTCAACGTCCGCGCATACCCAGTTTACTTCCGAACAAAAACTGTTTAGTTCATCATAAAATGGCGCACTAGGGTTAGCGTTAAAATCTCCTAGCATATAGACAGATTCAACATCTTCATTATTTATTATAGCGCTTACCAACCCAAGACAATCCGTGTATTCCGTTAAATTCACTGGTTTATCGGTAGGCATGTAAATACTGAATACTAAGAAGGTTCTCTGCTCAATTTTCACCTTTATAGCACACACTCGCGCATTATCGCACTTAACGACCGACACGTTTTGAAAAACACTTTTCTTCCATAGCAGTGCCACTCCCCCATGAGGACGGCCTTTCAGCATACCTGCTGTCGTATCTACCGCTGAAGTCCCGGTATATCCGTACTCCTTATCAATACCGCTCAGAAAATTAATATCATCAGGCAATAACCAAGTTTCTTGTAAGGCTATTAAATCTGATGTCAGACACAATTCCTTTATATTATCTACGGAGCGTTTGACATTCTTACAGTTGAAAGAAACAAAATCAAGTATATTATCCATTATTAACTGTTTTCAGGCCGAATACGGTGTTCTCACCATTCATTTTGCTTCGCGTAAAGTTAATGAAGCGTCGGAATATAATACCTTGAGGCCATAACTTGTTATCTAAAAACATTGACACTTTACTCTCCGAAACAAAAAATTTAAAGGCATTATGGCCCTTATCTTTATTAAAACATAGTTTTTCCGGCATAATAATTTCTTGTGTTTTTTGATATATGTAATCTTTAATATCTTTTTCCATCGTATCTTTATGCACTTTTGTAATAAATATCGGGACTCGTGTCTCAGCGGCCTTAAACTTTCCATCATTGTCCCTGCATGTACCTGCAGTACCATGATAACGATAATTAGATTTTCTACGTCTAGAAACCTTTTGCCAGCCATCCTCACTAATCAGTTTAGGGGTTTTAGCCAATGTCGTATGGCTGTGAGGGCCTGGAATCGTCTCGACGCTGTGACTCACAGATGACGTCACCGTCAGTGCCCGTTGTTGATTGCATATAGACGGCGGTATATACTGATTTTTTAACAGGTCATCGCCCGCCGCCGCTTTGTGTGCAAGACATGACTCATGCAAGGTTCGCTTTAAATTTAAACTCTCGTCTACCCTCACCATATTTAAAATATCTCCATCTTGGGATATATTTTGTTGGCCAAGTTCAGATGTCTTTGGAGTACTATTGTTGGTATTCAAGGTCGAATTCAACTGCGAGCGTCCTATGTGACCACTGTCCATTACCCATGCTCCTCGCTTTACGTTAACGTTACACACGGATGACTGTTGAAGTGGCGGCGGTGACGAATCATTTTTCACACGTAACATCTCTGTTTTCAATTCAGCGAGTTGATTTTGGGTAACGTAGGATGATTTAATATCCTTTAGCTCACACTGCACTCGCTGGATATCTTTTAAGAGCTTGCTACAGTCCAGGTGATCGTACACAAGGCAAGGCAATTTATCCAGGTCTCTTGCGCAGTAGACGGGCAAAAGATCTTCTTCCGTTGATTTAAATATATTTATAATATCGGCTAAATCTCGTCCTTCCTTGCCCTTATTCTTACGTTTAATTTTGATCCTGTCCTTAGGAATAGAATCAAACAAAAGGGATTTCGATTTCTCGATTTCTTCTTTGGAAAAAGATGATGTACAAAGTCGCACCAGGGTTTCCTCGTCAATTACAGACACTTTATTTTGAATGTATGACAACATTTCGTCAATCACAATACTACACACGTTACATTTAACGACGTTCGTCATCTTTTCAGTGCGTGATAAACGCTCCGATTCGTATACACAAAACGCGTCCGCACGGTAGGCTGCGCGCGCGCCACTGATTATGATCATGTCATGATCATGTCGTGGTCTTGTCGTGGTAATGTCGTGGTCATGTCGTGGTCACCTCGTGGTCACGTCGTGGTCATGTCGTGGTCATGTCGTGGTCATGTCGTGGTCATGTCGTGGTCATGTCGTGGTCATGTCGTGGTCATGTCGTGGTCATGTCGTGGTCATGTCGTGGTCATGTCGTGGTCATGTCATGGTCATGTCGTGGTCATGTCATGGTCATGTCGTGGTCACGTCTTGGTCATGTCGTGGTCACGTCGTGGTCATGTCGTGGTCACGTCGTGGTCATGTCGTGGTCACGTCGTGGTCATGTCGTGGTCATGTCGTGGTCATGTCCTGGTCACCTCGTGGTCACGTCGTGGTCATGTCGTGGTCATGTCGTGGTCGTGTCGTGGTCATGTCGTGGTCATGTCGTGGTCATGTCGTGGTCATGTCATGGTCATGTCGTAGTTTTGTCGTGGTCATGTCGTGGTCACGTCGTGGACAGCAGTCATTGAGAGCCAGTGAAATTACAGGCACATGAGACTTAACAAATATGTCTCAAGGTGACGGGCGCAGTGCAATTCGTGACTTGTGATGAAAAGCATCTGTTATAGGCAGAGGTTATTCTTCTTAACATCGGGTGAGCCTCGAGCTTGTTTCGTCACAATAGCATAAACTAAGATAGAAAACAATGTTGACTCAAATCGATTGCAATTAATTTTGTCACTCGACGTTCTTACTAGAATTTGAAAAAATAAGTACCTATACAACATTATTCATACCCACATACTATGAGTGTAAATAATCCTTTTTTTTCTCATTGAATTAAAGTATTGTAACGTTGCGCCTAACGCCGTTACTTAAATAATAGTATTATTCATAATGTTAAAAAAATTCCTTAACTTACTTACATACTACCTAAAATTATACACTTACGTTGATATTACTAATTATTATAAATAATTACGTGCGGAACCCAAGGCTTGTGTACGTTTAAGTGTTTTCGCTAATGCTTCGAAAAACAGTCAAGGAACGCTAAACAAATTCCTTAACTCTTGAACGCAGGTAGCTCCAACTACTATGAGTTAATTTGCGGCGTGCATTCATTCTGCTATGCAATTGGCACAGTATACGTCTTGTCTGGTGCGAAATAAATATTTTACCTACATACTTTAATTATTTTCATATTAATATTTAAGTACTTGTAGTGAAGTGCGTGAATCCCTCTAGGGATTCAACTACTACCCTGAATAAACTGGAGGACTAAGACGGCTACTCTAACTAGCCGTGATTTGAGTTTGCTCAAGCCGATCCGGCGTGACGATGGTAAAAGACCTGACGGCATGACTCTGCTCTAGCGCTCTCTTAGCCGTTCTTAACCGATCAGTTAAGCAACATTCGCCGCGGTCATGACTTGGATGGGTGATCGCTAGGTGGCATTACTACTAAGCGCTTCGGTGCATCGGAGGGTACGTTAAGCCGTCGGTCCTGGTTGTTGTCTTAGAATGGCAGTTGTTATCTCTCTACTTCGTTATCGCTCACGTGGATGTGAGTAGGGTGTTAGGGCATTAGACGAACAACAGGGCTGTATACCATCATAGTGCCCTGCCAGGGTTTCATTCAATATTTTCTTGTGTTCGTGTCTTATATGTTGTTAGCGTAAACATATGATTCGTAATATGCGCTTGTTTTTCGTCCAGTGTGTTAGAGAAAACATTTTGTATGACCCTGCAACTGTGCCCGGTGACAATAGGCTCGCCCCCTATTACATGGAACCAAAACTCTACTTTTACACACCTCTGCCTACCCCTTCGGGGAATACAGGCATGATTATAATTTTGTTGGTATGTACATGTTTTTTTCTGCTTAATGTCGTGTGAAAATTTTGTTATGTTGTACCTTAAAATGGAGAGCCATTTATCTCAAGTAAGACAGAAGCTAGTTTCTATAAGAATATTAATTAGTTAGAGAAAGACAAGACATTTTTAAGACGGAATCGTAATTTTTTTCGATGTGGTACTCTGGGTACGCAAGGGCAGACTACGGTAAAAATGCTTGGTTGCTTGGAGTACCCACGGGCAGGTGACCGGCTAAAATATATAATTTTATTATTTGGTTGTAATCCAATCTGGGTTCGAATGAACCCACTGATTTGGCAAAATTATGCGTTCGAAGTATACCGTTCCCACGAAGGGAACTTTTGTAATTACATCAAGAAAAGTTTGTCAACAAATACATTTTTGAGATCGGTTAACGGTTTACGAAGCCTTCCGGCATAGCGAGCAAACTCAAAATTTTGACCGAGATTATTAATTGTGTATAACTTAGTTTTAATCAACCAGCACTTTGACAAAGTTATTAAATGCGAACAGGGCTCTTCATCTTGATTAATTTCAAAAGGGTTTATTGGCTTAACTTTTATACGATGCTTTACGAACTACGATTAGCGTAAACAGAGGACAGTTGTTTGTGGTCTGATTTACAGAATTGCGTTTTAAAACAACAATGAACCCTTTAGCCGGAAAGTTTGGAGCTGTAGTTTGGCGGTTAGTATCATATTTGCCTTTACAACAATGACTAGGACAACATTGTTTGTCTCATTGTTAAAAAATTACTAAAAAAAATGGTTGTATCAGTATAGAACCTTAGCGTATTTAAGGACGTGTATCACCTTGTTTTATTACTCTTGATATAACTGTCGCTTTGTCCCTTTTGTCTACTAAGGTGTTGACACACCTTAGTAGACATAAAGTAGTTGTTTACAATTACTACGAACTCGATCGAGAGGCTTAAATCTAGTACATATCTTGCTACTTCAATGATATTGCAAGAAAATGGTAACCATAATATGATACTGAAATACGCCTGGGATCGGTAGGGTAGGCAACTATATCTTCACCAACATATAGCAGATTGATCAAGATGGGATATCGATTTATTTTTGTTTTTGATTTCATGTTATTTCTTTTTCATATATGTTATCAAGCACTATCAAATGCTTAACAAAGTCTTTACTTAGTGCGGAAATTAAACACCGTCTGCCTAATCTGTTCACCAGATGCCTCGACACATAGCCACATGGCTACCGAGACGGTGGGAGCAATTCGAATATCACACTTTAATTTATTATCATAACCATCATAGAGAATTGCACGGCTATTAACTAGATTACTAGAACTTTTTTGTAACAGATTACTTGTACTTACTTGTTGTGTTGTAGGTGTTATTCAAAGTACTTTGTCTGCAAAGATGCGGATTCCGTTCCCGCCGCGAAGAAAATTTTACGTTTCATAAAATATGTATTTTTCAATGAATTAATTATATTATAAGCAACAGACTTAAAATGCATTCTTACTATTGAGTAATGATAAATTCAATAAAAATAATATAATAGAAATTAAATACTTACAACAACCGTAACTAGCGTCTTGACTCGATCGAATATAACATACTGCGTTACCTAAGTGTTTTCTCTTAGCTCATGACGGGATAACAAACATACTGAAAACTGCAAGCAATCTTATTATCCGTTACAGATCTTTAAAAATAGTTAAATTTCAGACATCGAACGGACGTGGCCAAACACCCTATTTTTTAAAAGTGGTTAGACATCTCAGATTTTTACAACCTAGAATCCGCGAAACACTATGACACTATTCTTATAGGCATATTAAATATCCTTGTGAACAAAAGGTGAGGCTCACACATTCCTTTAAGGGAGTTCTTTGTAAATAAGTAAATAGCATATATACAGCACGACTTGAAGGAGTATGAAGATACAAGACATTTTGGTAGTCTGTGTCTGAAGAGATTCGTCTCTTGAATAATGCATATCATTATATTATATTCGAATAATATTCTCGTAGCATTTATCCTCAATGCAGTGTTAGAAGGATACTCGTTTCAAGTAAGTGTTCTACTAAAAAAGCATTTCTTTCGTGAACTAATTCATTTTGTGTACTGTGAACAATTCATGTGTACACAGTACACAAAATATTTAATATCTAGCATTAAGTGTACGAATGTATGATTAATTTTGATTTTTGTGCCGTTACAATTTGTAATTAACCTAGGAGAGGTATATTTATATTTATATATATATATTTATAGATATATATATATATATATATATATATATATATATTTATAGATATATATATATATATATATATATATATATATATATTTATAGATATATATATATATATATATATATATATATATATTTATAGATATATATATATATATATATATATGTTTTTCTATATATGTCATATTTCATTTAAGTCCTTTAATTTATATATTTTCTACTATCAAGAACGACACAAGATGGATAACCCAAACAAAATTGATAACATATTTTCAGGTAAAACGACACAACTGTTACTAAGTCTTACTCAAACGCTAATTGCTACGCTGGTGTGTCATGCTTCTTGCAAATGAGCGAAATATCATGAAAATTATAAAGGTGCCGATATGATGGGCTTATTGCTTAATGTATGTATTACATACATGAACATAGTTAGTAGGCCTTGCGTTCAGGTTTCTCCAATCAACAAAAAACCATGCTACCTAAACATGTACACACAGATTTCCTCCATCCTTGCAATAGAGAAGTGAAAAATTTAATTAATGCTGGGCTTTGCTTCTGTAAGCTGTGACCTGGAGCAATCGAGTTTGACTGGATGGGTTGTAAATCAAAATAGCTCCGGCTGACATTTTCGTTCGCTACAGTTACTAATGTAACGTAAGTGTGACTTTGTCAATAAAGTTTCACTGCTATATTTGTTGTAATAACGATAATCGTACACTTTTATGTTAGTATATTTTATCATGTAGGGATTTTATCTTCATTATTTGACTATTAAGTAAACGATGATGAAAAAGCAATATAGACTATAGATAATGTTTTTTGGCCCCAAATCGGTTAGTGAAAAGTATATGTCTCATTGCTCGTTTTCGCATGTACATACATTGAACTATTACTACCTTACTACTATCGAGTTTTCCATAGTTTGACATATCAACTGAAGATTGCAGTCTCATCTGATTCCGGTCTTGCATCATTTTGATGGTTTCTTTTAGCGGGGGGTCTTAAAGAACTGAGACCCCACCGCTTGGACAGCTTCCACCAGCGCGTTGTTTATCTCGTTCGCTGTTTCGCATTCACCTAGGCACTGAAAGCGGTAATGCACTTCGAGTTCAAAGCTTTCGGGGTTTAGGATATGGGCAACGCTAAGAATTTGGATATATACAGTCTTAAATAAATGTACCTAATATTCCCTATTTAGTACCTACCATTAATTTAATTTTGATTTTGGCTTGAGCTTCACCGCATGGTGGAAGTGCATTTAGCGATTGCCCGCCTGGCTAGCTACCACCCTCAAGTAGAAAGTCTGTCGCCAAGCACCGAAAGGTGTGTTCTGGCAGTAGTCGTTGAGAGCCAGTAAAATTACAGGCACAATGAGACTTAACAACTATGTCTCAATGTGACGGGCGCAGTGCAATTCGTGACTTGTGAGGAAATGCATCTGTTATAGGCAGAGGTTAGTCCGCTTAACATCAGATGGGCCTCGAGCTTGTTCCGCAATAATAACTTAAAAAAAAAAACAACAACACCGGAAATTACACTATCAAAGCTAGCCACCACTCTGGTACAGTGGTTAGAAACATAGCGTGAGTGAAACCTTCTATAAATATATAAATAGAACATTTTAAGTACAATTGTTTGATAGTCATGCAATTCAAATATTAGTATAGCTTTGGTGTTAGCCCGCCATTTTGATATCAGAATGGTAGCTAGCGTTGATATAGTGATTTGTCGGTGAGAAAAGAGGTGTAGTAAAATTAATTTTAAGAACCAAATAGTATACTCAGATTTATGTAATATATAAATTTGAGTTACATTTACTTCAGACCTTTTACACCAATTAAATATTACCCGGTAATCCAGAAATACACGAATCATCGCTGGAATATCTGGCAATTAATGAAATAATAACCTCTCTCCGTAAATAATAAATGGATTGCCCATGTAACTTCATTCTACGTCTACAAATTAAGGAAGTTAATTGTTTGTCTACTTAGGTCTATGAGATTCCTGTTAACTTTAGGAGAACAAACAAGACAGGACCTTGACTAATATTTGAGTCGTCCCCACATGTCCCTAAACTTTATGCGGAGTACAAGGTAGACAATGTTAGCATCCACGATATTAACTTAAATGCCCATAACTTAGCGTTAAAGCAAAACTATTAAGCCAGCGGGTGGGAACTACATGACAACTTGAAAGCGTGGAACGTAACGACTTGTAGGGAATGGGTATTTTTGAGGTTCCATACTACAAAACAGGACCCTATTACTAAGCCTTGGCTCTCCGTTAAAGGGCTGAATCTTATCCCGGTCCCGGTTGTCGTCTTAGGATGGCAGTCGTTAAAGCATGGTTGTAGGCCATTTTCGCTACGTCTGCTGCTGCAGCAGCCGCTGCCACCGTGACGCCGGCCCCCCCTGCTGTTGTACTGGGGGCAGATATAGTGGAGGAGATGACGCGGTCCTTGACCACCACGTTCGGGCAAATGCTCAATGCCCGACTCGCTGGTATCGAGGATCGCCTCCTGCCAGCGCCGGTCCTTCGCCCGCCTCTCCGAGCGGACGCCAAGAAGGCTGCAGCAGCGGTTGCCCCCCCACCCCCGAAACCGACCCCTCGAAAGCGGGTTGGCCGGGTCTCGCAAGCTGCTGCTACGCCCTTGACTTCGGCTCCCATCGCCCCCCCCTTGACTGCGGCTCCCATCGCCCCCTCAAGAACGACTGAAACTGCTGTTGCCAAGGCCGACACCTGGGCAACGGTAGTTGGAAAGGGGAAAGGCAAAGGAAAGGGCAAATCGTCCTCCTCAGTAACGCCCGCTCCCGCCCCCGCTCCTGTCCCAGCAGCTCGTGCCCCCCCCTCCGCCGTAAAGCCTAAATTGAAGAAGGCTTCCGCTGCCACTGGGCCCAAGAAGGCGAAGGCGCTAAAAACGTCCAAATCCGCGGCTGTAGTGCTGACGCTGCAGCCCGAAGCCGCGGAAAAAGGCGTCACATACAGCGCCATTATCGAGATGGCGCAGGAAAAGGTCGATCTCCAAGGTCTGGGGATCGACCGGATCAACTTCCGCCAGACGGCCACGGGCGCCAGGATGCTCGAAATTCCTGGCTCCCAAAGCAGCGAAAAAGCGGACAGGCTCGCGGAGAAGCTCCGCGGTGTTCTGTCCGAGGTGGCCAACGTCGCGAGGCCCGTAAAGTCCGTGGATTTGCACGTGACGGGTCTCGACGACGCCGCCACAAAGGAGAAAGTTGCGGCGGCGGTCGCCAAGGTGGGCGGCTGCGACGTACTCCACGTCAAAGTCGGGGAGATACGTCGCAGCTACGGCGGGACCGGCTCCTCCCTTGTATCCTGCCCAATCCCAGTAGCCAAAGTGGTGCTGGCACAGGGCAGGCTGTTGGTGGGGTGGAGCTCGGTGCGAGTGGTGGCACTGGCGGCGCGTCCCATGCGCTGCTTCAAGTGCATGGGACTCGGGCATACGCGCCCACAGTGTCCCTCGTCGGCAGACAGGGGGGACCTGTGCTTCCGCTGTGGAGGCGCAGGCCACAGGGCGGCAAACTGCCAGAGAAGGGCCCCACACTGCGCTATATGCGCAGAGTCGGGGCGACCAGCTGAGCACAGGATGGGGGGACAAAACTGTGTCCCCCCAAAGACGAAGGGACAGGCCGCCAGGACCCCGGCCGTCCCCCGACCGGCCGCCAGAGCCGCACCTGAGGCTGCTCGCCGCGCGGCGAGCATGGAGGTTGTGACGTCCGATTGATATGGATCAAGTCGGACAGCACAACCTCCTCCAGACTAATTTGAACCACTGCGTCAGGGCTCAGGATTTGCTTATGCAGTCCCTGGCGCAGTGGCGCATCGATTTGGCGGTCGCTGCGGAGCCGTACTACATCCCCCAGTCCCATCCCTACTGGGCTGGGGATCTCGACGGCTCCGTAGCCATAATTGGACGTGCCGGTGGCGGCTCCCCCCTCTCGGTGTCAGAGAGGGGTTCGGGGTACGTGGTGGCCAAGTGGGAGAGGTATGCGGTAGTCGGCACATACTTCTCCCCCAATAGAACCGTCGCGGAGCTGGAAGGATATCTAGACCTCCTGGCCGCGGCGGTGAGAAGGCAGGCGCCACGTCAGGTCCTCCTCATGGGGGACCTGAACGCCAAGGCCCAGGCCTGGGGCAACCCCTCCACTGACACTCGCGGGGAGATTGTCAGGGAGTGGGCGGTTGCCGCAGGGCTGACCCTGCTCAACAGAGGGTCAGTCCACACGTGCGTGCGACACAACGGGGGGTCCGTGGTGGACGTTTCGTTCGCCACCCCGGAAGTCGCAGCACGTGTCCAGGCCTGGAGAGTGGTGGCGGAGGTGGCGACTCTCTCGGACCACAACTACATACGGTTCGAGATCGCCACCTCCCACCAAGGAGGGACTCGGCGCGTGGATGGGGCACTCTTCCCGCGCTGGGCAATTGGTCGCCTCGATGCCGAGTTGGCTGAAGAGGCGGCTATGGTGCAGTCGTGGGTTGCCGGCCCCATGCACCCGGAGGTGGCCGTCGCGGCGAGCCGGTTCCGGGAGGCGGTGACGGCCGTCTGCGACGCTGCCATGCCGAGGTCCCGACGCCACCCCGAGCGCCGCCAAGTTTACTGGTGGTGCTCGGAGATTGAGGATCTCCGAGCGCGATGCTCGGAGACGCGGCGCCTCTACTACCACTGCAGGAGGCGCCGCCACGGCCGGACGGACGACCAGCTGCCGGCGGAGCAGCTGGCGGCCGAGCAGCTCCTGTATGGTGATATGAAGAATGCCAAACAGGAGCTGAAGATGGCCATCGGCCGGGCTAAGGCCCTAGGCTGGAGCGAACAGCTGGAGGGCCTCGACAGGGACCCATGGGGGCGCCCGTATAAGTCTGCCCGGAATAAGTTCCGGGGCAGAGCGCCCCCTGTCGCGGAGTCCCTGGAGCCAGAGCTCCTGGAGAGGGTGCTGGGGGGGCTATTCCCCGACAGCGACCCCCACTACACCCCTCCACCGATGGCCACCCCGTCCTTCCAGGAGGAGGAGGACCTGGCCTCCATTCCGCCTATTTCAGAGGTGGAAATGGAGGTAGCAGTCTCTCGCCTGAGTGGCAAAAGGACTGCCCCGGGACCAGACGGGATTCCCGGGCGGGTCCTGAGGATCGCCCTTAGGGAGATGGGCGGTCAGCTTCGGGAACTATTCGACGCGTGCCTCACGTCGGGTCAGTTCCCGAAGCTCTGGAAGGACGGGCGATTGTGCCTGTTGCGGAAGGAAGGGCGAGACGCCGACTCGCCCGCCGCATACAGGCCAATCGTGCTGCTGGATGACACGGCGAAGCTACTGGAGAGAATAGTGGCTTCCCGTGTCATCCAGCACCTGAGGGGAACTGGGCCTGACCTTTCAGAGGCCCAGTTCGGATTCAGGGCAGGGCGGTCGACGATAGACGCCCTGCTCTGGATCAAGGGGTGGACGCAGGACGCGGTCGGCGGGGGGGAAAAGGCGTTGGCTGTCTCGCTAGACATTGCCAACGCCTTCAACAGCCTACCGCACGGGACAATACGGGAGGCGCTCCGCTATCACGGAGTGCCCCTGTATCTGCGTGGGCTGTTGGCCGACTACCTCCGGGACCGCGAGGTCCTGGTGGAGGGACGCGACGGTCTGAGGGGACGTCGCGTGTCCTGCGGGGTTCCACAGGGGTCGGTGTTGGGACCGCTCCTGTGGAACATTGGCTACGACTGGGTGCTCCGCGGCACGTTTCCCGCAAGTATGCGGGTTGCGTGCTACGCGGATGACACGCTAGTCGTAGTCAAGGGGAGGGACCTCGGGGAGACGGTGCGGCGGGCCACGGTGGCAACAACACTCGTGGTCGGCCGCATACGTGCCCTGGGGCTGGAGGTTGCCCTCTCCAAGACCGAGGCCCTAATGTTCCATGGGCCTCGGGGGGGACCCCCTCCAGGAACGAGGATAGACCTGGACGGGGTCCTGGTCCGGGTTGGGACCCAGATGAGGTACCTGGGTCTCATCCTGGACGGGCGGTGGACTTTTGGGGCCCACTTCACTCAACTGGCCCCAAGAGTCGTAGGCGCCGCAGCCGCCCTTGGGAGGCTGCTGCCCAACGTGGGCGGCCCGAGCGCCACATGTCGTCGCCTGTACTCCGGAGTGATCCGGAGTATGGCCTTGTACGGGGCACCTGTCTGGGTGGACGCCCTCGGTCGCGCCAATAAGGCCCTGCTGCGTCGTCTGCAGCGGGTCATCGCGACGAGGGCGATACGCGGGTACCGGACGGTGTCCTGGACGGCGGGATGCGTGTTGGCCGGTGATCCCCCCTGGGAGCTCCAAGCGGAGATCCTCGCCGAAGTGTACCACTTCGTGGCGGCGAGGAGATCCCGCGGGGAGCCTCCAGCGTGGGAGGAGGTCACGCGCATGCGACGGCAGGCGCGGGCCGCCCTGTTGCGGCGGTGGACGGAGGACCTGGCTCCACCGGTCCCTGGACAGAGGACGGTGGATGCCATTCGCCCGGTCCTTCGGAGGTGGGTAGGGCGGCGATTCGGGTCGCTCACCTTCCGATTGGTGCAGGTGCTTTCCGGGCATGGATGCTTCGGAAAGTACCTGCATCACATCGCAAGACGTGAGGCGACCCCCGCCTGTCACGAGTGTGGAGCGCCAGAAGACACGGCGCTCCACACGCTGGAGGAGTGCGCCGCGTGGAGTCCCATGCGGCGCGCCCTCACAGCGGTCATAGGCGCAGATCTGTCGCTGCCGAGCGTGGTTAACGCTATGCTCGGCAGCGACGGATCGTGGCAGGCGGTGGTCTCTTTCTGCGAAGAGGTGATGGCGCAGAAGGAGGCCGCGGAGCGGGTGAGGGAGGACGACGTCCTCGCAGACCCGCTCCGGCGTCGACGAACTGGGGGAAGGAGAAGGCGATTCGGGCGCCTTCTCGCTCTTACCTAGTGCTGTGCGGATCATCGGTGGAGAGTCGGGGGATTCTCCACTGGCTTGCACGATCCCACACGTCTGGGGGATGGCCCTAATGAGCTGGGTCATCCCTCCATTGGCCGGGGCCCGTCACCGGTGACGGGCCAACCGCCGGGGCGAGATGGTGATTGCTAACGCTACCCCATCTCGCCCCGACTAGGCGGCAGACTGCTCATCCCGGGTTTTTAGTGGGTAACCTCACTTACTACCCCCCCGTGGGGGTAGTAAGGCCCCTCAGGCGAGGACTCCCACATAACCACTCTGCTCCCCCCGGAGCCGGGTGGTATCCATAAAGGATTTTCCCGGGTCAAAAAAAAAAAAAAAAAAAAAAAAAAAAAATGGTTGTAGGCCATTTTGCGAATGCCCGCCTGGCTAGCTACCACCCTCAAGTAGAAAATCGGTCGCCAAGCACCTAACGGCGTATTCCTGCAGCCATCCTTGAGAGCCAGTAATTCTAGGTTAGCATGAACAACATCTTCGACCATATCATCACTTACCATCAGGTGAGATAGTGGTCAAAGGATAACCTATCAAGCATAAAAAAAGGTCTTGGAATTTGCACCCTGTACGATAATGTTGTGCAATAACCTATAGGTGCTGGTACTCAGTTAATATAGGTATTATGCCCTCACCATCAAATACCTAAGTTCAGATTTTGCTGACAATATAAACACAATTGACAACAACGACTACGAAAGGTACAAAATATAATGTTTCTAGCGAACAACAGCAAAAATTTCACAAAGAACTTTTAATTATTTCTCAGCTTCACCTTTATTAGTTCTATTAGGAACTTACGTTCTCTCAACGTTATAGCAGCGCAGTAAACGAGTAAAATGTTTGAAATTGTTATAGTTATGTTTTTGCCGTAGCTATTTCCTGATTGAAAATAGTTTCTCCATCGCGCGTTCGTGAATTACATTCTTTTTTTTATGCCTGATAGGTTAGCCTTTAACCACTATCTCACCTGATGGTAAGTGATGATGTGGTCGAAGAAGGTGTTCAGGTTAACCTAGAAGTACTGGTTCTCAAGGACAGCTGCCGGAACACAACCGTTAGGTGCTTGGCGACAGATTTTCTACTTGAGGGTGGTAGCTAGCCAGGCGGGCATTCGCAAAATGCCCTACCACCATGTTATAACGACTGCCATCCTTAGACAACAACCGGGACCGACGGCTTAACGTGCCCTCCTAAGCACGGAAATGTTCAGTAGTAATGTCACTAGCGTTCACCCATCCAACTCATGACCGCGCACGACGTTGCTTAACTTTGCTGATCGGTTGAGAACAGCTAAGTTAACTTCGCTACGAGTGCTTCAAAATTCATTCCGACTTGTTGTAAAGGGAATGTGTGATATACACACATTTATAAAGAAAACTGTAAGACCTACCAAGAATTCAACAATGACGTTTCTATTACGCCAGGAAATTCTCATCCATAGCCAAAATTAGGCTAGTGCTGAGTAATTCGAGAAAACTTCAAATGTACTACTACAATGATTTAATAGAATATTAATAACAGTGTAATTTTTGCACTAGCGTCTGCTAAAAATAAGCTTACATAATTACAAAGAAAGGAAAAGCCCGCTCGTGGATTGGCAGATTGTTATACAAGGATCGGAGAGAATCAATTCCCATACGAAGTATTTTGGACTCGGCTATAGTCCGACTAAGAATTGATGACATAAACCCGTGTTAAACACTCTATTTAAAATTTTTTATTTAAGGAAAATAAAAAATAGAATTTTTTAACCTAACGGTGTGTTCCGGCAGCTGTCCTTGAGAGCCAGTAATACTAGGTTAGCCTGAACAACATCTTCGACCACATCATCACTTACCATCAGGTGATATAGTGGACAAAGGCTATAACCTATCAAGCAAAAAAATAAAAAAAAATAAGATTTTAAGTTATTATAAATTTAATTATTAATATTATTATTGATAATAAGATTTATATGTCACGATTTCTATTTTTTCGTCTGATCAATGCTTTAGATTGGTGCGATGGTGATTTTCTCGATTGGTACCTAGAACCTACCGAATTATTTTACAGCTTTTAGTAAATTATTCATTTGTAATAAAACTGTTTAACTTAAAAATGTTTTTACTAATGTTTTATTTTGATTTGAATATATTTTGTTTTGTAGTATTTAGTTTTCTATTCTGTTCATTTAGTATCAAATTATTACAAGGTTTCTTTCCCAAAATTTTTTTGCAATCTAGCTCCTTAATACATAATCCTTCCAAAGACTACTCGACTCAGATGCTAGTCGTTCATCAAACAATTTCGAGCCTTAATACACAACTGTGTGGCCTACAGTGCTGTCTTGCTTTTTGTAGACAGTGGAATCTTGTGTCAAAATTATGAGCAACATCCTTCTTCCAGTAGTCCAATAATATAACTATTTTGAAAACTGCATGGGCATAGGATGAATAATGTGTATCTAGAATATATTTAATTATATATATTGAACGCTGTAGTGGCGGCCATCTTGTTATAACAATACTTCTGAATGTATTTATTTATATCGTCATCAAAACTATAGGTATGTGCAAATATCAGACCAATTTATCAGCAGGAAGTGAGTAAAATTCCAATTACAAATAAGTAACAAACAGGGCAAGCTCAATAAAACCGTTTCGTAAAATAAAACGGTTTAGTAATAGTACATTATGATATAAGTGCGGTAAATAGAAAATTACTGCCGAGGCGATATTGCTATCCCGAGCCGTAGACGAGGGCTACAAGAACGCAGTCTGTAATTATCAAAGCGCACGTATGTCATACGACGTTTTTCAACACACTTGCGAGGAGTAAATATGATAAGAAGAATAAAAATTTCGATACGAAAATATTTACTTTATCTTTTTGATAGCAATAATAATCTGATTAAGAAGATTTATAATTAAAGTTCTACTTCAGTAGGTGTAAAACTCTTTGGTTTGTTTTTATATGAAAAACAAATGAAACAAGCTACAATCTCCTTGGTTAGAAGTGTGAAAACGTTGTTTTTTTTTCTACTTACAACACAAGTGCGGTTAAGTAGAAAAGAAGCACGAGTGCGTAATAAAGACTACAATATGACACTAGAATCGGTGCAATTAAGGCCTGTTACGAGCTAGTGCGTGGAAAAATAATATTTAAATTAAAAGCCAGCCAAGTGTGAGTTGGACTATCACATCGAGGGTTTCGTTCCAACGCAGAATGTACCAAAAAATCTAAATCGTGATCATTAGTTATCCCCGTGAGGTGCCAGGCTAGAATGTTACCCCCCCATCTCAACCCGTGGGTGTCGTAAGAGGCAAATAAAGGACCAGAAGGTGGGCTGAAATCTCATACTGCGATCCCCAAGCCGCCTGCCAAGCGTGGGGATTATGGCAAAGCCTCCCATATTGTGTTCAGCAGTAGACTTTCCGGCTGATACAGTACAGTACAGATCCTAAGTAGGTAGGAGTCCGACCTGCACTTGGCCAGTTTTTAGTATTTGCTATACGTTAGATATTTGACTATAATCACATCAGATTTCAATTAGAAAAAAGTTAATATATTAAAAAAAACACGCTTATTGTATGAGAACCCTTTTTATTTTTCAAATTTTATTGTTAGTTTGATTCGTTATGCAATCCGCCATACTAACATATGTTAGTATGGCGGATACCTACTGTGAAATTTTCAACTGCTTATTACTTATTGCTCGAAAGATAAAGTTTTGTAATGGTAGGACGGAAAAACGGACAGCTGAGGCTTAGTAATATAAGTATAAGTATATAAATAGGCTCCCGTTTTCAAGTACGGAACCCTGAAAATCTCTCGGTCCACTGTTAAAGAAAGTCGCGAACCACTGATGTCTGATATCGAAAGCACTTTGAATAAAGTCTCAGATTGGGATCTAGACTACTTAGTCCATTTCAAACCAAGCAAGGCTACCACTGCCTTGAAAGTTTCTGCAAATAGGTTGCTAACATTTTATCCAGAAGATGCATTTGAACCGTATTTGACGGAAGCTGCTATAATAGCATGTATTGCAGCTGCTTCCGTGAACTACGGTTGGTGGAACCGTTGGCGGCACAATATTTCATGAAGAAATCGCAAGTATCGCAACAAACAAAAATAAAATCAGTCTGCCCGCACTGCTCGAACCGCTTGGACTTGGGATCTGTGCCATTTGTTAAACCTAAGTTTTGTGCATCTATTATACAATTTTTTTTTACTGTTCACGTTTAACCTCTAGTCCTAAATTATTTATACTCGAGTAAAAAAATAATGAAAATTTATCTTATTTTTATTTATTAAAAAGAATACCGTACTTTTTTGTGTGTGATGATTAAAATTTAGACACGCATTGTTATTCCTTTTAGGAGGTGCCTACACTTCTTTTGACTTGTAATATATTACATTTATTTAGATATTCTTGGGGTAATTTACAATGAAGCGGGACCCCATTTTCCATTCCCTTAACAGACTTTCCGACACGGCGAACTACGGACAAGGTATTTAAATCAAATATAGAAGCGTGACAAAAAAATTATACCTTGATGATATCCTACTTTATCTTTATTTAAAAACTAGCTGTACCTTCGACTACCTAAGTAATTGCCGTACCTGCAGACTAAATATTCATATTTGAGCACTGTTTATCTCATATTAAGCAATGCTGGGGAATAAGGATGTCAAGCTGCCCCTGGAGTGACGAGCTGCCCGTGGGGTGCCAGGCTGCCTGTGGGGTTCCGGGCTGCCTGTGGGGTACCGGGCTGTCCGTGGGATCACTCGTTACTATTGTACTTATTGTGTTACTAAATTACAACTAAGTGTACGTTTTGACTTTCATCCCATTTCCCGAGGGAATCGTGCTGAATTTCGGAATAAAATGTATACAATGTCCTTTTTCGTAGTATGCACTCAAATCGTGCTAAGTTTCATCGACATTCATTCAGTAGTAAAGGCGTAATTCGCGGCTATAATACAGACAGACAGACGTACATCCAAAATAAGTACAGTTTTGGCCTCAGTATATCAGCTACAGAGTGCTCTAAAAAATATTTTCAAAATATCTGAAATGTACAGAATTGGACCTGTTACAGTTTTATTATAAGTAAAGATATGTTAGTATATCGTGCCAGGAAACACCCCTTGCCTTCTCAAACAGTACAGTATTAACAGTATTGGGGTCCTTGGTGTCAACATTTCCAGTGACATCCAGTTATATCCGAGATACCTTCCTCACACCGTGGAGGATTTACTGAAATAGACGTCAAAATAGATTATCGGTCTGAAATAGATTATTGTCCCGCAAAGTTAAATACGAATGAACCTGCATATTATCTCACACACTCTCTGAGCATTTATAACGCTCTCAACTTTCAATAGAGGCATGTTGTAAAAAAATACCCTGTGTTTAGTAATAAAACCTGTCCGGATACATTTTCCGTGTCACGAATTCGAATGAATGTGTCAATCCGAACATATCCCTCGTATACAACTCGCATACTCGTATAATTCAATTGGCCGCTTTAACTCACAATTAGAGCAACGCGCGATGTGTGTGAAAGGATTAGGCTATTGATAGCCCGCGTGATTTGAAACAGCTTGTCCGGATTGATTGAATTCAAATTGAAACGAATCCATCTGTACTGTTTGTTGCATAAAATGCAGCGGTTTTTTGGAATGTTTTAGGTTTCTCTTCAAACAGACTTATAAAAGTAAAGTAAGTGATAAAATATCGTTCCTTTTAGAAGTTTTATCTGTAACGATAAACTTATGATAAAGTAAAAGAAGGGAAGAACCAGTCGAACTCGCAGACCAAAGAATCCGTAACAATATAAATAAAATTATTATTATTTCACAATGACGCATGCTCCGCGGATAACATTACAAAATGTTTGAGGTTCTCGTAGCAAAGTTTGCTTAGCCGTTCTTAACCGATCAGCAAAGTTAAGTAACGTCCGCCACGGTCATGACTTAGACGGGTCACCGCTAATAACATTACTACAAAGCGCTTCCATGCATCGGAGGGCACGTTAAGCCGTCGGTTCCTGTTGTCATCTTAGGATGGCAGTCATTATAGCATGATGGTAGGGCATTTTGCGAGTGCCCGCCTAGATAGCTACCACCCTCAAGTAGAAAACCTGTCGCCAAGCACCTAACGGTGTGTTCCGGCAGCTATCCATGAGAGCCAGTAATTCTAGGTAAGCCTGAACAACATCTCCGACCACATCATCACCTACAACCAGGTGAGATAGTGGTCAAAGACTAACCTAAAAATGAAAAATTATTGCCAGATATGACTTTAATTTTTCTTTTTGTTATAATTTTGTAAACTTTACTTTTCGAATTAGAAAACGGTAGCCAATTACAAAACCTACGCTGTCTGAAAATACAACCAAAGTATATCGGACGGGTAGATGGACGGACATCTACCCGTATACTGCAGTTATATTTTTGAACCGTATGAAATTTTTACAGAATGTGTCTTATTTATAAAGTTTTAGCTTAGGGTTTAACGGTAACTCTCTTGGGAATGCTTTCGTTGGTAGAATATACTCGCCAACAACTCTTTAGAAAATAGGCAGTAAGGACGGATAATGACATAAGCATAGTAATAAAGTTTTCTTCTTTCAGTTTTTTCTCTTCTGGAATCACAAATTAAACAGAAAAATATTTAATATCCAAGCCATTTATGAAAAAATATAGTGCGAAAAGCACCTAGAGAAAGTCCCAAAATCATAATATCATATTAAACCAATGAAATAAATTAACAAAGCAAAATCTTAACAATTTACTTTCATCTTTTCATTAAGAGTTGCGCAGACCCGTCGTCGTCGTCAGCGATTTCTTCAAATTGGGCACTGGCAGGAGTCCAGGCGATTAACAACTTGTGCAAGCTGTTTAATTTCATGCCTGGTTGCTCGGTACTACCCTGCTCTATCCAACAAAAAGGTGAGTGCTTGTAAGGAGTATCTTTTTGTTTTGTAACTGTAGTTATTTGGACAAAAATGACACAGAACTGTATCTTACAGCTACATCGTCACGTAGTAGTTATTACTGTGGTAATTATCTACATAAGTTTTTAAATTGTTTTTATTTTGATACATATGTACATAGACATTTATTTTTCTAGCAACAATCCCGAGGTATGACGTAATACTGTCAAATAAAAGTAATTTATTACAAAATTACAAATTGACGAGACAAAAAAATATAAGCATGTGCGGGATTCGAACCCGCATCAATCCATCCCTATAGCTGGGGTATGCTCTGACCGACTGAGCTAACATGACTGATAACATGACCGAAATATGACTCTACTAATTCTAGCTCTCGTTCTTCAACCATCGTATGGGGATAGTTGAAGTATGATGTTGATGGACGCGGGTTCAAATCCCGCACAGGTCTGTAACTTGTTCTCTCCTAAATTTGTAATTCTGTACTGTAATTCGCAGACCAGGCGTTATTGCAAATGTAACAATATTAAAAATAATGTTATTTGTAATGCAAAGCTGCGAAATTGTTATTCGGCGCGAGTGCTTTTATTGAAACCTGAGGAGGTGAAGAATTACAGGATTATATACATTATATACAATCCTAAGCGTACACAAAGGTTTCAAAGGTACGAGACGGAAAATAACTTTACTGCTGAGCAAAACACACAATGTAACCTCACTCCAGCGACGACATTGCTAGGTGCAAGAAAAACAACTTAAATTGTAAAATAGTGGTAATTTGTATTTAAAAAAAAATAACAATAATTGGTATTATTGAAAACAAATTTACTATTGTGGTTTTTCTTTTCTATGTATATATAGGTTCGAAATTTAATAACTTTTTCACGCTAACGGATAAAATGCACTTTTCAGGGCAGATTTTGAAGAATAAACATCTTCCGAGCCTGTGAAGTAAAAAAGGTCTTGCAGCATCACTCGCGTTGAATATTCACTGGCCTCCCCAAACACAGGAATGACATTATGAGCAGTTTCTGTTGCGTTAGTCCCACGGCGGACGGAACTCGTATTCGTGTTATGAAAGGTGCGGAGTGCAGTTCGTCGCTTGTGATGATATAAATCTGCTATAGGCAGAGGTTATCGTTTCACATCAGGCAAGCCTCATGCACGTTCAGACACATCACCTAGAAAAATAAAATATTATGGAGCATTTAAAAACAATTGAAAGTCGAACATGTTTGTCGTCGAGTCGAGCGGGGTCATGCATGTTAAATGTAGAATGTTATATGTGTTCGCTTGAAGAAACTTTCACTGTGAAATCTGACACTAAGCTGGTTTAATTTTTAAACAATGGTCAGAGCGTTAAAATGGCAACTTCATATTTGAACCTCTATTACAGCGATTAGTTATACAAAGCTTTCAGAGCATCAACGTATCGTCGGATATAACAATATTTACATATTGCAGGTAGCTACAATAGCGATGTTTTACCTGCAATTAAAACATTTATTAAACATACTTGCCTAATTCGAAACCTAATTATACATGAGAGTAGCGTACTTGACTTCCGCTCCGTACTTGCCGTGCTGTGATTGGTCTACCCAATCTCCTCGCCCAATCAGCGCTGACTCCGCCCCTTCCGCCCGCCATAATGTCCGCCATCACCCCAGGTAGTGCGCCGAGCGCAACATGGCTTCATTGGTTTTCTCATGTTATGCCACCAGGCAGGTGTAGAAAGTATTAGGTTTCGAATTAGGCAAGTATGTTTAATAAATGTTTTAATTGCAGGTAAAACATCGCTATTAAACTACTGTGCCGTCATTCGAAACCTAATTATACATGAGAGATGTGTTTGTTATCGCCTGGTGGTGATGGTGACGCCAATGTGATATATTTATAATAGTTATTTTAATAGAATAATAACAATGAAAGTATGTTATAGCATAATATATGTTTATTTATCTCAGAATACATTGAAATGAGGAAATAGTTATACAATATAATCAGAACTGAATCAACAGTTGTTTACAAATTAGTCGTCTTGCTGTGATAGATAGATATAATATGTAATTGTTATGTCAATGATTTATAGGTTCAAACAAAGTTGCGATTGCACAAGGTTGTTTACTGGAGGGTAGGATTTCCTTGCGGTAAAACTTTTTAAAAGTGTTAGCCGATTTCCAGTTACCTCGTGCCAGTATGTCATCGAGTTGAAAGTTTTCAACCCAATTTCTTGAGGCGACGGCTGATCTGAAGCTGCCAGGAGTCCCATCAATGTTTGCCTCTTTTAAAATTTTCTTGACCCAGTTTGCGATCATGACCCTCGTAGCTGATCTAGGTTTACCATAAGTACTGATAAAGAGGTTGTCTGATTTGGCCATTTCTCTTCTTTGATGCGACAATTGTATCAGTTTAGTGACCCAGAACACTGGATCTAAATTAAGATTGTTTTTGTTAGGAAGGAGCTTCCAACCAGATTGCTGTTGGTTGGCTGTATCCGTTTTAGAGCCATACGATGGCCAAAGAATTATGCTGTCTTGTGACATTTTGCAATATTCCGGAGATATTTTCAGAAGCGTCAAATCGTGTATACGTCTTCCCGAACACAAAAGCAGGATAGCTGCTGTGTGCCCTGAAGTTTCATAGAGATTCATGTTCTCAGGGATTTTTTGACTCAGATGATGAGTTAAGGTATCGATGTTCCAGATTGGTGGCGGGTTCTGCCTTGGTTTAGCTAATGAGATTGATTTCAGAACTTGTTTAACAAGTGTATGTGAACTCAGTTTATTGTGATCATTTGGGTCAGAAAAAGTAGATACCACGGATTTGTGTACTAAAATAGTGTTCAAAGATAGCCTTTCTTTTTGATGAAGATCAGCTAAAAATCTTGCAAGTTGAGAGCCGTTAGGCTTACGTTGGTTGACTGAGTTTCTTACGCACCAAGAGAGCCACCTTTTCCACGCAGGTCTATATGTATTTAAAGTAGATGGTCTCCAGGCGGTAGATAAAAGACTTTTCTGTTCTTCATTCCAATCTGTTAGACTGTGATCCCACCCCCACATCTCCAAACTTCCAGTGTCATTTCTGTCGCTCTCGGTGGTGTACGTCCGGTCGTCACATCTACTAGTACCTCCGATAGGTTCCGGATCGTGAACGGAGGCTCTAGCGCTCTGCTCTTCAGATCCGGTCTCCAGTACACTTTTTCCCATCGTGGTACGATCATCAAATAAATTCCTGTTGATGTGTTCAACTGAGCCAGTACTCTTGGTATGAGGTGTGGCGGTGGAAACACCCAGGCCAGTCTGAAGTTCCAAGTCAGCCCGAGGGCGTCGTAACTGTGAGCTTGGGAGTCCGACCTGTCGATTGTACAGTAATTTGGGACTACATGCGCTTGGCGAGAGGCAAATAGATCGATTTCTGGTGTGCCCCACTTTGCAAATATTTTTTCTGTTACCTTTGTTATAAGGTGCCATTCTGGATGTGATTTCTGGCGAGATAAATGGTCGGCATTCGTGTTGTAAATGCCTGGTAGATGATGAATCGTCATGTAGATGTTGTACTTGTCTAGGATGTCGAATACTTCCGAGGTCAAGTCCGTCAATGCTTGTGATTTTGTGCCGCCTTCGTTGCGAAGGTATGAAACTACTGTCCTGTTGTCGCATTGAATTAGCAGTGAACTTGATTTGAGGGAGTGACATTGATATTTTAGGATTTTTAATATGGCAATCATTTCCTTCTGGTTGCAATGGAGGTTTTGTTCTGTTGGAAGCCAGGTACCTTGTATATCTTGGTTGTTCAATTTGCCACCCCATCCGATATCGCTTGCATCGGTGGTGAGGTAATGCGATGGTTGTGGATTGTGTATGCAAGAACTGATTTTGTAATTCTGTACCCACCATTTCAGTTCCTGTAATGACTTCTGGTCTAGCGTATAAGCTGGAGCTCGCGACTTTATTAAAGCATTTGCTTGTGTCTGTAGTGCCCGAAAGTTCAATCGACCTCTTAGAACAACAAAGCTTGCAAAGTTTAGTGTTCCAATGAGTTTCTGAAATTCTTTCAGATTTGTTGACTTTGTGGCCAATCTGGCCTTCAGTTGGTTTTTGAGTCGGACCAGTGACCTCGTTGGCAAGCTTTTTGTGTTTTGCCGCGTATCCCAATTTACGCCTAGGAATTCTATTTTCTGTGTGGGTTTTAGAACAGACTTTTCTTTGTTTACTTTCCAGCCGAGGTACTCGAATAGGTTGACGGCTATTGCAATGTGGCTTTGCAGTATCAGTGGGTTCTGATGGGCTAGGAGGTAATCGTCCAGATATACGATTATTCGCAAGCCCCGTTCTCGAAGTATCTGGGCTATCCAGTTGCTTAGAGAGGCAAATGTTTTTGGAGCCGAACTGAGACCGAATGGTAAGCAGGTCATTTCGTACAGAAGGTCGTTGTAAATAAGCCGAAGAAAACATCGTTGGCTTGATGCGACTGGCAGATGAAAGTAGGCTTGATTCAGATCTATTTTGGCCATCCAGTCTTTTCCTTGAAGAAAGTCTGGTACGCGGTGATGATTTATTAATCGGAATTTGTCGACCGCAACGTACTTGTTCAGATTTTTTAAATTGAATATTGGTCTCATCGTGCCGTCGCTTTTTGGTCTGAGAAACATTGATGACACAAAGCTCGGAGACAGCCTTGCAATTTTTATGACACCTTGAGTGTGCATTTTGTGAAGTGCTTTCGACATCTCTGGCGAATAAGGAATTTGGTTGCTGTGTTTGCTTGGTAAAATCAATGGGGGCTTCTTTTTGAATGGTATACGGTAGCCACTTATGATGTTTAGAATGTAGGGCGGTGCCCCGAGCATTCTCCAATGGTTGTAATACATCAGGAGCTGACCGGCACGGAAGGGCCTTGAGTCAGAATCTTTTGTTACTATTATTTCCTCTCCTATCCCGATGGGATGAGGGGGAATTACGCCTCTTGTAGGGCTGCTCGTCATATCGTCTTTGTTGTTTGCCACCTCTGCCTCGAAACGCATTGTTTAATTGCTTCCTTGCTGCGTTTTGTTTCGGGTGAGGTACAGGCCGAAATTTAGTATGTTGGATTGATGATTGCGATGGTCCGGGAACATTTAAAGGTTCCGGTATGCGTTCCTTTTGCCCTGATGGTGGCCAAAAAATACCTTTGACACCGCCGGCTTTTTGTAGAGTAGTACTGAAGTTTTCACTTTCGAATAGGGAAGTGCATGTAGGTGGAAGTTTTCTAAGTACGTTTTTATAGAACGGGTCTTTCACAGCTGTGAGTATTGACTCGCGCCTATTCTGAACAAGTTCTGCTCTATGGCCACATACAATTTGAAATATATCATCAGTTACTTTTGAATATTCACCCTTAGAAAATATTTCGTTTAGTTTAAGACCAATTTCCACTGTATTCAAATTACTTTGATGTATACCATCTAAAAAACCTTTCAAATCTGTTTGCAGGGCTTCTTTTTGTTTAAGCAAAGCATATGTCAACCCTGCAAAAGCATTTTCCATTCGTGCTGTGAACTTTGAGTTGTCGTAGCTCTTGACTTCTTCATTGGAATCAAGACTTGTGAATCCTGGCGAATGGATATAGTGTTTCTGAGTTTCAGAGTAGCGGACACTATTCCAGTCGGATTTCTCAAAGTGTTGTAATTGTTTGAGCTGTTCTAAATAAGCCGCAGGGGCCTTAGGAATTGCAGGTTCCCGTAATTTTGTCTTAACAGATAAGCTGAACTGTTGGTCATTTAATGGCTCGGTGTTTTTCGCTGGCGATGTTACGTAGGACTCATCGTCATATAGTTCCCCACACATGTTTGGGTCTGCGCATATGCTAATATGGTCATCATCGCAAAACGAATCGGTTAGACGGTTACTTTGATTATTATCGTTTAACCGAGATTTAATTTGAGTTATTTCGGAAAACAATAAGTCAAACTTACGGTTTCTCTTCCTCTTGTGCTTGTTTTTCTTACGTCTCTTGACGTCACTTTTGCCTGACGACGAGCTGGAGCTCGATGAAGAATCGGAACTTGATTCCGAGCTGGAGGATTGGTAGATTTTCCTCTTTTTTCCTTTTTGTTCTTTTCTCGTACTTCCTGTAGCATCCATCGTTGGGGCTAGACCAATAGTATTATTATCCATATTCTAAAATGAACAGAAACACGTTATGAAGACAGTTTAAAATGTTTAAATGTCTAAAGCCAACGGAAAATACCGTTGAGATTTAAAAATTCTTGAAGAAAACGAACGGTAGCACCGTTAAAACAAAATCAGAAAGTAAAATACCACGTGGACTTACCAGGTATTGCCACTTTATATCTGAATATTAATTAGCACGACGTGGTCGATTAGTAGTAATTCCTTACTTACGACCGCTCCGGATGAAAATCCAAACGCCAATGAAGCCATGTTGCGCTCGGCGCACTACCTGGGGTGATGGCGGACATTATGGCGGGCGGAAGGGGCGGAGTCAGCGCTGATTGGGCGAGGAGATTGGGTAGACCAATCACAGCACGGCAAGTACGGAGCGGAAGTCAAGTACGCTACTCTCATGTATAATTAGGTTTCGAATGACGGCACAGTAGTTTAATACATATATCACCAATATAAATTAAGAAAATCTTTTTGACGTTATTATTTATTATTAACAAAGTATAATCGCCTTAAAGTTTTACCAAACATTTGCTTCAGTGTGCCGTCATGATAGTAATAAAATAAAATTGAAATTATTGTCACCGCTTGCATTGTTCAGGTCTATTTTCACTGAAAATTTTCAATTGTACTTACAGTTTTATGTGTAGCTGTTTTGCAATTATTGTAATTATTAAGAAAATCTACGAAGTGTGATCGCTCATATTCATCCTCATTTGCTATACCTATCTCGGCGAACACCAGCCCGAGCATAGGGGTGCACTGAAAAACAGCGTCGCGAGTGCATGAAAATGTCACGCGGCTTATGCTGAGTGTAACCCATTTGCCCGCAATATTTACGAATCACATCATTATAAATTTTAATCTTATTCTGTTTATATATGTTATTTGTGTGGCAATAAATAAAAATAGTAAACTTTGGCCACCCATTTTTACTCCTTAAATGAATATTTACAGGACAAAATTATATGTTTATTTATAATTATAAGTATTTTCCATGTGCATTATATTTTAAAACAAGTATTTAGTGGTTGTGTCTATTGTGACTGGGCACACGGATATTATAGTAGGAAAATAAATATTTTTCACAAGGGTAGTTTTGTTAAATTTAATTTCATATAACCATTAAAGATTTGGCCTACGAGTAAGGTGCGACATAAGATGAACATACATCAACAGTAGGCTCCGCTTCATGTGAATTGCACAGGATAAAAGTATTTACGTGACCACCGCGTTAGCCCAATAAAGGCAAATTAAATGCTAGAATGCACATAGCGCTTTCTATACAAACGTAGTTTCATAATATTTTATATACCTACCAAGGGTTCAAACTCTGCGACATTTTGTGTGCGTATCTCTGAGTCAAGTGTATATAATTCTGGTTTTCCAGTTTTTCGATTTTTCTTATATTTTACCCTTAAATGTGAATATGAGGATTATTTCAACAAAACGATTATGTCAAATATTATGAAAAAACTTGTATTATGGAAAACTGGCAAACCAGAAGCATTAGGCCCGAAAAACAAAACGGTAAAAGATGTGGGTGCGATTTAATGTAAAACATAAATGTTTTCTTTATGTTTTGAGTAAAATCGAATATATTAAAGTATAGGTTACAAAATCACTTTTATGTAACATATATTATTAATATTATATTAAATTATTGGTTTACCGATTGGTTTTTTTTAACATTTATTTTATTCGTACAGTGCTGAACGCATTGACTATGTCTACTAAGTGAGTATGCGGTCAAGTACTTGTTTCTTTTTATATTTTGTATTAACAAGTGTTCTATTTTCGTTCTGTTTCTATAGTCTTTGCTATTCAGGTGCTAAATATTACTATATTTGACATTTATTTACTCACACAACTTATGGACCGCTTTTCATTATGAAAAAGACCGAAGATACGATTAACGACAAACCTACTATGGCTGTAGAAAAAGTTACCTACCACATTTACTTTGTTTTTTTTTGCTCCCATATCTGGAAGGCTTATCCTATGGCTTAAATAAAGTTAAAAGCAATTCCTCAATTACATGCGAATATTTTAATGACAACCAAAAAGGGTATTGTTGACACAGAGAGATTTAAAATGGATAACTCAATGTTTGTTTTTTACCCAAAGATATAATTATATCTTTGGGTAAAAAAAAAAACTACTTAGCTCCCCAAAAGTAGATATTTTCAAATCGTTCTTTACACATTATCCAGAACGATGTCCCGATATATATTATAACATATTTAACACCGTTATAATGGAATTCCATCCGTATTAAATAAACCTGTAATCAATATCAACAGTTCATCAGATTAATAATAACTAGAAATTGGCATATTAACGTAAAATATCAAAAATTTAGCTACTACGTATGGTTGGTTCTCCACCGATCTAAATTATAGTGTTCATCTCGTCCCACTTTGTCATTACATGATGAATTATTGAGCCGTATTGACGGAGGTCCCGGCTGTATATAATCCGCGTTGAATTCGGATCGCTACATAGACCTCATCGTATGAAATAGGTATAGAGTCCAGATAGATCGAGATAAACTACGTAATTGGGTTTTGCGGCCTTGGTGAATCTTTGAGGATAAGAAACTGATGATACGTGATAATGCTTTGTTTAGTGAACCGATACCAACCGAATAATTATAGCCAATATATTTAGACAGTTCCAAAGTAACTACTTTATTGGAGAAGTTGATGTTAGATTAACTTAGTACCAGGGCAACAGAAAATTAATATAATGAAATTTATTTAATATTTAACATTATTTATCTGTGATCTCAAATGGACAAAGGTTGAACTCCTAAAGCAATAGTAGGTCTAGGTATTGTTCTTTATCGATGATATTAAATAAATAGCGCTCTAGAATAAGATTATCTGTCGAATTTATAATGTAACATTAATTATAGGAGATGTTATGAATGTTTCAAGAAATTACGAATACAATAAATATTTCACATCGACAACAAGACGTGCAGATGGCACGAGCTTTGTCTAGAAGTACGCACGGCGGTCGATAATATCTTATCCAACACATTTATAATAACTAGCAAAACGTAAACTTTTGGTTAACTAACAAGAACTGGCAAATGGCGAGTCAGGCTCTAGGCGCCTGACTGGGGATTCAAAGTACGAAATAGCTGGTGGGTGGCTAGCTACCAACCTCAAGTAGAAAATCTGTCACCAAGCACCTAATAGTGTGTTTCAGAAGCTGTCCTTAAGAGCCAAGGCCTAGTCCGTTTGCCATCCTCAACCACGTTATCACTTACCAAGTGAACAGGCGAGACTGTGGTTGAGGGCAAGCCCATAAGATGGAAAATAACCTGTACATACTTGAGGCAGCGCCAAATCGTATCTTACCAAACTATTAAAACATGCATTGCTGTATCGCTTATAGATTTAGAGTTCATTCTCTTTTTAGTCTGACTGCTAACGTCAGTACAGTTCAGTGGAACAGTTAGAGCATTCGGATCGCCAAAATCTAGTACAAATGTATAGATACACAGATCTTTACACATAGCTAACAAGTGTTTCTCTCTATGGGCGGAGATTACTTGTGGTTTTGTCCAGCAACTATCAATAAAAATGAATATCTCAGTAGCTAAATAAATTAAACATTACATTTTTAATATACCTGTAACGCTTGTCCGCAATCGTATAATATTTCTGAGAGAAGCTGGTGGGCAAAGAACTCAAAAATGAATTACTATAGATAACATGCAAATGAAACTGAGTTAAAGCTGGATAATCCACGGGATGAATATAAATCGTGTCATCGTTAATTGAAGTCAGACCATTTGCAAGAAGAACCTTGCTGAATAATAAACAGTAAAGAGATCACATGAAGTAGTAAATATTTGCAGATGATCAATCAAGCATAAGTATCAGACAGTACTAGAAGAACTTCTTGTTCAACGTTTTGAATCTCGTACTAAAAGGCAATGCCTACTCTGAGTACACAATTATTCCCTCTCCTTCTTTTTTTCATCGGAAAACAAGACGCACAGTAACACGGCATCCAAACATGGTCGATATTCCGTAAATACGCTCAAAGCATTTTAAATCAAACTGTATAATGCGTGCGGCTGAATTAAGAAACACCCTACCAGCGTCTCTATTTTCCTATAAATATAATTTGGAAGTCTTCAAGTACAGAGTAAACAGGTATTCCTTAGGCAAGTATGTCCCATCGTCAACCGCGTCGTCACTTAACATCAGGTTGAGACTGCGGTCGAATGCTAGTTTATTTAAAATAATAAAAAACGATGCTGTTGTTATCTTGAATCATCACGATCATGGTTGAGAATATGTGGTATGATGTCACAACCACAGTTAAATCTGAGCTAAGCTTCAAAGTAACAGTTTCAGTTTCTCTCAAATGGCTATAGACTAACAGCGATCACAGACTATAAACAACTTCGACGAATAAAAGTGTTGCCATTCCCGTAGCAAACACGCTTCAGCTACCCGCTTGGCGCTTCTGAACATAATTTGTTGTATGAACGTTGAGTAGAACCCGATGCGTTGCAGTCTGTGCTCACGCTCCGACATATATGTATACGGGCCATGCTGGCTTCGCACAAGTATTTCACAAAAATTAAAATACAACATTTTTTGAAAATATTCTATAGTCTATGTTCATCTGGGATAATTCTCATGGTGACAGAATTTTTCAAATACGTCAAATAGTTTTTAGGTTTATTTGTTATATACAAAAATACAACTGTTTACTCTTTATAATATTATTAGTAGATGTATTCACATTCCAAAATTAGTATGCAGTGACTGTTGAAAGTCGTTGGAAAACACCATTTTTACTGTCACAGGGTCTATCTCATAAACATAACTGGTAAAAAGTCTCAGTTTTCGGTATTTTATCTACCATATACCTACTCTATAAGAAACAAATTGTGAAAACTCAGATTTAGAATGTAGTTTTCTTTTTCATTTTGTTTTCACCTAAAGTAGTAGGTATGGACTTTTTATGCCTCCTTGATTTATTTCGCACATCTTTGTTGTATTCCTGTTGTTTTCCAGTGTCGTAAGGGATGCTGTTTGAATAACTATTTGTTAAGTGTGGCCCGTATTGTTTGTATTGCCATTAATCTATTGCGAAAACTGGTACAATGCAAGACAGAGAAGTCATATCTAATGTACTTCATTATTGGTCATACCTTTTGCTGTATGAAATTTATTGCTGTATGGTTTTAATATGATGACATACTACTACTTTTTATTGTCTTGTATTATTATTATTATTATCATTCTTTATTCCGTACATTCAAAACAAAACAATCTTTTGAAAATTTATCGCCTATATTTACATTTAAAACTACGAATAAATAAGAACGTAGGTTTGAAACAACCTCAATCAAGTTTTTCAAGTCAAAGCAGGTGTTTAATTATTAAAAGAAATTTCAAAATATTTTTGCATATCTTTAAGTATATATAATTGAATATACCTATATTTTTTTATTATATTCTCAATTATTGAATTTTATAATAAATATTTTTATGCGTATGAACTGGTTTATCAAATACCGTTGTTTATGGTTTACGCGCGCGAAGTAAGAGATGATTAATAAAGAGAGATTAAGAGATAAAGATCTTTTATGGCCATAACATAACATTCGTTGCAGGCAGGTCAACTTTTACATTATTAAATCTATTCTTAACATCATGAACATATAACACAAATTAAAAACCTCAAGTAACTACTTTCTAATATTGATAATCATGCTGGTTCCTGACACACGAATGACGTTTCCAAGATGTGCATTGACATGAACATTGACAATAATATAAAGAACTAGTAAGGTCACATAAGATAGGGACTGTGGCAAGGCTAATAATAATATACATAAGAATAAACTACTGGTAATAAAATTAATTTTACAATGATAGCTTTTTCATGCATACGATTGCTACGCCTTCTTACTTTTTCTAAGTTTTATTTTAGGTAAACATATTGCACGGTCTACCAGTAACAACAATCATTATGTTGCCCCAGCAAAGTTTCCCCGTTTGGGACAGGTTGCTATATTCTCCACGCTTGGCAGGCGTCTTGAAGATTGCATCGTAATATGGTAGTTCTTCAGAAGGTGTGACGAGTAGACGTCTGTACGAGTAGTAGTTATTATACTTGTAACCACAGTCAATGCAACTTGATCGAAATGGCGAGTTTAGTCAAAAAAATACTTTGATGTTAATATGTGTTTGTTGAATTTAGAAGATAATTTTATACGTGTTAATGGAAATTTCAACCGTGAAGTCTATATTGGAAATTATCGAAATGCTTTTCATATTATCTTGTTAAAATAGCGTTAGCCCTGTCACAATGGAACATACATGTTCAGTCTCGCAAGCGGCGCTTTTCACGCCCCATTTGATGTCGGCACAATAAATCTTTAGTACAAGTTTTGCTTCAACAATCTATTCTTCAATGATTTAGAATTACATTTTAAGATATTACTATAATAATATATTTCATCTCTTGAAGCAATGATGGCCGAGCGGTAATAGCTATGGACTGCCGTGCCGCAGTACCCTGGTTCGATCCCCACCGCCGGCTTGAGCTTCACCGCATGGTGGAAGGGCATTTTGCGATTGGCCGGCTGGCTAGCTACCACCCTCAAGTAGAAAGTCTGTCGCCAAGCACCGAAAGGTGTGTTCCGACAGTAGTCCTTGAGAGCCAGTGATATTACAGGCACAATGAGATTTTTGAAGCAGTGATGGCTCAGTGGCATTGGCTATGGACTGCCGCGCAGCAGGTCCATGGTTCGAATCCCGCCCAGAGCTTGAGCTTCACCGCATGGTGGAAGGGCATTTTGCGAATGCCCGCCAGGCTAGCGACCACCCTCAAGTAGAAAATCTGTCGCCAAGCACCTAACGGTGTGTTCCGGCAGCAGTCCTTGAGAGCCAGAAAAATTACAGGCTAATGAGACCTAAGAACTGGACGTCTCAGTGTGACGGGCACATTGCAATTCGTCGTTAACGAAATGCGTCTGTTATAGGCAGAGGTTAGTCCACTTAACATCAGGTGGGCCTCGGGCTTGTTCCGTCACAATAACAAAAAAAAAAAAAAAAAAAAAAAACTATGTCTCAATCTGACGGGCGCAGTGCAATTCGTGAGTGGTCATGAATTGCAACTGTTATAGGCAGAGGTTAGTCCACTTAACATGAGGTGGGCCTCGTGCTTGTTCCGTCACAATAACATTTAAAAAAAAACTATATGTTATTAAATTGTATTACTTAGGTAGTGTGATTATGAAATGCCAATACAATATGTATGTTTGTTACTTTATCACGTTTTAAATCACTATACGTCTTTCTATTGCAGCTATCACGTCAACCGATGAGAAAAGTTCTCTTCTTCCTCTTCTTGGTAGGCATCTTTGGGATTGCAGTGTGAGATGGCAGTTCGTTAGAAGGTGCTGCTGTTCACGTTCTTGTATTTTTACCTCCGTCGCATCTTGCAGTTCTAGTTTGGACCTGATGGGTAATGAAGACTAGATTAATTGTTTATTGTGTATTATGCAATTTACAACACATTCTGGAATACAATTTATGCAATATGAAAATAGACCGTTATATATATATCTAATAGATTAGCTTTGATTATTGTTTTTTTTTTGTTGAATTAATAACCGTTAATTGCTGGAAAACGTGCGTAAGTGTCAGAAAATGTTACTCATGTTATTTCCCAGCCTTGCTCTTAGGTTTTCGTTATGCATCCATCCACTTTTAAAAACTATGTAATTATGATAGCATAATTAGAAATGCACCATGGCAAATATTTGTTGACGAAAAGCAGACGGACATATAGTAGCAGTTCAATTTAAGTATAAAAATCTGGCCGTTAGCGAGTTGGATCCTGCTCTATTAGAGTTCTGCATTGCGACAGACCAGAAAAACTCAACAAACATTTATTTAATGTTGTCTTAGATTTTCGCGATTATTACACATAGTAATTAAACAACGGTTGATCTTTGTCAGTCACCCCGTGACCACGATCACTGCAAAGTGTTTGAAACGTCAGTACAAAAATAATGATAAATATACATGATTTAAACCTTTTAATGTTGTTTAATTACTAAACATTTATTTATTAACAGCAACAAAAGTTTGTTGAATTTTTATCCGAGCTGCAAAACTATATCATAAATCAGTATTTTAGATTTGAATAAAATATAGTTATAAAGAAAATACAAATTGGATTTTTTTTAATAATTCCGTGTAACAAAAATGGTCAAAAATATAAATATTCTTATTTTTATATAATTTTAGTTTAAAAAATTGCATTTATACTCTCATTGAGTAGATGATAACACTTCATAATTATGCTAGGGTTCATAAAAGTTTTTTCAACTACCTACTAATCTATTGGAGTCGGTCCCTTTGCAAATAATACAATTGAAGTTCTAGTCAGCAACTGTTTGGATCGTTTTATTTAAAATGTCGAAATTTCAGTTTCCGGGGAAATTATTCCATTTAGGAGTCAGAGACCCATAATATACGGACATACTGATAACTGACACTGAAGTTTCATTGATAGGGTTCCATTTTGTCATTTATATTAAATATTTTATATATTATTATTTCGTATTTAAAATGAAATTTTGAAATGATACAGCATGCGCTGACATAGAGATTAACCTGCGACTACCAAATCGACAGCTTCCGTCTACCCTCTAACTAAAACTAGGATTAAAAGTGAATTTTTGTAAGGGCAATAAACTACTACGTTGAATTGAATTTCAAATCACAAAGATAAAATTCCTTCAGAGATTACTAGCAAATGTTTAATATGGAAAAAGCATCAGCAACAAAGCGAGCCATAAATAAATCGGAGTGTCTGTGTTGAATATTTATCCGGCAAGAGTCGAAAAAATACAGTAGGAGCTATTTAGTAAATGCTTGGGAACTACCGTTTATAGTTTTGATAAAAGGATGTTCGAGGAGAAATAAAAGCTGTGTTATCTTGTTTTGTTTATGTTGTAGGAAATTTTAAATAGATATGCATAAAACGTTGAGGACCTTTGATATAAGAACATCTCGTTTGTCGAGTATAGCGCTATGGAATCCCAGATTCTGAGTTTGAACCTCAGATTGAATAAGTTTTTAGAATTTTCTGATTCTGTAGTCTGACCAAAATAAGTCTGTTGAAACGTTCTTCCACTCTGAAAAAAACTTCTTCTTTGTCAGCGGTCATTGCAGTATATCTACATTATCGAGATATCACGAGATCTCCATCACCCCTCAGAAATCTTCTGCCAACGCATTTTGGTATTGCTGCCAAAGTTATCCCGTATATCAGATAGCCCACAAAAACTAATTTAACTGCAAACAATGTCGTGAATTATTGTTGATGCAAGCTGCGGTTAATACGTCAGTTTCGGCGTGCGGTAACGTCTGTAGGTTGAATCAACAAAAATATTCTTTTATAAAATGTATCACTAACATAACGTCGTTAAATAGTTTTGAAAGTTATGGGAAGTGTGTGCATATTATGGGCCCTTATAAGATCCAATTTTTTCGGGAATGGAAGAAAAATACTTAATTAGGAAGAATATCAAATCTGTACAAAATATATACCCGATCCCCAAGACGCCTGCCAAGCGTGGGGATTATGGCAAAACCCTCCACATGACAAGCACAAACACAACTCGGCCCCCAGTCCCCGGGAGCTCTATTATTCCTGGCCCCGGTAGCAGGCCAGGTAACGGTAGAGCAGGGGGTGCGAAGAATCCCCGGCAGATGCACGGCTACCAACCTCAAAAACGACGACCCTTGGCCCTGGCAACACACAATGTCCGTACGCTCAGGGAGGACAAGATTGTCGAGCTGGAAGAAGAACTGAACAAGTTACGCTGGGATGTCATGGGATTATCGGAAGTCCGTAGACAGGGACAGGACACCGTTATCCTTGACTCCGGTAACTTGTTATTCTACCGGGAAGGTCACCAAAAATCTCAAGGTGGTGTTGGGTTTCTCGTCCGGAAGTCCCTTGTTAACAACGTCGTAAAAGTCGAAAGTGTGTCGAGTAGGGTAGCGTACCTTATACTCTGAATCACCGAACGGTATTCGCTGAAGGTCATACAGGTTTACGCACCGACCTCGACACGCTCAGACGATGAAGTAGAGGCTATGTATGAGGAGATATCTGAAGCCATGCATTCCTCTGAAACTTACTTCACCGTTCCGTGGGGGATTTCAACGCCAAGTTGGGCACACGGAATAGCGGTGAGTTGAGAGTGGGGCCATTTGGATATGGGCAGCGGAACTAGAGGGGCCAACGGCTGGTCGACTTCATGGAAAAGGAGGGACTCTTTGCGATGAACTCCTTTTTTGAGAAGCGACCATCCAGGAAGTGGACGTGGATAAGCCCTGATGGTTCAACAAAAAATGAGATCGAGTTTATCATGACGACTAAAAAGCAAATACTCAATGATGTCTCTGTGATCCATAAGGTGAAAACCGGTAGCGATCACCGAATCGTTAGAGGTACATTAAATATCAATGTTAAGCTTGAGAGGTCGCGTCTGATAAACTCCACGCTCCGTTCTAGCGTTGCCCAAATCCAAAACCCCGAGAGCTTTCAACTCGAACTACATAACCGCTTCCAGTGCCTAGCTAAATACGAAACAGTGGACAAGATAAACAATGGGTTGGTGGAAGCTGTCCAAGCGGTGGGGTCTCAGTTCTTTAAGACCCCCCGCCGACATAAACTGAAGAAACTCTCAGAGGACACCATCAAGTTGATGGAAGATCGGAATGAGATGAGACTGCAATCTTCAGCTGATATGTCGAACTACGGCAAGCTCAATAGACGAATTTCGAAGGCACTGCGACCTGACTTGCGCGCCTTCAATAGTATTCGGATAAAGGCCGCAATCGAGCGTAACCAAAGCTCCAAAGTGTTCGCAAAAAATTCGTCTATAAGGCTAAGCCAAATGACTAAGCTGAAGATCGACGACGGCAGAATCATCTCATGAAAACCGGAGATTCTGAGAGAGCTTGAGAGGTTTTATAGACAGCTATACACCTCGACACGAAAACCCATTGTCAGTGCAGCTCAAGACAAGAGAGCTAAACTGACCCGACACTATACCGAAGATATCCCGGACATCAGCCTATACGAGATTAGAATGGCTCTCAAACAGCTTAAGAACAACAGGGCGCCGGGTGATGACGGAATCACGACAGAACTTCTGAGAGCGGGTGGAAAACCGGTACTCTCAGTCCTCCAGAAGTTATTTAATTCCGTCATCCTTGAAGGTAAAACGCCAGAAGCATGGAGCAGAAGTGTAGTGGTACTGTTCTTCAAAAAAAGTGACAAGACCTTGTTGAAGAACTACAGGCCCATTTCACTTCTGAGCCATGTTTATAAGCTGTTTTCGAGAGTCATTACAAATCGTCTTGCTCGTAGGTTTAATGACTTCCAGCCTCCCGAACAAGCCGGGTTCCGAAAAGGCTTTAGCACCATAGACCACATCCATACACTCTGCCAGATTATACAGAAGACTGAGGAGTATAATCGGCCATTATGTTTAGCATTTGTGGACTATGAGAAAGCCTTCGATTCAATCGAAACCTGGGCCGTACTGCAGTCTCTCCAGCGATGCCAAATCGACTATAGGTACGTCGAAGCGCTGAAGTGTTTGTATAGGAACGCCACCATGTCGATTCGACTACACGACAAGAGCACGGAACCAATCCAACTGCAACGAGGCGTGAAACAGGGAGACTTTATTTCTCCGAAACTGTTCACAAATGCGTTGGAGGACGTTTTTAAGCTGTTGGACTCGAAAGAATTCGGCATCAACATCTATGGCGAATACATCACTCACCTTCGTTTCGCCGATGACATAGTCATTATGGCAGAATCGCTTGAGGAACTCAGTACAATGCTCAGCGACCTCAGTAGAGTTTCCTAACAAGTGAGTCTTAAAATGAACATGGATAAAACGAAAATTATGTCTAATGTCCATGTTGCACCCGTACCGGTAGTTGTTGGAAACGATACGCTCGAAATTGTTGACTATTATACATACCTGGGACAGACTGTCCAGTTAGGTAGGTCCAACTTCGACAAAGAGGTCGCTCGAAGAATCCAATTCGGATGGGCAGCGTTCGGGAAGTTACGCGACATCTTCTCGTCGAAGATCCCGCAGAGCCTGAAGACCAAAGTTTTCAATCAGTGTGTGTTGCCAGTGATAACTTATGGCACTGAGACGTGGTCCCTAACTGTGGCCCTTATAGACAAGCTTAGAGTCGCTCAACGAGTTATGGAGAGAGCTATGCTCGGAGTTTCTTTGCGTGATAAAATCCGGAACGTGGATATTCGCCAAAGAACCAAAGTCACCGACATAGCTCTCAGAATTAGCAAGTTGAATTGGCGATGGGCTACATTGCTCGACGAACTGATAACCGATGGGGAAGAAAGGTTCTCAAGTGGTAACCACACTACACCGGAAGACGTAGAGTTGGTAGGCCCCCCCACCAGGTGGACTGACGACATCGTGAAAGTCGCGGGTAGCCAGTGGTTACAAGTGGCTAATAGCCGTTCTTTGTGGCGTTATATGGGGGAGGCTTTTGTTCAACAGTGGACGTCTTCCGGTTGATGATGATGATGATGATGACAAAATATATAAACTCTTGAGTTACAGCTTAGGTATTTACGATCCAAAAGCTGGACACAGGCCTCATTTCTTTTCTCACTGCCCCACATTTTGGTTGTATTGTATATTTGTCTCATAATCTATACCCACTGTTTACATTTAACTATATCAGTCATGCAATTTTAGGTTTTTAAATTAAAACCTTGGTTTCTGAGGACATTGTGTACCATGTACTCCAACAAAGTTTAGGGACTTACGAATGACTCAAATATTAGTCAAGGTTCTGTCTTGTTTGTTCTCTTGAAGTAAATAGGACTTTCGTAGGTACCTACATAGATAAAATACATACGAGTCCGTCCTTAATTTGTAGATGTGTAAACAAGTAAAATACGTAGGCGGATCATCTCGAGTTAATTGTTCGAGGAAAGAAGTTATTATTTAATAACTGTAGACATAAGGTATGTCGTTCGTGATTTGAAGCATATTTTCCATAAGTTCTGAACCAAGAGAGTCCGAAAATATAATGATCTCAGATTGAACTATTTTTTTAACAAGTCTGAAGTTCAGTAGGTAATCATATAATCTATAAAATAAATCAACTAACGGTGATCATACAATACTCGAATAGATGTCGTAACCGGCAACTAAGAGAAAAAAAGCCCCCAAAAAGCAGCATTCTACTTTAATGACGATGTGAACAGGATGTTGCTGTTGGTTAGACGCACAGCAGTGCTCTTTAGAACCGCAGTGTATCAAACACACCATCTATACAGCATAACTGTAGACGTAGCATTAAGTTTATTACTAAGACATTCACTAGAAATAAGCCTTACTTTAATTCCATACTCACGCAATTATTAAATACTCAAAATGGATCACTACTGGCTTCAGACCCTGCCATTTCACGCATCCGCAGAGCCACACCTAACGCGAACCTACCCCTACACCTAAAGGCGACCCTTAAGATATTACAGCAGCTGTGGGTATGATACATATGATATCATCTAAAATATTTGAAATCAGGCCATAAAGCTGAAGCCTATGAAGAGTAAGGGATTTTTTATACCTACTCGTATGTTGCTTGAGTTGCGCGACAGCGACGAGAATCTGGTTCCTCCAAAAATAAAGAGCTGTAAATCTTAATTGTTCTGCCCCCTGGTTAAGGATATGAAGATGATGATGACCTAAAATGTATGTATATTACAAACAAAAAGACTAAAATTCAAATATATGTATGTAAAATGAACTCAAAAAAAATTAACCATAGACGGAGTAACAACATAATCAAATTAGGTACCATATCCGATGGCATTTAATTCTCATTGCCGTCATGCATATTCATAAAGTCACTGTTAAAACTTGTATGTGTGGTCGTACGTAAAAGTTAGAGAGACTCTTAAGTTCCCAGTTTAACGAACAAAAATAATATAAATCAGATGTGTTTCTCAAAGTCGTAACCTTGGTCTAAGTTTAAATTCTGCTGCAATATTCGTAAGAAACTCTTGAACTTTAGACGCGGCAGAAGAATTCGGTTCGTTTGCAATAAAATTCATGAAGTGGAAACACCCCGAGGATTGTGCTTTGAGTTATCTCCATATGAACAACGTTTTACCTGTTATATTTACAAATGTTTTAGTACTTTTGTTTGACCCTGTCAAGTACGTCGAGGTGTTTAATAGAATTCTTTAATAATAGCAAATATTTTAAAAATATTTTATGAAAACGTCAAATTAATATTTTAATAAAACACTTAAAAAATACAAAATATATCTAGTGACAATTCCGCCTAATTTTCCTTATAAGCCGACGTGACGTCACAAACGCCACGCAGCCAAACCGGAAGAATTTTTGAGTCAAGACCTCCTGCTGATGCTTCGTGTAGAAGCGAAACGCGTCGAAAATTCTTCCGGTTTGGCTGCGTGGCGTTTGTGACGTCACATCTTAGTTTCTCTTTTTTTTTGTCTTTTCGTAAGCTCTTAATACTTACGTATTTAGAGCTTACGAAAGACAGAAAGTTGCCATATAAATTGTAGTGTTTGAAAATTTTGCCATAATTCCGACGCTTGCCATGGTCCTGGGGATCGCAGATTAAGAAAACAGTTCCTCAAAAGGCGCTACTGCCCACCTTCCAGTATTTTTATTTTAGTCGCCTCTTACGACACCCACGAGTAGTGATGGGGTGGTGGCATTCTAACCCGGCACCCCACGGGTAGTAATATCTGAATAAATTAGTCTTATTCAACCAGCACTTCGACTAAGCTATTAAATGTGAAGCGAATTATAGCTTATAATTAATATCAGAAAGGTTTATTTTACTTAACTTTCATGAAATGTTCCAGAAACTACGAATTAGCGTAGAGAGAGGACAGTCGTTTGTGGTCTGATCTACAAAATTACGTTTCTAACAAATACTCGTACAATTAACCTTTTAGATGAAAAGTTGGAAAACTAGTTCTCAGAACTTACAAATTGGAGTAGCAACGGGTAGGCTCTTTCATGTGGACCAAAGAGATCATGACAATACACTGAGAAAAATCTAAAGTCAAAAGCGCCCTAATGACGGCCAATTTATATGGTATAAGGCGAAAAACCGACCAAACGTAAATACGTACAAAAACGCCTTCCAACTAGAAGGCGTTAAACGAGGTCAGTGAAGGCGAATATTTCTTTTCGTCTTCATTTAAGGTGTATTTTGTGGTGTTTCTTAAATATTGACTTTCGATGAGGCTCATTAAGTCGTACGTTATAGTGATAATCACCGTATATAAACCGCCGTAAAAGTAAGGCATATTTCATATTTTATTCTGAAAATACTTTACGGAAGGCGTTTTTGACGGTTGTGTTTATTATAAAACATGGTACATTTTTATTTTTTGGTGAAAATCATCTTAAGAGTTGTGAATTCATCTTACGTATTTACAATTCAACGGTAAAAGGTCAAATTTGATTTAAGCCTTTAAGTCGTTTTTCTCAGTGTAGAAAATATGACTACACTAGCCGTCCATTGTGGCATTCAATTAAGGAGGCCTAACATCTTTCGGCAGATCACGATGATTGTATTGTCTTATAAAATGTAAGTAGCAAAGTTCTAGTTTGTAATTTTGTAAAGCAAAGTTCATTGCAAATCGTTGATAAAAATGTATACAACATTGATGTGCTCTCATCTTCTATATATATAAGAATCAAATTCCTGGCTCACTGACTGACAGACAACGCAAAATTCCTTTGTTTTTTAACCTACAGTTCCGAAAATTTGTATTTGGATAGATCATTCAAAATTAAAATTACATGTTCAACATTTTTTCGACAGGGATGACTTAAGGCTGTGAAATTGGGGATGAAACTTTGTATGGAAAGGTCATTTGAAGTGATAGTGATGAAAATTGTTATCTGGATAGACTTTTTGAAACAAAAACATGCCACAATAATATTTTTTTCTAGGGTTGTTTAGAAGGAGTGAATATGGGGAGAAAAGTTTGTCACCTGAACCTTAACCGCTGGCGCTCGGCCTGTTCGTCCATCTGTAATATTGATGTATCTTTTGAACCGAAATAGATAGTGGATAAATCTTTATTGTACACACACTACATTACAATAAAACAAAATACGAAGGATTACAGTCAAGTGTTACAATGGGCGGCCTTATCACTAAGCATCGGAATTCGGATGAGACTTCCGTGGTGCGTCGAGTATGACAGGAAAGTCGAGTAGTGTTGCCACCTTCAATTCCTGTCCTATTTATTCAACAGAACTCAGCAAATTCAGAGATTGTCAGCCATGTCTTATGATGCTATGTGTAACGGAGACAATTTCACCACTGTGGCTGACCGCAATGGTGAAATTGTCTGTATGTACTCTATCCTGTTTGAACTGGTAGCTGCGGGGCAAGTATATAACTATGTTTTCGAAAAGTACCAGATATGAAAACTTTATGATACATATGGTACTGAAGGTTGACCTATAAAACTATTACGATTAACGAGGCAAATTTAAAAGGATCAAAAAGGAACCTACTTATATATGACACGTTTTACACGGATCCCAAAATCAGGTATCGGTTCCTGAGGTATTTTCCACGCGGACGATGCCGCGGGCAAAAGCTAGTTTATTATATAAGGAATCGAAATGCTGCCAAATATGGTTAATAACAATAACATATGAAAATGCATAAAGCGCTCGTAGAGAAATTCGCTTAGCCATTCTTAACCGATCAGCGATGTTAAGCAACGTCCACCGCGGCTGTGACTTGGATGAGTGGTCACCCTGGTGACATTACTACTGAGTGCTTCCGTGCTTCGGAGGGCACGTAAAGTCGTCAGTTCCGGTTGTTGTCGTAGGATGACAGCATTGTGGTAGTGAATTTTGCGAATGCCCGCTTGGTTAGCTACCACCGTCAAGAAGAAAATCTGTTGCCAAGCACGTAACGGTGTGTTCCGGCAGATGTCCTTGAGAGCCAGTAATTCTAGGTAAGCCTGAACAACATCTTCGACCACATAATCACTTGCAATCAGGTGAAATGGTGGTCAAAGGCTAGCCTATTAGCTATAAATAAATAAAAAATATATAGGTAATTAAAAATATTACTGCAAATATTATCATAGCCAAACACAATATATATGATAGTTTTGTGTAGTGGTATATAAACTGATTTTTCAACGGTATATTTTAATTAGTTATATTGATAACTGATTTCTATTCAGCCCGCAGCTTTGTCCAAGTAGTACATCACAGCGGTTTTATTCAGCTGGTATAGAGATCATATTTGCAAACACATAGCTAAACCAACTTCCAAATATTATTTTATTTTAGAAGAGAGCAGCGAAGACTGACGTGAGACAAATTGATTTTATTAGACATATTTCAGTAACCAATGACAAAAGCAAAAATTAACACATCTGAAACACTGAACGACTAGTCATTCACCTTAAAGATCTTCCGAGAAATGCTCTGTTATGAAATGAAAGGTAAAGCTGATTCCAAGTCAAGTTTGGATAAATAAACTACACAAGTAGATCAAGTGGATACATTACAAAAACGTGTGATCCGTGTATCAAAAACATATGCACTTTAATAATGCAAATATAAATCTGAATTTAATGTTAACAGTCATACTGCATTAAACATTCTTATTCAAATTTTTCGTGGGGGTTTTCCGATAGTAAAAAACGAACCTATTCGATACTGCGTCATCGAAATAATTGTACATAATTTGTATTAAAATTACATGAGCCAAATAAAACAAGAAGTAAATGTTGTGTCGTACAAAGAAGTCAAACAGGTGGCCTTAAATAGAACAAAATGGAAAACATTGCATCAGCTATACCGACAAGAGACTAACTCTTAAGTTATAATAATAATATTTTTTTTAATAGTTTTTAAGCTAGTTTTTGACTACTATCTCACCTGATCGTAAGAGTTAATGTGGTCCAAGATCTTGTTTGGGTTTCGGTTATATGTCGGCCGCCTGTCTGTTTGACCTTTCTTGGGATGGTCTCGTTAGCAGAATAAAACCAGGGGTGACCTTGATTAAAATTCACACGATGACCGCACAGTTCAGGTACTAATTTTGTTTTTATAATCAAATTTTAGTTTATAATTAGGTGATAGTGAATAGGTTCAGGCGTTACTTTGCGGAAATCCATATTTAATAATAACAAATATTTTTAAAATATTTTAAGAAAACATCAAATTAATATTTTAATAAAACACTTAAAAAATATAAAATATATCTAGTGACAATTCCGCCTAATTTTCCTTCTAAGCCGACATGACGTCACAAACGCCACGCAGTCAAACCGGAAGAGTTTTCGACGCGTTTCGATTCTACACGAAGTATCCTCAGGAGGTCTTGACTCTAAGAGCGCACAATCGAGAATGAGCGGCCGGCGGCTCAGCACGCCTTTATATAGACGAGTTTTTTTATTAGGGAGGACATAGATGCTGACTACCGGTAAGCGAACGTCCAGGTCCACCGAGTTTTGGGCGAGGGAAAGCCCTCTTATAACCCGGAAATAAATAAATATATAGAAGAGCTGAGTAAGCACGCCTTTATCTAGACTCGAGCGTGAGTCACTGCTCTTTGTTGTAGCTAACAATTGGTGAGTAATACGTTTTTAAAGTGACAATAACATGATAATGGCTATTAATTGATTACAAATAATAATTTGAATTTATATATATTATGCAATGTGTTTTTAAATATGAATAATATCGTTAAAAATATAACAAAATTACTTCCTAAAACAAATATATGTTAAACTATTTTGTAGTGGAAAATTATCACTATAAATACGTAACAGTGGTGATGAAACCAATTGCGTCTGTTCATTCAACAGTGCAACGCCTGTACTATGTTTTAATATGTCTTACTGTTCCAATACACACAATCGTAACCCCTTATCACAACAATGTAAAATCTTAAAGGTATTACTATCAAGGAGTTGATGATTGCTTTCAATTAAATGTTTTTCAAAGTGAGACTGTTCGGGATGGTCGTTCTTATACGCGGATTTGTGTTCTTTATATCTAATATCAAAATTACTGCCGATTTGACCAATATTAACACTGTTACATTCGTCACAGGTAAGATTGTAAACACCTTTTTTATTGTTTTTTCAACGATCTTTTCCGTTACATTAGTTAGTCACTAGACTAGTTTATACACGGAATTGTCACTAGATATATTTTATATTTTTAAGTGTTTTGTTAAAATATTATATTGATGTTTTCTTAAAATATAAAAAAAATTTTGGTATTATTAAAATTAGGTTTTTTCCCACGCCTGTGCAACGACTGAAATTTAAAAAATTTTAGCTGCTAAACATAGGTATACATACATACGTAATACACACATTTTATAAACATAATCATCCTCTCCATTGCTGTAACTAGTGGAAATATAGAGTCACAATTCAGTGTATCTATAAAATTATAAACAATAATCCTCTCCATTGCTGTAACTAGTGGAAATATAGAGTCACAATTCAGTGTATCAATAAAATTATCTATACTTATAATAAAACTGTAACAGGTCCAATTCTGTACATAAGAGATACTTTGCAAAAAAAAATTGAGAGCATTCTGTAGCCGATACTGATGCCAAAACTGTATTTTTTTTAATTTTTGTCTGTCTGTCTGTATCCCGGCCGCGCATCACTCCAAAACTACTGAATGGAATTCAATGAAACTTAACACGATTTGAGTTCGTACAACGAAGAACGTTATTGTATACTTTTTATCCCGAAATTCAGCACGGTTCCCTCGGGAAAGGGGATGAAAGTCAAAATGTACACTTAGTTATAATTTATTAACCCGTAGTCCGATTTCAATTATTCTTTTTCGTTACAATAATGATGAGTGAGCCCGGAACCCCATGGGCAGCCCGGCACCCGACGGGCAGCCCAGCACTCCATGGGCTACTGAATGGAATTCAATGAAACTTAACACGATTTGAGTTCATACCACGAAGAACGTTATTGTATACTTTTTATCCCAAAATTTAGCACGGTTTCCTTGGGAAAGGGGATGAAAGTCAAAATGTTACTAACTTGTACTTTATGAACGCGTAATCCAATTTCAACTATTCTTTTTTTGTTAGAATAGTGATGAGCGAGCTCGGAACCCCACGGGCAGCCCGGCACCCCACGGGCATCCTGGCACCCCACGGGCAGCCCAGCACCATGGGCAGCTCGGCACCCCAAGGGCATCTCGGCATCCTTATTTAGATTTGCCAGCTTGCTAAGATAAAACTCTAAAATCTGGAACATTCGCCACAATAAATTTTTTTAACTATCTATCTTTTGCCGGATACATTTTGGAGACTGCGCAATGGAAGTGTACAATCTAATATATTTTTGTTCTACCGCCAAACAAGGAGAACCTCGGCAAAAAGATATCGTTTTATCAAAATTCCAAAGAAACGCACAAAGTACCTACATTGCTTCAACATTTATTGTGCGAACCGCGAAGGAACTCTCGGAGTTACTTAACTACTGTCTTCTGGAAAAACAAGCTGGGAGTTATCAAACCCAAAATAAAGAGCTCTTTTCTGAGCTATGCTTTACTAAGAGTGCTTCACCACTGACCACAACGTTCATATTTGAGCACTGTTTATCTCATATTAAGGAACTTAATATGAGATAAACAGTGCTCAAATATGAATAATTAGTTTGCGGGTACGGCAATCGCGTACGAAGTCGCGGGTACAGCTAGTAAACAATATTTTTGATACAAGTTGTAACCTCAAAAGGGGCGCTATGATCAATGAGAACAATAATTTTCAGTTGATCTTTCAGCACCTTTGCTGAAAGATCAACAACCTTAATAAGCATTGTCTTGTAATCATAATGCCGCGTAAAAATGTTTTAGTATGATTGGCGCTACAACAAATTGACACGTTTCTTACCATCCTCCTGATAGAGCTTTATTGTGACAGACTTTAATTGAACAAGACTGGCTCAAATGAAAATTGGCCCGGAAATATACCCAATGATTTATAACCTACCCTGTAGAACTCGATAGCATAAAGCATTGTAACATATAGCATAATATGTTACACTAGCGGCCCGCCGCAGTTTCGCAGGAGTTTTAAACAAAAAATTCTGAAAAAAAACTTTTATAGCTATTGTTATTAGCTTATATTTGTATGTTCATCAAAAATAATGTAGGATTTTAATGGTGAAATGTTTTTTTAAATCGATCCAGTAGTTTTTAAGTTATATACAAAAATACAAATATTTTCACTATATAATATTAGTGTAGATGTAAATATATATTTTGTGTACTATTGAATATATTCTGAACTTGTCGATACCATAATATGAGCATAACGTTCCGGTAATGGTCACATCTAAACCACGAGGTCTTGGATCCCCGTGTTTGCTAACGTGTGTTTTTTTCTACAGAAAATCGTCTTTAACCTGAATGTAGAACCCATATTATACATAGAATAGACTCGCTTTCTATTACATAGGATTTAAAAAGTCTAAGTATGTTCATACTCCTTGAGATACATCAGTGTTATGATATTATTTATCCTAATATATTCCAATTCAAATAGCATATTACCAATAAAAAGGTAATGTTAACGTAAGTTTACTTACCAAAACAATATTGTCGACGGAAAGGCTGAAATATTATCCCCTAATTATCCTCTTATTAACTTGATGGATTTAAATGAAAACTCAATTAAAGCACTATTAAGCTTGGTACAAGTTACTGAAGTTCGCTCGGTATGTACCTTAGAGACCCATTCTAACCGCAAGATTATCCATGACCGTCTACGAGCAGTCTACGAGATGCATCTTCTACGAGGTCTACGAACGCGTAGTGTACAATACTACGAAATGTCAACGTTTGCAGAGCTTGAGGGGGCGATGCAGATTATTTAACAGATTGGAATGGAAAATATAACAAACATGAAAAAAAAACAATGTTCCATCTAAATGCATGCTGCGCGTGGCGGCTACGAATTTATGTTTGTCCAAAAAGCACTACAAAATAGATGAAAATAATGCATTTTATTTGGAAGCGGATGTTCGATGAAAACAATTTCAACACTTATTTGTTTAAGATATAACTTTTATTTCTTGTATGCGATAATTTGTCTATTCGTGATCGTGTAGAGGAGTTCAGAGAGTTGCCAAAATGTCCATAAATAATATATATTTCTCTAAAATAATGATCGTTTTAGGAGGAGTTCACCTTAAGAGAGAACAAAAGCACAATTCACCCCATTTGCCCCAGCCGGAACTGGCTTTGAAGCATTTTGATTCTTTATTTTACATTTTCCTGAATAGTTGACAGAAGGTGGGCAGCAGCGCCTTTTGAGGAACTGCTATCTTAAACTACAATCCCCAAGACGCCTGCCAAGTGTGGGGATTAGAACAAACCCCCCTTTAATAGGGGAGACTGTGTTCAGCAGTGAAAAATACGGATGATACATCACAGTACAGTACAGAATAGTTGACACTCCGAGCAATTGATTAAAAATCCACTTTCTTATTAGATAATTTTAAGTAAACAACTAATTATACATCTAGCCCATTAGTAGTCACATATTATTTTGTAGTAACCACAAACTGCTGACATGTACCTAATACGAAAAGAGTCATAATTTTTTTGTGATATCTGTTTCTTGTTAAAACCAAGCAATTTGCAAGATTCAGATGTTTATATATTTGATTACTTCCAGGTTTTGTAAGTATTCCTAGCCAGGTAACGACCGAAAATGATAAAATATCGCATTTGTACATTGTCTGTGAACTGCAGAAATGTTGGGTACGTACCAAGAATCTCTTAAGTACACATATTGATTGAGCTTGTTGTCATAAAGGTGTGCCAAGCAAGAGGATCTAACTGAGTGCATTGTCTCTTATCTGAACAAGGGTGGAATAAAATGCATAATCAAGGCACAAAATCTATAACTGATAACTTTGAATTTGTAAAAACAACTTTTGCTATATCAACAGGGGTGCGTTCCGAACCTTGGTTAGAGCGCACTCGGAGTGCAACTTTTCACTCTAACGTCGTTCACAACCTTCGAGTAGAACGTTCGGTTGTCACAACTGGACCGTTCCAAACCTTTGAAGGTTGCAACTTTTTAACCATAAAACGCGTGACATGAAATGACTTTGACGTTTATATCGTATTATATCTGATGCGCTCACCCATATATCTCAAAATATATAAATACTAATATAATTTCTCAAAATATAAAACTTAAATAAAAATGGAAAACGAATTTGTGATAGTGTTAAATAGCAATTATTATTACGATAATGATGTAAGTCTGTCAATGTCACAATTTGTTTGAGGTTATAAAACAACCAGTCGTTCCATACCTCAGGGTAAGTTGCAAAACAACCAAACAACGAAACAACTACACTCTGAGCCTCTGAACGCACTCCAGCCATAGCAGCTGTGCGGCGAAAACTGCGCGCGTGTCATACGGCTTACTATTCTTCGACCTTAAAACATTCAGTTAGATTAAATTTTGCACCCTTTATTCTTTTTTGATGATTGCATACGACCTCGCATCATTCAGTATCTTTCTCAATTCAATATCAGTCAGTAAGTTCGTAACATTTTACGATCACAAAATATTTTTTTCACTTCATATCCTAGTTAGTTACATAAATGGTTTCACTTGACTACCAATATTATTCATATGACGTTTAAAGTTGCAACCTATGAGTTGTATGTCTAACACCAAATTTAAACACGGGTTATGTTTGAGTCTGCTTAGCGCCGATAACTTTTAAATGACTAAAAGAAAAAATGCGTTATTTATGTATCGGAACCTTTGGTTCGCTATTCCGACCCACACTAAGCCGATATTTATTCGTTTTTTTTCAGTCTTTTAAACAACAAAAGCTGAAATCTAAACCAAATTTCAACATCATTTGTCTCTTGGACAGCTGTCATATTTAAAACTATAGTCTGTTTTTTTACCAACGAGTACTGTAAATTTTACTGCGTTGCTATTATTGACCCACGTAATCAACATAAAGTCCGTTCCACACGAACTCTGTAGTTACATTCAGTTGACTCTTGGACTACCTGCGCGTTGAATAATATTGTTTGTAACGAATCAATACTACTTTAGTATTAGGGTAAAAGGGAGAAACTTTTTAATTGAGGTAAGCAAAACAAAGATATTTTGAAATTTGTTGTCTAAGTTTTTGCTAAGTCAAAAAATCGTCTCGTCATACGTTTGTCAATGTATCACCGTGAGCTCAACCCAATTGAACTCGTTAAGTATCAAGTAAAGGGCTACGTGGTGGAAAATAAAAAAAGTTATGAAATTGATGAAGTTTGAACATTTTAATTACAAGGTGTCTTGTCTCAATCATGTGATCACCATGATATAAACAATAATGTACGGAGTCGACAATCATGTACAAAATATGTAAGAGCAATTTATTATTGACGCATGATCAACAGAAAGTTCATCAGAAGGATGACGATAATTTTTAAGATTACAAGAATTGCAGTCGAATTATCTGATTTTTAAAAATACGATATTGTTTTATTTCATATAACGCGAACAGAAAATGTTATAACAAATAAATATACTAAGTATGCAAATTTAAATCATAATATATTAATTTAATTTCCTCTACAGTACATTTAAGAAGTATTCAATATGAACGGGCCTTAACAATTTCAAAACAAGAACAAACGCATTGACCAATGACGGCAATGACCCATCTCACTCTGTCAATATCGGAAATGTGCTAGAGACAAACTCAGTGCTCGTTTATTAAAAAAAAAACAGACTATAGTAAGGGTTTTTGTTGACAATCGAATGAAGATGAGTCTGCTAATTTGTATGAAATATTCCTGTCCAGACCTTTCTGTTCACAAAAGCGTGCCCTTTATCATTTTTCAGTGTAGTTGCAATAATATACTACCTGCCCAAGCGATTATATATCATTTAGACTTACACTTAAACGTCTTGGAAGTATACAAGGCCTACTCATACAAATGCGCCTCAATATTTTTCTGTGCAGGGCCTTCGTTTGTGCAAAAGTCTGTAACGGTATTCAAAATAAATATCTGATTTATTATGATGTTGTCTGTGGTCTATGGAATAAATAAATATAAAGTGTAAATAAAATTATCCGTAGCCACGTGGACCAATTCACCAAAGCAATTATGGGTAAATTATCAATTTCTATTGTGTTTGTCTATAGGTTTAATGTTCGCATACAATACCACCAAATTTTATCTAATGAAAAAAATACTAAATACACACCCGAAGTACACTGATAGAACGAGACACACAGGACAGTTCTGACTATTTCACTTGGACAGGTTTCTATTATGCATGCAGTTAGTTGCATTATCTGAAGGGGCGTAAGGGTGATTTGATAAACACAAGGGTAAAATAAGTATGCAAAGCGCAGTGTAGTTGTATTACATAGAACGCCTTTGATCGTGGTAGAATGCTAGTTAACAGTAACAAGTCTTCCTGTTATGAACTAAGTATATGCAAGCATTTTATCGTGTGAGAATTAAGGCAAACGCTGAAGTCCATGGAGGGTACTTTTTATTTTTATTATGTTGCAAGTAACTTGATCACGTGAACGTGAAATTTGGAGAAGAGTTTTAACAGTATCTAGGAGAGTATTTTAATAATTAGTACTTAAATGTATTTCTTTAATCGTTTTTACGGTTTTACGCGTTATTTATAGAATCATGTGCATTGGTATCCCATAATTGTTCAATATAACACTAACAATATTATTTTACATTTGCGAATACCCCGACTGTAACCAATCTGTTACTAACTACAAGCTTGAAAAATCTGTTTATCTTTATATATAAACATATTGTAAAAAGTCATTTTATAATAAAATAATACTTATCCCATAGATATTAAAATGTAAAAGAATCGGTAAATAAAATATGTAAAAAATTAATAAAAAGATGTGTTTAAATAAAATAAATAAAATTCACAAACGGCATCTATGTCTAGCACCGGTAGAGGGACGGTCGTGATGTTAAGTTTTGTTTTAAAGTCAATCTTGAAAAAAATATACAAGTAGCAAAAACACTACGTAGCCTAACTGGAAGACTTTTTGACGCATTTTGATTATACACGAAGCATCATCAGGAGCTGAATCTTTTTTTTCTTTCTAATTTATTCCAAGAGCTTTCTTACAATTCCCACCATTCATGTTGATATATCTTAACGCTCCTTATTCGTATTTTTTTTCGCATAACCTGCTTATTGCACTGTTTTCTCTCACTTTTGCTAAATAGAAGAGTAATTTTTGGCCCCGTTGACAGTTCTGAAATTCATAGCATCATAAGCCCCGAAAAAACCTCTATGATATACCACTTTCAGGATTATTGTCGCCAAGTACCTTTTATTTTAATTGATATTATTTCCATAAATTGCCTTTTTCAAGTGTTCTGGTAAGTGATAATGCGATCAAAGGCGTTGTTCAGGCTAACGTTGAATTACTGACTTTTTATATGTAATGACATCTGGCCGCTAGCATTGGTAATAACTTGCAGAATTTTACTACTAATCACTTAGGACACGTACTCATAGTAATCTGCAATATAACCAACACTGTATACATTTGAGTTTACGACAAAACTATCCGCTCTCCTGATTTTTGCGCCAGTTTTCCTCAACTACGTAGATACTAAATGACGCACCGAACAACAATACAGCGTTTGTTACGCGCCCGCAAACAAGCTAAATACCACCATAGACGTTAGCGATGGCGTTCCAAACTGCGACCGTTTGCCAACTGACCCGACATCATAAAAATGAATTGTATCAGGAAACGTGCATGAACTTTATGGCACAACTAGAACAATAACTATTGTATTTTATAGTTATTAGCAATTTAGTGATAAAGATTCAACCTCAAACTAAATCAAATAAATGTTGACTCCTAAATAACAAACTCCCACGTTTATAACGTTGAAAAACATTTGAATAAATGCAGATAACATTGATATAAACACTTCTATTTTACTTGGATTAAAAATCCATAATGGTTGCGCTTCCGCTTAAAAATACAATTATTAAACATTTTTATATAATTTCATAAAACAATCCTATACGAATAAGAAAAGTAAGCAGTAAGTGCTTGTGAGCTTTGGCGGGTAGTGGTCTGATATATGATAAATGGGTAATTCTTAGTATAATACACTCTAATGTAGTTTGCAACCAACAGACAAATATGTTAGAACACTTTTACTAGAACAAAGTACAGTATTTTTTTGGAATGTCTTTCAATTGAATATCTGTCCAAACTTACTTCATAGATTCTTACGTCTCCAAAATTCGTACAATTCAATATGTTTTTTTTATAACAGCTATTTGCTGTCATTCTAATAAACAAGTTAAAATATTAAACAGTACCTATCTAAAAAAAAAGTACTGGACTACTTCAAAATACTGAAAATAAAAAGTTTTACTAAACAAAAACTTTTTTTTCAATAAAGAAGCAAGTGTTCTCAATTTTTTTTTTAATATGTTTACAATCCTTTGAAATGCAAAGGTATATTAAAAAATCTTTGTATGCAGGTTTGCTTCAATTTCAATATAAACGAACGTTTACTTTTTTTTTTCCGGCGGTGTGCCTTTGTTAACAAGATACCACGAACTATATACAACACTACAGCTACTACAACAAAAGTATTAAGACAACCTATATAAGTCATTGCAGAATCACAGGCAGTCCAAATGCTCCCACCACCACTTGTCAGCGTGCCGCATGCTGGCAACATTGCCCCCTTGAATTGTAATGCTTATTCGTTGAGCCAAATAGGTGCCAGCATGTTCATAATTTTCATAGAGGGAATTAATTAATTTGAAAATCACATAACATTGTACAATAATTGTTGTCATCCTATATCCTAACTTTTAAAACCTACAACGTGTGTAATGTCTTTATTACTAATAGATCGTAAAAACACAACTAGTTTGTATCAAGCGATTATTGTTTCGCCAAGAAAATTAATTACTGAACCGTGCGGATATCGATAGGAATTAAATGGGACGTGAAAGGCGCCGTTCGCGTTGCGAGAGTGAACATGTATGTTTCATTGTTACAGGGTAAATGTTGTAATTACGAGTTAGCCTGAACTTAAAGCATTTTAGTATTTGAAATAGAAAAAGAGAATTTGTCAATTTCAATTTTATATAAATTTATGTATACAAATTTTCATTCTTCACAGCAAATTCATTGCGTCAGAAAAGTCTGGTTCATTGTCTTATTGGAATATAAAAAAGAATATATTTTGGATAAAATGAAGATACTATTCTTTGGTAAGAAAAGAAGGTTTTCTATGATTTGCTAATACCCAAAGAATTTTTAACGGTTATATTTGTTTTCAATTCCTTTTTTATATTTTTAATGTTTTGGTTTTCTCGTGGGTGGTGGGCAAGAATGTCACTCCTCAAGTCCTGAGTAGTCTAGTAATACCGGAAATAGGGCAGTAACGCCAGCTTGTTCTTTTATACTGCGATTTCCGAGATGCCTGAAAAGCGTGGGGATTATAGCAAACCCGCCCTTGATGACTTAAAAACTGTATGTCTCAGTGTGACGGGTGCAGTGCACTTGTGATAAAATGCATCTGTTATAGATAGAGGTTAGTCCACTTAACACAAGCGCGAGGCCCACCATAAGGTGAGCCTCGCGCTTGTTCCGTCTCAATTACATAAAAAAACATATATTTTACATATCGTATTTTCCTACCCATCCTCACTCTTAGCCAAGGCTTTTCGTTTTTTTTTCATGTAATTTGTTCCATGTTCATTAATTAAATGCTCAGCCTTCAAATAGGAAACAACAAAACTTGTTCATAGCAATAACAAAACATATTAGATAAACGAGTACGACATTTTTTGAACTAAGTAGATAATAGGTGACAAACGTGATACAGAAAGTACCTACTGATTAAATATATGTGAGCCATGCCCTTTGCAAGATTATAGAGCCTTTGTGAAATTGTAAAAGTGGACCATTTTCATTTATGAAAATTATCACATATTATGTGAAATAATTCTCTGAGCAATAAAATCTAGATAAATATTAGATTGTCGTCATTTATTTTTTAATTATTTATCTATGTTATCATCACAAATAACTACATCCAAGTTAATTAATACCGTCTTAAAATCTAGGTTAGATTTGTCTAGAAAGTAATGCTCTCAAAATGTCATCAAGATAAGAAATATGTATATTCTAGTAAGCAATTAACATAAAAGCACATCGTCAGACGCGCACTTAAAAACGTTCAGTTAAAATAACAACAAAATAAATGTAATAGAGTCACAGCTATGACTTTTCTACCTTTATTTTTATAATATTTCAGTAAAACTGCAGTCTAGATGAGTGTCATGTTGGATGCAGTTTTATTGACTGCTATGAAAGATTTTCCACTTGCCAGCACGGCAGCGGCGCGGCGCTGGCAACGGCAATGGCACGGCTTCATACATTTTTACTTCGTCGGCTGCCGGGGGTTTTGTGGAAATCACCGTTGGTAATGCTCTCCTTGGTAATATTTCCACTAACTTCTAGATAATCAGGATGTTCAGATGCTAAGAAGCCATGTTGTGCGCACTATGTATTGCAACACTTCAATAAAACTGGGTAGCATGCTGTTTATTAAGCTTATTTTTTATTTTATTTGCCTATTACGACATATAGTTGGTGGATATGGAGCAGCTTTTTTCTTCTAAATGCAGATATGTATGGCGTCTGAGTTTTCTTTGTACTGCGTTTTAGTTGTTCAAGTAAATAAAAAAAAAAAGTTTATATACGAACAGCCGCAGCGGCCATTAATGGGATACAATCGTGACCGCTTACTACCGAGCGCTTCCGTGTTTCGGAAAGCACGGTAAACCGTTCCGGTAGTTGTCTTAAGATGGTAGTCGTTATAGCAAGGTGGTAGAACGTTGTGCAAATGCCCACCTGGCTTTACTTCCCTCAGCTAGTAAATCTGTACCCAAGCACCTAACGGTGTGTTCTGGCAGCAGTCGTTGAGAGCCAGTAATTTTAAGTTACACTGAATAACAGTTTAGACCGCATCATCACTTACGTAGGTGAGATTGTAGTCAAAAGCTAGCCTATCAGCCTAAAAAAACACTGATAATAATTTGATGAACGTAATTCAACTCGTTGTGTCGTAATTATTATTAAAAAATAATAAACTTATTGTTACAAAAAAAACTTTCAACAACCCTTATAAAACATACTTTAATAGTCGAAGCAGTGTCCTCAGTGACCTGTTTTTGCTGTTTTCCAGGGGTGTAATAATCCTATAGTTTGTGTTTTTTTCATATTGTGTGCGCCATAATTGTATTATATACGTTGATATGTTGTCAAACTAATGTAGAGAGTGGTATATAGTCCCTCGCCAAGACAAGTAATTATAATAATAATAATAATATTTATTTATTCATTACAAGACACAATAATTTCAATTGCTAAGTAACCACCTGTACACTAGATCGGGTTTTTTTCTGCGGTTATCAGTTTTTTATTTTTGTGTTCTGAATCAAAGATCAGAATGATCAGATATAGAAGAGAGGTCAAAATAAAATAATCTCGGCTATTATATTTCGACAGTTTGAAGTATGCAAATTAAAGATTGATATAGACCATGAGTTTGCAAATATGAAATCACACTTTTATTTCAAGTACTTATTGGCACCAACTCTCGTGTGCGTAAATATTAACATGGCTTCTTCATAATTTTAAACAAAATTAAGTATTCAAGGACTACAGGTCTGCCTACACGTTTTCTTCTTCTAAGTTTGATTCTTTATAAACAAGTTTATTATTTAATTAAGGTAATCTGAAGTAGATTTTAAATGTAAACCTTGTTAATCCATACTAGGTTTTTGTACCATGCACGGGAGCTTTTAAGAGACATTTACTGTATCAGCCGGGTAGTCCACTGCTGAACACAGCCTCCCCCAATATGGGACGGTTTCCCATAATCCCCATGCTGAGAAGGTGGCTTGGGGATCACAGTTTGAGATATCAGTTCCTCAGAAAGTGCTGCTGCCCATCTTCTAGGGTGTTACCTTTAGTCGCCTCTTACGACACCCACTGGTGGAGATGGGGGAGTAACATTCTTACTCGGCACCCCACGGGCTATATAACCTTCAAAAATCACTGCAGTACTTCTGAATTCTTTTCAGAACTTTTTATTATATACAGTTTTATTTACGTTAATTGAAATCAAAATTTCTGAAAAAGTATTAATAGAGTATAAATAAATATTATTCTCTCTAAATCTGAGTTATTCCATTATAAATCATCATAATCTTTATTTATGTTAAAGTAACTGATAAAAGTCACGGTTATTAGTCAGCATTTTTAAACTGGCAGCTATAGTCCTGCAATAACAGTGATTCTGATTTCGGTATTTATATTTAGCTAAGTTCAGCCGCTGTCCCATTTCAAACAAAATCCGTCGATTCGTGCTAGTTCGTGCTCAATAGAACCCTAAGCTAACTTCCTGTGAGTTACTCGTTTTCTCTCACTATTTTTCTACACTGCACGCTTTGTAAAATCTTGTTGGGTTCTTTTTAGATTCAAAGCTATTGCACGTACTTATTGGATTTCATTTAGTAATACGTAAAAATACTATAGGTAAATCTATAAAAATTGTTTGAAACTTCATCTTTCATTAAATTGTGCATTTTTAGTTATTTACAAGAATAACTAATATAAAGATACACGAAGGAACCTTTACATAAGATTTACTATGAACATTTTTATCTTATCTTAGCGTCATCTGCCATGCGGTCAAGGTCAAAATATACATGACTGATAACAAAGCTATGACACTGGCCAACAAAAAAAAAATTTTGTTCTGGTTCAGCTCTCTTTGCATCTGTAGTCGGTAAAGTAAGTAGTATGAACTACATTGCTGCTACTAGATGTCAGCTGACAACACGTTTACCTACAATTCTTATTTTAACTTTTTAAAGGTTTTACTCAAAATCAGTCCGTGTTATATAACTACTTCTATGACATTAATCGTATAAATGTAGGATGGCAAGTAAGTCAAGAAGTTGCATTAACTATCTTGATATGTTTTGTTACATATGCGGTGAGTATATAATGAAAGATCAACGGAAACCGGTTAATGGCACGGTAATTCGCTTGTATTCTGTATTGAAATTGGCAAGCTTCTTTCTCATCAACAAGAGCTGATATGAAAAATTTGAAATAGTTTTCTCGTGTCGGCTCAAAAAATATACCCAGAATCAGGTCTAAAATCTTAGGCACCAAAATGAGTGTAGGCCAGTGTAATAAACTGACCGTGGCGTTGATGTAGCATAATAAGGGCCTGTTTCCGAATGTTCGAGTAAGTTCCGGTTATACTACCCAGAACATAAAATAACTGAATGATAAAATTGACAGTTAACATGAAGCGCGTTTCAAGCTTTAGCCGATGCATAGGCTAAATGGTTGACTGTGAAACGCAAATATAGTGTTTTATTTATTAAATATGTTTTGGGTAGTATAACCGAAACTTACTCGAATATTCTGAAACAGGCCCTTAATGTCAGCTGAGCTGCAGAATCATGCTAGCGTAGTGGCGTATTCTCTTTGGAATCCTATTGCGATAATCTCGGAACTCGCGCCTAATGGATACATAAATATTTCTGGAGTGACAATCCGTGACAGGTTGTGTGTTCCATAATCGAAGCATAATTTTGATTGACGGAGGTATGGCATTTTTGAATTTAAACTTTTTTAAAATAGAATATGGTTTATTTGGGTAAGGAGTTGCTACGCCAAAAAAAAAATATAAATACGTTGTAGTATGTCATTTATATGGTTGGTAAAAGCAGAACAAAAATATGTGGACTATTGGACTGGATACAAGGGACTTTTTTGTCTAAGCGCCAACTACATAAGTCATGGTCAGTCAGCTCACCCTAAATTACATGTGCCCATTATATATCTTTCAAAATATGGGTGCTTGGATACTGTTACTAGGTTTGAATACACGTAGCGCTTTCTTTACAAACGAATATTCGCCATATTTTAAATATCAAGTGTCTAACATCGGTGAAATTTTGCATACATGTAATATTGAGCCTTTGTGTTCGCCATTTTTTGTTTTATTATTCATCTATCTCTAAATATTACAATCAGTCTTATTATAGTTAACGGTTAAGTGAAAATATATATCAAAAATAATACGTTACTGACTTCCATCACTTGAAAGTATGAAATAACTTGTGGAAGTTGGACCACACTTTTGAGATTTGAAGTTGTTACGTTGTTTATTAAAATTTTTTTTTTTTAATTTGGTTCATCAAAAGATTTATATTTTATGTATATAACTGGTCTATTTAATCACTATGTAAGATCAAAATGTAACTATAACTAACCTCAAGATTTCGATCGAGTTGCATCGACCGTGGTCATGAATAAAATAATGAGACGAGCGTCTGCCTATAAAATATGGGTATTAATTCTAACTACCCACATATGGCGATAAAAACTTAGAACTATCCTTCTCATAAATTAACAGTATCTGCACTTGCGTGTGAATGTGAACTCCAACAAGAACACATTTTTACGGCAGAATGAAGCCATACTCCCGATTAAAATTAGTGTGTGAATAGACTCGTTGTGTAAGTAAAAAACGTTGATGTTTTCAATTCTAACGCAAGTATTAATATAATGGTTCCTACATAACTATGCGCCTTTTCGAAGATGTTTAAGTTGTTTACCGCATCATAAAGCACCGAATTTCAGTGAATATACTTTTAATGTTTCGGATTTGGATGGAAAAGAATTGCTGTTTGTTTTCGAGAAATGGTTTGTATTTGTATATAAACAGCGACAATCTCACGTTTTGCATCAATAGTAAATATGTGTACAAATTCCAGTCGCAATCAACCAAATGCAAAGCCACAAAACGTGGGAAAACAATGTTACAAAGAATCCATTATTCGGCGAGAGGTCCATTCAATATGCGAATTTGTTTCCGCGTATGGAGCTGTCATGTCATACGTCACGTCACAGACACGGCAGTTGGAATATACGCAGCCATTGTGGTGTGCTATTTTCAGGAACAGTAAGTTAAAAGTTCATACAGTAATTATCGTTTGGGTTGTCGGTAGAGAGATTAAAATAAGCGATATAAGCACTTTATTAACTAAGTCTAGTTATATCTTTGGTGTTATATTTTGTTTTTGTATTGTTAGATTGTGGTAAAAGGCGTAAATCTTAGCAATAAAAAAAACTTCAAATTTCGATGCATGCTTTGATATGTGTATATATGTATATATATGCAATATATATATATGCCTATTTTGTTTTGTAATACATTTAGCCGTTACTAAGCAGTAATTTATGTTTAATAATAACAAATAACATCGTCGTGATCTTCTCACAAATAACTAACTCGTGTGGGGTTACTACATGTTTTCGCTAGCAACATAAAATACAAGACAAGGATGTGGTTGGAAATAGCTGTTGCTTTGGTTTTATGACCCGCCGTCTTCATGACTCCAACCCCTCTTAGTGAAGCCTTCGATGGTAGTTAATTTTTAACCCAATTTGGGTAATCTGGTGTGGAATGGTAAGAATTCGTTAAGTGTGCCCAATGTGCAGGTACAGCAAATTTATATGTTCTTCATTCACGGGGAGAAGTGAACGGTAAATGTATAGCGATGAAGAATATTTAATATGCTGTCAGTTAAATAAGAGACAGTACAGATACAGTAAAGATTGAGCTCGTTTTTTTGCTTAATTTCTAACGTTCGCTGTGCTCCCATCTGAACTATTCCGTACCTCAAAAGTAAAAAAACGGAACCCTTATAGGATCAATTTAATGTCCGTCTGTCTGTCTGTTTTTCTCAGGAACGCATGGAGGTATTAGGCTAAAATTCATATCAAATAATCAGGTCTACTGGCACATAGAGCTGTGAAAAAATCAACTTTCTAAGCTAACGCAATCAAAAGATACAGCCGTTTATGACGCAAGTTTTCACCACTCTAAAAAAGGAATCAAAACCTACAGGGGTATTTGCCATAATCCCCACGCTTGGCAGGCGGCTGTTCTTTAGAAAGTGCTGCTGCTCATCTTCCAGTATTTTTCCCTTAGTCACCTCTTACGACACCCACGGGATGATATGGGGAGGTACAACTCTAACCCGGCACCCCACGGGGGTCAACAACATATAATAAAAATATTTTTAATTATTTTAAAAATATTTTTTCTTTGTCTTATATACATACAGGTTTGTAACCCAACATGGAATATTATTAAGCTTGCAATAAGTTGAAGCCAAACTTTTATTTATAATATACGATCTGCAGATGGAGCACTGTAAAAGATAAATTGATATTGTCCCTTTCAAATGTATGGCAAGCCCGAGGAGCGTGAAAGGGACAATATGATAGGTGCAAGTTTTTTTTGCTTTACTTGTATCGTGTGCCGTGTTGTAACGTTTTTATTTGCACGCAATCACCGAACAGGCAAATGTGAATGTGTATGTCCCTGACATTTATACACTATACAAGCCGGGGATCCAACCCCTCTCTTGAAGAATATTTTGTAATCTTATAATATGTAAATTGTGATGTTCACTTACCATGTACTATTGCTTGAAATCATATACTTATAAAAATAATAAATAATGATTCATACTTGATATTTATTGATATGTAGCAATGTTCCATTGGAATTGGTTATGGGCTGTCACGAAGGTATTCATAGTTTGTATCCCGACGCGGGTTTGAGCATTTCCGTATAGTGATAGGGCATTTTACATGGATTTCACATGGATAGCTCCTGCTTTCAAACAGAAAATCTGTCACTAAGCACTTGTGTGTGTGCACAATGTGCTCTGGTAGCTTAACTTGAAAGAAAATGTTCTTCCCTATTTACCAGGAATAAAATAAAAATAACAACGTCTGTCCAGTCAGTCTCGATAGCCGAGAGGCTAAGGCGGCGAACACGGGTTCGAATCTCGCTGAAGTTTGCTTGGTATGCGATTGTTTAAAATCACATTTAGAATGAATGATATTGTTAAACTGTCCGGTACGCCTAACAAAAAATATACATGTGATGGCTGATTAATTGCAGTCATGTAAGGTGGCTTATCAATGTATATCTACCATTTCACTTCAAATGACTAAGACATGTCTGTGGCTTCTATGATGCACCGATGAAGGCCTCGTGTTATCACTGATGGCCTTCTTGGTGAGATTTAGGGATTCTATCAGTCCTCATGTATCGGTCAGAATATATATATATATATATATATATATATATATATTATATTTTTTTTTTTTGTGACGGAACAAGCTCGAAGCCCACCTGATGTTAAGCGGACTAACCTCTGCCTATAACATATGCATTTCATTCAAGAATTGCACTGCGCCCGTCACCTTGAGACATAGTTGTTAAATCTCATGTGCCTGTAATTTCACTGGCTCTCAAGGACTACTGCCGGAACACACCGTTAAGTTCTTGGCGACAAATTTTTTACTTGAGGGTGGTAGCTAGCCAGGCGGGCATTCGCAAAATGCCCTTCCACCATGCGGTGAAGCTCAAGCCGGCGGTGGGGATCGAACTAGGGTGGCACTGCGGCGCGGCAGTCCATAGCCATAACCGCTCGGCCATCATTGCTTCACATAATCAAGACTTACATATTAATGTATCATAAATACTTGAAGAACTATGCACTGACGTACAAATCGTTCAATCCAATATCTCCCAAAGAAAAAAAAGTAAGATTTGATGAATCACTGACTGACCTTTAAAACTAAAAATAAAAAATAAAATAATATAATTTATTTTGGACACAAAATCCGTAGCCGTGTAAAGCATTGTATGTCAAACTATATAATACAACTATATCCATACATTACTTAATTCCACCCCACCCCAGTGTTTTTGGATTGGGCAGTCTAGCCGAGCAGCAATCATTTGCAAAATACTGCAGGCAACCTTTTTTCTTATAATTGCATGGAATCCATCTACTCCAGCACTAGCAAACATCCCGGATGCACTGCAATGGCGGAGCAGTCCCAACAGTATTCCAAATGCATTATTATACTGGACTCAAAAAAAAAACCTATTAGTGATAAAAAAATATGGAGTAAACAACTCGAGTTTAATCGATAACAGCCTCGATGAATATGGGCCATTTAAATATCTGGGTTGTTATTTATAACTTCCCCTGTATAACAATCTAGGTTCATGTATAAATTAAGCAAATATAAAACCTCACAAAACATACACAAAAACAATTCTATCTCATTATACCTCGTTAAATTCTATCTCATTATACAAATATTTGCCTGAAATATTTGCTTAAATCAAAACATCTTCTATTCCACTGAACAAAATAATTGAAATTTAATTTCTAAAATCAATTTCCGCTGAATTTTTATAATAATATTGAAATAGTTACCGCGCGCCTATTAAATTAAATTGTATCTTATCTAAATTGTCATTGTTTTATGTGTTATAGTTTTGGCTTTTTTCTCAGTACCTCTAAAGCCTAAACTATTAAGCCAACCTAAATTAGTAGGTTTGTATGAATAACGTGATTCTTCTGAAGATGATCTAGTAGCAGCGTGCTGGTCTTATGATTTTCTCCTTCTTCATTGCTAATAAACGAACTTTTTACCATTGTCTCACCTGATGATAAGTAACGGTGCTGTTGAATATGTTGTTCAGGCTTATCTAGAATTACTGGGTCCTGTGGACAGCTGTCGGAGTACACAGTTAGGTGATTGGCAAAAGTTTATTTTTTGTAACTAAAGCTGGCATATTAACGCGCGGGCCATTTGATGGTTATTGCTTACGGCGGCTTATGGACGCTGTTAAGACCAGGGGCTTTATAATCGCTTTACATTGCGAACCATTCTGGCACCACGATATAAATATGGTATCTTTGGCCCAGATCCCATTGTACAAATGGTAGAAGAAACACGAGGAGAAAAGCTCTGTTCTGCGACTCAAAGAATCTGTACCGTTTGGTCGTCGACGATTCTCACAGCTTATCACCGTTTTTAAACTGAGTCAAAAGGTCTAATTTTTTTACAGAACTCAGATGTGATAATACTGCTCCAAATTAAGGTCGGACTAGCGACTTATATATCATATGTATTTGTCTTCAAGGTAACATCGGAACTGGACGGGAATGAAAGAGTCACCAGCAAGGATCCGAAAACTGATTGAAAAGACAAGGAATGTATTCTTGAACTGTGAAGCTGCCGTGAGAGGAACTTTCTTATCCGTAAACCAAGTTATCCCGATGACGTGAAGTTCTCTCAATTTGGAACACAAGTTGTTCGACTCTCTTCCACAGCAGACCGCGCTTTTTAAGCATGGCACGTGTAAATAGAGCCCGCAGTGTAGTTAAACGAGTTCTACTTGTGGGGGGTAGTTAGCAAGGCACGCGTTCGCAAAATGCCCTTCATATTTTTTTAATTATTATATTTATGTGATTGTGATGGAACAAGCACGAGGCCCACCTGATGTTAAGCGGATTAACCTCTGCCTATAACCGATGCATTTTGTCGTGTGATAAATGATATAACAACTGCCGTTCTAAGACAATTATAACTGCATGGGACCATCGCCTAACTTGCCCTACAAACCACGGAAGCAATCTCGCCCGATTAGTAATTGTGCCACTAATGGTCACCCATCCAAAGAATGACAGCAGCGGACCAAGTTTCACTTAGCTGGTCGGTTAACAATGATTCAACATGCTCGGCTAAGAGCGCTTCAAAAACATGAGACTTGTTCCTTACATAAAATTTTACTATTTTTATGATAAATAATACGTACATCGTACAAGTATGAACAGAAAACAAAAATTAAGCAGTAAATAATATTAAAATAAAAGATGTGGTTCCACTGATGTTAAATTTTCCATTGTGTCTGGGTCTTTAACTAGACGATGGGTGTTAAAATCTGACGTCAAGCGCCTAATAGGTATTCCTAGTGTATTCCGTGAGCAATTCTTGAGAGCCAGTAAGAAATTACAGGCACATGAGACTTAAAAACTGTACGTCTCAGGGTGACAGGATTTTCGTTACAGGCGTAAGCGTGCGTAACAATCGCAAAAATTAAGTGATTCAAATTTTTTGAAATGTTTATTATAAAAATTGCTCATTAAACACTGCAGTCTGCTTTTTTTTATGCCTGATAGGATAGGTTAGCCTTTGACCACTATCTCACCTGATGGTAAGTGGAAGACACTTGCACTATTTTTATCATTCGTTGCTGTACCTAAGATAGGTATTGGACTATAGAATGCCATATTTGGTGTATGTATATATAACCATTTTAACAATAAAAAAAAAATAACAAAAAAAAATTATGAAACAGTTTTTTTTTTTTTTTTATTATTGTTAAGAAAATCTGCAATATTTAAACATCATCATCATCATAAGCCGGAGAACGTCCACTGTTGAACGAAAGCCTCTCATATGTTACCATTTTAACAATATTGCGAAAACAGAATATAATCCCACTTTTATTTTTATTTTGTTATTTTTTAAGCTATCCGCAATAATAACACATCATTATCATCAGCCGAAAGACGTCCAAAAAGGTGGAAACAACGGTGGAAATTTCAACCGGCCACCTCCAATTTATGTTCCGGTCAAATTAGTCAGAATATAGGGTGAGGATACAAAATTTTACACTCGGCTGAAAATTGACAGGATTGTTTAAAACACTATTATAAATGAAATGTGCACATTATCAGCCTTACTTATAAACGCTACTTAAATTTTAAACATTACTTAGCCGCTGATTAGCAAAATTTCTTACTCATTGTTGTGAATGAAACGCAAGTTTGACCAAGACTGATTTTATTGGAGCTACCCACATTACATATATATAATATTTATACTAGCACGATAGGAGGTAATACAATACACACGACATCTTCCCCACATTATTTTTTTTTTTTTTTTACCTAAGTGGGAGTAGTTTAATTATCGGTTTCTATTAACTAAGTATGTATACATTTAGTGTTGATATGGATACAAGTAATACAATAAATTGTGCTATAATAGGTAAGTTACCAATATTACACGTACAATAAAAATGCAAATTTTAGTAGGTACAGTTACAACACATTCTTATAGTTACTATATATGACTGGAGATGACATTTTATAAAAACTAGTAACCTTTGTTTATAAACATCTATAATTATACCTTTCTTACTTTCTTCAGATAATTACATGAGTTACCTACACGAGTAACGAAGTTAATGGGTTTATATTCGAGGAGGTACATAAGAAATAAAAAAAGTAGGGTCATTGTTGTGTAGGTGTAATATTAAAAGGTCTACTATTATTTATTTATGTAGTTACCAAATTGTTGCCGCGCTTTTATAGCCGCCGGCCTGCGCGCACGTTCATGTGGTGTCGCAGGTGCGGGAGTAGGCGTAATCAACTCAGAACTGATAACAATGTTATCGTTGTCAGCAATAGCGCGCTCACCGTCACTTTTTGGACTAAACCATTGTTCTTCTTCACTCTTGTGGTTTGGGAATCGGCTGGTCATATCATCGGCGACTCCTGTATTCTCAAGTTTAATGAGGTGCCGTCTGTTCCGTCTGTAAATCCTGCCAGAAGTATCAGAAACAAAATAAGATCGCGGTTGTGGTGCGCGGCCTATCACACGTGCGCTCTTACGTCTGCTTTCGTCCGCTATGAGGACCGGTTGCCCTGACTGTAGCTCGGGAAGCAAATGCGACTTGCGATCATAGTATGTTTTATCAATTTTTTGCTTATTTATCATGTTAGCGTAGTCAGCATCATTATTTCGGCTTGGCTTAAGTCTACCTGGACAAGTAGGTAATCTAGTATTCAGCCTACGTCCCATCAGCAGTTCTGCGGGTGAACTTATTCCTTCACGAGGGGTTGTTCTGTAATTCAGCAGACCTAAGTAAAAATCATCACCGGATGCTATGGACTTAATCAATATATTTTTTACAGTTTGTACATACCTCTCACTGAGTCCATTGGACTGTGGGTAATTAGGAGAACTAGTAGTATGCTGGATCCCCCATTTCTTTATGAATTCCATAAAATCTTTGGACACGTAGGCAGGCCCATTGTCGGTCACAAGCTCTTGTGGAATACCGTGCCGCGCAAACTGATCTTTCATAGCTACTACAACAGCTTTCGTCCCTATGTTCGTCAATGGACTCACCTCTATAAAGCTTGAAAAATAATCTACTAAGATTAGAAAGTATTTACCAGCATGCTGAAAAATATCAGAACCTATCTTGAGCCATGGTAAATCCGGAATAGCATGTGGCATTAGGGGTTCCCTAGTAGGGCGTCGGGCGCGCTGGGCGCACATGGCGCAGCGGCGCACCATCAGCTCCACGTCACGTGACATCCCCGGCCAAAACATTACGTCACGGGCGTGACGCTTGCAGCGATCTATACCCATATGGCCCTCGTGTACGCGATTCAACATCTCTGATCGAAGTGATCTTGGTATATATACTAAATTATCTTTGAAGAGGACGCCGCTTACATATTCAAAACTATTTTTATATGACCATACTGCTTGTACGTTTTCGTCAACTTCGTATTTATTTACCGGCCAGCCATTTTTTATATACTTAATTATTAACTGGCATTCTATATCTTCATTTAAAGCATTTTTAATCATTTTCATCTTTACGTCACTAAAACGTACATTTTTTATTAAAAAACAAGACTGCTCTTCTAATTCGTCTGAAACTTTTTCTGCTACTGCGTCTGTCAATGGGGCCCTCGAAAGAGCGTCGGCCAAAAACAAATATTTTCCGGGCTTGTAAATAACATTAAAATCATAACGCTGAATTCTTAACATCATTCGTTGAAGCCGCGCCGGAACTGAATCCAAAGACTTTTTAAATAATGATTCGAGCGGCTTGTGATCGGTTTCTATAGTAACTTCGTGCCGACCGTACACGTACTGGTGGAAGCGTTCTAGGGCATAGACTATAGCTATGCAGCTCTTTTTCAATCTGAGCATACCTGCATTGTGTCTCAGTGAGAGTGGCAGACGCGAACTCGACCGGGCGTCCACCTTGCAGCAGCACCGCCCCGAGCGCCCGCGAGCTGGCGTCCACAGACAGCAGCACTGGCTCACGCACCGAATACAGCGCCAGCACGGGCGCGCTGCACACACACCGTTTTAGCACGCGCACTGCATTGTCATGCTCTGACTCCCAAATCCAGGCTACATCTTTTTTCAAAAGACTACGTAATGGCGTCGCGATTTCAGAATAATTTGGTATAAATTTCGACAGGTAATTGACCATACCTAAAAATCGCTCCAAAGACGAACGATCATTCGGAACAGGCATATCCTCAATCGCTCTAATTTTATTTTGGTCAATCGACATGCCCTTCGCGCTAAATGTGTGTCCAAGGTAACTGACCAGACTAACTTGAAATTCACATTTGTCTTTGTTGAATTTGATACCTACTTCGCGCGCTCTTTCTAATAATTTCTTAAGACGCTCATCGTGCTGTGATCTAGTGGTCCCCCAGACTATGACGTCATCAACAAATGAGTCTACCCCTTCGATGTCTCCTAATAGCTGACGAACTTTAGAGTGAAACACTTCCGAAGCGCAGTTTATTCCGTAAGGTAACCTTAGGAATTGGTATCTGCCACAAGGGGTACCAAAAGTGCAGAGGTCAGCACTGGCATCGTCAACCTCAACCATCCAGAACCCTGAGCGAGCATCCAGCTTACTGAACACCTGTGCGCCTTCTAGCTTAGTCGCTATGTCGGTGAGCGTTGGCAGCGGGTAATGCGCGCGTCGCACAACGCGGTTGAGCGGCCATGGGTCGAGGCATACACGAATACTGCCGTCTTTTTTCGGAGCCAGTACAATAGCGTTTACCTAAGGGGTTGGGTGCGATACCTTTCTGATGACTCCCATCTTTTCCATTCGCTCCAGCTCCTGCGACAATTTGTCGCGTACCCCGATAGGGATCTTTCTAACCGGACAAACTGAAGGCTGAGCATTATTTTCCGTAATTATGCTATATTTACCTGGGAGCTTGCCTAGACCTTGAAATAAGTCATTATACTTATCTATACTAAGAGAAAACACTCGTCGAATAAAACCCATACTTTCACACGCATACTTTCCTAGAACACTTTGACATTCAAAATCAGCTATGACAAAACGTAGTTTGTATGTAGTATTTTTATAAACCCATTTAATAAAAGTAGATCCAACAATAGGAATGTAATTGCCACAAAACGATTGTGCTCTTATAGTATCGGCTTCCAAGTCTTCTTTTGAAAGACCCAATTTCAAGAAAGTTTTTAAAGACATAACATTTAAATCAGATCCAGAATCTAACTTAAATTTTTCCTTCAAACCATTAAGTCATAAAATTAAAGTTTCATACCATTTACTACAGTCCTTACTATCTCCGTCTGATATTGTAGAAACATAATAAAAATCCGCCGCGTCGTCGTCTCCGGAGTTACTTTCAACACCAGCGGCGTCAATTTGATACACACGGCGTCTCAATTTTGGACACATTTGTTTAAAATGACCTTTTTCACTACACCAAAAACACATAGCGTTTTTAGCCGGACACCTATTGCCTTCACAATAAAAACTAGCACATGCGGAGCACCGCTTTTTCGTTGTATTATCATCAGTGCGTTGGCCTGACATATTTTTACGGCTTGAGCCAAGGTCAGATCGTCAGCCCTGAGCAAACGATCGCGCAGCTTGCCATCCCGGACTCCGCATACAATTCTATCTCGTACCAGGCCTTCTTCAAGGTGTTCGAATTCGCAATGCTGTGTCAGCAGCTTCAAAGCTGTTACATAGTCGTCTATAGATTCAGCGCACTCTTGATCCCGTGTGAAAAATTTGAACCGAACCATTGTCGTACTTTGTTTCACTGTGAAGTGATCGTTATATTTTTGAACCAGCGTGTCGAAACAATCTTTGTTTTCGTCTTCATTAAACTTAAAAGTCGTATACACGTCGTAGCCCTCTGGTCCAATTAAATTAACTAACAAACTGGCCTTCACGTCCGACGGTTCCTTGTACACGCCAGAGGCTTTCAGAAACACACAAAATTGCTTATGCCATTTCCGCCATAACTCAGCTCGATTCACCGGGCCACCTTCAAGACACAATTCTGTAGGTGGACGAGCGTGCATTATAACCACTAATTAATCACTTCGTAGACCACCCAATATTGCCGATAAACCACTGTTATAACACCAAAATACTGTATAATTGTGAATTTTATAAAACCGCTGTCACCATGTTGTGAATGAAACGCAAGTTCGACCAAGACTGATTTTATTGGAGCTACCCACATTACATATATACAATATTTATACTAGCACGATAGGAGGTAATACAATACACACGACACTCATAAACGCTACATAACTTTATCCAGTACCTAAGTACTGCTTAAATCAGCTGTCAATTTAAACACCGTCCCACCCTTGTTTAAATTTTAAGTAACAAGATGGCGCCCATATTTCTGATCAGCTCATTTAGTTACAGACCCACTAACTTATCTGTTCAGGTGGCAGAAAAAAGAACTACAACATTCCTTCAAATTGTGACAGTTCGAAGTTGATTTCCTTGACCAGTAGCGCCCTCGAAAACTGCACAGTTAAGTTGGTGGTACTACACAAAGAAAAGTATTATATTTACTTTTTATGTTCCAGATATTTAGCATATATATTACATCATAATACTTTTTAGTACAATGTTGTCAGTTTAAAATACGTTCGACCTCATTATCCATTGCTTAGCTAAACAGGTGCTATGTAGCGTTTATAAGTAAGAAATATTTAAGCATTACTTAAACACTGTTTAGTTATCCATTACTTAGCAACTACATAGCGATGTTTTTATAAGTAAGGGGGTATATCTCTAAAACGGTGACTCTTAGGAAAAAAGTATATGTATAATTATCTGATCTTGGCTAATTTTATGATAAAACTTAACGTTTTGCTGAAAATCGCGAAAAACTCGTTTTTGTGACATTTGACCCCCAGTAATTTTTTTTCCAGGTGTTGGATCGATGAGGACTTTTTACATTTCATTTATAATAGTGTTTTATACAATTCTATTAATTTTCAGCCGAGAGTGAATTTTCGTAACATTGGATGTCTAAAATGACCGGATTATTAATGGTGGGACCGAGTTTATTAGTAACGCAGAATAACTATAAATACTACTGGGCTATCGAGCCTAGAAGTTCAACATACATACTATGATAAAAGACACGTATCACGTGATGTAATCGACGAAGCAGTAGACTTATACTTTATAGTGACTTCAAAGTAATATCTAATGGTATGTCTTTCCTGAGTTAATGCCATTCAATATCTCATAGAGTAGGAATATTCCCATTGAACTGAATCAATGAAGTGTAAACGTGGATAACACGAATGCTTGCGAGTATGCAGCATAGCTATATATAGCGTATATAAGGAGTTCTCTACATTGTTGAGTTTCAGGCTGATTAAGGAATTTATTGATGGTACTGGTGATCTGGTATTTATGATTAAGTCTTTTTCCAACCAAAGCTTCAATCCTTAAAAATCCACATTGTGACTCCCTAAATTTTCAAACTGACAAATATCAAAATTATTTATTATTGTGCTATATTTTTTTGCTATATTTTTGTATTTTAAGGGCCCGTCTTGGAAAAGTTTTATGTAAGTCTATCACATTAATATGATAAATGCGAAATTGTGAATGTATGATGATGTGAATTAGGACGTTACTGTGTATGCTTGTTTCTCCTTCACGTTTAAACCACTTAACAGATTCAAAGACAATCTATATTCAAATTTCATCTAAAAACTTGAATGCGGATAGTTTACATCTTAAATATTAGCATAGAATACTGTTTATTGTTATCATTACCACTTCTCCTCATTATCTACATAGGTGAAACTGCGGGGCAAAATTAATAGCGTAAGTGAATGAAATTTCCCGGTTGTTGCTTAGAGTTCCCGACTTAATAGCGTAAGGTCTGCTCCATATCCGCCTTTTGCCATAAAAACGAATAAAGAAAATAATCAGGGACATACTCAGTACTCACGTTGACATAAGTAGGTGTCCTTTCTGACACTTTCGAGCAGTACAAACACAGATCTTAAAAAGTTTCAAACTTAACAGAATATTGCGCTGCAGTTTTATGGATAGTATATAGTTCTCACAACCTTACAAGAATAAAAATAGCTCTCGGAACACCTTGAGCTTGGTGCATAAAGATTATCCTCGCATAAAACGGCGTCAAGTATCGGGTTTCACTTAACTGTGCACTTTATGTTTATGCTTGTGAATGGGGATAAATAGTAGGGCGCATTTCCACGTCTTTAGAGAATATTTTATAGAAATTTAAAATGTTGCTCAAGAGACTAAGAGTATGTTGCAGTATAATTATTTGTATCACAGCCACATGTTTTATATCCGAAAGGCAAGCATTTTACTGTGTTCTTGGAGGAAAGGGACGTTATGTTCAATGTAAGATTATTTTCTACTGAGTAAAGCGAGATTTTTACTCACAAAGGCGCACCCCTCTATATTTTTGGCAACTACTAGTGCCTACTCAAGTTATCACATTTTACAATTTATTGTTTTTGTACCATTCATATATACATACACACTAAGACTCGTATTAAACATTGAAGTATTAAAGCGCTCGTAGCGAAGTTTGCTTAGCTGTTCTTAACCAATAAGCAAAGTTAAGCAACGTCCGTCGCGGTTATGAGTTAGACATTACTACTGACATTTCCGCTAGTGACATTACTACTGAGCACTTCCGTGCTTCGGAGGGCACGTTAAGCAGACGGTCTTGGTTGTTCTCTAACGATGGCAGTCGTTATAGCATGGTGGTAGGGCATTTTCCGAATGCCCGCCTGTCTAGCTACCACCCTCAAGTAGAAAATCTGTTGCCAAGCACCTAACAGTGTGTTCTGGCAGCTGTCCTTGAGGGCCAGTGTGTTTTGGAATAAAATATACGCCGAAAGATAGGTACTAAAACGACCTTCCAGATAGAGTTTTTAAAAATGACTCGCGACATTTTAGAAACCCGCAATTGACATTAAAATCCGAAAATATTTTCGCTGCTGGGTTTTGCCAGGGATTTTGACCATGACGGAGATGGTGTTTTGGAATGAAACACATCTCGATAGATATCTACTGAAACGACCTTTCAGGTGTTATATTTAGAAATGACTCGTGACATTTCAGAAAGCCGCAATTCGCAAATAACTCCACGGAGAGTCGCTGCTACTTTTGTTCTATTAAATTTCATATGGTGGCGTTACGGGTATTCAATAAATAATTATATACTTGTGCTAGGGGATTATGTTTTGGAATGAAACATAAATCAAAAGGTAGCCACTGAAAGGACCTTTCAACAACATCAACAAACATATTTCAAAAGATAGCTACTAAAACGACCTTACTGGTGGTGTTTTCAGAAATTACTCGCGACATTTCAGAAAGCCGCAATTCATATTAAAATCCAAAACATTTTCGCTGCTGGGTTTTGCCGGGGATTTTGACCATGACGGAGATGGTGTTTTGGTATGAAACATAACTAGATAGAAACGACCTTTCAGTTGATGTTTTCAGAAATTACTCGCAACATTTCAGAAAGATGCAAATCACATTAAAATTTCAAAATATTTTTGATGCTGGGTTTTGCTGGAGATTTTTACCATGACAAGGATTGTATTTTGGAATGAATTATACGTCAAAAGATAGCTATTAAACAGACCTTTCAGATAAAGTTTTCAGAAATAACTCGCGACAATTCAGAAAGCCGCAATTCACATTAAAATCCGAAAATATTTTCACTGCTGGGTTTTGCAGAAATTTTAACCATGACGGAGATGGTGTTTTGGAATGAAACATACGTCTGAAGATAGCTACTAAAACGACCTTACTGATGGTGTTTTCAGAAATTACTCGCGACATTTCTGAAAGCCGCATTTCATATTAAAATCCAAAACATTTTCACTGCTGGGTTTTGCCGGGGATTTTGACCATGACGGAGATGATGTTTTGGAATAAAACATATTTCGATAGATAGCTACTAAAACGACCTATCAGTTGATGTTTTCAGAAATTACTCGCAACATTTCAGAAAGATGCAATTCACATTAAAATTCCTAAATATTTTCGCTGCTGTGTTTTCCTGGAGATTTTCACCATGACAGGGATTGTGTTTTGGAATGAATTATACGTCAAAAGATAGCTATTAAACAGACCTTTCAGATAAAGTTTTCAGAAATCACTCGCAACATTTCAGAAAGCCGCAATTAACATTAAAATCCGAAAATATTTTCACTGCTGGGTTTTGCAGGGGATTTTAACCATGACGTAGATGGTGTTTTGGAATGAAACATACGTCTGAAGATTTAACTAGACGATGGGTGTTAAAATCTGACGTCAAGCGCCTAATAGGTATTCCTAGTGTATTCCGTGAGCAATTCTTGAGAGCCAGTAAGAAATTACAGGCACATGAGACTTAAAAACTGTACGTCTCAGGGTGACAGGATTTTCGTTACAGGCGTAAGCGTGCGTAACAATCGCAAAAATTAAGTGATTCAAATTTTTTGAAATGTTTATTATAAAAATTGCTCATTAAACACTGCAGTCTGCTTTTTTTTATGCCTGATAGGATAGGTTAGCCTTTGACCACTATCTCACCTGATGGTAAGTGGAAGACACTTGCACTATTTTTATCATTCGTTGCTGTACCTAAGATAGGTATTGGACTATAGAATGCCATGTTTGGTGTATGTATATATAACCATTTTAACAATAAAAAAAAAATAACAAAAAAAAATTATGAAACAGTTTTTTTTTTTTTTTTTATTATTGTTAAGAAAATCTGCAATATTTAAACATCATCATCATCATAAGCCGGAGAACGTCCACTGTTGAACGAAAGCCTCTCATATGTTACCATTTTAACAATATTGCGAAAACAGAATATAATCCCACTTTTATTTTTATTTTGTTATTTTTTAAGCTATCCGCAATAATAACACATCATTATCATCAGCCGAAAGACGTCCAAAAAGGTGGAAACAACGGTGGAAATTTCAACCGGCCACCTCCAATTTATGTTCCGGTCAAATTAGTCAGAATATAGGGTGAGGATACAAAATTTTACACTCGGCTGAAAATTGACAGGATTGTTTAAAACACTATTATAAATGAAATGTGCACATTATCAGCCTTACTTATAAACGCTACTTAAATTTTAAACATTACTTAGCCGCTGATTAGCAAAATTTCTTACTCATTGTTGTGAATGAAACGCAAGTTTGACCAAGACTGATTTTATTGGAGCTACCCACATTACATATATATAATATTTATACTAGCACGATAGGAGGTAATACAATACACACGACATCTTCCCCACATTTTTTTTTTTTTTTTTTTACCTAAGTGGGAGTAGTTTAATTATCGGTTTCTATTAACTAAGTATGTATACATTTAGTGTTGATATGGATACAAGTAATACAATAAATTGTGCTATAATAGGTAAGTTACCAATATTACACGTACAATAAAAATGCAAATTTTAGTAGGTACAGTTACAACACATTCTTATAGTTACTATATATGACTGGAGATGACATTTTATAAAAACTAGTAACCTTTGTTTATAAACATCTATAATTATACCTTTCTTACTTTCTTCAGATAATTACATGATTTACCTACACGAGTAACGAAGTTAATGGGTTTATATTCGAGGAGGTACATAAGAAATAAAAAAAGTAGGGTCATTGTTGTGTAGGTGTAATATTAAAAGGTCTACTATTATTTATTTATGTAGTTACCAAATTGTTGCCGCGCTTTTATAGCCGCCGGCCTGCGCGCACGTTCATGTGGTGTCGCAGGTGCGGGAGTAGGCGTAATCAACTCAGAACTGATAACAATGTTATCGTTGTCAGCAATAGCGCGCTCACCGTCACTTTTTGGACTAAACCATTGTTCTTCTTCACTCTTGTGGTTTGGGAATCGGCTGGTCATATCATCGGCGACTCCTGTATTCTCAAGTTTAATGAGGTGCCGTCTGTTCCGTCTGTAAATCCTGCCAGAAGTATCAGAAACAAAATAAGATCGCGGTTGTGGTGCGCGGCCTATCACACGTGCGCTCTTACGTCTGCTTTCGTCCGCTATGAGGACCGGTTGCCCTGACTGTAGCTCGGGAAGCAAATGCGACTTGCGATCATAGTATGTTTTATCAATTTTTTGCTTATTTATCATGTTAGCGTAGTCAGCATCATTATTTCGGCTTGGCTTAAGTCTACCTGGACAAGTAGGTAATCTAGTATTCAGCCTACGTCCCATCAGCAGTTCTGCGGGTGAACTTATTCCTTCACGAGGGGTTGTTCTGTAATTCAGCAGACCTAAGTAAAAATCATCACCGGATGCTATGGACTTAATCAATATATTTTTTACAGTTTGTACATACCTCTCACTGAGTCCATTGGACTGTGGGTAATTAGGAGAACTAGTAGTATGCTGGATCCCCCATTTCTTTATGAATTCCATAAAATCTTTGGACACGTAGGCAGGCCCATTGTCGGTCACAAGCTCTTGTGGAATACCGTGCCGCGCAAACTGATCTTTCATAGCTACTACAACAGCTTTCGTCCCTATGTTCGTCAATGGACTCACCTTTATAAAGCTTGAAAAATAATCTACTAAGATTAGAAAGTATTTACCAGCATGCTGAAAAATATCAGAACCTATCTTGAGCCATGGTAAATCCGGAATAGCATGTGGCATTAGGGGTTCCCTAGTAGGGCGTCGGGCGCGCTGGGCGCACATGGCGCAGCGGCGCACCATCAGCTCCACGTCACGTGACATCCCCGGCCAAAACATTACGTCACGGGCGTGACGCTTGCAGCGATCTATACCCATATGGCCCTCGTGTACGCGATTCAACATCTCTGATCGAAGTGATCTTGGTATATATACTAAATTATCTTTGAAGAGGACGCCGCTTACATATTCAAAACTATTTTTATATGACCATACTGCTTGTACGTTTTCGTCAACTTCGTATTTATTTACCGGCCAGCCATTTTTTATATACTTAATTATTAACTGGCATTCTATATCTTCATTTAAAGCATTTTTAATCATTTTCATCTTTACGTCACTAAAACGTACATTTTTTATTAAAAAACAAGACTGCTCTTCTAATTCGTCTGAAACTTTTTCTGCTACTGCGTCTGTCAATGGGGCCCTCGAAAGAGCGTCGGCCAAAAACAAATATTTTCCGGGCTTGTAAATAACATTAAAATCATAACGCTGAATTCTTAACATCATTCGTTGAAGCCGCGCCGGAACTGAATCCAAAGACTTTTTAAATAATGATTCGAGCGGCTTGTGATCGGTTTCTATAGTAACTTCGTGCCGACCGTACACGTACTGGTGGAAGCGTTCTAGGGCATAGACTATAGCTATGCAGCTCTTTTTCAATCTGAGCATACCTGCATTGTGTCTCAGTGAGAGTGGCAGACGCGAACTCGACCGGGCGTCCACCTTGCAGCAGCACCGCCCCGAGCGCCCGCGAGCTGGCGTCCACAGACAGCAGCACTGGCTCACGCACCGAATACAGCGCCAGCACGGGCGCGCTGCACACACACCGTTTTAGCACGCGCACTGCATTGTCATGCTCTGACTCCCAAATCCAGGCTACATCTTTTTTCAAAAGACTACGTAATGGCGTCGCGATTTCAGAATAATTTGGTATAAATTTCGACAGGTAATTGACCATACCTAAAAATCGCTCCAAAGACGAACGATCATTCGGAACAGGCATATCCTCAATCGCTCTAATTTTATTTTGGTCAATCGACATGCCCTTCGCGCTAAATGTGTGTCCAAGGTAACTGACCAGACTAACTTGAAATTCACATTTGTCTTTGTTGAATTTGATACCTACTTCGCGCGCTCTTTCTAATAATTTCTTAAGACGCTCATCGTGCTGTGATCTAGTGGTCCCCCAGACTATGACGTCATCAACAAATGAGTCTACCCCTTCGATGTCTCCTAATAGCTGACGAACTTTAGAGTGAAACACTTCCGAAGCGCAGTTTATTCCGTAAGGTAACCTTAGGAATTGGTATCTGCCACAAGGGGTACCAAAAGTGCAGAGGTCAGCACTGGCATCGTCAACCTCAACCATCCAGAACCCTGAGCGAGCATCCAGCTTACTGAACACCTGTGCGCCTTCTAGCTTAGTCGCTATGTCGGTGAGCGTTGGCAGCGGGTAATGCGCGCGTCGCACAACGCGGTTGAGCGGCCATGGGTCGAGGCATACACGAATACTGCCGTCTTTTTTCGGAGCCAGTACAATAGCGTTTACCTAAGGGGTTGGGTGCGATACCTTTCTGATGACTCCCATCTTTTCCATTCGCTCCAGCTCCTGCGACAATTTGTCGCGTACCCCGATAGGGATCTTTCTAACCGGACAAACTGAAGGCTGAGCATTATTTTCCGTAATTATGCTATATTTACCTGGGAGCTTGCCTAGACCTTGAAATAAGTCATTATACTTATCTATACTAAGAGAAAACACTCGTCGAATAAAACCCATACTTTCACACGCATACTTTCCTAGAACACTTTGACATTCAAAATCAGCTATGACAAAACGTAGTTTGTATGTAGTATTTTTATAAACCCATTTAATAAAAGTAGATCCAACAATAGGAATGTAATTGCCACAAAACGATTGTGCTCTTATAGTATCGGCTTCCAAGTCTTCTTTTGAAAGACCCAATTTCAAGAAAGTTTTTAAAGACATAACATTTAAATCAGATCCAGAATCTAACTTAAATTTTTCCTTCAAACCATTAAGTGATAAAATTAAAGTTTCATACCATTTACTACAGTCCTTACTATCTCCGTCTGATATTGTAGAAACATAATAAAAATCCGCCGCGTCGTCGTCTCCGGAGTTACTTTCAACACCAGCGGCGTCAATTTGATACACACGGCGTCTCAATTTTGGACACATTTGTTTAAAATGACCTTTTTCACTACACCAAAAACACATAGCGTTTTTAGCCGGACACCTATTGCCTTCACAATAAAAACTAGCACATGCGGAGCACCGCTTTTTCGTTGTATTATCATCAGTGCGTGGGGCGAGCGCGCGGCCGGTGCCTCGCGGCCGCCATGCGCCGCCGCCGCCGCCCGCGCCGGCTCCGCTGCCGCCCGCGCCTGCACCGCGCGAGCCCCTGCGCCAGCCACTACCACGCTTCACCATCATGTCTACGGCCATTGCAGACTTTCCTTCGCCTTGGCCTCCCGTCTTGGTCCCTTCTATATGACGTTGTTCCTCCGTTGACATTTCGTTGGCCTGACATATTTTTACGGCTTGAGCCAAGGTCAGATCGTCAGCCCTGAGCAAACGATCGCGCAGCTTGCCATCCCGGACTCCGCATACAATTCTATCTCGTACCAGGCCTTCTTCAAGGTGTTCGAATTCGCAATGCTGTGTCAGCAGCTTCAAAGCTGTTACATAGTCGTCTATAGATTCAGCGCACTCTTGATCCCGTGTGAAAAATTTGAACCGAACCATTGTCGTACTTTGTTTCACTGTGAAGTGATCGTTATATTTTTGAACCAGCGTGTCGAAACAATCTTTGTTTTCGTCTTCATTAAACTTAAAAGTCGTATACACGTCGTAGCCCTCTGGTCCAATTAAATTAACTAACAAACTGGCCTTCACGTCCGACGGTTCCTTGTACACGCCAGAGGCTTTCAGAAACACACAAAATTGCTTATGCCATTTCCGCCATAACTCAGCTCGATTCACCGGGCCACCTTCAAGACACAATTCTGTAGGTGGACGAGCGTGCATTATAACCACTAATTAATCACTTCGTAGACCACCCAATATTGCCGATAAACCACTGTTATAACACCAAAATACTGTATAATTGTGAATTTTATAAAACCGCTGTCACCATGTTGTGAATGAAACGCAAGTTCGACCAAGACTGATTTTATTGGAGCTACCCACATTACATATATACAATATTTATACTAGCACGATAGGAGGTAATACAATACACACGACACTCATAAACGCTACATAACTTTATCCAGTACCTAAGTACTGCTTAAATCAGCTGTCAATTTAAACACCGTCCCACCCTTGTTTAAATTTTAAGTAACAAGATGGCGCCCATATTTCTGATCAGCTCATTTAGTTACAGACCGACTAACTTATCTGTTCAGGTGGCAGAAAAAAGAACTACAACATTCCTTCAAATTGTGACAGTTCGAAGTTGATTTCCTTGACCAGTAGCGCCCTCGAAAACTGCACAGTTAAGTTGGTGGTACTACACAAAGAAAAGTATTATATTTACTTTTTATGTTCCAGATATTTAGCATATATATTACATCATAATACTTTTTAGTACAATGTTGTCAGTTTAAAATACGTTCGACCTCATTATCCATTGCTTAGCTAAACAGGTGCTATGTAGCGTTTATAAGTAAGAAATATTTAAGCATTACTTAAACACTGTTTAGTTATCCATTACTTAGCAACTACATAGCGATGTTTTTATAAGTAAGGGGGTATATCTCTAAAACGGTGACTCTTAGGAAAAAAGTATATGTATAATTATCTGATCTTGGCTAATTTTATGATAAAACTTAACGTTTTGCTGAAAATCGCGAAAAACTCGTTTTTGTGACATTTGACCCCCAGTAATTTTTTTTCCAGGTGTTGGATCGATGAGGACTTTTTACATTTCATTTATAATAGTGTTTTATACAATTCTATTAATTTTCAGCCGAGAGTGAATTTTCGTAACATTGGATGTCTAAAATGACCGGATTATTAATGGTGGGACCGAGTTTATTAGTAACGCAGAATAACTATAAATACTACTGGGCTATCGAGCCTAGAAGTTCAACATACATACTATGATAAAAGACACGTATCACGTGATGTAATCGACGAAGCAGTAGACTTATACTTTATAGTGACTTCAAAGTAATATCTAATGGTATGTCTTTCCTGAGTTAATGCCATTCAATATCTCATAGAGTAGGAATATTCCCATTGAACTGAATCAATGAAGTGTAAACGTGGATAACACGAATGCTTGCGAGTATGCAGCATAGCTATATATAGCGTATATAAGGAGTTCTCTACATTGTTGAGTTTCAGGCTGATTAAGGAATTTATTGATGGTACTGGTGATCTGGTATTTATGATTAAGTCTTTTTCCAACCAAAGCTTCAATCCTTAAAAATCCACATTGTGACTCCCTAAATTTTCAAACTGACAAATATCAAAATTATTTATTATTGTGCTATATTTTTTTGCTATATTTTTGTATTTTAAGGGCCCGTCTTGGAAAAGTTTTATGTAAGTCTATCACATTAATATGATAAATGCGAAATTGTGAATGTATGATGATGTGAATTAGGACGTTACTGTGTATGCTTGTTTCTCCTTCACGTTTAAACCACTTAACAGATTCAAAGACAATCTATATTCAAATTTCATCTAAAAACTTGAATGCGGATAGTTTACATCTTAAATATTAGCATAGAATACTGTTTATTGTTATCATTACCACTTCTCCTCATTATCTACATAGGTGAAACTGCGGGGCAAAATTAATAGCGTAAGTGAATGAAATTTCCCGGTTGTTGCTTAGAGTTCCCGACTTAATAGCGTAAGGTCTGCTCCATATCCGCCTTTTGCCATAAAAACGAATAAAGAAAATAATCAGGGACATACTCAGTACTCACGTTGACATAAGTAGGTGTCCTTTCTGACACTTTCGAGCAGTACAAACACAGATCTTAAAAAGTTTCAAACTTAACAGAATATTGCGCTGCAGTTTTATGGATAGTATATAGTTCTCACAACCTTACAAGAATAAAAATAGCTCTCGGAACACCTTGAGCTTGGTGCATAAAGATTATCCTCGCATAAAACGGCGTCAAGTATCGGGTTTCACTTAACTGTGCACTTTATGTTTATGCTTGTGAATGGGGATAAATAGTAGGGCGCATTTCCACGTCTTTAGAGAATATTTTATAGAAATTTAAAATGTTGCTCAAGAGACTAAGAGTATGTTGCAGTATAATTATTTGTATCACAGCCACATGTTTTATATCCGAAAGGCAAGCATTTTACTGTGTTCTTGGAGGAAAGGGACGTTATGTTCAATGTAAGATTATTTTCTACTGAGTAAAGCGAGATTTTTACTCACAAAGGCGCACCCCTCTATATTTTTGGCAACTACTAGTGCCTACTCAAGTTATCACATTTTACAATTTATTGTTTTTGTACCATTCATATATACATACACACTAAGACTCGTATTAAACATTGAAGTATTAAAGCGCTCGTAGCGAAGTTTGCTTAGCTGTTCTTAACCAATAAGCAAAGTTAAGCAACGTCCGTCGCGGTTATGAGTTAGACATTACTACTGACATTTCCGCTAGTGACATTACTACTGAGCACTTCCGTGCTTCGGAGGGCACGTTAAGCAGACGGTCTTGGTTGTTCTCTAACGATGGCAGTCGTTATAGCATGGTGGTAGGGCATTTTCCGAATGCCCGCCTGTCTAGCTACCACCCTCAAGTAGAAAATCTGTTGCCAAGCACCTAACAGTGTGTTCTGGCAGCTGTCCTTGAGGGCCAGTGTGTTTTGGAATAAAATATACGCCGAAAGATAGGTACTAAAACGACCTTCCAGATAGAGTTTTTAAAAATGACTCGCGACATTTTAGAAACCCGCAATTGACATTAAAATCCGAAAATATTTTCGCTGCTGGGTTTTGCCAGGGATTTTGACCATGACGGAAATGGTGTTTTGGAATGAAACACATCTCGATAGATATCTACTGAAACGACCTTTCAGGTGTTATATTTAGAAATGACTCGTGACATTTCAGAAAGCCGCAATTCGCAAATAACTCCACGGAGAGTCGCTGCTACTTTTGTTCTATTAAATTTCATATGGTGGCGTTACGGGTATTCAATAAATAATTATATACTTGTGCTAGGGGATTATGTTTTGGAATGAAACATAAATCAAAAGGTAGCTACTGAAAGGACCTTTCAACAACATCAACAAACATATTTCAAAAGATAGCTACTAAAACGACCTTACTGGTGGTGTTTTCAGAAATTACTCGCGACATTTCAGAAAGCCGCAATTCATATTAAAATCCAAAACATTTTCGCTGCTGGGTTTTGCCGGGGATTTTGACCATGACGGAGATGGTGTTTTGGTATGAAACATAACTAGATAGAAACGACCTTTCAGTTGATGTTTTCAGAAATTACTCGCAACATTTCAGAAAGATGCAAATCACATTAAAATTTCAAAATATTTTTGATGCTGGGTTTTGCTGGAGATTTTTACCATGACAAGGATTGTATTTTGGAATGAATTATACGTCAAAAGATAGCTATTAAACAGACCTTTCAGATAAAGTTTTCAGAAATAACTCGCGACAATTCAGAAAGCCGCAATTCACATTAAAATCCGAAAATATTTTCACTGCTGGGTTTTGCAGAAATTTTAACCATGACGGAGATGGTGTTTTGGAATGAAACATACGTCTGAAGATAGCTACTAAAACGACCTTACTGATGGTGTTTTCAGAAATTACTCGCGACATTTCTGAAAGCCGCATTTCATATTAAAATCCAAAACATTTTCACTGCTGGGTTTTGCCGGGGATTTTGACCATGACGGAGATGATGTTTTGGAATAAAACATATTTCGATAGATAGCTACTAAAACGACCTATCAGTTGATGTTTTCAGAAATTACTCGCAACATTTCAGAAAGATGCAATTCACATTAAAATTCCTAAATATTTTCGCTGCTGTGTTTTCCTGGAGATTTTCACCATGACAGGGATTGTGTTTTGGAATGAATTATACGTCAAAAGATAGCTATTAAACAGACCTTTCAGATAAAGTTTTCAGAAATCACTCGCAACATTTCAGAAAGCCGCAATTAACATTAAAATCCGAAAATATTTTCACTGCTGGGTTTTGCAGGGGATTTTAACCATGACGTAGATGGTGTTTTGGAATGAAACATACGTCTGAAGATAGCTACTAAAACGACCTTACTGATGGTGTTTTCAGAAGTTACTCGCGACATTTTAGAAAGCCGCAATTCACATTAAAATCCGAAAATATTTTCGCTGCTGGGTTTTGCCGGGGATTTTGACCATGACGGAGATGATGTTTTGGAATAAAACATATTTTGATAGATAGCTACTGAAACGACCTATCAGTTGATGTTTTCAGAAATTACTCGCAACATTTCAGAAAGGCGCAATTCACATAAAAATTCCAAAATATTTTCGCTGCTGGGTTTTGCTGGGGATTTTGACCATGACAGGGATTGTGTTTTGGAATGAATTATACGTCAAAAAATAGCTATTAAACAGACCTTTCAGATAGTGTTTTCAGAAATTACTCGCAATATTTTAGAAAGCCGCTATTCACATTAAATTCCAAAAATATTTTCGCTTCTGGGTTTTGCAGGGGATTTTGACCATGACGGAGATGGTGTTTTGGGATAAAAGAATATATTATATAGGTCAATGGGTAGGTAGGCATCCCTTAGATACGAGTACCTAAGTCAGTACTTACTTTTTTTTTGTTATTCCTTATACCTAGTTAAGCCTTTGACCACAATCTTATCGATGGTAAGTGACGATGTGGTCGAAGGTGTTAACAGGCTTCACCTAGAATTAGTTACTGGCTCTCAAGGATAGCTGCCGGAACACACCGTTAAGCGCATGGCGACAGATTTTCTACTTGAGGGTGGTAGCTAGCCAGGCGGGCATTTACAAAACGCATTAAGTACCTATAAGATGAAGATCAAGCCCGTGGCGGGATCAAAACCGTGGATCTGCTGCGCGGCAGTTCAGAGCCATTGCCACTGGGCTATCACTGCTTTGAAGTAATTGGTATTGAAGTGCTCGTAGCGAAATTTTTCCTTACCCGTTCGCTAAGTTAAGCAACGTCCGCCGCGGTCAACAGTTGGATGAATGACCGCTAGTGACATTACTACTGAGCGCTTCCGAGCTTCCGAGGGCACGTTATGCCGTCGGTCTCCATTGTCGTCTTAGGATGGCAGTCGTTACAGCATGATTGTAGTGCATTTTGCGAATGGTCAACTGGCTAGCTACCCTAAAGTTGAAAATCTGTTTCCAAGCACCTAACGGTGTGTTCCAGTAGCTATCCTTGAGAGCCAGTAATTCTAGGTAAGCCTGAACAACATCTTCGACCACATGATCACTTACCTACCATCAGGTGACACTATCTCACCTGATGGTCTAGTCAAAGGCTAGCGTATTAGGTAAGTACCTACTTATACAAAAAAGTCTACTGGTGACCAAGGTCCATACAACCACGGTTCGTTATTGCATCAACTCCTTCAGTTGTGTTTGCAGGTATGAATAAAAACCGAAAAAAATAGATTTATGATATTATAGTAAGTAGTATGTAAGTAGTAAGTATAGCTATAGTGAAATAAATGTTTTCTAGGGGGAAAAATCTGATTCACCTTGGCATAGCTAGTACCCACCTATCTCAGTTGCCTGAATTGTATAGCAGATATATTTGAGATGTCTCCTACAAGTGGCGGGAACTACGCAGGTGTCTACCTTAAAAGAATCCTACTGCCTAGTGATCGCGCTGTTGACCTAATCGGGTGACGGATAAAAAGACACCTTTCCATATATACGTACCTATTTATGAAATCGCCTCGAGTTTTTTTAATGAGCAGTTTAGTTAATACCTAGTAGTTTTAGCTACATATTTTATTAAATTAAAATAATTATCATCTCTAATAAGTATTCATCAGATTAACAGACAACATCTCGCCGAAACACATATAAAGTCTCCAAATTGTTCTAGGTACCTACCTACCTAGGTAGGATAAATAGGTTAGTAGGTATAGATTAGCTTTTGACCACAATCTCCCGTGATAGAAAGTGATAATGTGGTTAAAGATGTTGTTCAGGCTAACCAAGAATTATTAGCTTCTAATGACAGCTGCCTGAACACACCGTTAGGTGCTTGGGGACATAAATTTACACTTGAAATTGGTAGCTAGCCAGGCGGGCATTTACAAAATGCCGTACGAATCTTCGTCAGCCTGTCGCGGGTTCTGAACTATTCCCATTGCCACTGGGCCATCACTGCTTTAAAGTTAGTCTACTAGTGACCACGGGTCAATGCAACTTGGTCGAAACGTTGAGGTTAGAATAATATCCGATGTTTATTACTTGGTGCGATCTCTGACAAAATTCTTTGAGGGTGCGATGTACATTTTCCCTACATAAGTAGGTAGGCTTACAAAAATCTACCACCTTCTGCTAGATCATTTAGGATCACTTAAAACCAACATATTATGTGTAGGTAGGTTTTACTACTTTCATAAAAAAATATGGGCACCTGCCCTGCTACGCAAGTATTTACTAGATTATGCCCCGAGAAATCTAGTCTCGAAGCGAAATATTGCGAGTAGAAGTTCGTTCTATAAAACATAAACAACTAAAAAATAAATCGTCACAGTGAGTAGTATATTATTGGGAATTCTGTCCCACCTTGTCGCTCGGCGAACAAGTTCGCCTTCACGACGGTGTGTCAGAAATTCCCAATAATATACGTTCGATTTCATTGAATTATGAAACAGGAAGTCATCAGTTTCTTCTTTCATAAATGATTATGTTATTATAGTGCTTGCTCATTACCAATCAAACCGCAACACGCATCAAACATGAGATTTGTCAAACAACCCCATTCATTGCAGATAAACACAATCTGCGATGATTTTCCTAAGTTTGATTTTCGGCATGGAGAATTATTACCAAACACAGTTCGGTGCATTATTTGTGGACCGTCAAATTGTGGAAAAACAAATTTACTGATTGGACTTCTCTTACACGAAAATGGTTTAAAATTTCAAAATATTTATGTTTATTCAAAAACTCTGTACCAACCTAAGTATATATTTTTAGAAAAAGTTTTACAACAAGTGCCCGGTGTTTCACTTCAGAAATATCAAGGAAGTGAAGAAGTATTAAAAGTTCAAGATGCCCAACCCAACTCAGTAATAATATTTGACGATGTTGCCTGCGAAAATCAGAATAACATGCGTGATTACTTTGCTATGGGAAGACATAAAGGCATTGACTGTTTTTACCTAAATCAAACTTACAGTAAGGTCCCTAAACAATTAGTGAGAGATAATGCCAACCTAATCATACTTTTTAAACAGGACGAAATTAATTTGAAACATGTTTATGAAGAACACGTTAATACTGACATGAGTTGGCTTGATTTTCGTGAAATGTGCTCAACGATATGGAGTGAGCCTTTTAACTATGTTGTAATTAATAAAGATTGTTCCAAAAATAACGGATGCTATAGAAATAAATTGGACACTTTTGTAGTCTTTGATCAATAATATATATTTAAGGAATACTACCTTCTCAATATCTTTATTCTTCAGACGACTCTTAATCGATTACAATCTTTTTACTATTATGGAAAAAATGTTGAAAAAACAGATCGTTGATGCTGCAGAAGCTGTAAAAAGAAAAGTTCGAAAAATGAGAGACTTTGAAATCGAAAATAATCAAGCGCTGGAATCAGTTTTCAAACCTGTAACAGAACCTCTCAACGTAATAGCTAACATCAGTAAGCAAACTGCTTTTCCTCGTTATCCAACAGAACCTGAAATTCCTCATATTGAAAAAAAAAAACAGGACGAAAACTGTGATAGCAAAAGAAACATTGTTGACGATAACGAGTCAGATGAAAATGAATCTGATAGTACGAGTAATATTTCATATGAATCAGCTGATGCTATTGAAGACGACGATACATCATCCGGGTTAGTTTCTCAAGATGCACCGATAGATATTCCATTTGGTGTCCGAACCGAGCGCAAGAAACTCATGTTAGGCTCTGCTTGTATTACAATCAGCAACGATTATATCATAGTAGCGGAACGCAAATACCAAAACACTCCTGGTTTAAAACAGTTGTTGCTGAAAAAGGAAGTAGACTTAAATTTGGTTACTGAAAGTGATTTGCGATATTATAAGTCCATGCTACTTGATACGAATGCACATCGTCGAGATTTTGACCCTACTAAACCAATCAAAAGTAATAAAGGACAAAAGTATATGCAAATTATCAAACCTCTTTTCACCTCACAAAATAAGAAACAAGATGATCAATATAAGGGAGAAGGCCTACCTTTGACTAAAATGTGGAAGAAAAATGTAGATTTTATATATTGGGATGATCCGAATGAACTAGTAGATCGATTAAAGTTATTGATTGCATCTCGAGATGCTGGAAACACTGGCTTAGATAATGAAATCATATCTATCATTGAAGAGTTACGTGAGAGTAAAATTATTAATAAATAAATGATATATTATGTGCACTGTTCATTTAATTATCAACCTTTCAATACAATACATCTTAAATATGAATGTAGATAAATTCGGACACTATATCCATAAAAGAATGCGTTTATCAGAATTATTTGAGTTTAGTGATAACGCTTTGTTAAAATCAGAAAACGGAGATTTCGATTTGAAAACGTCTAGGTTGAGAGGAATCAGACTGCCTCTAGAAGCAGATGATGCTGTTAGCAAGGAATATGTAGATCAAGTTAGAGATACAATAATACAAGACGTTAATAAACTGATTGGCTCATTACGCTCAAGAATTATATCAGATGCTCGAAGTACTACTGAAAATTATTTAAAAGCGAAGACATCTGAGATTTTAACTCATTTGGAAGAAAAATTCTACACCAAAGCAGAAGTAGAACAATTGTTTGAAACAAAACATTCAGCGCAATGGCAAAACAAGAAATTATAAATGAAATTCACAAATCAGCAAGGAAAAATTTTCTTAGACGTTCTGTTATACTAAAAGGGATCGATGACTTGTGGCAAGCTGATCTTATAGACATGCAAAACTTAAAAAGTTATAATAAAGGCTATAATTACATTTTAGTGGTAATCGATTGTTTCTCAAAGTACGCTTGGACCGAACCATTAAAACTAAAAAATAAACACAGTGTTACTCAAGCATTTGAGCGAATACTGGCTATAAGCCAGCGTAACCCAGTTCACTTACAAACTGATTTAGGAACCGAATTTTATAACGCGGAATTCCAAACGCTTATGAAAAAATATAACATAAATCACTACTCCTCTTTTTCTACTAAGAAAGCTTCAATTGTAGAGCGAGTAATTAAAACTATTAAAAATAAACTCTTTAAATGTTTTAGCCTTAATGGAAACTATACGTGGTTAGGCAGAGAATTGAAAGATACGCTGGATACCTATAATAACACAAAACATCGTACAATAAACTTTAAACCAATCGATGTTAAAAAATTTAACGAGTCTATAATAAAAGCCAATATTAAAAAATCACACAAACATGTATCCGTTCAATGCAAACCTAAGTTCAAAGTTGGTGATAATGTTCGAGTCAGTAAATACAAACATATTTTCGAGAAAGGCTATACTCCTAACTGGTCAACTGAACTATTTAGAATTAAAAAGATCAATAAGACTATACCAGTGACCTATCTTATAGAAGATCAGCAAAAGCAACCAATATTAGGAACTTTTTACGAACAAGAACTTCAAAAATCTTACTGTCCAAATATCTATTTGATAGAAAAGGTTTTAAAAAAAAGAGGCCAGAAACTGTATGTCAAGTGGTTGGGTTTGAGCAACGAAGAAAATAGTTGGATTAACAGATCAGCAATAGTAGGCTAGTAATATAATTAATATTTTTGACAAATTTCTTTCATTATACTTCAAGCAATGCAAGGTGGTGGACTAGTTAATAGTTTAATTAATAATCTACCGTTTGAATTACATTTACCTGGTTACAACTATTGCGGGCCGGGTACAAAACTTCGAAAACGATTACTGCGAGGTGATCGAGGCGTGAATAAATTAGACGAAGCTTGTATGCATCACGACATTGCCTACGCAAGCCATCCTGACTTAATAAATCGTCATAAAGCAGATTCACAACTATTAAACATGGCCAAACAAAGACTTAAATCAAAAAACGCTGGGAAAGGTGAAAAACTTAGCTCATGGTTAGTGAGTAAAATTATGAAAGCCAAGTTAAAGTCAGGTGCCGGTGTTAAAACTTTTAACAGTTTTGTGTCAAAAATAAGATCAAAAATTAAAAAAATGAAGCCTAAGGGTAATAAAACTTTAGTAAACGCAGCTTACTCAATTGCAAAAAGAATCCAACGCATTCCTAAAATTCGAGTACCTCGAGTAATACCGATACCGAAAACTGGAGGAATTCTGCCGTTAATCCCAATTTTTGCAGGCTTATCGGCTTTAGGAACTTTAGCTGGTGGTGCAGCTGGCATAGCAAAAACCGTGAACGATTACAAAGCAGCTCAAGAAAGTTTGAAAGAAACAGAACGACATAATAAGACTATGGAGGCTTTAGCCGTAGGCAAGGGTTTATATATTAAATCATATAAAAATGGTAAAGGTTTGTTTATAAAATCTCAAAAAAACTGAATACAAAGCTACCCAGTCGTGCCTTAACTAATGTAGATATCCAAATGCACGCTAGCGACATCCCCTACTTTCGAGGAGTCTACATGAAAGATCAGTTACCAAGGACGCCAAAACGAAGAGAATGTGGTATCGTTAACCTAGATGATTCAAAAAATGAAGGAACGCATTGGGTAGCTTATGTTAAAGTTAATAAGTATTGTGAATATTTTGATAGTTATGGTGATTTGAAACCTCCAATGGAATTGATGCGGTATTTTAAAAATTGTAATGTTTATTATAATTACATAAGATTTCAGAAATTCGATACTATAAATTGTGGTCACTTATGTTTAAAATACTTACAGAATTTTTGGAATAAAAACGTATAAATCTTATGATTTCTTTTATTTCAATCATTAGCAAAATGTCTCTCACATTGTCGATAACAGGAAATTCGTCAGATTTAACTACTTACTATCCTAACTCGTTGCAGTTATACGGACAGTATGAGTGCGCCTTGTTACATTTCTCAACATTTAATTCTATTCCAAACATTGACACAAGAAACAATAAGCTGTATTATGGTTCCAGTGAATTAATTGAAATACCAGAAGGCAGCTACGAGTTACAAGATATTGGTGATTATTTAAAATCTGAAATAAAAGATGCTACAATTAAACTACAGTGCAATAACAATACTTTGAAAACTACCTTGTACTGTTCTAAAAATATTAATTTTACTAAAGATGATACTTTTAGAGGTTTATTAGGCTTTAATAAGCAGATCTTGAAAGCAAATAAATGGCATGTGTCAGAGTTTCCAGTCAACATTTTGCCTACGACCGTGATCAGGATTGAATGTGATATTGTTAGCGGCTCATACATAAACGGAGAACCCAGCCACATTGTGCACGAATTTGCTCTCAACGTACCTCCCGGATACCGTATTATAGAAATCCCGAAAAACGCAATATACTTTCCAATCAATCAGAACAACATAAGCTGTATACATATCAGGTTGCTTGACATAAACAATAGTTTAATAAATCTACGCGGTGAAGAAGTACAGCTGTATCTACATCTGAGAAGAAAAAATGATTGACTACAATAAATATGAGCACCAACAATCTAAAAATATCAGTGCTACTCAAGCTATCAAGCAAAGAAGAGATCGCTCTAAAAAGAAAATAAAATTGACAAAAGACAATAAGGCGTTTCTTAAGGCAATCGGTTTGCTAAAATGAATATTTTAGATGTATTATCCGCTCCAACCTATGACAACACCGTCGAAGGAATTGAATTTCATTCGTACAAGCCATATGTAACAAGTTTCAACAGGAATGATGAAATTCGGATACCTATCAACCAACAAGATCTATACATACTACCGTCAGCAAGCACTCTTTATTTAGAAGGAACTGTGATCGTTAAGAAAAATGATTCAAAGGATATCGCAAGTAGCGTGCAATTCACGAATAATTCTCTACTCTACTTATTTCAAGATATAAGGTATGAACTAAACGGAGTGGAAATTGATAATGTAAAAAATGCAGGTGTTACAACTACGATAAAATCGTTAATATCGATGAACGAGAGTGAGTCAAAAATATCTCATGCTTGGGGTTGGAATATAGATGGTATAAAAAATATTCATGGTGGTAATTTTTCTGCTTCCATCCCTCTTTGTAATATTTTAGGCTTTGCTGAAGATTTTAAAAAGGTCGTAATAAATTGTAGACATGAATTAATATTGTTGCGAAGTAATACTAACTTGAACTCTGTAAAACTTAACACTGGTGAAGTAGTAGAGGACGTTCAGATTAATAAAATCATATGGCGTGTACCGCATGTTAAAGTGTCAGACAAAGAAAAAATAGGCTTACTTAAAGTCTTGGAAAAAGATCGACCACTTCAGATGATTTTTAGAAACTGGAATTTGTACGAAAACCCTGTATTACCTAAAACTACAAAACATACGTGGTCTATCAAAACTTCATCGCAAATAGAAAAACCAAGATATGTAGTCATTGGTTTACAGACAAATAGAAAAAACCATCCGACTGCTGATATGTCTCAGTTTGACCACTGTAATATTCGCAATATTAGAGTCTACCTAAATTCATCCTACTTTCCATATGAAAATCTAAATGCAAATTTTGCACATAACAGGTTTGCTTTATTATACGAGCAGTACACAAGATTTCAACAGTCGTACTATGGACGTCGTTCGGAGCCTTTACTAAGTGAAAAACAATTTAAAGACATAGCGCCATTGTTTGTAGTAGACTGTTCGAGACAAATAGATAATCTAAAGGCTGGTCCTGTTGTGGATGTGAGAGTGGAAATTGAAAGCAATACGGATATACCCAATCAAACTTCTGCATATTGCCTTATTTTGAATGACTGCATAATTGAGTATAAGCCGTTGAGCAATACTGTGAAAAAACTATCATGAATCCTGATACTATTATATTGGATGTTCAAGGCTTTAAAGATTTACATAATAATTTTATAATTAAAGAATTAGCTTTCGCCACTCATGACTATACACAAACGTTTTTGATAAAACCTCCATATCTGTTTAAGTATTTGACAAGAGATGAAAAGAAGCAAGTTAAATGGTTGGAAAGAAATAGAGGTATTTACTGGAGCGAAGGATATATTGACTACAGAGAATTCCTACGTTTAATTGTTCCATACCTAGAAAATAAAAAAAATTTAGTTAAGGGTTTGGAGAAAGTAAAATGGATAAATAACCTAGGCGTGCATAATTGTAATATATCAGAACTTGATGAAAATCAATGTCCTAATTTAGCTGAACTGCATAAGAAATACTGTGGAAGAAGTAATTTAAATTGTATTATGCATTCAAATCAATGTGCGCTTAAAAATGTATTATGTTTGAGAAAACATATAGAGCAAAAATAAATGTGTACCTATCTTGCTAGTTTTAGATAATGAATAAAACAATTTTTAAGTAAATAGTTTTTCATTTATTTTACATACTTCATTATGTAAGGTATTTTATAAAATACAATGCAATGTAATACTAAACCTATATAACTACAGGTTGTAGAAATCGTTGTCAATTAAAGACTTAGATATTTTCTTAACTAAACACTCTGTTTCATCCATAACGCTATCAACAACATCTTTAACAATGTATTGTGCCTTTATCAAAACATTTTCACTGTCACTGTCACTGTCACTGGCTTGAACGTTATTACACAGGTCTATGACCTGAATTTTTATTAGCTTAAGTCCTCGCTGATGGAGCCGACTCATAACGAAAGATTTTAACGAATTTGGTTTTTTTTGTTTTTCTCGACGTCGTTGTTTCAGGCTCTTATCTTTCGTCCCCAATTTTAATTTCGTACTGCACTCAGCTTCATGGCAACGCATCTCGTTAAACTCAGCTTCATTTAAATAATCCTGATCCTGGGCATATTGACTGAATATTATATTGTCTGATCCTTGAGTAATCTGAAACAAAGAGTTAATAAATTTATAAATGTATTGTAATGTACTAAGCAGTATTGTTATATACACTTCGTTACAATCATAGTGTTAATTCGAATTAAATAAATAACTTTATTATTATTAATTAACTTACCGATGTCATGATTATGATGTGCTAATCAACTACTCGAAGCCAGTGATATTTACGAAATAACAAAAAAATACAATTACAGTGATTATTGGCCCTGCCTTGACTTGATAACCATAGATCAATAAAAAATAGATACCGCATATATACTCAAATTCATGATTGAAATGAGAGACTAAAATATTGCAAAAATCATATGCGATTTTTAGTTTTAGGCAGCCTATAAAAGTGTAATTTTATATAGTTATAATTCATCTTCTAGTGATCAATCATCGGTAATATAGTAGATCGGTCATGCATTTTTTAACGCATGTCATATCTATTTATTATTAATCGTTGGCACTACCTATGAAAAAGCTAACTAAGCATTTATGTCTCAAAGCCGGAGGACAATGAACTGACCTACTTAAATATAGATACGATGTATATTATGCTCTCTCTATCTATTACATGGTACTGTAAAATAAACGTCTTATAAAAGAATGACTTTACTACCAGTATACTGGTTTATCGTACTTAGTATTATAAATTTGTAAGATTCTCTGTCTGTTGGTTGCATCATCACGAATAATCAGTTAAAATGATCATGATCGAATTCGGTAGAGAAATAAAAGAACCTGTAAGAAAGTATGTAGACTATTTATTATCAACATTATCGTCAGCACTTTCTAACTGCAATTTAAGTAATAAAAATCCTGCTATTCGTAGGTATGTTTGTTGAAACTTGATATAAGATTGGTTAAATTTTATTAAACAAATGAAGCATACCTAGCGGTTATAACTTAACACGGATAGATAAATAAGACAATATTGTTATAATTACACAGACACTTTATTTACAATTGGTTTATATATACAATTACATTTAAACACCTACACATATTCCTCGTTAATTTTACCTATTCTAAGATTATATCTAAGTTATATAATACAAGGATAGCTTACATTCTATTATTGTTTATTAAAAATATTTACACATCTTTTAGCATAGCCGAGTGACCCCAGGCAAGTGTGGATACCTTATCTACAGATATCGCACGTTTGTCATCGTTATTTGATAAAGCAATTTTGTTTATACTCTGAGTGAATATCTCGTGCTTAATTGATTTGAACATCATATATTTTTTGCGGATTATACCACCATTAAATAAAATATTTTCATAGTCTGTGATGCTTAAATCTTTCACTACGCACGATTTTACTCCCTTTGCTTTTTTAATGATTTTATCATGAGTCTTTATGGAATAAAGTTTCGATCGTAACCCGACAAAATTTGAAATATACTGTCCTCCCATTTCATCTTTGAACAGCCCGGGTACTTTTTTGTTTTTTAAAGGTATGTTAAATTCATTTTCATCGGTGTAGTTACTAGTGTCAAAATATTGCAAAAAATTGTATTTCAGATCGTGATAAAAATCATTGGTATAAATTTTGTAGACAAACGAATCGGTATCTGTGTAACACAGCTGCACTCGATCTCCGTAAAAAGGTTTGACAACATTGTAATGAAAGTCATACATATGTGACTTAGAAAGCTCTAATACAGTGAATCCAATATAAATAGGTTTATCTAAAATGATTCGATCTGGTTTCATTTGTATTGCAACTAAATTTTCTGTGAGGATACATGCACTATGGAAATAAGGATTAGCTATAAGTCTCTCAGCGGATATAGATTTTTTTGTCTTGTTGTATTTATCACACCACTTACTAACCAAATGAACACATACTCTATTTTCGGTATTTTCTAACGTCTTACCAAAGACGCTGTTATTTAACAATTTGAAAAAGTCTTGTTCGAATGAATTTTTTGCGTTTTGTCTTAACTTTGTATTTAATTCTATATACTTTTTTAAATAGGGACTCTGTCTAAATGTAATAACTCGGTGTACTTTACGTAAAATTAGACCGTGTTCTAGACACTTTTTTAAATGAACATAGTGAATCACATAGTTATATTTGTTATACAAATTTGCGATTAATTTTTTTGTTTTACCTCCAGGGGGTACACATTTTTCAGGGCAAAATGGTAAGTCGTTGTGAAGCTTATGCAAATGTTCAGGATACAAAAGGTCAACTTCTAATATAAATCCCCATTCAGCATCGCTTTTAATTTTCTCAATACATAAATTATCCATTTCATCTTGACTAAGAAATCTAAAACTAGAGTAGGGTAAAGCTTTACAAAGCGAAAAACCATATAAATTGCAACAGTCAGCATAGAATATAAAACAGGAGGGCTTTGCAGCATCATATTCTAACATGTATTTATGATTGGCTTCTGCATATCGATGGGAACACATGCACAACCCCCCTCGAATACCGCTTTGAATCATCCTCACGATAGCTAAATCTGATATGAGTTCTAATTGTACACCTGTTTTGAGTAACATTGCATCAAAAGATAGGCTAGGCGCAGTTACATAAAACGCGGGGTCGAGTTTATAATGTTGCTTGCATGTTTTTCGGAAATTCCGAAAAATATCTGTCAATAAAAGTACATCCGTTTTTAGGTATAAATCAGTATATTCACCCATATTTGTAATGTTGAATTCACTCCAAACAATTTGAGCATGTTCATAGTCATCATTCGAAATATTTTCGTTAGTCAAAGAGTTATGAAAACTGTGCTTAGGCGGTAACGATTTTTCATCGTAACTTGTCCAATGTGACATGAAGTCATACGGGTATACGCCTTTTCGTGTTAATAAACTAAATTGTTTTTTATCAGGAAAATGAGACTGTAGATAAACAAAATCGTCTGTCTGCATGGTTTTCGCCAGCTTATCTAAACTTGATGCTAAAAAGTTAAAGGAATCTAAAAATCTTAGCTGTATAATCTCATTAGCACTAATAGGGATGAACTTTGAGAATGTTATATATTTTTCCTTAGTCTTAGGAATAATTTTAATTTGACCAGGGAGTTCAGCTAACTTTTTAATGAATAAATGACAATCATATCCGCATAAATTATGAAAAAATATTGGAACAAATTTAGGTGTTTTATACTGCAGATTACAATGACGATGTGCTGCGCCTCGATATCGACCAGTTATATGACAATGATCTCTAACTCTATCGTTCCACAGTAAATTTTCACATATGTGACATGTGATAGCATGTTCGAAATGCAGAGCATCTTTTTCTGTAAATATCATGTTCTCGGTTTTGGACAGAGTTCTATGTATTGCTTTAACATCTTCAATTAAATATTGTATAAATTTCGAAATACAATCTTCCCCCCGATAGCTCCTAAACCCATCGACTAAGTTATTTGATGATGAAACAACATTATAGGCAAACGCGGCTGGCACGTGTCGTTGCAAGTATGACGTATTGACGGTGTCTAATGTCGAGTCAACGTTGGGTACAAGCAATGTTTCGAAATCAGCATATATGACGAATGGAATATTTTGTTTTCGCTCATAGTTATTAAACTTTAAAATTGATCCCTGTTCTGGTAAAACTGTGGCAACTCCTCCACACAAATGTGTTTCGATTTGATGCAAATCAGGGAAAAATAACAAACAGTTTTCGCAAAAGTATAATTTACCATGATGTTTGCTTATCTGACATCTGACTAAACGAGAAAAGTTGGTAATTAAACAGTAATGAGAATCAGTATTATTTTCTAAATATAGTAGATGGATGCTTCTAGATTTATTATTTGATGTTTTATACAAAGGCCCAGTTACTATCTTGTCATTTTTTAATCCATAAACAAAAATATTTAAAAAAGGATTATTTTTTTCAAACACTGCTATATCAGAAAATGTAATTGGAAAAGACAAATCATTAATATTTAAAACGTCTCGAAAATGTGGATATGACGAAATTCTTTCAGGATGACTATTTGTAGGATACAAAGCTGCTACAACACTCCATAAAAAGCAATACTTATCTCTGTTTTGAATATTCAAACATGCCTTTTTATTCCTTATATATTTTGGTAAAGAAATAAATTTTGATCCGCTGAGAGGCTGATACTTACTAATATTTATTTCTAAATGTGAATTGCACAGAAACGTCCAGCCACTATCTCTCTCCTGAAACTCTTCGATTTTCTTTAAAAGGGTCTCGATTGCTGGTTTATAAATTAAATCAAAGTCATAATGTACATGTATGATAAAGTTTTTTGTAGAAAATGATTTCAATTCCTGTTCATCATTTTTATACAAAAGAAAATAAGAAAATAGTTCTAAATTAATCTTAACACCTGTATGCTTTTGTAGCGACCTATCTATAAGGTTTTTTACATGTTTACTGATGTTATTAAGAAATATTTCAGGGAAATTATTTATTTGTTCATTAGTTGCAGTGATCCGGTAACTTGTAATTCTTCTTTTGAAAGAAGAATCAATTATTTCAACATTGTCATACATCAGAGTTTTGCTATTATTTTTATGAACATTACTACGTAAATGACCGGACCACCGACGATTATCTATATCTACTTTACAAACTGAACAATGCGGCATTTTTACTTTAACTAAGACCTACGACTACTTTTATACTGAATTTAACCTTAAATAGATTATTAATACTTACTATTTTTATGAGTGCCTTTTCTTGTTTCAGAAATATTAGTTTAAACAATTAAGCATAAACAATTAAGTAATGCACTAGGATTTCTTATCACCAAACCAGGACTGCTTTACGGTCTTCCGTAGGTTAACACTTTCGGTCAAAGTAATCGAAGATCCTCCGTGATGTTCTTCCTAAAATTGTAAAAAAATAATAATAATTAGCATGCGTATGTAATTGTAGCGAAAATTAAAAAAAGATTTACTATAAACAATAACTTTAAATAAAAAAATTACAATATAGGTACCTGATAATTTATCCAAGTTCCAATTTAGGATTATCCCGATTTTTTGGTCACCAAATCACATCACCCAATCGTAGTGAAATTTTTGTCCTAAAAACAAAAAAATTATAGTTTCTATATAATGGTGAAAAAAAAAAAAAATTAATAAAAAAAAATTTAAAATGATTTAATCTATTACAATGGTGTTAAAAATATATATTACCTGATAATTAATAGATGCACGATCCAATTCAAGGTTCAAACCACAGCCGTGAACGTTACAGAATTAATCTTGTGATCAAGTAGTCTAAGTGGTTGTATCTAAAAAAAAAAATAATTATATAACATAGCTTATATATACAAATAAAAAAATGTGTAACAAAAAAAAAAAAAATGCTAAATATTACCTGCTGATTTATGCGTCGCTCTTGAACTTTATTAATTAATTGAATTTATTATTTATTTTATTTACAGCTGCCTGCACAGCTTTAAATTACTTTTAAAACTGTGCAGACAGCTGTCTTTCAAAATAAGCAATAAATTATACCGAACCGACACTTGATACTTGCCTTGCCAAACGTGATGTCGAAATATCCGCGAGCGTCGGTCAGCAGTTTCAGGTAAGGATGTCGCGCACTCACATACACATTGTCTTTGGTATTTGTTTTGCTTTAGTTTACGCAATAATATAAATATATCAACCCTAACTATTTCGCTGCATCGACAGTTGAAATAATTACTTAGTCATTATTTTGTTTAAGTTTAATACGGCAAAAAAAAAGAGTTGGTTTTTACAATATCACCTAAACATTAGCGATGATTTTTAATATAGTGAATTATCGCGAGTTTTCACCTTATAAGCGGCTCATTTTCTTCAATACGTATTCGTCAACGAATCGAAGCCTGCAAGTGATCCAGTAATCTGCAAGAAGTCATCATAGAAGAACAGAACCAGCCCTGAAGAACGAATCCCTGCCTCCTGCGCTATCTCTGCTGCCATTGGGACCATCAGTCTTCAACGACAGTCCTGCGCTGCTGCCAGCTGACCCGTCAAGCAAACATTCAAGAACGATCCGCTGTCACCCACCGAAGGCTGCACCACCAATCCATCAATCAGTTACTTATCAAGTTCACTGGAAAATGTAAGTACCTTCAGACGTATTACCGTAGCCTGCTTAGTTTTTTTTTTTTTTTTTTTTTTTTTTTTTTTTTTTTTTTTACTTCAAAGTCACAAACCAGATTAACTTTGTTTTTGATGCTCACCCAACCTTAATAGTTAAGGTTCTGAGTAAGAGGGCTTGGGTTGGTGGGTGGGTGGACCAGGCTCACCTTTCAAATCGTGAATTTGTATGCTACAGCCCTAACACACGAAAATCTTAGTGGAGAGCTACAATACAATATAACTTTATAGCACATCAAACAATATGGTAATATAAATATAAGTAGTAACATTTCATTTCATTGGGCGACCTTATCACTTGCAACGATTTCTTTCAGGCAACAGGCTATGAGCTATGAGTGTGAAAGTGTTTATTTTGACATTATTTATTTTTACCATAATATGATTGCTTTATACGCTTCAACATATCTGATGGCAAGGAATTAGAACGGCTCCTCGCCACAACCGGCTTACGTAGTAGCTACGGACCTCCCGTTTATGTTAAGTAACTTTATCAATTGCGTAAATAATTACATCTTAATTCTTTATTTCAGGTCTGAATCTGAGTGCGAATACTATCAATCATGCTCGAGCGTGGAGCCAGCAGGGAACACCAAACCCACTCGCAAACCCGCTGCAGACAACAGTAAGAAGCGTAAGCCGCGTTCATCAACAACGGATTCAACTACACCAAGGTAAATTTGACTTATAAATTTGTACTATTTTTATTACCTTATCTTATGATAGCTAAAATAACGTTACTTAACATAGGGAAGACCCGGACTCCGGCCTGTACCAATAGGTTCTTTGGAACTTATGTACGGATCATACCACTAGCTTTTCGGTGAAGGAAAACATCGTGAGGAAACCTGCATGTGTCCTGAGAAGAAATTTAATAGCACATGTGAATCCACCAACCTGCACTTGGCCTAATCGCCCTTTGAGGGTAGGCCTATATCCCAGCAGTGGGATGCTAAAAAGGCTGATACAGATAGGGTTTAGGCCCTATCCAAGACAGAGCACGTTTGATATGAACGAGCCGATTCACTTTCGATATGCAAAGGCTTGGAGATTAGGGATTGTATCAACCAAAGTACAGATGATCAAACAGCGAGTTGTACAGTGCGCACATAATAGGTCTACCATTCAACATAATTTTCTATTGATATATATTGTATGCTAACGATGAACAGGTGGATAATATAAAGAACATTAATTAACAAAGGTTTTCTTGCTTGTTTCAGTAAAAAACCTCATACTGTCTCCGATATATTCGGAGTCAATCAAAACCGCGATCCCGCCTCAACGCACAATGAAGATGGAAACCAGCAGCTGCCTTCATTTTTCGTCAATCGGGTGGGCAACAGGTGCGAGCGGCGTACGACGACTACAGACGGCGACTACTACGTCGACTGTAAAGTTTATAAGACGGAGGACGCGCGTGCCGCCGACTCCCTGGAGCTGTGGAAGAAGGCGCTCGTCCGCATCAAAGTCCAGACGAACGCTGAGTCTCCGCAGTGGCGAGCACTGCAGAAGTTTGTATTATCATCGGACTTGTTATTTCCAAATCCACCGCGATTTTTTGATAAGTAAAAATATGTACATAATATAATAAATGTATCTAATCGTTAATCGTTTTTATATTGAATTTATATATACATCCATACATATATACATTTTATATATCATACAAGGTTCTTGACTATACTTACAGGCAGGCACTTACATTTAAACTTTTACTTAAATTTGCATGTTTAAGTAAAAGTTTAAATATTTGGAAAAATTACTAGGTTTGTCTATTTAAACATTTAAATAGACAAACCTAGTAATTTTTCCACACTTACAGATTAATTTAATCTAGCTGATCGTGTAAATTTACACATTCTGAAGCTTCGTCGCGAATGAAATCGAACGTATAATAATGGGCATTTCTGTCCCACCCTGTCTATCAGCGAATCCTGTTTCAGTTACATTTTTTCAATGAAATCGAACGTATATTATTGGGAATTTCTGACACACCGTCGTGAAGGCGAACTTGTTCGCCGAGCGACAAGGTGGGACAGAATTCCCAATAATATACTACTACAGTGTCGCACCAGGAACAAGAACCAACGAGGCAGTCAGTAGGTATTTACTTAACTATTTTATTAAATAACCTAGGAAGATATGCTGTATTCTACTATTATACACATAGATAACAAATTCAAGGGATTATTTGATAAACGCTGCTTTTGGTAATTTGTACAGGACTGTAGGGGATAGGTACCTACGTTCCAAAAACTCAATATAAAAGGAACAATTTATGTAAGCCTTCATAAATAAAAACAATTGGGACTGCGCCAGGAAGTTGAATTATTTTGCATTATGCATTATCGATTGCGGCAGGCAGAAAGGGAACTGCTCTTCTTTTCGAATCGTCCAGCAACCATTTTGATTTCTTCTTCATTACCGAAATACTGAAACAGGATAAACGGTAAATAAAATATATTATTGCATTTGGAGATCTGTCTTCATATTCTTCATTCATAAATAAATCTGAAAACCTATTTCCACTGATAACACGAAAAATGCCATCTTTTTTACAAAAAGAAATGATCAGACTTCCACTTAGATGTTTCATATACTATATAATTATTCAATGTCTCAGTCAATAAGAGGATGACTTCGATGTTCTTGGGTAGGATATTGGTATAAACAAAACCAGTTAACTTAAACAATAAAGTAAAATTACTACTCCAAATAATCAAAATCAAACAAAAATTCTCATACTTTTATATAAGGCACCACATAATATAGGCACCATATAATACAGGCACAATATAATATGGCATGGCAGTAAGGGAACTGCTCTTCTTTTCGTATCGCCCAGCAACCATTTTCATTTCTTCTTCATTACCGAATTACTGAAACAAGATAAACGGTATACAAAATATTTTATTTTATTTGCAGATATGCATGGCTTGAGACTCATCACATGGTGGATGGGCATTTTGCAAATGCTCCCTCAAGCAGTAAATCTGCACCTAGCGCAGTATTCCCGCAGCTGTCCTTGAGAGTCAGTAGTTAGCCAGGTGGGCATTCGCAAAATATCCTTACAACTTGCATATGTCGAGAAGGTAACGATCAAAAAGTATTGTGTTGTGAATGTGTCAACGTAAGGTGATGTGACGATGCTAAATTTACAGTTTGATATAAAAATAACATATAAATACGTATTATTGGTTTGTTTAATATCTTATATTTCAGTCACGTGCAGTAAAACAAGGAGAGATAATCAAATATTATTGAAAAGTAAAGCCACGAACCGCATACCCATGGATTGCCGGGCTAGAATGTCACCCCCTCACATCTACCCGTGGGTGTCGTAAAAGGCACTAAGGGTAACATACCAAAACGTGAGCAGCAGCGCTTTCTGAGGAACTGATATCTGACACTGCAATCCCCAAGACGGTAGCAAAGCGTGGATATAATGGCAAACCCCCCTCTATAATAGGGAGGCTGTGTTCAGCAATGGACAATACTGCTGAAACAGTAAAGCCACGAAGAAATGTATGGAATAATGAGTTTGATAACCTTGTTTGGCCAAGAAGAACAGGGTCAGAGAATTTATCACAATCCCCATACATGCAGGCATTTTGGGGTACTAATCTCGTTTTTATAACTCAAAACTCATCTTATCACCACTGTTTCACCTCGTGGTAATTGATGACATAGTCATAAATAGTAAGCAGTTTATAGGGATACCTGGCTCTCAAAGACAGCTGCTGGAACACAACAAGTTATTGGTTACTTGAAGAGGACAGCTCACTTCAGACTTTAACATCAAAGTTTGCTGTTTGTATTATCTACGTACAATAACATAACGTCTTCTTGAGCACACGGGTGGTGAGTTGGACAATCACGTAGAAGATAGTGATTGCAAGATAGCAAGAGCAGACTGGAGCAAATGTCTACCACCCTATTGGAATGTGAGCAAGCAAATAATAGCAACTACAACATGTACATAGTAAGTACTACAAAACCTATGAAATTTGATACAAAATCGAACTTAGCGACTTCTTTTATATTATAAACTAGGCTTTTTGAAACAACAACTGGTTGCACTTCTCAAGCATTGTGAGCTTCTTCCACTGCTACACATTAAGACTTGTCTTAAAATTCATAGAATGGAAGGACAATTTATAGGTACTTTCCGATATTGCTTTGTTTGACTAGCATCAAAATTGAGCTTCTTTAAGAGCTTGAGTTCACAAAACTGCTGCACTTGTAATTGCAAAATCTTAGTATCCAAAGTTCATCTCACACGTTATTTACCTAATAATTTACATAAAAACCTGTCGATATTTTCTTTGCAATCGGTAACCTATTTTGAATACGAGCAATTATGTTTTTTATGTTTATGACTAAGAAGCAGAGATCATATTCTCATTGTTTATTTTATTTTATTCAGACATAATGTTCTAGCTAAAACCAAAGAGGCCACAAATGTCATATTTGAAGGTTTTGACAGCTTACGCATGCGCAGTGTGGTGGGTTTCAGCTTCTTTAGCGGAACCTAGATGACGCTGTCCCATTTCTGAGAGACATGACACTTGCTGGGAACAACGCTGTCATGTTTGTATGGAATCCTAAGTCACGCAAACGAAATTTTTTACAGAACGAATGTGTAGAAGTTCCTTTTTGTATATAATTGTAGTTTGTAAGCGTAACCGTAGATGTAAGCTTTTGGGTATACCCTTAGTTGTAGATGGCGTAGAAGTAAAGTAGTATTAGTTGTAGGTGTTAAGAGTAAAAATACAGAAAATTTAGTTAAGGAAATTTTTTTTCCTTATATATTTATTTCGTAAAAGTATTTTTTGTTTTTCACTTCAAAAAAATTTAATAAACCTTCACAAAACTTACAAATCCTAGTGATATCTCGTTTCTCAATCGAATGTCTCATTGGTGTGTTTGTAAAAGCACCGCTTTGCAATCCAAACGTCCCAGGTTCGATCCCCGGTCTGGGCAAAAATTTGGATATAACATTTTTTTTTAAATCTTTAGTAGTAGCGTTGAGGCACCGGCCTGAACTGGTTTTCGGCGGGGGCAGGAGGCATGAGGTGCACTGTCACCTTCAATTCTCTCTGGCCCGCAGAGCGAAAACGCCACACTTAAATATTTTGATGACTTATGTTGGCCCCTGATATATTATTTCCGAAATTATGCCTAATGATTTACACAGACTACATAATTAAAATCCCTAGCTAGGACCTTTACAAAATGGTACCCTTGACATCCTCAGAACAAATACGACAAGACATTTAAAATCAAGATAACAGACTTTGGATCTGGCACGTACCTACGCTTACAACTGTATCAAAGACCACTTCGCGCCGTAACCCCTGAGCACTATATAACCTGATGACCTACTTTTACTTAATTTTTCGATTAATTTTTCGATTTTTTGTGTTATCTTTGTTTGTTTCCCTAGTGTATGTTCTTTTTGTGTTTTGTTAGTTCCGGCCACAGACAGCAGGTCCATTCTACATTATTTTAGGTTCCATAGTATAATTTAATAGGTGCAATAGTCATAAAGTTATTCACATTTCATTACTGTTTTCATTCAAAATTTCGTGTTTTTTGGTTAAGTGAATTTAATTTTCAAAAATGTTCAATAGTTCTACGCACCAGTACACGCGGGCCGAGATCTCTGATCGTTTCCCGTTTGTTTGAGCGCGATCGAAGCTATAGTTTTTAAAGTCTTTAGGATTTTAATTCATTTATTCTTCAATTCTACAGTAGATTCAGGTGCCATGACACAAGTAGACCGTCATAAGTACATTATATTCGCTAACATTGAGTTGCCCGTTTACAATGTTACTTATCAGTACTGACTCAAATTTAGAGATAAATTCTTATCGTGAATATATATATGATTATTGATGACAGTAAGCAAATTGCTCCTTAAATGACTTCGTCAATCACTAAAAGGAAATGCAAAAGAATTAATAAACATCTGAAGCAGTGATGGCTCAGAGGCATTGGCTATGGACTACCGCGCAGCAGGTCCATGGTTCGAATCCCGCCGTGGGCTTGAGCTTCACAACATGCGAATTCTTGCCTGGCGAGTGACCATCCTCAAGTAATAAATCTGTCGCCAAGCATCTAACGGTGTGTTCTGGCAGCTGCCCTTGAGAGTCAGAGAAACAACAGGCACATGAGACTAAGAAGAGATTTACTAGAAGTAATTCTAGATTAAACCTGTTAACACGTTCGGCCACATAATCACTTACCATCAGGTGAGATAGATTATGGTCAAAGGACCACAATCTCTCTCAAAGGTATCCCTATAAAAAGGGAAAAAAAATACTCCAAAGGTAATTATCAAATGGCATGGAAAATAATTTGTTGTGCGATAAGACAGTAGTCGCCTATTAATAAGTATCCATTTGTAGGCATTATTTAATGCTTAGCATATAACAAAAATATAAGAATAAAGTTTGTCTGTACGTTGTCATATTGACGTTATTGACAACAACAACATTTTAGCTTTACAAAGTTATAAATTTACGAGAGGAAAAATTATAGAATTATAGTTATGTGCGGGATTCGAACCCGCGCAATGTACGCATATAGCCCATCATTTACAAGTTCAAAGCTAATCGCAAAATTAGTCTTGTTTGTAGTGTCAATTTACTAGAAAAAGAACACAATCAATGTTCTTATAAATTAACTAAATTAAACTTTACAAAATTACAAATTTACGAGAGAAAAAATTATAGAATTATAGTTATGTGAGAGTACATAATTTCATTTAGAAAATCAATAGTAAACCGAAACATTCATTATTTTCAAGTAATCATCTTTAAACACATATCGTCGCTCTATATGTGAGACCTCGTACACGCCAAAAATTTGAATTTACGTTTTTTATTGTTTTTGATGTAAAATCGCACTCCAAATCATTCTATCTAAGTTCCGAGAGTTGAAATTGGTTAGTTTTCTTGTAATTGTCATTGCAGTGACATCTCGTACGCATGAATAGTCGCTATTGTCAAGTGATACCTCATGCGCGCTTACTAGTGATTCCTCGCCAGCACCTTAGACTAGCTTTTTGATGGTGACAACACGCATGTGCAGGTAGATAAGTAAGAACATTTTTGAATAGGCGGGTTCTATTCAAAGATGTTCCTACAAACTTATCTACCTGCTTATACCGAATAATACTTAGTTATAGTAATGGAGAGTAATTAATTACTCATGATATCATTTATAAGAAGCAATTTTATTATATTAGATTACTCTGCTGTCAAATTTGAATAAATATGTTGAGTTTATTATGACCACATCATCACTTATCATCAGGTGAGATAGTGGTCAAAGGCTAAAATATCAGGAATACAAAAAAAAATAGACGTAGACAATATATATCATAAGTAACAAAGACAAATTTGGACTCTTCCGAGATTATAGACAACCCAGAAAATAATCGAAATAATCAAATCAATAAAACAAAGTAATGGTTATACTAAATAATCAATCGTTTCTTAAAAGTAACATAAGTAAGTAAGCAATAATACACCGAAGATTAGTATTATATAAGAACACAGACCTTGAAAGCTTTACGTAGAGTTATAAGGTAAAGTATGATCATAAAGTTTATTACCTGTTCCAACATTATCTCGGTATGCTAACAGCAACTACCAATAAAAGTGTGAAAGAGTAATGAAATATTATTACGGATCTGTACTTACCAAGTTCCAAGGAAAACATATCCAAGTTTGTCCTAAGTTTTCACCAATACAAACGTGATAATAAAGAATTATTTCCTCAGCTCACATCAACGAGAGCTGGAGTTATCTTCCTGTTTGTATAAACTTTTAACAGAAAAATATTGAAATAACAAATCGTTCGGAACGCATTGCTATTTGGTTCTGAGAAAATTTATCATGAAGTTATTGTTTGCTTTATTTCATGTTATTCATTTTTTTCATTAGCTTTAATTTGCAATGTTATGAATGTGTAAATATGGATTTAATATACATGTAAGTCATCGTTCAGATTGTTAATCACCTGGAAAATTATATGCCTATTACTATTAAGTTTACAAAATGTGTGTTGGTAAAAAATAAGTGAATTTGAATTGTGGGTGAGCTGCTATAAATACTTACTTTGTGACTAATATTCTGAGCGCAGTAACATTGATTGTATTTGACTGATTACTTGCTTCTGATAAATGTAATTTTTTACGTTGCGAGGAAAGGCTCATGAAAATCTCCGTAGTGATAAAGAAATCATATATGGCGAAGTGACAGTAAGGGTAGACAAGAACGACATTAATGTATGTAATTTTATACTTTTATGCCTTATGAGAACCCCAAAAGTTTTAACTGGCTATAAATAATAGCTTTTTATTATTTATAACAAGTTAAAACTTTTGGGTTAAAAATATACTTAGCTTTATCGACTGATGTTGAAAACAAAGATATGACCCTTGACATTTAAATACCATCTTTAACTCTTCTTACTTCTACTACATCTCTAACTTTCGTTTGACTTCGCCCTCATCTAGGTTCCTAACAGTCTTTCAAATTAAATTGGCTCGCAGATACCTGGAATTTGGACTGACTACTGGGATATAATATTAGGTCCTTACATATGAAATTGGCGTTTTGTATGGGAGGAACAAAAAGTCGAATATTTTTTAATATAATATATTTAATTAATCAAAGTGTGAACCATTATTTTCTATGCACTTTTGCCATCTCATAGGTAGTTCATTGATCCCTTTACTAAAAAAACCACGGGACGGGAATCAATAAAATCTTTGAAGGTGATTTGGACTGCCCCATCGGAGTTGAATTTTTTCCCTTGCAAGAAGTTATCCAAATTTCGAAAAAAATGGTAATCTGTTGGAGCAAGGTCCGGGGAGTACGGAGGATGTCTTAGACTTTCCAATTGAAGCTCTTCTAATTTAGTAGCCGTCTGTAGCGCAGTGTGTGGTCTAGCGTTGTCGTGAAGCAGCAGTGGCGTGGAGCGATTGACCAGCCTAGGTTGTTTAGCCGCTAGCTTTTCCATCATGGTTTGCAATTCCTGACAATAGACATCAGCCGTAATAGTCTGGCCAGATTTGAAAAAACTGTAATGAACAATACCGGCACTAGTCCACCAAACGCTTACAAGTAACTTTTTTGGGGTTAATTTTCGCTTGGGGCAGGATTTGACTGGCTGGCCAGGATCTAACCATTGCGCTGAGCGCTTCCGATTATCGTAAAGAACCCATTTTTCATCACAGGTAATGATTCGGTTTAAAATACCTTCATTATTGTGCCGGTTTAGTAATGTAACGCAGCAGTCGACGCGCGTTTGCCGGTTTGTTTCAGTCAATTCGTGAGGTACCCACCTTTCAAGCTTTTTAATCTTCCCAATTTGCTTCAAGTGAATTAAAACAGTTTTATCACTAACATTGCAGCCTGCAGCTAACTCGGACGTGGTTTGCGATGGATCCGCTTCCACAATAGCCTTCAACTCTTCATTATCAACTTGAGTCTCAGGCCGTCCACGGGGCTTGTTCTGCAGGTCGAAATTTCCAGAACGAAAACGTTGGAACCAAAAACGAACTGTGTTTTCTTTTGCAACACGACCGCCATACACATCATTCACCCTTCGAGTTGTTTCCGCAGCACTAGTGCCACGGCGGAACTCGTACTCGTAAATAATGCGATATTTAAGGTTTTCCATTTTGTAAAATGAGTGACGCAAACAGAAAAAAACAGAAGAAAAAAAACAAATGAATGACGATCATCGAAGCACAAATACATGAGTCTATAGTTGTACAAATTTGAATTTGGAATTCCTTACCAAAGAGGAGAAATTCGTGATTAAAGTGGCTAGTACGAAAAACGCCAATTTCATATGTAAGGACCTAATATAAAGTAAGTGTACATAACCAGCAGTAAATTTGTGTTAATTGCAATGATAATAGCATTGTTGAAATATTTTGTGACCGGGTCTCATTATATCTAATTATAAATGCTATACTCGTATATAAAACTTAAAGCAAGTACCTATGAAAGAAAATTGAATCGAAATAAAATAATCGTCGATGGTTTTATTAGAAGTTATTTCTATCAGCCTGTTACTGGATGACTATAATTTCACTGTAATATACAAAGACGTAGTCCAGAAAATAATTACTTATATGGATTATGTAATATACTCATAGTTAGGAATACATCAATAAACAGTTTGTTATAACAAGTGATACATTACGGTACGATTATAGTTTTTACATAATGTAATATACTAGCTTTCCGGCTGCGCAAAACCATTAACCTCTTTTTGCGCACTTAGGTAACTACTAAACTATGTCCTTTCCCGGATTTTAAACTATTTTCTTACCAAATTTCATCTAAATCGGCCCAGTAGTTATTCAGTTTTCTCGTTGCATACAAAAATATAAAAATACTTCAAAAATCTTTCCTCTGTATAATATTAGGTTAGATGTAGATGTAGGTAAGTTTTTTTTTTTTTTTTTATGCCTGATAGGTTAGCCTTGGACCACTATCTCACCTGATGGTAAGTGATGATATGGTCGAAGATGTTGTTCAGGCTAACCTAGAAGTACTGGCTCTCAAGGACAGCTGCCGGAACACACCGTTAAATGCTTGGCGACAGATTTTCTACTTGAGGGTGGTAGCTAGCCAGGCGGCCATTCGGAAAATGCCCTACCACCATGAAAAGTTATTATATACATGCATATTCACATCATATTATTATATTTATAACAATAGTAGTAGTGTAGAAGCGAGTCTACTAATTTTATGAATGTAGTTTTAAATACTACTGTCTTCCCAAGCATTATTTTATTACATTTTACTGTTTACACTCACAGATGTAGTATACAAACGAAGTCAACCAATACAAATGCACATAATTTACTGTAGAGTAATGCGCCGTTGCGAGTGAAAAGTTTTCTAATTGTGCAATGTTTACAATGCCTATAGCAGAATTAAAAACCTTTTCACTCACAACGGCGCACTTCTCTACAGTAAATTATGTGCATATGTATTGCTTCAAGCCAATTCCAATTATTTTATAGGGTAAAAGTCTTTAAATTTGTTTGATTTCCTAAAAAAAATATATAGAAAGATTTGAGTATTTTATTATGCCCAATTTTAAAAGTCATGGCGTATATCAATTTAACATGTATCACCTATTTAAGTATAAAATACAGATAAAATGCATGGTATGAGACGTAATAATCTCCCGTTTTCTTGATAAATGTTAGTCTCTTATTTCTCAGAGTGTACGTGATTTACTTACATAATGAGAGGCAGAGAAGCTGAAACCTTCATCAGGCATGTTGTTCGAGTAATTACTTATCATATTTAAGACAGGAGTGTATGAGAAACGAGCAAAAATATAAGATTGATGTTATGTCATGAAACCGTGACTTTTTTGATTGAAGTGATTAAATCTATCAATATATATATGACACAACTTACGTGTTTTGACACATTGACGTTGTTGTGTTCTAAACTATTCTAATAGAATTTATGTATAAAGAAATTATAATGGTTTATTAGAATATTATTTCCTTTTTTGGTTAATTATAATATTATTTCCAACACAATTTCTCGTAAATGATGTATCGTACAAAATTGAGGTGGTTCGTTGGTTTCGTCAGGGCCATTTTTATTAAAGCAATCAGCGCGCCACTGTTAAATAAATATTTTCTTATAGAATTTTTCGAATTTGATCCTCTAAAATGTATTGAAAAACTTCGTATAATACACATGTGGGATGTTGGTCATTACATACGAGGCGATATAGCGCGTGAGCTGCAGGCGAGCGTAATAAGGGAACCGAGTACTATAGTAGTGTTGCAAATATGCTGCCTGACAAGATACTACCAGTCAAGAAGAAAATTACTTAATAATTACCAACACTGTAAAGTATGAAATAATTTCTTTAAGTTTCCAAAATTATTTCATACATTTCAGTCAAAAATATTATAAGTAAAACATCGAACTTATATATTAGTAACATCACGAAAAGTGACGTGTCTAGGCGTTGTGGCCACCTTATTGCGGCGTTGGCTTTTACTCTTAACATCAAAGGTGTTAAACCCTTGAATTATTCTTACATTCTTACAATAATAGTACTGTAAGTTACATTATGATATAAATAGTACTAAGGTAGTAGTGTATAAAGAATAAAATGTGTAACTATAGCTCAAAAAAACTATAATTTATTAAAGCGGAATAATAAAAAGTAAGCGGTCACAAATGAAACATATTGTATTTTGTTTTGCAATGAAAACGGCTTAGTAAGAGTTGGACACCAAGAATTCCACGTCAACCTTTAATTTAAGTAAGTATCTTCCGAAAGTTCTTAACTTTACAGTACTTTCTACAGTTGAAATCCTTAGCGAGATCTCACACGCGCTTGGCTGATTTTTTATTTGTTGCCATAAATACGTTAGATGTATTAATATAATCATATCTAGTTTGAGGTTTATGTGTATTTTAAAAGTGATATATAAAAAAATATATAAAAAAAACTTTATGTTAGTGTTAAAATTTTGTACACAAAAATAAATAACCAATAAGCCTTTCTACGTAAATCATATTCTGTAAAAATTTTGGCCGCCTATCTATTACGGTTTCAAAGCCCTTTAATTTCGGACATACGAACGGACATCCGTACAGCAGAGACTTAGAAAAAGGATCTCGTTTTCGATACGAAACCTTAAAAATCATCACAATAGTCCGATAAAAGTTGCAACATGAAAAGAAACATATTTTTTCGAAACAATATTCAAAGCAATTATCTGGTTGAAAACTGACATATCTTAGCAAACTCCGAACGGAAAGTAGGCAACGCTTTTGCCAATATACCCTCCGTTTTGTGTACCTCATGCGTATTATTTGCAACTAGCTAGATACGTTTCCAGTTGGAAAATAGAAGTTAGATTTTTATTTGTATAACTTCTTACTCTTATACTACACAAGTGTGGCTAGTACAATATGTTTTCTTTTACAATACATAGGACAAAATACCCCTCAGCCACCTTTTACGGCACCCAGTTGAGGTAATGGAAATGAGGTCGGAAAACTACTTTTTTTGTATTGGAATAATACATAAACATTTTTTTTATTCTTGATAGGCTACACTTTGACTACAATCTTATCTCATTGCATAATAATGATGTGGGTGAAGATATTGATTCAGGCTTACCTAGAATAACTGGCTTTCACCGTTAGGTTGTAAATGTTGTTAGTATCTACTTGAGGTTGAAAGCTAGCGACGCGGGCATTCAAAAATGCGTAGGCAATTGCACAAATAAATCAGCCATGCTTAAATATATAAAGTAATATAAAAACGTCCATGGGGTGCGGGCTATTATGTCACACCCCATCTCTACCAGTAGGTGTCGTAAGAGGCGACTAAAGTAACACACCAGAAGGTGGAAATTAGTGCTTTCCGAGGAACTGATATCTGACACTGCAATTCCAAGTCGCCTGCCAAGCGTGAGGATGATGGCAAACCCTCCATAATCGGGCAGACTATGTTCAGCAGTCTACAATCCGGCTGATACAGTAATATAAAAAGAAAGGTAGGTCTCAGTTTGCTTCAATTCTTATCAAATTAATAAACGAAAGTAACTACAAAAGTTTTAAATGAACACCACTGGCGGCAGGCTAATTTTACTCTGGGTCGCAGAGTTTCCAAGCAAAACTTTTAAGCTGCATAAATAGATTGTAATAGTTTGCCAACAGTTATTTCGAAGTTCATAGCGTAGGTGATTCATAATCATAACAGCTTATAACTGATATTTAGATGGCTTTTATTACACTGCTGACATTGCTTATTAAACTTTAATTAAAATAATGAAAGCTGACATATATTTTGGACATAAGTACAAAGTTTATTTTTAGATTCTGGATAACCGAATCACTGATAATAAATGGTAAATAGGACATATAAAAATTATGTTGTGAGGCGTGTTGTCAAAGAGACATAAGTCAATCTTGTTGTGATATTACTTGCTCAGTGGTGAGTATTGTAACGAGTATGAGTCGGACTTGAGTTCAGGATCTTAAAATGAATGAAAAATAACGATTTTTGTATTGAACCGTAACCATAATAATATACCTACCCAGTACCTGCGTTAGTACAATGTCCGGTTTCTATTATATTTAAATATATTAAGCTGGATAATAATATAATAACCATACTGCGGGGGTGTTGTGGAATCGATAGCTGAATGTGTTCAACTCATGTTTAATTTTCAAATTCACAAATAATATAGTACTATTATCTAAGCTGTGGAACGTTGATTCTGAGAATGACAGCAATAGCGACGTCAGCCGCAGTTTACAATACTACATATTTATTTGTTGACTGTGGATTATCTACTCTACTCAGCATTCGTGCATGTGAATGCTACGCAGAACGAACGAATGCTACAATTCAATGAACGGTCATCACAGGTACAACAAAATAGCTGTTTCTTGTACCTATTCTGCTCTGGTCGGTCTTTGGTGGCTTGCGACAAAAAAACGCCTGATACGGTAATGGCTTAACTTAAGGGTGAACTGGCCGACCTGTTTTCCATACAAACGTCGTAGGATGATCACTCCCTTATTTGAGGGTTTAGGTCCAAAATAAAGCATAATACCGATAGATCTCGTCATTATCTAGGCTTGTATGATGCCGTAATTTTAATAAAATAATTAACTTGAGAATTATGAGGCTCGACACATTTTCATATAAAGTTTTCGAGGCTCATAACTTACAACTTAATTATCTTTTTAAAATTTTGTCATCATACAAGCCTAGATAATGACGATATCAATCGGTATTATGCTTAAGTCTGGACTTAAAATCTCAAATAAGGGAGTGATCACCCTACTACGTTTGTATGGAGTAGTGACCGGCCAGTTCAACCTTAATACGGCATACCTACCAAGTACCAGGAGTTCAATACAGTTCTACGTAAACTTAAAATTAAATTAATAAAAAGAATGTATAAAAGGAACATACTGTTAGGTGCTTGGTGACTGATTTTTTATTTAAGGGTGGTAGCTAACTAAGTGAGAATTCGCAAAATGGACTTCCACCATGCGGTGAAGCTGAAGCTGACAGCGCGGACGGCGGTGCAGATCCAACCATGGCCACGACAGTCCACAGCTTTAACCGTGCGGCTATCATTGCTTCAATTTTACTCTGCAATTGGTTAGAGCATACCCCGGCTAAAGGGGTGGATGAACGCGGGTTCGGATCCCGCACATGACTTAAATTTTTTCTATTGTATATTTGTAATTTTGTAATGTATTCCACATAGCAGGCGTTACTGCACACATAACAATATTAAAATTATAAGGTTGCGTCATCATGTACAAGTATAAAACCAATTGCAAAATTGGTCTTGTTTGTAGTACAACGTAAGTTGTACTATAGATGTCACTCCATCCAAATACGATGGGAAAAATTTGAGTTATGACGTCAATGTCATGTTAGCTCAATTGTTTAGGGCATACCCCGGCTGAATGGACGCGGGATCGAATCCCGCACATGACTTAAATTTTTCCTATCGTATATTTGTAATTTTGTAATCTAATCCGCATTAAAAAGTACTCTGTGATCCGCATAGCAGGCGTTATTGCAATCATAACAAATTAAAGCATTTTAGAAATACGGATAAATCTATTTTTTGATATCTACTATTTACAGTGTTTTTGCGCTATTGATATTTCACTGTAGGTTATGGTATGTTATTCATAGCTGAAACTGTCCTCGTGGCACATTCAACATGCGTGTTCTTGCCTCTCTATTGGTGTTGGTTGATAAATGATACTTCAACATACCGGTGATGCATGCATTACATTACTTAACTCAACTAATCCAAATTACACTTTTCATCAGCAGGTCACACTAATTAAGTAGGCTGAAGAATAGAAGAAATAGTAAAAGCGCTGTGCTTTTATATCATCATCTTTCTACCCTTACAAAATTACAAAATTCGCATAATATGCATATATAAATGATATTAAATATTTCTACCCTCACGTAGTAAAATTAGCCAAGACTAAAATAGTAGATCAGATAATAAAATTATCTATTAAAAATGTCCCAATAGTTTTTCCGTAAGAGCTACCGTTTTAGAGATATAACATTTTAAAAAGTAAAAAAGTCGCGATAAATGCACTACCTCAAAGGCAACGTGGAAACGTGTGCATATTATGACGATTACAACTCTTTAGACTTTTTGAATCATTACATCTCTACGACGGTGGCTCTTAAAAAAAGTATTTGGCAATTTTTTACAGATAATTATAATAATCTGATCTACAGTTTTTGTCTGGGCTAATAGACAAAAACTGTAGATCAGATTATTATAATTATCTGTAAAAAATTGCCAAATACTTTTTTTATGATAAAACTTACCGTTTTGCTGAACAAGCATCGAATATTCTTCTGTTACTTAACTTTTTCTTATCTGAAATATGAAATTATAATTTTCATACACTACTTTGTTTATATTTGGTAGTATTCATTTATTCAGATTCGCCGCTATAAAACCTTAATCTATTAAGTTATTATACGATGTCACCATCATCGCAAAGGACAAACATCGATAAGGCTTCAGTTTTTTGGATGCCTGTCTATTGCCGACCTTACTTATAGTGAGACAAATACTGTTGTTTTAGCACATGCGCTACTTTTCGGATATATCTGGCAGAAATGATGAGTTCTCTTTTGTGTTCAATTTATTACAGAACTTCACTCATATAATAAAATAATAATAATTTATTTGGCTCAAACATGTTACAGGTCACTTATTGAATCCATTGGCTCCCAAATTAATTAGTAAAAACTGTGTTTAGAGTGCCAGTGGCTTCTCCCATATAAATGACTTAATTAATATGCCTATCTTAGATTAACTAAAAATAAGGATAATTTTATACAACAAGAAAAAATTATATATACACTTTGTATATATTGTATTTTTCACAACGTGTGTGTGTGTGTACACATAATATTTTAAATCATCCGTGAAAACTTTTGAGCATAGCAAGCATCGCTATGCTTGCTATGGTAATTGCCACCAATAACAACGGCATTATTGGTGGTATTAGGCGCGTTTATTTGTTGCCTCTTATGGCTCACAGGAGGGTATGAGTGACCTTATAATTTTAACCTGTAACCGGTACGGGTGACTGCCTGTGCTCTATGGTCTCGTTTTAATTAATGTTTCAAATTATCTTTCAAGTATTAAATAGTCCCATTCCGTGTTGGACTCGCACACCGAGTGTTTCGTACGCACCAATAAAAAACCGCCCTTTTTCATATGTTTTTCATTCATGTACCTTGACTGGTACTGGTACGGTTGTTTTTTGACTTTGTAATAGAAGTAGGTACTTACACCGAAAACGACGCTGTTGTGGTTCTAGTGTAATACTGTTTCTCCAATAGAATAAAACAAAATAACGTCAAACAAATATGCTTTTTGTATGACAAATATATTAAATGTTTTTTTCCTATCATAAATCGAAGGTTACAGCCTGATACGGCAGTACAGCGTAGGTTTAATTACAGGTTCGCGTTTCCAAACCAGAAAGAGATAGAGAAAACCTGTTTACAGTTGCATTACTGACGCAACTTATTCTTTCTGATTTTTAGCGACATTTAAGAGTTAGAGTTCACGGAGCGCTTTCCACACAAACGTAGTTTTGTCATATTTTAAATAGATACATACCAAGCGTTCAAACTTGGTGAAATTTTGCGTGCATATTGGTGAGTCTAATATCTGTGCTTCCGGTTTGCCAATATTTCAATTTTTTATAGATATCACTAAATGTACAAAACTATTTTTCAAATTATTTTAGAAAATACTTAATTTTACGGAAATCTGGCAAACCAGAAGCAAAGATATTAGGCTGAAGGATATACATGCAAAGTTTGAACCCTTAATATTTAAAATATGATGAAACTACGTTTGTGTGGAAAGCGCTGCGTGAAGTGTACTCTTCTTTTTTATGTTTTATGTTTATGTATGAACACGCATATATTTTTACAGGGTAGTCTGATTTTGATAATTCTAATTTTTATTGTAAAGAGTATACCACCGAAGTGGTCCCATAAAAATTTCATCAAAGTCGATCGCAAACCGATACTGATTATAGTGCAGCTTGTGTAGCTTCTAGTGCATTCGTTATAAAGTGTCATCGCTTATTCTAATCTAAATTATTTCAGTATCGTGTCGGTGTCGGCGGACTTAAAAAGCATGCGATCCATATTTATCATCTCAACTTCCTTTCCCCAAAACATTACCGTAAACAAGTGTCTTATACAAATAAAAATATAGCTTCCCTAATGAGTTCCCTTATGAATATTCATAAAATCCTTCAGCTTCACATAACGTTAGCATAATATCAAGTGGAGTCGAGCCTCGCTCTCAAGATGGCTTATACTGATAACATTTTTTTAATAAACTGGTTAATTACAAGTAAATTTTTGGTGAATAAGTATTCAAGATTTGTTGCGAGCGGGTTTTATCATTTATTTTAATCTTCTAAACTAATTAATGTGAATTTAAAACCAGTTAAGATTATAGAAATTTGGAGTAATTTACTATATATCAAGGGAATCAAAAATTAAAATGAAAAATAAGGAGTACATCACGTAGGTATGCGTAAGCATCGTATGTGAACGTGAGAAAAAAAATCATTGAGATATATCGTAGGTGCATGGTGGTTGGGCATTTTGCGAATCCTCGCCTGGCTAGCTACCACCCTCAAGTAGAAAATCTGTCACCAAGCACGTAACGGTGTGTTCCAGAAGCTGTCCTTGAGAGCCAGTAATTCTAGGTTAGTCTGAACAACATCTTCGACCACATCAACACTTACCATCAGGTTAGTTAGTGGTCAAAGGCTAACCAATCAGCCATAAAAAAAAGTACGAAATTGATAAATATAAATTACATTTGTTGAACGAATACGTAAGCATTGCGGCAATGCTGCCAGCAAGCTGGGCATGCTGCCAACTGGTAGTGAGATGGAGAATTCCGATTGCCTGTACGTCTGCAATGACTTCTAGGTTGTCTAAATGCTTTTATTCTAGAAACTGTAGTGTTGTATATAGTTCGCAGTGTTTTGATAATAAAGGCATACCGCCGGTTACAAAAAATGTTTGAAAACATACATTTAAAATGCTATAACCGAAAAATCTTAAATTCATACCCCGCACCAGGATCCATATTTCAGGATTCATATTTTATAGGGGTGGACTGGGCACTCAAAGTCAATTAAAAGTTGTTAAAAACACAAATACACTGGCCCTAATTTATTTGGGGTAAGAGTTGTGAATTTTTTTCCACTCTTCTGAATCAGTCACTCATTTTTCTTTCATACATCCTGCATTTTATTTGCATTATTCCAATCCAGCTACTTTTGTCTTATTCATCAGTCAACATTATATGTATTATTATACCACTTTCTGAGCAATTATAAAATAAAACGGAACTTACTGCCCTATTGAAACGTACGAAATATTTCCTTCTTTTCCATGTTCGAAGCTGCTTTAATTTTTTTTATATTTCCCTCCTTTCAGTTTTGCAACCTACTTAGATATATTGTCTCTCGCTGCAATCCTGGTCACTATCGACAAAAGTTGCGATTGTTATGAAGAAATTCAGGTATAGCATATTAGCAAATTAGAAAATACCTTTTCAGTTTAAGCGAGAAATAAAAGAAAACTTAAGAACTGTTCTAGCAAAGTTAATGAAATTTAAATGAGACCAACTTGAATATAATACACAATCAAAAAATAATCATAGAGATTATATTATCAAATAAAAAGCTATACGCATTTATAAATAAAAACGGAAATTCGACTTGAGAACTTTTTCGGTTGTCGGTTAATAACAGTTTGACTATTTTTTAGTTTTCTCAGATTATTTTGTTAAACGATGTAATAATAATAATAATCGAAAAAAAAAAAAAAAAAAAAAAACTACCGCTGACAGAAGCCTTTTTTCACAAATAAGGTAAATGGGGGAGTAGTTGACACATAGGTCGGAATAGTCAACTTTAGAACAGTGTAGAGTGACTAAAATGTTTTCATGTAATAGTGAATTATATATTCTTAAAGAAAGGGTTTTATGTAGATTATTGCATGTTATTCACTTAACTCATAAGAGTAAGCAATAAAAAATTAAAAATATATGAATTTAAAGTATCACATGCACCCATTGTTGACATGCTAAAAATTGATTTGTTTGGGTAGTTGACATAGTTGATTCAATAGTTGACATCAAACAAAGAAAAATAATTTATTAAAATGAATGCTTTAATTTTCTGGGCTTATTAATTTAAACCATCAACAAAAGTATCTCATTACCATTATAACCATACTTTACTCTTAAAATAGCAGTCTAGCTAATCTATGAAAACAATTTGTGAAGCAATGATGGCCGAGCGGTAATAGCTATGGACTGCCGTGCCGCAATACCCTGGTTCGAGCTCCACCGCCGGCTATTCATAGTGACATCTGCCGTAACACACCATTAGGTGCTTGGCGACAGATTTTCTACTTGAGGGTGGTAGTTAGCCAGGCGGACAATCGCAATACCACTATGCTATAACCACTGCAATCCTAAGACACCAACCGGGACCGACAGCTTAATGTGCCCTCCGAAGCACGGAAGCGCTCATTAGTAATCTCACTAGCGGTCACCCATCCAACTCATGACCGCGGCGGATGTTGGTTAACTTTGCTGATCGGTTCAGAACGGTTAGGCAAACATCAAAATCGAACAGTTCCTCAGAACACTCCCTGTGATAGATACGGTAAAATATGCAGAGTGATCCAACATCTGTACGCAGTGCCAAAGGGTCAAGCCGAGTGGAAAGATTGAGGCGGTAGAGTTGACTGACAAAAATTCCCCTGGTTAGCCCTGGCAAGAGACCAGAGCGCACGTGTTCCCGAAGGGAAGCGGGGTAATCTCTCGCCAATTCTGCTGAAATGCTCCGATTTCGCTCTTTCAATTACTCTTTTGAAGGACCTGGAGGCAAAGTTATATTTCTTTTTGAGATCGCTGCCACTTAAATCCGTTTATGCCACTGAATCGGCCTAAGCTTGGTAAAGCTCTCGTTTTTGGCCAGAGGCCATTTTGCAAGAGTGACCAAACCAGGGCTGGGGCCTACCACCAATGGGCACTGCAGAATATGGAATAAAGAGTTCCAAACCGTGAAGCACTACATCAGGCAACAAGTAGTTAACATGGGTGTCAATTACTAGTTAATGTTGAAAAATGCGTAACCAGTAATTGACACAGACAGCATAACAGAATCCGTTGTACCCACCAGGTTAGGAGTGTAATCCTGGTAATGAGCAATAAACTATTAATAACATTATACAAAACCTAAGCGAGTATCTGACAAAGCAATACAAAAATGTGACTTAATGTAAATTGACACACCTCTTGTACTTTTGATAGAAATATTACAAAAATCATTTTTTACCTACACCCACGCAGAAAGACACTCACCATTACTAAGGGGTAGAATCAATGTTGTCAAAATGAAAAAAGTAATGTGTCTGGATATATTTCCTGTCAATAGGATGCGTTCACATGACCTTTTCTTTGAAAAAAACTGACTTTATATGTCTTCAAAGTTGAAAGTGTCAACTATTCCCTCAATGTCAACTATACCCACTGTTACGTTAATTTTAAAATTGTGTTTTTACACGTTTTGTATGATATTTCATTACTTTATACCATTCCCAGTATTTATTAAAACCTGCTATAACATAATAGCAAAACAGTTAAGAGGATATTACAAAAGAAGCAGCAAAAATGACTCCAAAAAGTAATATTGACACCTTACGTCAAAGAAATATAAACAACAACAAATTACGAATTAAAACAGAAAAGTAAATGATTAAATGATTACAAGATCAAAGGCGAGGGAGAAAACAACAGCGGAGACCACCTGCGCACGTGTCCAATCATCGCCTACCCCGTCATCTAAGAGCTCCTCGTCGGGAGATAAATTCCACACTCCCCGCGAATCGATTGCATCGAGTGATGGTGGTGGGCCACCGACGCCGCCGCCGCCGCCGAGACCTGTGCGACGGGGACGTCCCCCGCTACCGGCACGCTTGGAGCCTGTGGGGCAATCTGCTCCGCGCCCGGCCCCCGCTACCGGTGGTGTAGTGCGCCGCATGCGATGGACCCCATCAATAAATGAAAACTGCATGCGTGCCTACTATGAGGCTACAGAGGGAGGAACCATCTTGACTGCTTACCGTGATCGAATGCTGCCTCTGTTTCAGACCCTTGAGCTGACCGTTGCCGTATCCGCTCAACGCCTGTCGGATCAAGTACGGGCTATCCACCGATGCAAGCTGTTGGACCAATCTGTGCTTGATCGGCTCCGCCAGGAATCGCTTACTACTCGCGCGGCTCCTCCCCTAATGCAGGATCTACCTACCGCGTTGTCGACCCCGGCCCTGGCTGTTATACCGTCACCGGAGGTGACACCAATGGCAATGGTTGATCTTGATGTTGGTGAGGGAGATTGTGCGAGTATGAGCGTGACTAACCAGGTGAGTGAGCAAGTGAGGAGGGCTTTGGAGGACGCGATTAGCCAGTATAGATACACACCCGACTCTAGGCCGCGACTACCACGTTTGCCTACTCATAGACGCAATCTAGTGTTAATGGGGGCCTTGAATACTTTGCTGGCCCCTTATTTACAAGCTAGCGAAGATTTAGTTGATACCCACTCGATATTGTACTGTGGCGCCATTGCGGCGTGTCGTGTTGCTCGTGTCAAGTTCCCGGACACTGACCGAGCACCGCGTCCCGCCGGGTGTGCGCCCGCATGGCAAGTACGGATCGAGCGACGTATCAATTCATACCGGACTCTCATTGCTAAACTACTCTGCTTCAGTCGGGGCAATAACCGCCCCCGAGTGATGCGATTCGTGACCCAGGCCTTTGCCTGTCCTGCCCCGAGACTACATGACCTGTGTCACGGATCGCATTGACTTTCTGAAACAGAAGATCTATGCGTGGGCGAGTCGTATTCGTCGCTACAGAGAGCGTGTTGATAGATACTGGCTTAATCGCCTCTTTCAAAGTGATCAGAAGAAGGTATACCGGAAGTGGGAAGGGACCAATCAGTGTGTGATCGACGGACAACTACCTGATGCCTGTACCATGAATGATTTCTGGCGTGGCATCTGGTCGATGCCCGTCGAGCACACAGAGGGTGATTGGATTAGTGTTGTCCAGCGGGAATGTGAGTCTATCGAATCCATGGGGTCTGTTAATATAGACCCCGTAGACGTTACTTGTGCAATTCGTTCGACCCAGAACTGGAAAAGTCCTGGCCCGGACGGATTGCACAACTTCTGGATAAAATGGATCCGTTGCTCACACGACCGATTGGCAACTCAATTTCAAGAGGCCCTTGAGCTTGGTTCTCTTCCCCGTTTCATGACTACCGGTATCACCTTCCTGCTCCACAAGTCCGGTAGTACCACGGATCCGAAAAACTATAGACCTATCACGTGCTTGCCTACCATCTACAAGCTCCTTACATCCATTCTGACCACAAAAATTAACACGCACATTGTTGCGAACAATGTTTTAGCCCCCGCTCAGAATGGATGTAGGGTTGGGTCCCGTGGTACTAAGGAGCTCCTCCTCATAGATATGACCATTAGCCAACATGTTCGGCGGAACAGAGGGGCTCTCTCTGTTGCCTGGATTGACTACAAGAAGGCCTATGATTCAGTGCCTCATTCATGGCTGGAAAGGATATTAGAGTTGTATAAAATTGATGCAACCCTAAAATCCTTTTTAACTGCGTGTATGAGACAGTGGACCACAGTCCTTCGTCAACCAGGTGGTAGCAACATCTCCTCTGGCCCGCAGGACTTTATAAGGATTGAGCGGGGCATCTTCCAGGGTGATAGTCTAAGTCCATTGTGGTTTTGCCTAGCGTTAAATCCTCTCAGCAGTTTGCTGAAGGATTCAGGGCTAGGCTTTCGGCTTCGAAGAGGAGGTGAGGTCATTAGTCATCTGCTGTACATGGACGATCTCAAGCTGTTTACTCCGAAACGCCAAGACTTGATGGAGCTACTAAAAACTACACAGGTTTTCAGTAGTGCCATTAGGATGGAGTTTGGTGTAGATAAGTGTGCGGTCTTGCATGTACAGCAGGGGAACGTTGTAAATTCTCCGAATTTGCAGCTTTCTGAGACAATGACTTTCAGATCTCTCTCCGAAGTCAAGACCTACAAGTACCTCGGTATGTCAGAGTCGTTGGGTATTTCGGTAGATGACATCAAGAAATCGGTAAAGGAGCGCTTCTTTTTCCGCCTGACAAAAGTACTTAAAAGTCTTTTGTCTGGAGGCAACAGGGCGCGCGCCTTTAACGGTTGGGTGATGCCTCTACTGATATACTCCTTTGGCATACTGAAGTGGACACAGACTGAACTGGACGCCCTGGATAGAAAGGTCCGTCAACTGCTCACTTCACATCGCATGCTACACCCGCGCTCGTCAGTTATGAGACTGTACATTCCACGGAAATGGGGAGGTCGCGGCTTTTTAAATGCCAAGACCCTTCACAACCGTGAAGTGTGCAATCTCAGGGATTATTTTCGTAATCACGAGTGCGGGATGCATCGCGATGTCGTGGCGGTTGACAAGAGCTTCACACCGCTCTCCTTGGCGAACGATAACTGGCGCAAACCAACGATGCTGAGCACCGATGACCGCAAGGCAGTATGGAAAGGCAAGGAGCTGCACGGTAGGTTTTTCCGGGCCCTAACAGGGCCTGATGTAGATTTAGCAGCTTCGGTGAATTGGCTACGCTTCGGAGACCTCTTTGGGGAAACCGAGGGTTTTGCCTGTGCAATTGCAGACGAAGTAATGATGACGAACAACTATCGGAAATATATCTTGAAGGACGGTACGGTCGACATTTGTCGAGCATGCCGCCGACCCGGAGAGTCACTCAGGCATATCATTTCCGGTTGTTCGCAACTTGCTAACGGCGAGTATTTGCACAGGCACAACCAAGTGGCCAAGATCATCCACCAGCAACTTGCCCTTCAATACGGCCTTGTTGAGTCAGAGGTGCCGTACTACCAGTACGCACCGGCGCCAGTTCTCGAGAATGGTCGTGCATTGCTCTACTGGGACCGCTCTATCATCACGGACAGGACTATTGTTTGCAATAAGCCTGATATCGTGGTGGTCGACCGATCCCAGCGCCGGGCAGTGCTCGTAGATATCACCATCCCACATGACGAGAATCTCGTTAAGGCCGAAAAGGATAAAGTCAGCAAGTACCTTGACTTGGCTCACGAGGTAACCGCCATGTGGGATGTTGACTCGACGATCATTGTCCCGATAGTCGTTTCGGCGAACGGCCTTATAGCGAAGAGCCTCGACCAACACCTTAAGAGGCTCTCGCTAGATGGTTGGATCAAGGGTCTGATGCAGAAGGCAGTGATACTGGACACAACACGCATTGTCCGGAGGTTCCTCTCTCTGCAGCCCTAACCACTGGTAGCTTGGGCTCTGCCCCGCTACAAGCGGCACCCTAGTTTTAAGTTTTTTATAATATTTATTTTTGTAATAATGTTGTAAAAAATTTAAAATTATGTTGGAAAATAAATAAAGTGAATAATAATAATCATACTTACCTAAAGTATTTATATTTATTTCTATTCCAAAACAGTGAATAACTGCATCCTGGTCCAAAGCTAAATCTTTTCCAAGAGACAGATTATCAGTATTGGGAAACTGTATTAACGTAATAAATAATCTTATGAATTTTAATTTGAGTCGTTGCCAAAACAGACGAAATTGCAGTAAACAACATGTTCATTTTACTATTAGTAACGGTGCTCTAATAAAAACACCATTACAGCACTGCACAGTGTTCATTAACAGTGTTGTAGCGACTTGCAACAAACGACACCTCTTTCACGATTGATCGCTGTTTCAGCTGCATGTAATTACTTCGCGTCTCAAGTCACCTTCTAGCACTTAATTGCCCTCTCTTGATTCATTAGCCTCGAGCGTAATAAACTAACACGGTAATAATTATGTTACCTTACTAACAATTAGACATAACCAATTTCGTTTGTTCGATTATTAAACATTGTATCGTCATAATTTATTATTATAGTGGCAGTAGAACTCTTTGTACGAGTTCTTCCGGGGAAATACTATCCTTATTTCTACCTTATTTGAAGCACTCGTAGCGAAGTTTACTTAGCTGTTCTCAACCGATCAGCAAAGTTAAGCAACGTCGCGCGCGGTCATGAGTTGGATGGGTGGCCGCTAGTGACATTACTACTAAGCGTTTCCGTGCTTCGGAGGGCACGTTAAGCCGTCGGTCCCGGTTGTTGTCTTAGGATGGCAGTCGTTATAGCATGGTGGTAGGGCATTTTGCGAATGCCCGCCTGGCTAGCTACCACCCTCAAGTAGAAAATCTGTCGCCAAGCACCTAACGGTGTGTTCCGGCAGCTGTCCTTGAGAGCCAGTACTTCTAGGTTAGCCTGAACAACATCTTCGACCACATCATCACTTACCATCAGGTGAGATAGTGGTCAAAGGCTAACCTACCCGGCATAAAAAAAAAAAAAAAACCTATTACCGTCAAACAGTGACGTTCACATTAATATGTTTCGGTTTTAGGGGTGCCAGTGAAATAACAGGCACGAGACTTACCAACTTTATGCCTCAGATCACCCTGAGTCATAAAGTTGGTTAGCCTCGTAAACGGGCGCAGTGCAGTTTGCCACTTGTGATGAACTTCTTAAGGTATAGGCGGAATTTACTGCTGAACAATAGTTAAGCCTCATGCTCGTCCATCAAGGAGTCTTCAAGGATAAATATTAATCTTATAGATTATTATTTTTTGTTCTCAGACTACCATTCATGAGGATTTATATTTCATATTACATAGTCGTATTATTTGTTCCGTGTATTTGACTTTTCTTTCTCTAGCGAGTAACAGGACATTAAAATAGTGAAGGCCTATTGGCGATAGCTATGAACTGTCTGGCAAGTACCTATACATTTTTCGAATCCCGATACTGTAGGGTTGAGTTTTGCCGCTTGCTAGTAGGGTATTTACAAATTTTTCTTTGGCTAGCTACTTTTTAGAAATCTTTTATCAAACAACTAACGATGTGTTTCGACAACATATCTAGGAGCATTTTTTCTTATTTCTCTTGGGTCAGCCTTTGACCACAATCTCTCGTGATGGTAAGTAATGATTTGGTCGAAGGTTTTAACAGGCTTAACCTAGATTTACTGGCTCTCAATGACAGCTGCCGGAATACACCATTAGGTGTTGGCGACAGAATTTCTACTTGAGGGTGATAGCCAGCCCGGCGGGTATTCACAAAATGCCCTTTCACCATGTGGTAAAGCTCAAGCGGGATTCAAACCATGGACCTGCTGTGCGGCAGTCCATAGCTAATGCCATTGAACCATCACTGCTTCAGGTATTTCTTATTCATGCCTGTTTACCACCCTTTGCCACATCATCACTTAGTAACAGGAGAAAGACTGGTCAAAAGCTGTAAAAAATTGTGTATGTTAGAAGCCATTATACTCGTGTGAACTACCTGGATAAATTTCCATCGATCACAGGCGATCACCTTTTAATTGACACTCTAGGAAAACACTGCCCCAAACCTGCTGCTGCGAGGCTTAGTATATTTCCATTATGCTAACATATAATAATTTCTCTATATTCATAAAAATATGGATTTCAATGAAATTTAGCTGCTCAGCTCAGAACGGATATGTTGCCCACAATTTAATTAACATTTCTTTGATATCGGCTATGAGCTCACTCTCCGTTTCACGGGGCCGAACATATCTGTCAAATCCTTGGTGGTAGTATCTGCTTACCCCTTCTAAGATAAAGTTTTAGTACCTACGTATGATGTTGTTAATTACCGGACGGTAACATCAATCATAAGGTCAATGAGCCTTCACGCCTAATCAGCTGAGCTCCCGTGATAATTCATATTGACACGTCACTAAATCATACTAAGAGATCGTTTCCACTGGAGAGTACATAAAAGCAATTGATGTTTAATGAATTAACGATATCATAGCATATACCTTTTAATTTATAGTGCTATTTTCACAAAGCATCTTTAAGAGATTTACACTTCTCGATTCGAGAACTTTTTTAAAGGCCCGTAAATAAGTCTGCCTTGTATTTTCTATAATCTCTCAGCTAGTTTAAGTAGTGTTTGCTGTGGTCATTATTTGAGTGCGTACATGTGGTATTTTCTACTAAGCGCTCTTATGCCTGGAATGTCACAAGAAGCAGGCAATTTCCGTTGTTATTTCAGTACATGTTTATTACTGTTATTAAAAAACTTTTGAAGCGCTCGTAGCGAAGTTTACTTAGCTGTTCTCAACCGATCAGCAAAGTTAAGCAACATCACGCGCGGTCATGAGTTGGATGGGTGACCGCTAGTAACAATACTACTGAGCGTTTCCGTGCTTCGAAGGACACGTTAAGCCGTCGGTCCCGGTTGTTGCAGTCGTTAAAGCATGGTGGTAGAGCATTTTGCGAATGACCGCCTGGCTACCTACCGCCCTCAAGTAGAAAATCTGTCGCCAAGCACCTAACGGTGTGTTCCGACAGCTGTCTTTGAGAGCCAGTACTTCTAGGTTAGCCTGAACAACATCTTCGAACACATCATCACTTACCATCGGGTGACATAGTGGTCAAAGGCTAACCTATTAGGCAAAAAAAAAGAACTAATCCATTACAATATTCCTAGTCTGGAGTTTCAACTGATTTCCCATTCGACTTAGACAATAAGGTTTTGGGTTAAGATTAAGGACCATACTTTAATTCTAATACATAAAGGAGGTAAGTAAGGCTGGTTTTTAGTGCCATTTAATAGGGCTACGGTTTGCTCTATAAGAACGGAACCCTTAAAGTCCATGGACTAACAAAATATTCAAGAGCATAGCCGTAGACAAAACTCTAGTTCAAAATAATGGAAACAAACTGAAACCGAACTCACAATTAAATTTTGCACTGATAGCTTTAGTTAATTGCTGATTGGACAAGGTGTAATCAATTGTAGACGAATAATATGCATTATGTAAGGCTCAGACACACATATCAGATTATGAAAATGAATAAAATTATACTTCGTCGGGTCTTGCATCCCACAGGAAGATATGGGGGCATGCAATCATTCTAGTCGAGCAATCCTCGTAGAACTGTTTTGACCTATATGCACGAAAACGTAGTATATGCCTAACCAGTAGTAAGTTTGTATATAAGCCACATCCTCATACGAAATTCAATCTTAGTTCCACGACTTTACTACAAAAACATCTAAAGATAAAAACATTTAGTTTTTCTAGTACTCTGTGACACTTTTAAGTTATGTGTCTCGTAGTAAAATACAATGCCTACAATACCTACTCCGAGCTATGAGAGCACGCTGCAGCAACACCGGAGCCCGCCGCGTTCCCTTTGAATACAGTTTACAATATTTACATCGAGTACATTAATAAATAAAAATATGATATAACATTCAACTTAAGATGTTTATTATGACTAACAGAAGTCATCACAAGAGGTTGTTAGCATTTTCCAACTACCCTATATTTTTAACCGATTTCAAAAAAGGAGGTGGTTCTCAATTCCTTTATTTTTTATGTGTGTTATTAATCTTATAACTTTTTACTGGTTAACCGATTTTGTATGATGTATGTGATTTTTACTTTTTTATTTGAAAGCTGATGCTTGCCGTGTGGTCCCATTTAAAATTTATCAAAATCGGTCAAGCCGTTTTTGAGTTACACTCGAATAACTGATTATTTTTCCTATCTTGATGACACAGTCATTGCCAGTGAATGACAATCGATCCCGTAAGTAATAAGGGACACAAAAAAGGTAAAAATAAATTTTACCTTAAAATGGAACCGACTTCAACACTCATAAGCGTGAAATAACTTGTCGAAGTTGGTTCCACGCGTACAATATTGTGATAATGGGTACTTTTGAATGTGAAATGATCTATCATGGTACCGACTTCAACAAGTTATTTCACGTTTTTGAGCGTTGAAGCCGGTTCCGGAAAAAAATTCAACGATAAAGACCTTTTAGTTTCCTTAATTTTCCAATCGTTATGACAGAATACGTATGCCCACAATGTCATTAACGTGACGCGAGGTGACAATGACGTTACAAGTGATCTTTGGTCACCAACCACAAAGTCAAAATCATTTATTAAATTTAAGCGTCTACGCCGCTCTTATGAAGGTCATTTACAAATTTTAATATTGGAATATTCTACATTGTACTGCAACTCCAAAGAGGTGGTGATAGCGTTCCGCACGTTCAACTATAACATGTTATGTATATATAGCACATACGTGATATAGCACAAAGAGATTATTTTGAAAAGCAATAAACATAGTATTTTGTTTATAACATGTTGTTTTTTTAAGTTACGCAAAATTTTTGTGTGACATTCGTATTTCGCTTTTTTCGAACTTTATAATCGACACAGTAGATGTTGCTACGTCTAAAACATGAACAATCAAGCGCTACTACCAAACCAAATCTACATATACTTTCCATGATCTTTGATTCCAATATTTCCTTTTTTAACCTTTGCGACGGTCAGGCACCTAAAAATAAAATGTCTCGACCAGTGAAGCACACTTACATCTATCGCCCTTCGCTAACCTAGGTAGGTACGGCATGAATACTATTTTTGTGCAATATCTAACCTAGCCTAGCGAAAGATAGATGCCGACGTTTGAGGTTGAACATTTTAAAGTAAAGTGCTGTTTGGAAGTTATTCAACTAAGGTTAAAATTTATTGACTGAGCGAGAACCAAGTTCGAGCGAAGCGTCTCTGCATTAGCTTACATAAAAATGCTTTCATATGTCTGGTTGTTCTCTTTTACAGGTCACATTTCTCAACCAATTCTTGTGAAATTTTGTGAGATGATTTGATAATTCCAAAGTTGTTTTGTAGATTCAGTTTTTAGACATTATTTAAAATGACTGAGGTATGTGGTTAAAACAACTTTGAATAAATCATATTTCTGACATATTGATTTTTTTTAAATGTGAAATTACAATTTTGTTAACCTTATCATGAAGCAACTTTTTGTCAGCATGTTGTCAGTCATTCATCCGATAAATTAAAAGAGGACGGGACAGAAAATTAAAAAAACATGAGTCATACCAAATCATGAGGGAATTTCATTAGCATTGTAAATATGTATATGTAATGATTTTTGTCGACCATTATTATAGAAGATGTAAACCAATATTAAAACGTACTATACCTTAAAAGTTATATATAGTAGTATTGGTTTGGTAAACCTACACCCATAGACATATACTCGTACATACACCTACATCTATAGCCTTTGTTTGCTACTTTTTCTCGTTAGGCACTGACTGATAGCTAGACAGATGAAATGTTCACAGATGATGTATTTCTATTGCCACTATAACAATTACTAAAAATCAACCAAGTGCAAGTCGGACTCACGCATGAAGAGTTAACTACCCTTCCTGAAAACTAAATAAAAAGGTTATAATATAATGTCTAATAATGTATGAAAAAACGCAAATTACCCGTGTCGCATCAAATTAATTTCATCAGTTTTCAGAATATAACTATGGTTTTGTGACCCATCCCCGGATGCTCGTGCGCAGTGAACCTTTATTTAATTGTAAGCTATGCAAGGGCAGGTTCGCGAGGTTGACAGCTCCGAGAGCAACTAGTTCTATAATTGGTAATTGAAGTGCTCTTCGGAGCTTCGTTAATGTTCTTAACCGATTTAATACGGTAAAGAATGTTATTTGTGGTTACTACTTGACTACTAGTGGCAATTACCACCTGGTTCAAGTCGTATTTGCAAAATAGAGCGCAACTAGTAGAATTCGAATATTATGACGAAAATGTAAATGAAATTAAAAATGCCCAATCTAATATAAAACTAATAAATTGTACCATACCCCACGGTGGCGTGATCGGATGTCTATTTTATTTAGTATACATTAATGACTTACCAAAATGTATAAAATCAACTTGCGTACTAATTACAGACGATATTTCGCTTCTATTCAAAACACCAGTAAATATCGACTATGCAGGAATTGACAAAGTTCTATTCAAAACAAAACGATGGCTTAACGAACATAATCTAGAAATTAATACAATCAAATTAATACAATAAAACCAAAATAGTCCAATTTAGAACATATCAACGTCCGCCGCTAAACCATGGCCTTTCTGTACAAAAACAAAATTGAAGATATCATTTTAATATAGATAATTTTTAACTCTTAGGACTAACGCTTGATACACATTTGAACTGGAAAAAACCCATAGAACAGTTAAAATCCAAACTAAGCCAATTTAGCTATGCGCTAGATTTTATTATCTTAAAAAGAAACACTAATTATGAAACTGCACTAACAGCATACTACGCGTTCGTGTATTCGAGGTTTAATTATGGTATAATCTTATGGGGAGAGAGTGTAGAATTTGACAGTTTGTTCATCTTACAATAGAAATGTATAAGAATATTAGCAAACATAAAACAGCCAGATAGTTGCGAGCCCCACTTTATAGAACGGAAAATTCTTACATTACCGTCAATTTATATTCTACAGATTGCTTTATTTGTGCGTAATAATAGAAGCTTGTACAAGTCAAATCTTGAAATTATACCAAGCTATTACCTAAGAAACAAGGACAGATTAGTTTCATCAGCAAACAATAAATTAAAAATTACAAGAAATAGTCCGTATTGTAGGTCATTAGATATTTATAATAGAATACCGAAAATTATTAAACAAGAAGAAGATACCCTCATATTAAATAAAATAATTCTTAATAGAAAAGGCGTACTATTTTGTAAACGAATTTGAAAAAGACGTCAAAAATATTTAATGTACAATTTTATAAACATAGTTAATTAATGACCTTGACATATACATTCTAATACCAATTTTGAATGACTTATAATTTATGTAAATGAATAATGGAATGTTAATTTGTTTATTATATTATTTATTTTGAGATTAGATTGTTAAAAATGAATAATGGATTGTGAATTTGAAGATAAATTATTTATGTTTATGACATTATATATATATATATATATATATATATATATATATATATATATATATAATTAATTAATTATCTACCTGTTAGTTAGTAAGTGATTAATTTGTGACACCCTTACAGGGTAAATGTACTTACCTAATGCTATCTATAAGACCTTTATATTTTGATGAAATGTACATTTGGACGAAATAAATGAATACTGAATTAATACTGAGAACTGCCGTGTTTTGTACGCCTTACAGATACAGATATGAATAAAATGTATAATATTTTAGAGAGTATATTCTTACCTTACCTATCCCGAGAACACGTTTCTAAATATTTCATTCCATAGAAGAAAATCAATATACCTAGCTTAAAAATGTCACTTAGTCAAGTATTGTGTTTATGAAGTCGTTCAAAAATACATTTTACCTCTATTTATTACTAAGCAACCATGTGATACAGTAGCTATGGATTTTTTTCCGTTTTCAAAACAGTAGCAGTAGAATTCTTAGTTTAACAAGTTTGTTCGGGGAAGTACTGACTATCTATTATCCCTATTATACTATCCCTATTCATTTCTGCAGCCAAGCAGTAAGTAATGTGCGCATTACTCTAATGTTCATAACTTGTGACGAACTGCATTTTTTACAGGGAGAGGTTACCGCTTAAAACCAGGTGGGCATATGCTCGTTCCCTAACAATCTCTTCAAAACACGTTTTACTTTTATATGAATTTATTAATAACAAGCTTTCCAGACGCGGCTCCGCGTGTTTTTGCGCAGTTAGATAACAACTATCCCTTGTTCTTCCCCGGGTCTCAAACTATTTCCATACCAAATTTCATCCAAATCTGTCCCCTAGTTTTTTAGTTTATTTGTTGCATACAAAAATATAAATCTTTCCTATTTATAATATTATTATGGTATAGACTATATAGAATAATAATGATTTGTTCACTCTATTCAAAAATTGCATAACTTTGTTTCGCTCACTTGCATGCAAAATATGCTGTCTCCGTCCTACGCTCTCTGGCATTCGTTGGTATGTTTGTGATTGTTGTCTTAGGTGACTTTCACACGTTTCCGTTCAACGTGACATTCAACGGGCACGAGCACGAGAACACGAGTGTAAAATGGTTTTGTTTAGTTTCTTCACTTAGAAAACTCTTCACTTTGTTTAGTTTGTTTAAAGTTTACCTAATAGTGTGTTCCGACAGCTATTTTTATAGCAGTATACAAAACACTTCACATACAAATGTAGTGTAAATACTAAGTATTCAATTATTTTTGTAAATAATCCGGAAAAATAGTTTTGTGTGGTTATTTTTATTTCTACATGTACATATACAAAATTAAAAGAAAAATAGGCAAACGAGAAGCATAGAACATGGGATCGAAAAAACATGCTTTGGCTTGCAAAAAAGAAATACACCGAGTATATAAAATACGACAAAACTACTTTATTCTAGAAAGCGCTATGAATACATTTCTCCAAAGAGTCAGTTCAAATCATTAAATTGGCCACGCCAATAATTTATAAATTACAAAGGCGGCATTCGTCAAAAGTATACTTTCTTTTTATCTTTTCCACGAGCCAGTTAGAGCTTTAATTTAAATAAATTAAGACTTAGTGCCCTAGCAATAGAGTCAGGCAGTAAAATGGAAACTGAGGCTCTATCATGTGTGACAGTTTACCTGACCGCACCAATCTCCGAGCCACGTTAGCTAGTAGTCGATGATCGTCTGTACTCTTCATTTTCTTGGTGTGTTATGCTAGAAAACATTGTCTATTCTAGCTCCAGACCACCTTAATATTGAATGAACTGTTTGCTGTAGGTATGAAGCGTCAATCTTGTCATTTATAGTTGCAGTGTCAACAACGTTCTGCATGATACTGCACTGACGTTAGTTCTAATGTTTCGTTCTCATTATTTCCCTTGCTACAGTGCCCTGCATGCTAAAGTACAGTAGTGTTTACACACTACTGCTTTGGAGCAAAATCTCTGACACGGTGGTGGTACCCACCAAGACGGAATCCTACTGAAAAAACCTGGTAATTTCTAGAAATATTTATATTGCAGATTTTAACTCGTATCCAAAACACCAAACATTTTGTCAGTTCAATGCTTTCATTGCCACTTGAATAATTGACAGGCAATTTGAATATCTAAGCGATTAAAGGCCCATCGGATGCAGCGTTCACTGCCTGTAAACAACCCGGGCTTTGTGGAGCTCCTCTGTGTTAGCTGGCCACTTTAGGTGGTTTACACATAAAGACACAAACCGATATTAAAATGTTTATTTTCTCATCACTGAATTGTTGACCTATGTATTCTGGTTTAATATTATGATTTTATATATCCGTGGGATGCCGGTCTAGAATGTCACCCTTCCATCTCTACCCATGGGTCTAGTAAGAGGCGACTAAGGAGAGCACACCAGAAGGTGAACAGCAGCGCTTTCTGAGGAACTGATATCTCTAACTGCAATCCCCAAGCCGCCTGCCAAGCGTGGGGATTATGGCAAACCCCCATATTGGGACAGGTTGTGTTCAGCACTGGACTATCCGGCTGATACAGTACAGTACAGTATTCTGGAAGCTGCCCTTGATTGTCAGCCCGATAGGTTAGCCCGTGACCACTATCTCACCTTATGGTAGGTGATGATGTGGTCGAAGATATTGTTCAGGCTAACCTAGAAGTATGAATCATTTAATATATGAATCTTATATATATAATATATGAATCTGTATAATATTCATGTTTAATATATGAATATTATATGAATCTTATATATATATATATAAGATAAGAATTTCTAAGTTTAAAGCAATGTTATCCGAGTGGTAATGGCTTTGGACTGCCATGCCGCAGGTCTATGGTTCGATCCCCACCACCAGCTTGAGCTTCACCGAATGCTGGAAGGACATTTTGCGAATGCTTGCATTTTTTTTGAATTGAAATTCTCGTGAGTTTCACACACATTTAAATATTACAAATTAAACCGGCAAAAAACACTCACGTTGAGGTTCCACGTTCACGTTCCTCAACGTGAGTGTTTATCGCCGGTTTTTTTTAGAATTTGTGGAAAGTAAAAAACTTTCGTGTTTGTATAATATTTATATAGATAACAATAACATGAGTAAGTAATACCTGTTTAAATGAATTGAGAAGTTGGAGCAATTTGTGAAAATTAAAGTTATGCATTTTTTCAAATAAGGTTTTACTTTTTTTTATTAACCGCCAAATTATATATTTAGTCCATTTAAAATTCAAACACACTGCGTCGCCGCCGCGCGCTGTGAGCCGTCTGGCTGATTAGCATTTTTTTTTAATTCAGACTGGGTCTCTATCTCATTAACAGAATTATTGACTGAAAATTCTTATAATCTGCAGTAACTTGAGAAAGTCTTATACATTCTGGTAAAATTAAACTAGTTCTTTTAGATTTTATGTAAACATAAACTTAGTTGCTATTATTTGTTTTATTACAGCAGAATACATAACATACACACTCATACATATAATCACGCCTATATTCCTCGAACGGGTAGGCAGAGGTGTGAAAACACCCACGTTTCCCCAATTGGATTTTGATCCCATGTAATAGAGGGCGAGCCCATTCCCATTCACGGGGCACAGTTTCAGGGTCACACAAAATGTTTTTTCTAATACATTGGACGAAACACAAGAGCATACTACGAATAATATATTTACGCTAACAACATATAAGACGGGAACACAAGAACATATTGTATGGAACCCTGGCAGGGCACTAAGATTGAATACAAACCTGTCGTGCATCTAATGCACACAACGCCCTACTTTCATACACATGAGAAGTGGCAAACTGCGCATTTGGCGCACTTTTTCTTTAGTCGCCTCTTACGACACCCACGGGAAGAAATGGGGAGGTGACATTCTAACCCGGCACCCCACGGGTGTTACAACAAAAAACTACAGACCAATAAGTGAAAGAAAAAACTGAGACATATTATTTTGTTTACTACAATGGTAACAATGGTTACAAGTACTATAAATATTTTGTGTCCGATTGTAGTTGATTACAAACCAGCTTCCAACAAATTCCGGCCCTAGAGAAGGAAGAGTTTTCCCCACCCTAAAATGGGGAGCAGTGTCTTCCACCAGCTACTTGGATCAAACACTACTTCCCGAGATTGAGAAATATAGAGATAACACAATATTCAAGCAAAATGGTTGGAATCAATTTTAAAACTTTATTTTAATGAAGTAATGAGACTGACAAGTCTCTTGGTGATGGTAAGGGTCACGCCTGTCCATCACAATTACTCGTCACTCCGCGACATTTCTTAAGAAAAAGTAAATCTAATAATTTTGCAAATTTTGAACATTCTAGGTTAAGGCTGTTAATACCTTCGACCACATCATCAATTACCATCAGGTGAGATTGTTGTTTACCTATTAGCATTAAAAAAAATGTTTTTTGAACAAAGGGTACGATTTATACCTATAATATATTATATTTATATCTATAAATAAAATATATAATGTTCTAGAGGATAAGACAAATACTGTGCCTGATCCGAAAACACGATTTCATATATTTCTCTCGATAGAACAAAATATAATAATAATATACAAGTATAATAATGGAAGTTTTTTGTCTATACAATAAATCGTATCCATAAAAAAATTATTTCTGTTATGTAGCAACCATATGCTATAGACTGAAAGATTTTCGCCGTTTTTAAACACATCATTTCTATATGTATTAATTATTTGAAGTGCTCGTAGCGAAGTTTGCTTAGCCGTTCTGTACCGATCAGCAAAGTTAAGCAACGTGCGCCGCCGCGGTCTTGAGTTCGATGGGTTGACAATACTACTGAGCCCTTCCGTGCTTCGGAGGGCACGTTAAGCCGCCGGTCCCGGTTGTTGTCTTAGGATGGCAGACCACATCATCATTTACCATCAGGTGAGCGATAGTGGTCAAAGGCTAACCTAACAGGCATAAAAAACGTATAAAAATCGCTCATTGTATTTAAATAAAGCTTGTTCTGTTTTGCTCACTTGCATTTTAAGGAGGTTTATCTGTCCTAAGCACTCAGTTAGTCATTTTTCAAAGAACACTTCGTTATAACTCGTTCATCCAGTAATTACACTTTTCACAGTAGCCTACACGCATAAACGCAGTAATGTGAAGCACATTGAGTAAACATATATACAGAAAATACCAGACTTTGCGTTGCTACTCACCAAGGTAGACTGTACTGAGACTAAATAGACCTTCTACCTGGTTATTCTTACTTTAATTGGTGTCGGTAGTGATAAGATAGTGACTAGTATGAAAATGCCCTCAATTGAACTATTTTCAATAATCACATACTTCACCTTATGATACTTAGAAATATCTCTGTTCGTGAAAATTGCAGCTCTCAACAACACTATCAACTATATAGAAGCTAAATTTATCTAGCAACAAAGCACCCCGAGCTCCTATGTAAAATGAATGGAAATGTTTATCAAAACTTGGGAAAGTTTGGAACATCAGTGCTGAAATTAAACAAAGTTTGGCTCCCAGTCACCTCTCAGTTTACCTGCAGCCGAGTCCCAATAGGCACGAATATCTGTGTTAGATAACTTTGTGTACTGAATGGATGTTTCTGGGTATTGGAGCAATAAGGACAGACACTAGAACTAACAGAGCTATAAAGCTCAGTGAAGTTAGTTTTCTTGACCTATTTATTTCAAATAATGTATAAATAATAAAGGAAAACAAAACGTATATAAACCACAACATAATTTTACGATCTGGGTAAAATGAAGAGCAGTATACTTGTTTTTAGAAATGCGCGTTACAAATGATAAAATCGTTTATTGTTTGAAAAATTGTAAATTACAGTAACAAGACCGTTTCGGAGCACCTGGTTCCCAAACTTTTAAAATAGGCTCCTGATACATGGCATAGGCCTCTTATCTCGATGTTAAAATGTATTAAATAATCAATAAATTTTGGTGATCACAACTAACATTATAGATCCTCTTAATTTATTTTTATTTTTGTAATGACGCATGCTAAGCTGATAACATTACAAAATTACAAGAGGATAAACTATTCCCGCTCATGACCATAATTATGTTATAAAACTTATATTATGTTTACATAAATGAATGAATAAATGACTCTCATTGTAATTAACAGCTCATTTTTAACCATGAAACAAAATAAAAATTTCTTCTATACTGTACAAAAAATTGTGACAACACAACTAATTACAATATCAAAGTATAAGTCTATCTAATGTTACATCTTTTAATTTTACCTCCTTTGTCTCGACTATGTAGGGTAGTAACCCTACATAGTCGAGACAAAGGAGGTAGAGACATAGAGTGGTTGTTTAACCGACAACTGTACACGAAAAGTAAATAACGGCCGACGTTTTCTGAGGTATACGTTAGAGTCAATTCAGTAACTTATTTTCTTTATACATACATGTCGCCATATAAGCTGTTTAAATAATTACTAATCCTGTTCTGCAGCTGTGTAAAATATACATGTACATAGAGCTGTTTGATATGCCTAATAGGTTACCCTTTTACCACTATCTCACATGATGGTAAGTGATGATGTGGTCGAAGATGTTGTTCAAGATAACCTAGAATTACAGGCTCTCAAGAACTGCTGCCGGAACTCACCGTTAGGTGCTTGGCACCAGATTTTCTACTTGGTAGCTAGCCAGGTGGGACCGACGTATTAACGTGCCCTCCGAAGCATGAAAGCGCTCAGCAGTAATCCCACTAGCGGTCACCCATCCAACTCATGACTGTGGCGGACTTTGCTCAACTTTGCTGATCGGTCAAGAATGGCTAAGCAGACTTCGCTGTGAGCGCTTCAATAGTTGTGTGATACTTGGACAACTGATGTTAAATTTAATAAATATCTTAATGACTAGTGCCACGTTCTGCAATATGATGATAGAATAAGCCCACTGTTGAATACGTTTATACCATAAGCTTTGAGAGCATAAACCTGTTTTTTCTAATAGACCTGTGACACTAGGTAGGTTTAGAACTGATTTCTAATAACCACAATGCCACGCCACATCGGCATAGTTAGTTATTTTTCGACTGTCACATGCACTAAACTCGCTACGTATTAATTAGTTTCGAAGCCGCGGGACGATTTGTAATGCAGTAAAATAGAAACAATGTTCGTCTTCCAACCTATAACGCCAAATTATTAAACATTTTATATGGCGTTGTAATATGTGGTTAGTGAGATGTATTCCTTATGTGGTAAGTGAGATGTATTCAGGTTAAATCCTCTTTAGTAGTAATTGACACCATATCCTTAACCATGCTCCGCCAGTTTTCGACATAGATGCCACGTGCTATGATTTCGGGAAATATTTCTCTTCCTTCTGTCACCCTCATCAAATTCTCAAGCATTACTTACACGACCCTCTGTCTAGAGTACTCCTTACCTAGCTTTTTTCAAAAAACGCCTTTTACTGGTCATAATACAGCCTAAGTTTTCTTCTTCTATATTAATAATTATCCACTCGACTCGTATCGAAAATAAAACAAAAGATGAATAATTGAAGTTAAATGTCAACGCGCACTGCACATGGTGGCTCTGACTTTTTGTCAGTCCAAAATGCACAAAATTAGAAAATATAATACATAGTACATATAACAGATGAATCCCAAACTTGTAACTCCAAAATTTAATAGTTCGTATCGCGTTGCGTCCGCCATGTAAACAACGCTAGTCGCTTCTATGTAAACGCTCTCATACTTGGCCATACGTTTGAGGTAGCTGCTAAACGCACCGCAAGACGCACTGCAAAACGCACCGCGTTCCCACTGTTGACATTATTCTTCGTATTTTCTTCTATCATTATTTTCGGAACGCAACATGCGTGATCGAGTGACATCATCAATAGAAACATCTATTTTAGATATATGTAGCATCACCGTGACTGTTTTTTGTATGCATTGACTACATATACACAGTGTACTCATAATGACAAAAACTAACGTCGGGAGTAATCCACTAACCCTTTCTCTCCATACGGTACTTAGAAGTACCTCCACATTTTTCGTCTTATAACTTAGGTACGAAAATACTTCATGTTAACTACAACTGACGATCCTTTAAAGTATCGTTTCCATAAGCCAATCACAGTGCGTTATTTGAATTACCGCGTGATGTTTCCGAAAAATTTGAAGAGCTAGTTACAATCTGTCGAAGATTTTATCACTTCGATGTGCAGTGTAATTGGAAATGTTTTATAAATAGAATATCATAGGTAAGCGCTTTTTTTTTTTAAATTAACGTTCTTTATATTTTTGAATACATTTCTAAAAGATGGTATAATGTATTATCACTTTATTTTATATGAATATTTGATAAAAACTGATGTGAACTTTGAAGTACCGTCAGGTGATTGTAGTCTCAAAACTTATGTGTTTTTATAATACACATACTCGATGAAGTGTGTTCAAGTTTATCATAAACAAATGTGTTTTAAAATTTTTATCATTGTTCTGACTTATTTTCTTATTTCTTTGGCCGTTGAGATAGACATTGCAAACCATAGTGATCTGATTGAAGCCCTGTTATTAGAAGAGCTTCCGGACTGCGAAGAAGATTCTGATGCAGGTGTGTCCGATGATGAAGTGGAAAATCTTCAACTACCCTCAAAATCTTCAACTACGCCAAGAGGCTACGATGAGGTTTTTGAAAGAGCTCTCAAGAATGTTTTTGCCGAAATTCCGCCAAAGTCGCCGTCTAATTAAAATGTATTGGAGTGCCCTATAAATCAAGTACCAGGTTTGCTTGAGAAACTGAAAACACCTACGCATGTGGAACTATCCGCAGTAATAGAAAAGAAATGGCCGGAAATATGCTCGCTGATTCTCAAATGAAAAGTGGCGACAGTGATCATCAATTTTCAAATTTAGACATTGGATGTTGGAAATGGAAGGATAACAAAGTGGTTCATTTTGTATCTAATTTTCATGGGAATGAAGGGGCAACTGTGTCACGTAAAGAAAAAAATAGATCGAAGTCTGTCATTACATGCCCTGTAGCTGTCAAGGATTACAGTAATTATATGGGCGGCGTAGATACAGCTGATCGTTTGAGAACTCTTTACTGTATAGATCGCAAATCTCCAAAATGGTGGCACAGGTTGTTTAGGGGTCTTCTGGACATCGCATTTGTCAATTCATATGTCATCCATGGACTTATAATGGGACAGACTACCGCAAAAGGTTTTCGAAGCACTGTTACTCTTTTATTGTCATAAAGACAATGAAAGATGATAGTCAGAAAAGAAAGACTTAATACTGCGAAAGGAGGCCCTTCTAAAAGGCGCAAATCTGACTATTTTACTATAAAATATTTTCTCATAGAAATATTTTCTGTTTATCTACCAACAAAGCGCAAAAGCTGAGATAACTTTTATTTCAGCATACGAATAATTAAATTTTTCTTTGTAGAAGTTCGAGACGAAGAACGTTAATTACGTAGATGAAGAAATAGAACACGATTTAATCAAAGTGAAGCAATGATGGCCAAGCGGTAATAGATATGGACTGCCGTGCCGCAGATCCCTAGTTCGATTTAAGATTTCATCAATGGTCCCTTTACCGCAAAAGCCTCCTCCCCATCGTATTTTTAAAAATTATCGTATTTTCTAATATGTACTGGTACTACAGCTAATGCTTGATGATGTTCTTGAGAGTAGTTCTGTATCGTATTTCGGTATTGTAATACTCGATCTCGTAGACCATTTATTACAATACATAATTCAGTAAAGAAGTATTTAAAAAAGCTGAATACATTTTGTGCACGAGAACAGCCGCATCAAATATTCACGAAGAAATGTTTGGACGTACTACTCATAAATATCAGTAGTAAACTAATTAGTTGACTAACTAAAACAAATGCAGGCTCTCCTTCCCGTAACTTTAGTCGTGTCGAAGAAAACTTTTGTGAGATCCAATTTACTGGTCTTACTCGTTTGTCACACGGGACAACTTAATTCTTAGAACTCTCTGTGGATACGAAAAAACCTTAATTAAGAATAATGATGAGAAATGTTCGTGTGATGTATTTAATTAGCTATACGTCTGAAAAACTAGTGGTTGGGAAAATTCAGTAAAATAAATATGCGTAGTCGTAGTACCTCATTGTGACACTTACTACCACTTTAAATATTTGATTACACCTTTTATTTTATTCATATAATATGCACGGTGGCGTTTTGTGAATGCCCGCCTGGCTAGCTACCACCCTCAAGTAGAAAGTCTGTTGCACTGAGAAAAACGACTTAAAGTTTAAATCAAATTTGACCTTTTACCGTTGAATTGTAACTACGTAAGATGAATTCACAACTCTTAAGATGATTTTCACCAATCAATAAAAATGTACCATGTTTTATAATAAACACAACCGTCAAAAACTCCTTCCGTAAAGTATTTTCAGAATTGAACTTGTTATACAATAATAATTGCAGTATTGACCATAATATATACCTTACTTTTACGGCGGTTTATATACGGTGATTATCACTATAACGTACGACTTAATCAGCCTCATCGAAAAGTCAATATTTAAGAAAGACCACAAAATACACCTTAAATGAAGACGAAAAGAAACATTCGCCTTCACTGACCTCGTTTAACGCCTTCTAGTTGGAAGGCGTTTTTGTACGTATTTACGTTTGGTCGGTTTTTCGCCTTATACCATATAAATTGGCCGTCATTAGGGCGCTTTTGACTTTAGATTTTTCTCAGTGTGCAAGCACCTAACGGTGTGTTTCGGCAGCTGTCCTTGAGAGCCAATAATTCTAGGTTAAGCCTGTTAACACCTAAGACCACATCCTCACTTACCATCAGGTGAGATAGTGGTCAAAGGCTAACCTATGGGAATGAAATAAAATAACTTATCACTGTTGGTCTGTCCTTTCAATATATTTGCTGACAATAAAGATAGCTGAGCGGTAAAAGCTATGGACTGCCGTGCCGCAGGTCTCTGGTTGGATCCCCACCGCATCGCGCCGCCTCGAGCTACCGCATATAGGACAATATGCAAATCCTCGCATTGTACTAATAGCTACCTCCCTCAGGTAGGAAATCTGTCGGCAAGCACCTAACATTGTGGCATGTTAGCATTATATAAAATCGGTGCTGTTGTTGCTCACAATATTTTTGCATAACGGAGAAGTTTCCATTTTGTAAGCGCTCGATATCTATATTTTTAATAATAACAAATATTTTTTAAATATTTTACGAAAAACATCAAATTAATATTTAAATAAAACACTTAAAAAATATTTAAAAAAATCTAGTGACAATTCCACCTAATTTTCCTGCTAAGCCGACGTGACGTCACAAACGCCACGCAGCCAAATTGGAAGAATTTTCGCACGAAAGTTAGGCGGAATTGTCACTAGATTTTTTTTTAAATTTTAGTCCTATATGCGGTAGCTCGAGGCGGCGCGATGCGGTGGGGATCCAACCAGAGACCTGCGGCACGGCAGTCCATAGCTTTTACCGCTCAGCTATCTTTATTGTCAGCAAATATATTAAATTTGATGTTTTTCGTAAAATATTTTAAAAATATATTTGTTATTATTAAATATGGATTTCCGCAAAGTAACGCCTGAATCTATTCATTATCTATATTTTTATTCATATGTATTTTATTTTTGTTGATTGATTAAGTCGCCTACCATACTGCTCACCATCGAAAAGAGTTGAAATAACCATTAGCCGCTACAGATCAGTAAATAAAAATAAAAAATCCAAGCAGTGATGGCTTAGTGGCAGTGGCTATATTTATTTATCATAGATTTATTTCGTTATATTAAAAAATAAAATGTTTGATCAAATTATACTAACCGTTTCTATTGTAGTAGATTACAACACAAACATTCACATAACTTCATTTGATTCAGTGCTTTACGAGCTTTAATAATTTGTGCACACTACTGCGAGCGTCAGAGTATCTGACCATACGGCGGTACGCACAAAGACATAAGCACAAAAGTCCTACTACCAGGCTAACTGACATGGACACGAATACACACATCACAATATTTCTTAATTCAAATACTTTAAAGATATCCGACGATCAGATTATAATTATATTTAGACATAATTACTTTAAATAATATAACCTTGCCGTTAATAACTAGGCTACGAGTACCTTCAATAGCAAGTTATAAGTCACGATCGAAATAAGTTTAACAAGCGGCAAGATTCTACTATGAAGTAAGTTATTAGGTAAGTTAGTAACAGATTCACTGACTAATTTCTAGATTTTGTAAGAGATGTATCTTGTATTTTTGAATATCCATGAAAATAAATTAATCTAAAAAGGTGATGAAAGACTTTGAAGCATTGATAGACGAATGGTAGCAATCACCATTGCTACCATTGATGCTCTGAAGAGGGCGCATGTTTGCATCCTATTTAAGCTATCTCGCGTGATGGAACATTTCGAAAAGTTTCGCCTAGCTAGCTATCAATAAGAAAATATGTCACCAATCACCAAAATTTTATTCCGCCTTGGTCATATAAATAAAAAACTAATTTTAAACAAAAATGAAACCAATTTTTTAACACTGTAATGTATGGAAAAACTTGTTCAAATCGGCCCTATGTTGAATCAAACCACTCGGAGATCTCATTTTCACGGTCCGACTTCAACAATATATTTCATAATTTTCAGTGAAGAAGTTCAGAAGTCGGTTCCATTTATTGTTAAATAAAATAATTTTTTTTTGTGATTTAGTGACTGATTAAACGATAAATTTTTACTCGCCTAAAATACAGGTCACCATCGACAAAACTTGCAACTACCAAGTTATTCAAGTTCAGTTGGTTCAGTGTAACTTCAAAACTTTTTTTTATGTTATTATGACGGTACAAGCTTGAGGCCCACCTGATATTAAGCGGACTAACCTCTGCTTATAACAAATTCATTTCATGACAAGTCACGAATTGCACTGCGCCTGTCACCTTGAGACATAGTTGTTAATTCTCATGTGCCTGTAATTTCTCTGGCTCTCAAGGACAGCTGCCGGAACACTCCGCTAAGTAGCGACAGAGTTTCTACTTGAGGGTGGTCTCTAGCCAGGCGGGCATTCGCAAAATGCCCTTCCAACATACGGTGAAATTCAGCAAGCGGCGGGATTCGAACCTGCTGCGCGGCCAATGCCACTGTGCCATTACTGCTTCAAACTAATTAGCCGATTTTGATTAAACTTATATAGGTTAGACCCTCATTTTCTCTTAGACCTCAGATGTGATACCCTATTCAATAAAAAAAAGAATTATTAAAATCAGACTACTCTGTAAAAATGTATGCGTGGTCATACATAAAAAAATATTTACGTGTGAAATTGAGAACCTCTTTCAGTATAATTATACAAAGTAATTTTATAAGTACATTCTCCTTTTTTGGAAGTCTAAGCAATGATGAAGTTTCTTCTAAGCAATAATGGCCGAGCGACCCGAGACCCTAGTTCGATCCCCACCACCGGCTTGAGCTTCACCGCATGGTAGAAGGGCTGGTTAGTTAACTAAAAGATATTAGATTATTTTTTGCTTTTTGCATTATTCCTTATTATATATGTTATACTCGTACTGTTGCAAATTATTATTTAATGGATATCAGTGAGCAGAGGACCTAGTACTATTACAAACCATGACAAGGCTTACATAGTACTTTATCATCAAGGTGTTCACTGCTGAACACAGCTATATTTGGTGCCAAATAGCATGAAATAGATTTCGTTATATTTTAGAGTTGTTTATTTGTACCGTTGCGTCCTTGTAAGCCCTGTACCACGTAATTTTAGCGATACAAGTTAAACAATAGACCATAATTAGATTTCGTGGTACAGGGTCTATAAGGACGCAACGGTACACATAAACAACTCTAAAATATACGAAATCTATTGCCATGATATTTGGCACCGAGCATATCAATTTTCAACAGGTTTTGACCTAATTACTACGCTTGGCAGGCATCTTGGGTAACGCAGTGTAAGTAAACAGTTCTTCAGAAGGCGCTGCTACCTATGTAAGAATACATAAACAAAGAACTTACTTTTCAATTACTGATGAAACGAAAATATTTAATGAAATATATTGCAATGCCTGTGTAATTTGATTACGTTTATGAGAACAATTTGCACTCTTTCTACAAATAATTATTGGTTTACACATTAATCGTATTAATCATGCTTTTTCTCTTGAGAATAATATTGAAAAACTACAGGAAATCATATTAAAACATGTTAAAACATTCGAGAGAGTAACGCAAAGAGAAGCACATTAGCTTTGTAAGAAATAAATTCCACCAATTGTTCTCATATCAAAACGCGATCTAATTGGCCAACCACCACGTGATTCAAAGTGATGGGACATAATAAATGAGCAAATTTAATCGATATCGATACAAATAGTGGATATTTATTTGAAAAACATTAACGTGGTAATATCTATTTCTATAATGTTAATGATCTTAAGCGTTGAGTGTGAATTTTATTTATGCTTGGCTGTAAGAAGTAGGTCAACAATGGCAACTACCGTGTAACATTATGTTTACCATTAAAAGTGTATATCAAAGGTACGTAACAATACCTAACGTTAACACATTACAACATCAAACACACTTACAAATTGCTGTATCAGCAGGATTATCCACTTTGAACACAGCCTTCCCCATTTAGGGGGGTTTGCCATAATCCCCACGCTTTGCAGGCGTGTTCACAGTTAAAGATATCAGTTCATCAGAAAACGCTGCTGCCCACCTTCCGGTATTTTACCTTTAGTCTCCTCTTACGACACCCACATGGAGTAATGGTGGAGTAAAATTCTAGCGGGCAGCCCTCGGGGTACTTATCAATTAAAACTTATAAATTAACATGAGACATTCACCCTTTTTAGTCTATTTTTAATGAAGTCATCACAGTTTTAGTGACGCCACATTATGTAAGTAAACATTTTAGTTATCACAGCTAAAATAATATATAGTTGTAAAAAAATATAAAATACAGAAGACAACGTGAAAAATATAGTTTAGAATGAGTGCTTACCAAATATCGTTTTATAAGCTTTAAGTTATATTTATACGTTATAAATAAAGTCATTACTATGATTCGCACCTCTAAAATTAAGTAAAATATTAAATGACTCCCAATGACATCAAACCAAGACAATATTGAAAAAATTAGATCACCGAGTATTAAGAAATTAGGTATTTGAAAATATTCAAATTGGCTTATATATAGTTTCCTTCGAAGTATAACAGAGTTAGGTATAAAATAAGTATTTGGGTGTGTTTAGATAAAACTAATTCAAACTAGTAAAAGGAAGTATTTTATACAATACAAATATATAAATTGAATAATAATAATAATATCTAAATGTTAAATGTAAAGGTGTAGTAGGTATTTTACTAACTCTGTAAGACAAAACTATAGATAGAAATGAATAAGTGTGTACGATATATGTTTAAATTCCACTGTATCTTATTTAAGCAGTGATGTTCCAGTGCAATGACTATGAATTTCCGTGCAGAAGTTCCATGGTTTGAATCAAAAATTGACCACTAGAAGGGTAACATATCAACAATTATTTTAAAAAAAATCGATAAACCACCATTATTAAGCACGGTAAGCACAACACTAGGAGTAAGAATAGTTTAAATTTGGAATGTGTGCGATATCACACATTTGTTGCTAGATTGAACGAACCGTGAGTTCCACTCCTGCCTGCCTATTTCAGCACCGTTATAACATTTTTTTTTACATAATTTAATATTTTTCAATATAACATGAGTATAATATTATGTTAAACTCGCAAATACAATGACCATGAAGAATTGTTGACAAAGTACATGTGCGATAAAACTATTTAAATTATGAATTCTCCGCTGCTGCTTCTTCGTAAGCAGTGATGGCTCAGTGGCATTCGCTATGGACTGCCGCGCAGCAGGTCCATGGTTCGAATCCCGCCGCGAGCTTGAGCTTCATCGCATGGTGGAAGGGCATTTTGCGAATGCCCGTCTGGCTAGTGACCAACCTCTAGTAGAAAATCTGTCGCCAAGCACCTAACGGTGTGTTCCGGCAGCAGTCCTTGAGAGAAATTACAGGCACATGAAACTTAAGAACTATGTCTCAAGGTGACGGGCGCAGTGCAATTCGTGACTTGTGACGAAATGCATCTGTTGTTCCGCTTAGGTTAGTCCGCTTAACATTAGGTGGGCCTCGAGCTTGTTCCGTCACAACAACATAAAATAAAACGATTCTTTGATGGTATTTTTAACTCGAAACATAAACTGTTACTCGTTCGATTTGCGTTCAACGGATGGAATTATGCACGTACCAGTGAAAGCGTGAAGCCCCTCTACATAGCTCAAAACGTTTTGATACAATAACTGTGCAGCGTTTCTAATACACGACACACGTCGGCCACAAAGGGAAATCCGATAAACGTCCCAGGCTCGGGATGTTCGAAACAAGTATTGTACGGTGCATTCTGGTTTCAACTATATATGTTAGTAGTTAAGAAATTCATATTCAGATTTAAAGTGCGCACAAAATATTATAATTTTCTTTACTACAACTATGCTAATCTATATCTATACTTCTCTACTAATATTATAAAGACGTTAGATTTGTATTTTTATATTTTCTGTATGTAACGAATAAACTTAAAAACTACTGAACTGATTTGAAAAGTTGTTTCACCATTATAATTCTACACCAAGCCTAATGAGACGAATTACTTAGCATTCCATGGATTCACCGTGCGGGTGCCGGGTCCATCGCGTTGCAGAGGAAGAGGCTAGAGGGGTGCCTGGGACTTGCAACCCAGGAGTAGGATTAAGGGGCCCCTTTATGATATATCAATGCTCTCCTTCACCACTCGAGCCTTTTCCCCTACCTAACCAAATTTGATAAGATCCTACTAATGCCGCCTTAGATACACGTTCTAGGATGGAAGTTACGGTTGTTCTTGGTAGGCCAAGGTCTTTAAGTAGGTTATATAGGGATTTCGCTGGTACCCCTTGCTCCAACCTCTACAGCATATAAACTAACCACATAACCGTTTTTGGTTAATTCGTTTGTTAGGTCATAATATTTGTTTGTTTTTATTGTGTGGTCTTTAGGTATGTTTGTTTCCCACGGCACAGTAAGTTCTATAAGTACTATGCGTTTTAGATTTTTTGAGTATAAAAATATGTCTGGTCTGGATGACGAAATACCAACATCCTCAGGAATTTTGTAATGTTTTTCATACGTGTCCATCAAAAGAGTCCAACCGGGAGCTGCGCCTAAGATGGAGTAAGGCTTGGATTTAGATTTTGTAGATGACCCTTCTTTTACAAAATCGACGTGTCGTTTATTCGTGGTCAGACCTTTTTGTGCTCTAGCTACCGAGAGACTCGCGGCTTCACGTATGATTTCGAGGACTCTATCATGGCGACGTGAATAATGACCCCTATCAAGGAGCACCTTGCATCCTACCAGCAAGTGCCTAGCTGTACCGATCGCCTCCCGACAAATACCGCAAGACTTTTCGGTGGCTTTCCCCCATCTTACTAAGTTACTTTGGTCTGGGAGGGTCATCTGAAAGGCGTTTAGATAGAATTTTAATAAGGCAGGAGACCAGTCGTATATCAAGGTGCGCCACTTTAACGCCAGAGGGATACAAAATTCACCTATAGTTAGCCATTCGCTCTGCATTTCTAAGCTCATTGCATGCACTTTATAGCTATCATTTTCATCTTGCTGAAGAAAAGATTTTACAACGTCTTTATCCTCCATTTTCTTTTCCGACCCAAAACCCGCTTTGCTGGTCTGTGCACCTATCATAAATTGTTTGTGGAATTGAAGCCTCGAGTCAAGGTCGGAGGCACTTTTGTCTTTTGGGAGAGATGCGACTATATCGTCTTGAGATTTTGATAAGACGTGCGTTTTGGTAACTCTGAGGTGTTTATAGAGCTCCGATGGTTTCTTTAATTTCATCCCAAAATTAGTTTGATCCCTAAATAGAGTAGATGGGTCTGCCGAAAGTGCGAGCCCCAACCAAGACTTCAATGTCCTTATGACGTTTACATCCAGCTTTGTTAAAAGTGATTTTGTAATGTCGTAAACTAGAAAAGGCCAAGTCAGACGTGATGTTAAGTAGTTGTCGTATATCCAAGCTTTTTTAATGTTATTTATTGGTTGTTGGTCTACCATACTAAGATCTTTTAGAAAACTATCGACAGCTGCGTCTAGAGATGGTGTGCGACCTTTGTGATCAATCTTTCTACCAAGAAATTTAAATGGCACAGATTCAGCAATTGTGGAAACACATTCTCCTCCTATCAAGAGTCCCGGATCATAAGAGGTAAATTTGGTATTCCGTCTGCCCAGACACAGACAGTGGCATTTACTTGGTTTTGTTCTCAACCCTCCAGACCACGCACAGAACTCATCCACTTCTCGTAAAAGTTCCTGACATTGTTTTGGATTACGTGTCAGTATTGCAAGATCGTCAGCAAAAGCTAAGATGGACTCTGTGTATCTGTTATTGATCTTAAACCGATAGCCCCACTTTTTTTCATGACTAATTAACTTGTCAATTAAAATATTAATTAGGTACTACGTTAAATGCGATTTGTGACAAGCAGCAACCTTGGAACAAACCCACATTGTATTGCAACGTTTTAGTAAGTCCCTTTTTTGAAGATATAACAAATTTTAATTGGGAGTAACATGATGCGATGATATCGCTGACCAGAAGTGGAAAGTTATACCATTTCATTGCGAATAACAGCAATTTGTGCTGGACAGAACCAAACGCGTTCTCTAAGTCTATCCAGCACACCGTTATTTGTCTTTCATATGTTCTGGCATCTTTTAAACTTTCCGCTAGTAAAGTATTGTGTTCCAGGCATCCAGAAATTCCAGGCAAAAACCCTTTCTGGTGATTGGGCCTGAAATACCTATTATTAATCATAAATTGTGTCATTCTAGTTTGTAAAATTGACTCACTAACCTAACTTTTCGAAAATATTCTATAACATAGGTTATAGAATATTTTCGAAAAGTTAGGGATCCATATGAAAACTTCGGTAATGTAACCCAAAGTGTGGAACTTTGAGTTATTAAAAAAATCGCCAAATTGAGAACGCCGCGGAAATTGTTGACAATAGAGCAAAGCGATGTACTTTAATTTTATAGAAGACATCAACATCTCAAAAAAAGAATCCGCAATAATATATGTATAGATAGCTCGGCGGATTAGCGAGCTGAAGTGGTGGTGGGTAGGGCACATAGCAAGCAGAGCTAACGGGGCCGTAATTTTCATGGATGGAGGCCACAAACCAGCAAGCGCAGCGTCGGAAATCAACCCACAAAGTGGACGAAAGACTTTGAATGCAGGCTGCTCCCAACCGTTCTATTTGGAAATTTATGGAGGAGGCCTATATCAGGCAGTGAACTTGTAGCAGCAGAAATTTTGAAGCAGTGATAGCTCAGTGGCTTTGGGTATAAACTGCCGCGTAGCAGGTTCATTTGAGCTTCACCCGCATGGTGGAAGGGCATTTTGCGAATGCCCGCCTGGCTAGTGACCACCTTCAAGCAGAAAATCTGTCGCCAAGCACCTTACAGTGTGTTCCAGCAGCAGTCCTGGAGAGCCAGTAAAATTACAGGCACATGAGACCTAACAACTGCCCGTCACAGGGCACAATGCAATTCGTCGTTGACGAATTGCGTCTGTTTTAGGCAGAGGTTAGTCCACTTAACATGGTGGTAGCACATAACAGGTGGGCCTCGGGCTTGCTCCGTGACAATAACATAAAAACAAACAAATTGACATGAGATAATGATGGTTTGTGTCTAAATTTTGTTTAATAATGCAGCTGTTTCTACTCGCCCCTTAAGTTGTTTGCATCTTAAATAATGCTAAAACACGGCTAGGCCGTTTAACTATATATTATATTATAAAATTATCACTAAAATGGGTGAACTTTTTAGGCGCGTGATAAAAATGCTGGCACTAATGTGGCTCCACGAATAACAATGCAGTGTCATCATCACAACCGTAACATTCACCATTGAATGAAGGTCTACCACATTGGGGGGTTTGCCATACTCCTTTTGCTTGGCAGGTGTCTTGAGGATCGCAGTTAATAATGACAGTTCCTCTGAGGGCACTGCCCACCTTCCAATATTTTTCTCTCCCTTTACGATACCCACGGGAAGATTAATTTATATAATAAATTGGATTAATAACATAAATAAAAATAAATAAAGATATTGGGGTGACGGCCCCAGCACGTAACGCTCTGGTATGAGTGTCATATAAGACACACTACAACTGTAACAGCCAGGCGTGACACACATTATGAGTCGGGTGACTTAACCGTCTCCTCACTTCATAACATATCATACTAGGTATGTGATATTACGTTTCAAGAGAGTAATTTATGTATATTTGCAGCTTAGATATATGTAAATAAATCTCATTATATTACCAATCAATTTAAAGTTATTTACTATGTAATTTATTTATATAAATAGTAGTAAATTTTTGGTATAATTATTTTCCTCAAAGGCCTCGATCGTGCTCGCGGCGTTTCAATTAACGTACCAAACAGACTGAAAAGTATTATCTATTCTTGAAAATAACTTATTCTTCTGTGCGCGATAAATCCATTCAACTCTCATCTGAGTTTACGTATAACTTTGTTTTAGAAATAATACTTAAATTGGGTTAAAACTTTGACGTTAATTGAATCTCACCAATAGGTTTGAATACAACGTTTGCAAACTATGATTGATTGTTTACTTAGATGACTTTACGTGTTTAAATTTTATTGGTTTTTAAAATCAGTTCCTATTCTGTTTTCTTTAACGGAAAACTTGTTAACTACCCTAATTTAATACATTACCGTGTGAACAATAGTTTGACACCTTTTAAGTTAACATTTAATGTCCAAAGATCGACCGTGCAAATTCGCATACCTGTTACACATTCATGTACTTCCGCATCTAATTTGCAAGCTCGATCTTTAGGTGAAATTACTAGAATAAACATAAGAAGAATAAGGCGTTTCACAAACCTCAATATTAACATTATCATCAATTCGTTACGCTAATGTATTTTTAATGAAGAGCCTTAGCTGTTACAATATATTGAAATAAATCCAAAGCGATATTTAATCAATAGTAAATTTATATCTATAGATACTTAACATAGAAATGAAATAAACTAAACTGACTGTATAAGAAAACCTTTCAAATAATCTTAATATTATGTTAGAAAGTGTTGAGATGGACAATTCACTCGCATGACTGTAAGCTGCACGCCGGTTCATTAGAATGTCAGTGTGACTGTTCTCGTCCTGCTTGACACTTCTTTGCGGTCATCACTCCAAGACGTTAGTTTCTATGTTCATTTGCCTATCCCTTACCCTGTAAATCTATGATTCTTTGAATCAGTTTTACTCACTAACGAAATGCCTTTCGGTCAAATGAAGTTGATTCTAATTCTAAGCACTTTGGTAAGATACCCGACTGTTTTTTTCTTTGTACTGTATCGGTAAGTATTTTGGGGACAACAGTGTAGGATAGCAAGCAGTTCGCATCAGGAGAGCCTGCTGCCCTCTGGTATTTCTGTCTGGTATTTTAAGCTTAGTCACCTCTAAGAAAATCCAGAGGAAGATAAATGGACGGTTAAATTCTAGCCCACGAGTTTTTTTCACCTAATTATGCATAATTTGTATATTAATTTAACATATCATTAATTTTAAGCCTAATGTCAAAGGTATTGAATAATCCTTGACCCATTTTTGTATCTTTTTTTTGTCTTACAAATTTACTAAGAATAATAAAGAAGAATACATTCAGGCAACACAAAAAGCGTCTGTGTAAGGAAAAACATAACTGCAAAAATATTCACCTAATATTTTCTCTATTCAAGATCAACGGCGGATGACTAGATACAAATTGCTCGAAAATTAAGTCTTAGAGTACCTACTACATCCGATATATGTACCATTTTATGTAAATACATTTTGACTACCAGCGCCGTGTGTATTTGTCTTGTCGCATTGTGAATATACGCCTGGTCAAATTTGATGTTATAAAAGAATTAATTAAATAAAAAACCTGACTGCTAATAATTTATTTTAGCTAAGCGCTTTATCGTTCTATTGAAATTAAAATTGCAAGTTATATATATTTATGGAATCATTTTGATTCGCCACTCAATGGTTTTGAGACAGAAAAATATCTCACGATATAGCGTCTAAAATCCGCCAGTTTGTCCTTTCTACTTTTTTATGTACCTATTGTCACCTAAGCTATCAAGATCTAATGACATACACATTAAAATCGGTGAAGCTGTTTAGAAGTTATGGTGGAATAAAGAAACTCAAAAACAAACATACATACATACATGAACCCTGAAAACATAACACTCCTTTTTTTTGCAGTCGTGTAATAAAACAACCAAAACTAGTAGCTCGATTTTAAGAGTCCCGTTCAATAAGTGATATAAATTCCAATTGATTTCCAGCTGAGCTATATTTTATAGAATGGCAAGTGGTCATGGCTTTACAGTATGTGGAGTCAAAAACTATTGAAATAATTAAAGAAATAGTTCAGTGAACTTATGATTACTAGTTTTGACAAATATGCAGATTTATTGTGTAAATGAGCAAGGTATTCTCCAAAGTCGTAAACAACAAGCACATTATAAAAAAAAAATGTTTATTTCCTAGAAACTTATTTAACTAACACAGTACATTATACTACTAGACTTCTTATACAATTTATATATATATTTTAGTTACAAACAGTTATTAGAGTTACATTAAGGTGAATGATGACTGCAATAATGCAATCTGTGTCACCACAATTCTTTGTGGTGAAGCGTTATTCAATGTACATAAAAATAACTGAGTCGGCCAAAGTTAAAAAAATTATGACAGCCTTGACTAATTTTACTACTCAAGGAGGAAGCATATCTCAGTAGAAATGTATGTGATGTGGCCATTGCTAACCTCATTTAAATATTGGAGTGCAATACTGGGGGCAAAAACTGATAGTCATCAAACGCTTGCAAAATGTATACGCTCGCTTCTGTTTTCATATTCCTGGGAGAGAGCACATTATTCCCTTTTGGATCAGTAAGGGATCCTTAGCATGAAGTCCAAAAGAGAACTCCATCTGACATGAATAATTTAAAAGGTGTTGTTATGTAAGAAAAAGGAATATGTAAAAAAAATTGGGTCAGTAATATACATCAGTGTTATACCCACTCTAAACATGGAAATACTCTAGCGATTCTTAAACATTCTATATAGAGTTTTAAAGTCTGCAAATCAATTAACCATTCCAATTGAATATGGGAGATTGTGCGTGTTTTGTCAATTGTGCACTTGATAAGTCAGAATACAAAGCGGCACTTGTATGAGAGTTACACTTCACACAGTACACGTTAGCCTTTATCTAATAACCTTGTATTTGTAAATATTTAGGGTTACTGGAAAAAAGCTAACAACCTCTTAAAGTTGACTTCTGTTAGTCCCAACAAACATGTTGATATTAATGTTTCTTTTTGTATGTTTTATAATTTTTTTTCTTTTTCATTTTTTTTTTCATTTGTTTGTGACGGTAAAAGCACGAGGGAAACCTGATGTTAAAAGTCTCTTGTGCCTGTAAATGATTATATCTTATTTTTAATTACTTTGCTCGATATAAATATTCAATTGAATAGAAAAGAATATATTTATTGGCCTTATAAAATTGATTGTCATACTGGGCAAGTCAGGGGTACAATTTTGGATAATATTAATTTAATATCTCACATAATACAAAACAACAATAAATATTTAGGTAGATATAACATCAAAATTATTATATATTCGTAAAAAAATTTTACAAAAATAAGGAAAATCAAAATAATAAAAGTATACATGGTAAAATAGTTATAAATGGAATGTCTGGAATTTGTTCAATACACAAATATAAATAAAAAACAATGTCTAGACTTTATATGAATTACTGTTATAAATCTTATTTTATGCATATACAGTCAAGTGTACTTTAATAAATAATTAAATTGTCATAGTTACATTTATTAAAATTCAACTTTTACAAGAATGAAGATTCCGTGAGGCGCATGTCCATGAATTCATCTAGGGAATAGAGTGGATGTGTTTCAAAAAACTGCTCTAGTACTTTTTTAAAGTCAATTATGTTTAAATTGGATATTGTCAAAGGTAACTAATTGTACATAGAAATTTTATTGCAGATTCCCTGTTTTCGGACTTTTGTCAATCTAACTTTAGGCTTAAGTAACCTTTCTTCTCAAAACTCTATTCAAAGGGACCGCGGCGCGGTGCAGTGTTACCGCGGCGGCTTTTAGCTTGGAATAGGCATTATTTGAATTTGAATGTCAACAGTAAGTAAGTAAAAGTTTTAAAATCGTATCAGTCCAAGTTAATCTGATCCAGTGAGTATAAGTCTCATCGTTAACTTGATCTAGAAAACGGCGCGTTCCTTTTGAAATAAAGGGCCGTGTTATTTTATTCGCGGGGAAAATGCTGTTCTCGAGATATGGATGTTTTGTTTGCGGTTATGTAAAGGCGAAATCGTTGTTTTGTGTCGACTTGATTGTGAATTTACACAACAATGAGATTTTTTCATGTAGAAAATAATTGAGTTTGTTTGCAATACGTAATTGTTACGAATTGTAATACATATGAAAAAATAACATTTGTTGTATGCATCAAGCTCTACCTACCTATTACACTACACACTTTGTGACTTTCAAATTCCCGGGGTAGGAATGTGTGTATAACGTTAAATTGCTTTTGCGTGAAGTAACAGGAAGGAGTAGTGAATTCATCACTTTAACATAAAAGATTCTGCACGCAAATTAATCCAGGTAGAAAATGGTTATATGTTGAACAAGAGAACAAAATTGTTTACTAGTAAGTGAAGTAGTCTAAACTTAAAGCACGAGTGTAGCAAAAACTCTTATGTAACTACTAAGAATATTAAAATAATAAAATTTGTATGAATTATGATATAATTTTCACCTCTAGCACGGACAAATTATTAGGTTTTACGTAAGAAACACACTGAATACAATAATTAACAATAAGTTAGTTAAAATTAACAAACATTGCATATTCAAGTCGTCGTTTTGTGTCAACTTGAAGCAATGATGGCCGAGCGGTAATAGCTATGGACTGCCGTGCCGCAGTACCCTGGTTCGATCCCCACCGCCGGCTTGAGCTTCACCGCATGGTGGAAGGGCATTTTACGATTGCCCGCCTGGCTAGCTACCACCCTCAAGTAGAAAGTCTGTCGCCAAGCGACGAAAGGTGTGTTCCGGCAGTAGTCCTTGAGAACCAGTGAAATTACAGGCACAATGAGACTTAACAACTATGTCTCAATGTGACGGGCGCAGTGCTATTCGTGACTTGTGATGAATTGCAACTGTTATAGGCAGAGGTTAGTCCACTTAACATCAGGTGGGCCTCGAGCTTGTTCCATCATAATAACAAAAAAAAAAATAAAAAAAAAATACTTGATTGCGATTTTGACAAAAAAAAACTAGTTTATTTTATATTTGGAAAATGGACTGTTTATGATGTTGTTAATTTTTTTTAATCTTACTGTGACGGCACAAGCACGAGGCCCCCCTGATATTAAGCGGACTAACCTCTGCCTATAACACATGCATTTCTTCACAAGTCACAAATTTCAATGCGCTCGTCACCTTGAGACATATTTGTTAAGTCTCATGTTCCTGTAAATTCACTGGCTCTCAAGGACTGCTGACTGAACACACCGTTAGGTGCTTGGCTACATTTATTGATTTTCTACTGGACGGTGGTCGTTAGCCAGGCGAGCATTCGCAAAATGCCCTTCCACAATGCGGTGAAGCTCAAGCCCGCGGCTAGATTAGAACCATGGACCTGCTGCGCGGCAGTCCATAGCCAATGCCACTGAGCCATCACTGCTACAGAATATATTCATATTTTATATATATATAAATTTTAAATATTGAAAAAAAAATCGTTTATAAAATGCATCAAACTCTGTCTGCGGTTATGTACGCATGAATGTCAAAAATTTTCATTACACTACACAGTTTGTGACATTTATAATTCACAGGTTAATATTTTGTAACATTTGAAGAAAATTGTATATGAGTATAAAGTATTGAAAAGTAACACTGAATTCTTTATTTTTACCTACCATATTCTGTCCGCGAAATTCTTACCCCGTGACGTGCCAGGTTAGAATTACACAATATCTAGACAAGAAAAATAATACTGGAAGATGCAGTGCCGTCTAAAGAACTGCCATTTTACACTGCGACCCCCAAGCCACCAATCAAGCGCGGAGATTATTGTAAATCCCCCCTTAATTATGGAGGTTGTGTTCAGAAGATTCATCGATTCAATAAATCATCAATTAATTTCGTAACACGTGTAATTCATCATCGCTGTAACTGTATGAGATAGTGGTGGAAAGCTAACGTATTACGTTTGATAAAAGTTTTTATTTACGTTTATGTATCTACAAATAAACAGATTTTATATTCATAGAGATTTAATAACAAGTTTACCCAAGAACTACAGCGGTATCCAAACACTTCAACAAACGTTTCGTGGTTTGGAACTTCTGCATGAAGAAATCTTTATAATTTAGCCACTAAGCTGAACCTTCCCGGTAGTAAAGTTGGCTCGGCAATGTGCCAAGACTTCCACCATTGGACTGACCACGTATCACATCACATTCCATTTGGTAAGTCGTGGCCTGCTTAAGTTGTACGTTGTCGGCTTTGAGGAATATTTCTGCATGTAATTTTATTTATATATAGTGATTGGTTGTAGCAATATGTAGAATACTCAGACTGAAAATTTGCTGTACACCAATTTTCCTGTTTCTTTGTTTGTTATTATTTACAAAATGTGTTTCTTTGTTATTTATCTTAGCTTGACTCAAGGTTCGATCATGAACATAAGTGGATAATTGGATGCTTTGTAATTTTACTATCAAGAATACTCTCGGTGTCCTGCCTTTGGACGCCACGAAGTCTGTTGGCGCTTTTATTCACCTATTGAGTCCTTTTAATTATTCAACATACAAGTGCAATGCAGTGGTTTTGCTGTGGGAAAGGTACACAACAGGGTTAAATCCTAGTTTCTTAGGCTGAGTAGTAGCGAGATTATTATACCCACGAAAATTATCATTATCAACGTGGGTTGACGTCTAGTTACTAAGGATCTGTGAATATTATGTGTATCAATGACTTATAAATACTTCTTATTGTGATATGATATTATTTTGTAGGAGTAGCTCACAACACCAAGTCATAATATTGTAAAAAGTATGTGCAACAGACATCTAATGCAAGTGGTAGAAAGCCAAAAAGGGTATTGATGGATGCGTGTCAAATGATAGCTATGGTTAATACACCATAGAGTATTGAGAACATATTTAGGCAACTAATAGACTGTGAAAATGAATGCATTTTGTACCAAAGGAAAGGTTTTCTTGTTAGAATAGCGCATAACACCGTCCTGACTGCACGTAAGTAAGTAAGTCATCAAAAGATGATTATATTGAGCTTATGTGTGTTTACTGTACCTACTTTTCCAGCATGGTAATTAAATTGCTTTGTAGGACTGATGTACATAAGAAAATAGGCATTGAATTTAGTCTTATATTAATACAAAAAAAATATTCCTAGATTTAGATGTAACTGTTGCACTACAGCTGTTCTTTTTTTTTTTTATTCAATTATAGGAAAACATTTGGCCCCTATCTCACCTGATGGAAAGTGATGATGCGGCCGAAGATGTAGCATGCTTGCCTAGAAGATACCTATTCACTCTAGACTTGAAGACTCCCAAATTATACTGTTCGGGAAACAAAGACGCGGGTAATGAGTTCCACTCTTTCGCTGTGCGGATGATAAATGTGGAAGCGAAATGCTTCGAGCGAACTGAAGGAATGTCAACCATGAAAGGATGACGGCCATCAGAGCGTCTTGTTGTCCGATGATAAAAGGGGCATGGAGGAATCAGCTCATGTAATTCCTGCACACAATCTCCGAAATGTATGCGATAGAATACCGATAGGCAAGCGACCCTGCGACGATGACCGAGACTCTGTAGTTTAGACTCAACCAGCTTATCATCGCCTATAAGTCTTTTGGCTCGTCGGTCAATGGAGTCGAGAGCCTCCAGTTGGTATTTCGCGGATCCATCCCAGAGGTGGCTGCAGTACTCCATACACGAACGGACTTGTGCTTGATATAAATTAAGAAGCTGCCCAGGTGTGAAGTATTGCCTCACCTTTGCGAGGATACCAAGCTTCTTAGCGGCCAGTTGTGCTATGGCTTTGATGTAAAGCCCGAAGTTTAAATTCGAAGTTAAGGATACACCAAGAAGCTCTAACCGATTCGCCACCGGTATTGATACACTTCGAAAAGTCGGAGATAGATGAGCTCTCCGTTTAGCGGAGAACAGACACGCCTGTGTTTTGGTTGCATTAAAACTTACCAAATTGGCATCACCCTAATCGGACACGGCCAACAAGCTCGAGTTTAATCATCCAATCATCGCCTCTCTTTCGAGCTGAACTTGAACTTCACCAGCCGGTGCGTCGGATTTATATCGCTCGACAACTGTGCTATCGTCTGCGTAACCAAAGGTACCGGGTTTTAGCAGGTCATTAATGTGGAGCAGAAAGAGTGTTGCCGAAAGAACTGATCCTTGAGGTACCCCGGCATTTATAGCCATTAGTTCAGATGAGCAGCCATCAACGACTACTCGTAACGAACGTTCCCTCAAGAAGTCTTTAATCCACGCACACAGTCTGGGAGGTAAACCATATGCTGAAAGCTTACCAATCAGGCTGTCGTGCCAAACCCTGTCAAAGGCCTTAAAAATATCCAGTGAGACTGCAAGCGCTGCACCATATTTTTCTAAGGCCTCGCTCCATATATGTGTGGCATATACAAGAAGGTCTCCAGTTGACCGGTTCTGGCGGAACCCATATTGCCGGTCACTAAAGAGGTTATTCACTTCAAGATAGCCAAGGAGCTTTTTGTTCAGTACACGTTCCATTGTTTTGCAAAGAATGGACGACATGGTCGACTCGCAGACAGGTAAAGTTAGAGGTACAGCACTACCAGCATCTAGACGTAAATATTCCGCAAAGATTTCAGCAAATAAATTTGCCTTATCTTTAGCGGTATGAGCCAATGACCCATCAGGTTTCAGCAGTGGATGCAGTGAGGGGCGGCAGAAGTTCTCTTCAACCGACTTAGCCAGGGACCAGAACGCTTTACTCCCTGCGGGATAAAAAACATTTATTTATTTATTTACTATTGCATCATGTACATACATAACAAACGAGTACATAGTACATATCCTGTTAGGGTGTAGCAAATATATAATAATGAGGCTATACAATAATAATTGTTAATATAATGAGAGTAGTTTGATTTGTCATATAACACATTTCTTAATTATGTCAAAAAAGTAATTTAAATATATTGAAAATATTTTATAAAATATAATAGTTACTGAAATTATGGTCAAAGTTTTAAGATTAAGATATATATATATATATAAGAAGCAAGTTTGGCCCCTATTCGGCTTATATGGTTGAAGTGAGCCTTCTTCAGAACCTTTTTGCAGGACCTGGCAGCTTTGTTAAAGGCTTTCTTCTTTTTAAGAATACCCTGAGCCTTGCGATTTCGTGCTTCAGCCCATGCGGTGTAGGCCTCATGTTTTAACGCTTCTGCGCTAACACATTCAGCCCCAAACCAAGGGCGAGCTTTGCTAGACAGAGGTACGTCAGAGAAGGGAATATAATACTCCGTACCTTGACGCAGCACATCTACCACAGCATTCGCGCAAGCAGAGGGATCGCTGGAAGAAAAGCAAACTTGCCGCCATGGATAAGATGCATAAAAAGAACGCATCCCATCCCAATCTGCTGACTTGTATCGCCATATTCGCCGGGTGCCTTTTGGGCTAGGGTCAAGTGGGGAATGGACTGTTACAGACTTCACCAGACAATGGTCGGAGCTACCTAGTGGTGATGATACCGACACCGTGTAGCGGTCTGGATGTTGTCAGCAGAAGGTCCAAGCAATTGGCTGTGTGGCTTTCAACATCTGGTATCCTTGTTGCCTCTTCGACCAGTTGGGTGAGATTGAGTGTCAAGGCAAACTTGCGCGTTTCTCTCCCAGCATGGTCTGTGTTCTGGAATGGGAATAGCCACTCCTGGTGGTGAGAGTTAAAATCCCCCAGAAACACTAATTCAGCAGTAGAATACCTCTGTTTTGCCTCATCAGCCGCCTCACTGAGGTGTGTCATGAGCCTGGTTGTCTCCGTGTCTCCAGTGTGCGACCGGTAGACACCGGCATAGAGAATTTTCTCCATGCCTGTATCCACCAATACCCAGATACAAGAAAAGCTGGGGTCTTCAAGATTACGGAGACGCCGATAGCAAATGTCATCACGAGCGTACATGCAGACACCCGAGCGTAGTTTGAACTTATGCTCAAGGGTGTAGCCCGGGTAGGCAAGATATGACGTGTCTGTTGGACATTTGATCTGCGTCTCCGTAAGGAACGGTAGATGGGGTTTTGCGGTTTCCAGGTGGTGATGGACCGAATCGAGATTTGAGTGCAGGCCTCGGATGTTAGCGAGGTGCACCTGAAGAGCGAGGACGTGCTTCCGCTGTGAAAACGCCTTACTGTTTCTTTTCAATTTCATATTAAATTGGAGAGTGAAAGGAGGTAAGAAGATGGAAGTGGGATGAAACGCTACTTACTGACACTGTGACATTTAGAACAACTCTACACACAGGTGAAACCAAACTCGAAGACCGCTGGGACGCCCGAGCCCCCCCAAGAGTGTCCATCGGGTCCTCGCATCCGGTTGCCAACCGGCAAGATGGCGCACTCCTGGGATTTTTCGCTAGATGGCGGGGCAGCCTTTTGTGAGTGGCTAGCTCACTACTTGGGCCCCGTTACTATCTGCGGTCGGCCAGCGGAACACCGTGCCTCGGATCCAGCTGCTCTTCGAGTTTGATCACCCCGTGCAGCGCTATACTGTGCCACTAACCAGTCAACTTCAGCAGCGTCTCCATACCCGACCCATCCTCCTGAACGGCTAGCCCGGACAACATGATGGAACACGAAAAAACGTTTGACAACATGACTTTGTCCGGGGGGTGGTACGTAAGCCGGCGGCCAAGGCCTACCACCACTTATTAGACTGCTCCTTTAGCACCACCCAAGGGACACGTGTGGGACATCTGGGGCTAAATCCCACGGACGCGAGCAGATTTGATCCCTCAAAAAGTTCACTGCCAATTATCCTATTCAGCTAAAATACTATGCAGATGCTTACACAACATCAACATATAAAAAATAAATAAATTTAAAACTCAGTATTAGAAACGTTGATATAACATTATGATATTGTATAGTATACAGTAGTCACGAATTATTCTCGCTTCCGTTTCCGCATACTAGCCGGTCACGTTTTAAGAGAATTGCAATTTCATTTTAAATTTTCTCCAGTCGTTGTTACTTCTTTAAAGTGGAGCTAAGTACTTTGAAATTCTTAAAAATTTATTCCATATTCGTAGAATCAATTTCTTTTGAATCTTTGAGTTCATGTAATAGTGAAGTATTGCAACTATCCTTTAAGTGAGGAGATGAGAAAAATCTCTATATCAACGTCAATTCTCTTTAATAAGTTCATGTTTAACAAATTGGACATAGACTAGACACGGTTAGGTGTATTTGGTCTTGTTGTCAACACACCCTACCGATCTCGTACCGTTTCCGTACAAGTATCCGTTTCCGTCATAGTTCCATATACACGCCATTTATTCCACTTCGACGACAACATTTTTATTAAAGCTGTGATAGCCGAGTAGCAATAGCTATGGACTGTCGCGCCGCAGGTCCATTCGTCACTTGTGACACCTGTTATGGGCAGAGGTTACCGCTTCAAACCAGGTGGTCGTCATGCCGGATCCGTCTCTTTCACATAGACACACATCCTAAAAGTGTTAGAGGAGACATAAAATGTACATGAAGCCCTGCTTGCACTTTCGGATTTAATTATGTATATCATGAAACTTTAGTGTTTATATAGAATTTTGTACCAATACGCTTGCTTGATATTGGTCAACGAAACTATAATTAACAGTAAGGTATATCTACAATATTCAGAGGCATAACTTCCTTAAATGTATAGAGCTTACTGAAATGGACGTGAATCAAGCCATATAAATCAAACGTTAGTGCTTTTTCGTAAACGGTTCGAATCAAACTATTATAAACATTTTGCAGCCGAAAACATCTGGCGTCCATTTCATCGAGCGTAATAAATTACTATTGCATCGCATATTATTTGCTGTCGAATGTTAGTGTGCATGTGTGCGGAAATAAATACCTAGCGTGTGGACGTCAGTGTTTTTTTCAACCAATTTAGTATCAGAATGAAATATATTTCAATTATATTAATATTATTTGCCCGTGGGGTACCAGATAAGAATTGCACCCCGTGGGTGTAATAAGAAGCAAGTAAGGGAAAATACCGGAAAATAGGCAGCAAGACCTTCTGGGAATGTTTCACTTGTGACTACGATTCCCAAGACGCTTGCTAAGTTTGAAGATTAAGGCAAAACTCCCCTTAATGATAAGCACAAATAAAACTCGGCTCCCAGTCTCCAGCGACTCAATTATTCCTAGCCTTGGAAGCAAGACCAGTAACGATGGACCAGCAGAAGCGAAGAATCTCCGGAATGGACTTAAGGCATCGTAAAAGTCACGGGTAGCCAATATTACAAGTGTCTAACAGCCGTTCATAGTAACATTCGATGGGGGAAGCTTATTTTTAACAGTTGACGTCTTTTCTCTGATTATGATGAAAATATATGATTGCTTTCTACTATCAAAACGATACAATCTTATCAGCGGTTAAAACCCGCGAATAAATGTTTTGTTTTGTTACTCATATTGATAGTATTTTTTTTCTAAGGATGACAAAGATTTTTCGTATCTTTGATAGAAATTATAGCTTCACTGGACGTTAGGCAAAAGGTTGCAAAATCTACTAAGTCTTTGAGTAACAGGTTTGAAAAAAGTCAAGACAAGGATGTGGGTTCGATGGGGCACGTAATAAGGATAGTCTCCAAGGTGGCCATATTGTCAAATTTCAAGTCCGTGACTGTCTAGAAATCTAATATTTCTGACTTAGTTGATAAGACCGTCTGTCTTATCAACTGAGTATGATGGCAGTCATACGACAGCATCCTAGACAGATGATCTCTATATCTGAGGCTCCAGGTGACCTCAATACTGCGACACTTCCATAGTGGTAGGGCACAGGCCGAATGCCCGCATAGCTAACTACCTCCCTCAAGTCAATGCTATCGCCAAGCACTTACGAGATAGTTCCCATTTTAGGCCTATTTAACATCTTTGAAGAATTATCACTTACGTAAGGTTGTAATCAAATGCTAGTATATCGTTGGTAAAAAGGCTCACATAAGAACTGATATATACAAATAATATGTAATGATAATATCACAATGTACCTATGTACCTATAATTATACAAGAGAACAGTAACCTAGTGTGATTAAGTCCAAATCTACAATCAATCCATAAATTGACCTCTTGTCAAGTTTTTTATTGGAAAAGTGGTTAATATTTGTGTATTGTTAGGTCTCTAATATAAAATCATTATTTTATAAATGTATGTAAGTATATGCTCTCACAGGCCCAATGTCTACAACAAACGGCTCAAATATGTTAGCACTACCAAAATTAGCATGCTTGCGCTGCTTGAGTTGCGCTGTTGGCGTAGCCATGGTGCCAGCCCTCGTGTTTGTCTCAGAAAGGTGTGACGATACTAAAATGTTAACGCACGTAGCATCCCACACTAAGGGACTATAAACTTCCATGGAACCAAAGACACACCATAGTTGGTCATCTTTTACAATCGTTACCCATTAGACCATTCGGTTCAAAAGTAGCTGCAATATTTGCGCTGGTAAAAGCCCGGCGGGTATCGTTAAGGCTGGCGAAACTCGGTTAGCACTTCGAGAGCATGAAAGGACATGATGACCGAGTTGATTAACTGCAGTACCGCTCTGACAGTTTTGGGCAACACATACTATTTATATGTACAATGGCCTCATCGGGCGTTCACTAAAAATGGTAAAATAACTTTCTACGGAAAGTAAGTTAGGCCGCCTCCTGATGTTGTTAAAGAAGAGTACCTATTATTTTTCCGGCGTGCAACAGTTAACACCGTTTTGCCTTTGAAATCAATTTCAAATTCTTCAATAAATACGTGCTTTACAATGTACAAGTATCTACGACTAATGTGGTCAATCATAAGCATACCGGCAATACATTATCTGTCTACGAGTATTAGATCGTCAAAAATCATTTATTTGGATTTGGTATCTGCGACGCTCTTATGAAGCATTATGGCTATCTAACATTATTAATTACTAGCTTTATCTCCTAGTAATCGCGCAAAACGATTAACCTCTTTTTGCGCAGTTGGATAAATCTGTATGTCCTTTCGCAGGTCTCAAACTATTCTCATACCAAATTTCATCGAAATCGTTCTAGTAGTTTTTAAATTTATTCGTTGCATATATAAATATAAATATCCAAAAATACAAATCTTACTTCTTTACAATATTAATGTACATGGTGTAGACAACTATCAATATATTGCCTACCACTATAATACTATAACGACGTAGAATTTAGTACAGAAAAAAAATAGTATTAGTAGCAAAGGTTGTTTTGTGTATCCACTTTGAAAAGAAAAACTCAAAGCTACTTTTGCCAACAAATAGATGCATAAAATGTTTACTTCTGTATATGGATATGTAATTATTATTACTCACAACCGTTCACGCACTGAAAAAAAAATACAATTATATGATATACAATATCTTTGCTTTTTGTACAACTATAAAACAATTACTTAAAATCGTACAAAATACACAAACATTTTACCTGGATGCCCTGGCACGTAGACCAAGCTTTCCGATGCTAATACTCAACTTTTACTACCTTGAATTAGAATATCCAGTATTGCCTTTTTGTCTGCGGCATGCTGGCATCATTAACATCTCATCTGCTTATAAATAAACTGATCGCAGCATTTTTAATCTTGGTGTACGCATATATCCGAGGGTAAAGGAATTTAATTAAGTCCTTTAATGTTATAATACAGCTTTTTCCAGCCAGGGATGGCCAGGGTGTGAAAAAAATGATATGATAAAAGGTACCCATATTAACTTCATAAACAGAGGTGGTGTAACATTGTAAATATAATATAACGTTAAAGTTTGTAAATTTTTTTTTCATGACATTATTTATTATTTGTAAGCGGATTTAAAAACATTGTTAGAATAAAAACAGTGGTCAAATGTGAATATTTAGTCTGCACGAATGGCAATCGCATACAAAGTCGCAGGTATAGCTAGTTTGTAATTAAGTTGATTTTTGTTTTGATTGTTCTATACTATGTAGTTGCACTGAATAATTTCTATTCATTTGGTAGTGTACCGTTTTGGATTTTGGCGCGGATGGGATGAGGACGTTTGTGTATGGCCAATTGGCATGTTTTGTTTGGTTTATGATGCATTATCTTCATTGTAGTAGGATGAGTAGATTGAAGTGACCGCGGATAGCTACTGCAGGACCACTGCAGAGGTTCGATACCTAGTGTGGGGTACAAAAGTTCCTAAGGGTACAAATAAGCTAACAAAATAAACTGTAATATCATAGTATAATATACCAACTCCGATCTAATGTAGCTTATGTACGATATTAATTTTGAGTTAGGAATAAATTATTATTATATTTATACTATTATAGGTACTTGTCATGTGAAGTAACTGTAGAAATAATAACAGATGATCCAATTCGTTGTATCAATAATGTTGTATAATAATATGATAGAATTACATTAACACCTTTCTTGGTAGAGAGCCTTAACATTTAATATAGAATATTATTTATATCTTACGATCTATTTCAATACGATAAAAAAACGACATTGAACTATAAGACATTTCAAAACTATTTTACACGATGAAATTGGTAAATGAGAAAAGTTCACAACCGCAATTTTGATTTTTTTGTTTCAGACTTTAAAGTATTTTTTTCTTATTTCTTCGATGGAAAAAGCATTCCGCAATAGCTCTGTGCTGAGTCACTGCTTCGTTTCCTTATAAAACTTTCACCATAACTTCAGACTAGGTGCCACTTTGTTTATGAAAAAATAAGTTTATTAGTTTTTTATAAACAAAGTGGTAACTTTATTGAAGTAATGATGGCCGAACGGTTGTAGCTATGGACTGCCGTACTCTGGTTCGATCTCCACCGCTGGTTTGAGCTTCACCGCATCATGGAAGGGTATTTTGCGATTGCCAGCCGTTGCCACGCACTTATCGGTGTGTTCCGCCTGCGGTCCTTGAGAGCCAGTAAAATTACAGGCACATGCGACTTAAAAAATATGTCTCAAAGTGACGGGCGCAGTGAATTACGTGATGAAATGCATCTGTTATAGGCAGAGGTTAGTCCGCTTAACATCAGGTCAGCCTCGAGCTTGTTAAGTCACAAAAAAAACTATTTTGCAGTTATATTAAAAAATAATAATAACATGTATAGAGAACGCTGTTGAATGTTGTGTTGAAACACAACATTCAACGGCGAAAATCTTTTGAAACTGACAAATATAAATTTCACAACTTTCTTGTTCGTTAAGTTTCCCTATTTGATCAAATCGACCTAACAAAATCCAATGGGTACAAATAAAACAGGCCACCTGTGTGTCGAGCCTCCCACTTTCAGCATTCCGTATCGCAACACCGCCTAAAAAAATAGTATTGATCTACAAAACCACATTTTAAATAGGTGTTATCAATACTTGATGGTGAAATAGAGAGCATTATACAAAATTTCAACGAAATTTCAAACTCCCAACTAGTTTAGTTTTTGAAATGGACCTCGTAACAAAATGATCTAAAATTGTAATTTGTTTAGCCCCTCAAAAAGCAAAATGATCTCTTATAGACCATACAGTTTTGCTATGATCCCGTTTGAGCACATGGACATTATGTTACTTCGTTGAGTAACCTAATGCTCATATAAGATGATAGCATACCAGCTATGTGTCGTCCAGAGTGGTTCAAAATGACAACTACCACATATGAGACCTAGGTGGGTTCCAGTTCAGAACAGGCTAATATATTAAATGAATCATGACGGCCATGAGACTTGTTAGGTATAATTTTCTGTTACGTAATGTTGATTTTATCAATCATATAACTAATAATGTCACGGCGAATACTGTCCGAATGTTGGTAACTTGTTTTGGGATTGTGACGGAAAAAGCACGAGAACTCTCTGATGTTGAACGGTATCGACTGCCTAAAACAGATGCATTTCGCTACAAGTAACGAATAGCATCGGCGCGTCACCCTGAGACATACAGTTGTTAATTCTCATGTGCCTGTAATTTTACTTGCTATCAACGGCGCCAGAACGCAACTTAATGCTGAACGGCTTTATTCAAATGTTTTCTGTAAACTACAGGGATGTTTATTTTGAAACTAGAAACCATAACATTTGTTGCTGAGCACCGAACGTTGTGTTCTGGAAGCATTCCATGCCAATTTTTAGTAGAAATTTCACTGTCTAATATTTTCAAACATATCATCACTAAGCAACAGATAGGAGAATGTGCGGTGCGAACAGATAGGAGGCAGTCCAGTATTTAATAAAACTGTAAAATTAAATCATAATTACAAACATACAGTGAGATACAGTCCCACATAGAACTGTGATTAAAATTAATTGAGTTTCGTTAGTGCGTTTAATTTCACCAAATATTTGCTACTAAACAAACTGTTATTTAAACTGATAATGGGCATTCTCTCTCTGTGTCTGCATTTTCATTGTTACAACAGGATTTTCTAGATTGATTGTAGCTTTGTTTATAGTTTGCTCGTTTACATAATTTGAAATTGCTCACTATGGCATTTTACTTTTAGCACAAAATATAATCCGAATGATTGTAGGAGATTCATAGTAGATCCGTAAATGAGGTTGTTGTTGTGGCAGCAATATGCGTCAAAGCAATAAAATATACTACTTTTGCGAAAAATATGGATCATTTAAGAAATGGATACAAACCTAGCATGTATTGTGTTTAGTGCACTTTGAGGTTAACTCCATTACCTCTACTGGCAGACGGTCCATAATGTTTTTTTTCTGAGGATCACCCTTATTCAAAATACATCATATTTCACCTATTCATATTTCATACATAAACACAACTATAATAATTTAGATGCCAGTGTGCCTACATCAAAATCGTTCGTACATTATGTACATTATCAGTTAGATTTAAATTTGTTTATAAAATATATACAAAAATAACACAACCGTTTTACAAAAGTAATAATGCGTGCCACAACCGTGGAATCGTTTATAATGCACTCCTTTTGAATCTGTCACGTAAATAATTATTGGATATATTACGTAAAATATATTCAACAATTTGTTTTTCAGGGCCAGAGTCTCTCAGTCCAAAATCAGTTATATCGTACTATACCAGATTTAATTGATATGGGTTATCACGTCACACCTATATTATTAATTTGAAATTATTGTGTAGTGTCTCTGTGTATTTTACCACCCTAATCTGAACGGCTGTATGGATTTCAATTAAGTTTGATATATTTAGGGGGATGATTAAAAGAATACCAGCGCAGCGCTTTCTGATGAAATGTCATCTGCCCAAGACGCCTTCCAAACGTGGTAATTATGGCAAACCTACCCTGATGGGGAGGCATTTGAAAAACTGTTACCAAACACCTTATTATATATTCCAGTAGCTTCTCTTAAGTGGACTCTTTCAACATGAAAATGTTGAATTTGTTGACTGTCTTGTTGGTACAGAGGCGTAAGCGTCGCTTGTAGTCCGGAGTTTGAACATGTGCTTGGTATGTGAAAATAGGCTCACCCACTATTTAATGGAATAAAAAAAATGTGGTGAGAACACTCTTACAAAAATTCTACTCTAACAGAAATCCACCTCTAGGCAGATGTGTGTAACCCCTTCGGATATCTAAAACTACTTACATTGGTGACGATTTGTAATGTACCATCTCATTCCTTAAAGATTATAGAATTCTTTGGCAAACTCCTATAACATAACCACACAAGCCAACAAACTTTTTACTTTTCCACGTGTTGTTAAAGCCGGAGAGAGCAGCTAATTATTATCAGTTGAAAGTTAACCCTCATGTGCCGCAGTTATGTGCTTCTAGTTGTATGTTTTGAACATTACTGCAATATGTTGCATTCTGAGTAATATTCCAAATGGGTTGTGATACTGCAATTTGCATGCTTATGACTTTTTAATAGCATTATTTTTTTCAAATAAACCTTTTTTAAACATATAATTTGGTAAAATCAAAACGAGAGTGGACATCAGACTATTCACGGGGCTGCAGAACACTTGCATGGATTTAATCTATAAAATGAGCATAGTTGTGAATAATTAAGCTCAGGTGGTGGTAGCTTCTAGGTATCTGCGCCTGAAATCTAGATATAAAGTATCTAGTTATAAAATAAATTTATATAAAAAGAGCAGTTATACGAGAGAAAAAAATAACTCTATAAATTAGAGTTACGAGTCATTGTGTCATGTTAGCGCGGGTTCGAATCCCGCACATGATTATATTTTTTGTCTCGTATATTTGTAATTTAGCAATGTAATTCTGCAAGAAGGCGATATTGCAAACATAGCAATATAAAAAAAGAACAGTTGTAGTGACTTTTTCGGTTCATAGTTCATCAAAATTTAAGTGTAAGTCTGGTTTTTCTAACTTGCAACATTATACTTTTTATAGTATCGGTTCTAAATAGAGACAGCGTATTCCAACTGAGAGTATACAAGAGTGATATATAGATGTAAATGCTGGATTATAGTGAATTGTTCAATATCAAACATTTTAGGAAAACAAAGTTTAAATCAATTGATAAAAATGACTGTTGCCCAACGCTACATTGTTGATATTTGTTACTAATCAAATCTTTAACGATTTACAAAATCGGTTTTAAGGCTATATTGTATGATAAATGTGTCGGAATGTGCGCCATATTGCGTTCTGCCATCAGGCTATAAACAATTACGTTCGAGAACGTGAATATAAGGAGTAAGTTTGCTATAACACTACAATTGTGCGATTGGTACGCTGACAGTTCCAGTAATGTTGGCTGACATGACAGGGATAAGGTACTTTGGTTTGAGCGGCGTGTAAGTTAACTAAAATGACAACCGTGACCTTATCCGGTTGCATCAGTGCTATCGTGTTTTGTGAATTAATTATTAGAAGATAATGGCACATGTAGATTGCAGAGTTTAAAAAATGCACGAGGTGTAATCTGCCTGCACTAAAACTTGGGGATGTTGTAAGTGCTTTATGTTAAGAAGATATCTATATTTTTTTAAAATCAAATGTGGTTCGTTGAAAAACAAACCCGCTTTAGATGACAATAACACCCATATTTAGTAATAAGTTTAATGTTGTTATTTTGGTGTATTAAATAAGGAGTGATCTATCTATCTATCTTTCTCAACTCAAGAGACAACCAATCCCGCTGTACAGAGCTGTACTAAATATGGATCAAACACTTTCCTCATTAAGTCACTTAATAATTTTGACAAACTGCATGATTTTCCCAAACTGGACTTATTCAACACTTCTACACATTCGTTTAGCAAAATTATTTCCAAGAATTGGTTCGATGCGGTTTCCTAGCTGACTGGTTTATTGTTTACCATGTGTATTTTCTTTTGTTTATTTATAAATTTAACAAATTTTTGTAATTGTTTACTTTATTGATATTTTTGAATGTTTTGACTATAACTATTTAATAAACTATGCTATATTAAAACTTGAATATATATGTAATTTATGGTACTTAAATTTTGCAATGTAACAGATAAGTGACCATTGAGTTTCAATATGCGAAAAGCTTTGCTATGTATATTTATAATAAACTCTGTAATATATCACTGTTTGTATTCCAAATCAATAAAAAAAAGCTCTTCCGTCCACTCGTGCTCGGGATAAAAGAAAGTTTGATTTACACTTCGAGGTTAATAATATGTATTTATTTATTGCGATGAAGTCCCGGCAAACACTTATTAGTAAGTATACAGTAGTGAAAGCTATCTTTCTATATTTGGTAAGGTTTCAACTGTGACTAAATATCAAGCGAGCCGAGCAAACTAAGCGATATACCTCGGCAGCGCAGCGGCTAGAAAACAATAAAACAAGTCCCTATAAACTAAGTTCACTTGTAAAGCTTAGTATCTGGTCACGATAAATTTTTTAATTGTTCAGCTTGTTCAGTTTTATTGATGTATGACTTACAATTGCCTGTCAAAAATTACTATGTCTTCGAATAAATTTGAATCTTTACATCAAACACTTTTGAGCTAACCAATAATACAAAAACCTCACCAATTTTTTAAATATAATATGCTGACCACAAGTCACAACTCAATGAATAAATTTGCTGACGGAAAATATTCCAGCTAATCTTCCGAACTCTTGAGTTTACTATAATATGTTTAGACCGGTATAATAGACGACGAGCCTTTTGCAATCGACCACTCACATTTCTTTCGCCTAGAAATCAAGTAACTTGTCTGACTAAAGAAGAGAATGCAGGAATGACCTTAAGATTCAAAAGTGGCCCTTTAATACATATACGCACACACCAAATAAGCAGTGTTAAATTACAGCCATACACGATTTTTCTTGCATACATAGCCATACATACTTCTTTAAAATAAAATAAAACCTATCAGAATGAATAGTCATTTCTGCAAACAATTTTTATAAAGGACTGAATATACTATTTCAGATAAAGAAAACATTTTTTTTTTAATTTAGAGCTTTAAGTTAAGAGATCAGGTAAGAGACAAAAAATTACTTGGACTGTAATCAATTGAAAACCGCTATTTCATTAACACTAGAGTACACGCGCGGCTTACTATAGTAGACCAGGCTGACTCTTTTTGCAATATTTTTTTAATTTAGCGCGCTAGACTCTAGTGCTTCCAGGTAAGCCTCGTCAGGTATATTTGACACAACTTCAGTACCCTGTGAAAACCCAACGTGTACTCACGTATAAGCAATTTGGCGCCAAAAGCGCGGGCCTACTAAAGTAGTCCGCGCGTGTATTGGTGTACCAAACTCAGGTATGTAACTTTCAGTCTAATATCGATTTATAAAGCTATTATAATATGTTCTACTTATTATAATGTATTTATATGTATGTATATTAAATTATATTAATTATTTATTGATCGAAAATTGGTGTAACATATATTTTATCGTATTTTAGTATTTTTTTAGAGATGTAAAGATCCGATTACGTCATGGTTGATTCACAAGTGGTAAGGTGGCTGCATGAGCAAGATACTGAAGATGAAGAAATAATTTTATTGAGACTGAAGATGAAAAAGAGCCAAACACACTGATGTTGAAGAAATAAGAACATTTCTGGGCATATTATACGTCATAGAAGTGTCGGGAAATGAATGGCGTAATGTAAAGGATTTTTGGGATAGCTCTCAGGGTACTTGGTTTGGAAATTGTATATGGCAAATTAGTGTTCAAAGTTACTACCGTCGATGGCCGTTAGTAATATCTTTGATATGATGAACATTGTTGGAATTAACGCTCTGGTAATCAACCAAATGAACGCCTCTGGCGAAAAAATAGCCAGGCGTAACATTTTGAAAGAATTGGCCTTCAATTTGATAAAACTGCTTTTGATTCACCGAGCATCCATTGAAACTTCCACAACAACTTGAATTCAGAATAGAAGCACTTTTAGGTGCACAGTTCAGGAACCCCAAGAGTCTCAACACGATTTGACTTCAAAGATAGGACGAGTTGGTCGATGCGCACTTTGCTCAAGGGCCCGAAATCGGTCGACAAAAAAGTGGTGCAAGACTTGGAATACATGATTTTTTCTCGATCACCAAGCAGTAGTGATTCTTGAATGCTACGAAATAAAAGAAAATAGTAATAAAGTTTGATTACAAGTTTAAAAAAATGAAGTTAATCTCCGAAGTGCCATTTTTGTTACTTTTTCTTATATATTTACTAATTTGTTGATTTGTTAAAATTTCTTTAATATTTATCTTAAAAGTGACGTTGTAAAACTAAGAAAAATAAAAACCTTTTCCATTCCATTTATTTTTTTAATCAAATATATCGGAATATACAAGTTATTGACATTTTAAAATGGCCTACTATAGTAGGCCACGCGGGTACTCGAGTAAAAGAAAGGGGCGCGTGTACTGTAGTGTTAAGAAGTCAGTCAAAACCTTTCGTCGTCATTTTGTTATAATGGAGATTACAGCGATTACTTCTGTTATATTTATCTTAGTAGCTTCTTATATCTTCCACAGGTAGATGTGGCCCGGGATTAAATCCTAGTCCAGTACCCCAAGTGGGATAAAAATGGAGATTTAATTAATTTAAATCAAACTAATATAATTGCAGTGAACATACTATTTTAAAACAAATATTATATATTTTCTGTTACACAGTAGCTACCTCAATTTGTTATATTGCACCAGAGCGTTGGCCCGCACTCATTTTTCAACGCAAACAGTGATAAAAATCTTATAAATTTTCTAGTATCCGTTTAACTCAAATCCGTTGGCGATATCCGGATGAAAATATAGAGGAAAATGAACAGAGAGAGCGGACGAAAATGAACTTCCAAAATGTTGTTAATTTAAATCCTGGCGTAAAAAAATGGGCATCATGGTGGAGCAGTGGTTTTGGACTGGGACACGTAAATTAGAATAAAAAATTCATTGGCAACACGTTATTGGTTCCTGATTAAGTCGTTGAGTTTATGAAAACCGATTATTTTGTACATGTATCATTTAATTCTAGAAATATCGCAGAAACATTTATTTATCAGTAAATTGTTAAGAATTTTCAATATATATAAATATTATTATATCATTTATATATGATATTCACAAATCTACACCACATTAATACCAAAAATAAATAATAAATTACATTTCATTTACCTTACTACAATCAAGATGCTTATAAAACTATAGTTCCTTTTTCTAATTTTTTTTTAATTCAGTACGATTACAAATTCCGATTCGCACTTAGCTGTTGATTTCTTTATTTTTATTTTGTAAAACCCTGGCAGTGCACTAAGATAGTATACAGCCCCGTGTTGCGTCTAATGCACACATCACCCTGCTCACATTCACGTGAGAAGTGTCATGCTGCTCATTTTAGGCACTTTTTCCTTAGTTGTCGATCGATTAACCGATCAGCAAAGTTAAGCCGCCACGGTCATGAGTTGGATGGGTAACGCTTGTGACATTACTACTGAGCGCTTCCGTGCTTCGGAGGGCACGTTAAGCCGTCGGTTCCAGTTGTCGTCTTAGGATGACAGTCGTTATAGCATGCGAAAGCCCGCCTGGCTAACTATATACCAACCTCAAGTAGAAAATCTGTCGCCAAGCACCTGACGGTGTGTTCCGGCAGATGTCCTTGAGAGTCAGTATTTCTAGGTAAGCCTGAACAACATCTTCGACCACATATCACTTACTATCAGGCAAGATAGTGGTCAAAGGCTTAACTATCAAGCATAAAAAAAGTTGCCCTTTACGACACCCACGAGAAGAAATGGGGAGGTGACATTCCAACCCGGCACCTTAATGTTAGAAATTTTATTTCAACTCTTTGAAAATTGGACGGATGGATGGTGTTGTATCCTTCGTGATATTCCCCCATTCATTGTTTCCTACAGAACTATAAAAAAATTGCAATAATGAATCAAATAATTAATTACCTTACTAAAGCGATAAAGAAAGAGACTCTATAAAACAATTTTGATCCTATCTACTTTAACTCAAATTGTACGAGCATCAACTAGGTACTAATATTTGAAGGTGGGAGAATTTGTTACCAGGGGAGAATAGAATCAGATAGCTAAAGATAAAATAGTAGCGTAATAAAAGACAAACAATACGTTAGCCAGCTCAGACGATCTGCTTTTACATTGTGAACAAATGTACCAGAAATAAATTGTTCGAACAGTTAGCAAAGACTTCTTTGTTTTTATGGATTGTGTACTATTTTTAGTGCATAATATATTTACTTATGGGGGTAGAATGATGTTTAACAGCGAGTGAATAAATAATATGTATATGGTTTGCATTTTAGTTATCTTATAATAGCTCTGTTAACCTCAGGCTAATAGTGCTTCTCTATTTTTTACCTCTATCAAGGTGTCTTGCATCAAATGGTTGGTTTTCTCACAAGCTTTATCTAAAAATATTAAGGAATGCATTGTAGTAACAGTTGAAAAACGGGCATGTACTCTAGGGGTAACAAATATAATTGTTATGTCTAAATTATTTACCTGTTATATAAACAAAATCGTACATAATCTTCAAAATGTATTCTGATGTAGATAAAAAACTTTTATAAACATTGTTGCAAATGCAGAGAACTTCCTGTTATGTACATGTCCGTTTTTCAACTGTTACTGCTACACATTAGGTATAAGTTTATTTTTAATAATGATTACAAGCACTATCGCGTCCCTATAGCGAAAACCATATTATACAAATTATTGGAGCTCAATATTTTTAAGTTCCGGGTAGGAATCGAACACGTTATTCGCATCTCTTCCAGGAAAGGTTTTTTATAGATAACTCTCTATAGCTAAGGATCGTTGGGATCAAATAATATTTCAGTAAATACGAGTTACTAGAATTTTCTCAAACCACATAAATAAAAGTGTTCGTTAAAACCCGCAAATATATTTCCTTCAATGGTTTTTAATATGCTCGTTTATTGTACAAATGCAAAAACATGGTCTTTTTCATATTACCGTAACGTAAATGTTCAATGAAGTTACACAAATACACTTGCATTTGACTAATATGCATTAGAAACTCACTCAAATTCCACTTACAATCTAACAACAAACACCCTTTATTAAGTTGACTGGTACTGTACTTAAATAACTCCTGATCTCTCACTGTGACTGTTAATATACAAATATTAAAGAACTTACAAAATTACAACGATGAGAAAAAATTACAATACGAGCGGGATTACAATAGAAACAGACACGCAGATAGAAGACGGTTACAATTGGAACGAAGGGATCAATTTGTGCTATGGCTCACTCATCACGATAGGACAATTGGCAGACCATGTCCCGGCTATAGGGACGGATGCTCGCAGGTTCGTATCTCACTCTCGGTTCAAATTATTCCTCTCCTTGTAATTTAATAAGGATATTAGCTTAGCAGACGTTAATGCAAAAATTACAATGATCGAATTAAACACCTTAATTACATTACTCCACCCTCGGATTATGAGAACGTCAAGCTTAAAAAGCTGCAAACAATTGATTTTAAAGCTGATGAGATGTTAATGACGCCTGGATACCGCCGACCAAAGCGGAATACTCGATATTCTAATGTGGGGTAATAAAAGTTGAGTATTAGCATCGGAAAGCTTGGTCTACGTGCCAGAGATTCCAGGCCAAATGTTTGTGTATTTTGGACTGTTTTAGGTCACTGTTTTTATGTGAACAGAATACATTATTTTAACATATCAATATGACAGATTGTAGTTAACTACAGCGCGTGCGGTACACTCATACATAATTTATCATTGCTTTATAACTATTTTGTTCTTCTTTAGGTAAAAGTTGTGTTTTGGCTCTCACTAGATTATCTTCAAAAAAATATCTTTAAATGATGTTCAACACAATTTGGTTCGCAGTGTCGTAATATAACATTTGTAACCTTAGCCAAGCTTTATTACATTGTGTAAAGTATTACCAAACTTAATGTTGTTTGGGCCACAGTGTACCCCTATAGTGGGGGTTGCCATAACGTGTTATACCATCAACCGCCTCTTACTACACCCGCGCGTAGAGAGGAGGTGGGGGTATAAAACTGGTAAAATAGCTGGCAAAGTTTACCCTTCCATAAATAAATTCTCCAGGCAATAGATTATCGTATCATATCGTATATCCCTGTATTTATTGATTAATATCCCTACAATGTGCAGGTTCCATCGGACATATTGATACTTGATGGTTCTTCGAAATAATAATTAAAAATTATTATGAAACACTTTAATAAACATTTTCTGTCTGTAGATAGAACACTATTGGGGAAAACATATATTTTTGAAAATAAAACTGAAAATATAAGACTAATATCAGCTGAATACTCAAATTGCATTAAATGTTTGTATATAACTGATATTGCAAAAATGCAATAATTATCATTACTGCGTAGTATGCTTAAAAACTGTCTATGTGTCTGTCATTCACTTAGAGTTTCGAATCGTTACAGCCTGTATATGAAATAACATTCCGTTTTTTATCACAGCACACATCAGATTAGAGTTCAGCATCATCATCATCATCAGCCGGAAGACGTCCACTGTTGAACAAAGGCCTCCCCCATAGAGCGCCACAACGAACGGCTATTAGCCGCTTGTAACCATTGGCTACCCGCGACTTTCACGATGTCGTCAGTCCACCTAGTGGGGGGCCTACCAACTCTACGTCTTCCGGTGTAGTGTGGTAACCACTCGAGAACCTTTTTTCCCCATCGGTTATCAGTTCTTCGAGCAATGTGGCCCATTGCCACTTCAACTTGCAAATTCTGAGAGCTATGTCGGTGACTTTGGTTCTTTACCGAATATCCACGTCCGGAGCTCGTTGAGTGACTTTGAGCTTGTCCATAAGGGCCACAGATTAGAGTTAGTATGTATTAAATCAGACATCACTCTATTTATTGGTACTCTATTTGTTGGTTATATAAAGGATATTGTTTATAATATAACGCAATTCCCGATGTATAACTAGTTTTTAAACAGATCACAAAACAAATAAATATTATTTTATTATTATTATTTACTATTTCAAGTTTATTATACTTTTATTATTTATTATTTTATATATTATGATCATATGTTTACAATTTTGTCGGTAAATAATTTTTTAGAAATAAAAAATAACAAAAACACCCTTAGATGCTTTGTACCAAAAGGTTTATTTTCGGTTATTCCCTACACGTCAATAATCTCTAAAAAGTTTAATTAACTCTTAGTCCAATACTCGTAATCATATATTGGTCAACGTTCTACACAATATATCAAAATTCCAGGTTTGTGACTAATTTCAATTACAATCATTTCACTTCCTACAACATTTTTAGTAACAATTTTAGTAAATCTATGTTTGAAAATGAAATGTTATCTTTTTGTCTGGCGGTAATGATACGAATATATTTTATTAAAGACAAAAAATAATAAAACGTACACGAGGCTTATTGTATGAAATTTTACACATTCAAAATATAACCTTCGAATCCCCTTCTCTCTTCCTTTCCCCTTTCCCCCGGACCTCGTTACTGAGTAGACGTGTATAATGAACTGCTGTTAAAATTTTAAAAAGTAATTTCGTAAATTTACCCAATTTAAATTTCGAGATAAAAATAGGAGTGCATAACTGACGAAGAGTTCGAGCGCCACCGCTGAAGGTCCCTTCCCACTGTGACTGGCCGCACACACGCACAGGACACACGCCGCACCGGTTTGCCAAGACGCATGTACGCATAATCGCAAGTAAGCAGCACTGCATTCAACAGGTGGACGCCTACCGTAGCATCCCTGCTGTGCGTGAGCAAGAGCACATCACATACGAATAACGTAGCAGCACACTAACCAACGCGCACGCACACTACTTTATCATCAGTCATTCATCACTACTGCGACAATTTATTGTGATACGTTATACACACTACCGACGGCGACGCTAATGTAACAGTGTTTGTGCGTGCTTAGCTTTGGCTTCTTGGACTGATGTACGCCTGGTACTCGCAAACATTCATTAGCCTGAACACACTACATAATTTAATATAATTATATCTTATTCGTACGGCGTATACTATTGAAAACCCGCGTAAAATACAGTCAGATATATAAATATATAATTATGCCGCTAAATCGCACGCCCCCCCGCGATTCATCCCCAATGCCGAACGCTTTTGCAACTCCTTTGCAACACTATGCCTCGGATTCAAATGTAGCTGAAGTCGGGCATGAAGCTTCAATAAGTGATGTACACGTATCTATGCGTAGTGTGTATAAAAGAAAGCGAGATGACTCAGGTGATATTACGAAAGCCGAAATGATGGACATGTTTTCTGCTCTTCAGCAGCGCCAGGATGAGAAGCTCGACATAGTTTTAGCTTCTATTAACCAGGTTAAATTGTCTGTGGACTCGTTATCTACCAAATATGAAGAGGCTCTACGCAGAATAGACTTTCTGGAGGCAGAAAATAGTCGTGCTAGTAGCCAGATACTTGATTTGCAAAGTCAGATGGAATTGCTGCTGCGCAATGCGCGGAGCACAAGCATAGAAATCAGGAATATTCCCCAAAGTCACAAGGAGACTAAGGAGCATCTTCAAACATTTATAAGAGCCACAGCTGAAGTTTTAAATACAACTTTACAAAGAAATGATGTCAAAGACATATACCGCATCAACACCAAAGCATCTATAAAGCCTATTATTGTAGACTTTACCTCAGTCAAATTAAGGGATAATTTTCTAAGCGCTTTTAAAAAATATAACAAACAAAATCATGATGATAAGCTAAATACAACTTACATCAATGCAAGCGACATTAGTAAGCCAGTGTACATATCTGAGAATCTCACTCAGCGGGAACGAAAACTTTATTATTTAGCTCGCACATTTGCTAAAAGTTATGGCTACACATTCTGCTGGACATCATATGGAAGAGTTTTTCTACGTAAAGATGAAAGATCGCCACAGATCCGTATATCCTGCGAAAGTGACCTTGAGAAGCTGCCGAGGGCAGATAAGTGACTACTCTTGCAGCGCCCGAGAGCATATCGTTCATCTATTCGTGCGCTATTTATTAGTTTATTTTTTGTATATCATACTGTTATGCTTTTATTAATGTTAACTACTTCAATGTTTTTCGACAGCGTCTACAATTTATCTTTGTTTTTTGGGAATTTTACTCTTAAACATTGCATGTACAACTCTTTTACATTTCATGTTTTTTTCCTGTTTCTATATACTATCCCGACAATCTTCTCAGCATATCCACACTTAACGAGCTTGAAAGGTACATTCTGCACTAGTCACACAGTACTGATAAATTATATACTTAACAAAAATATATATTCAAAACACACTGAAGACACTCTCCCGAACCATTTTCTAGACTTAAACTTACGTATAATATTCTGTAATCCATGGTATACCAACATTCCCCGAGTATTTTTACTTAAGGAAATTAATTTCCGCAGTATTTTAACGTTTGTTAGCTCTCTATTTTACCATTTTAATATCCACTCCATAAAACTTGATAGAACTATGTTTTGTGTGTATCTTAGTATAATCAATATCACACTTTTAAAAACAGGACTAAATGGTTTCTTAACGTACTTTATATATTATCTAAATAGTCATTTTGTAAGCACTGTGCAAGTAACACTAGGTGGTGTAGGACTACGTTTCGATGCGTCTGCCCATCAATACTGTTACTTCGTAACTGGATTACCTGCCATTATAATCAGAATAATTTACTGTAGAAAGTCGACAGCTTCGCATATTGTACATTCCCATAAGTTTTTTTATGCCACCTCCAAAAATAATAGATATATAAAAAGCTGCTCTGATAGCGATCTGACATTTATTTTTATTCTTTTCCGACTGAAATGTCTAGACATGTTGTGTTGTCAAAATAATGTATTACTAAAAATCCTCCAAACGCACAGAATTTCCTGTGCTATAAATGTGCTGTTGTTACCATGACGAGTCAGAGAGATTTAATTGAAAATATTGACGACACAACATTAATAGAAAATTTCGGAGTTAGTGCAGCAGAGGAATGTAAACTAAAACTAGGCGACTTCTTGGAACACACGACAGTTCTTACTCAAAATATTAGAAGCTCTCGGAAAAATTTTGAAGATTTCTTAATGTTTTTGGCACGCTTACAGTTTTTACCGGATATTATAATTCTAACTGAGTGTTGGCTTGATGAAACCTCTCAGCCAATTAACCTGAACAACTACAATTACTACTCGTCAACTTTCTTTAGAAACCAAAACGATGGCCTAATAATTTTTTCAAAAGATAATCTGAGTATAGATGTATATGAACCTCAATTCAATGATGCAAATTGTCTGATTGTAAAATTAGGATCGAAGCTCAGTATAATAGCGATATATCGCTCCCCCTCTGTCAATGATACAACAGATTTTTTAAACTCCTTAGAAAGCGTCATCTCAGCTACCTCAACAGACTCCTGTATTATAACAGGAGATATTAACATCGACATAAAGCCGTCCACTGTCGATCGAAAAGCTCCTGAGTACCTAGAACTTACTTCTTTCCACGGATTTATTCCAGGTCATGTGTTGCCTACGCGAGGTCGTAACTGCTTGGATCATTGTTTGATAAAATCTAAAAAACCTAGTCGAGTAATAGTATGTAATTCAGACATTACTGACCATGATACCGTTTTGACTGGGATTCTTACTGGTGTTAATAACTTTTTAGAAAAAACACCTGTAAAACCCAAACTTTATTCAAAAACAAACTTTGCTGATGTTGTTGCTCGTCTTGAGCAAATAAATTGGCAAAGCTTTTATATGGTGGAAGACGTTATTGATGCGTCCCAACTACTAATCGAGCGTATAGATTCAGCTGTGTCTACCTGCACTGTCCAAAAAAAACGTCGCAGTTCTCAAGTTATTACAAAGCGCTGGATGACTAAAAAATTAGTAAACTGCATTCGACGTCGTGACTTACTGCATTTAAATGTCAGAAAATCACCAAGTGATAAGGTGCTAAAAGAAAAATACAAAAAATTTCGGAATTACTGTAATTTCCTACTCCAAAATCAAAAAAATAAGTACGAATCTGATCTTTTGATTGCAAACAAAGACAACAGCAAAATGCTCTGGCGTTCAGTGAAAGACATTTGCAATATAAAAAGTGCTAAGTCTGATCTAAATAATCTTCTCAGAGTTCATCCCAACCCCACTGACTCTCTTAATTCTGTTAATGACTTCTTTACTTCCATTGGCAGAGATCTTGCTGGTAATATACTTTCCCATATAACCAAAAGTGAGCATGAGTTAGCATATTCTGTCAGTCTGAACAAATCTCCGTCTGAATCACTTTTTCTTATGGCCACTGATGAATTTGAAATTAGCAAAATAATATCAGGTCTAAAATCAGATTCGGCATCGGGTTGTGATGGGATAAGTAACAAAGTTTTAAAACATGCCAGCTATATCCTCTCGCCTGTTATCGCTCATGTTTGTAATTTAAGTATGTTCTCAGGAATTGTCCCAAATTGCTTTAAAACTGCAAATGTGATTCCAGTGTTCAAATCTGGTAACACCTCTATAGTGTCAAATTACCGTCCTATCTCACTTCTCCCATCTCTTTCTAAAATTCTTGAGAGAGTGGTTAATAAACGACTTTTAGGTTTTCTTGAAACCAATCATATATTGTCTCAGAACCAGTTTGGATTCCGGTCTTATAAATCAACGGAGGATGCTGTTGTTGCTCTGGTTGATCAGGTTTCTGGAAAGCTTGATTCTGGTCAAAAGTGTATAGGAGTTTTTCTGGATTTGGCTAAGGCATTTGACTCCGTATCTTGGCCGATTCTGCTTCGGAAGCTAGAACTACTTGGAGTCCGAGGAACATCCCTTAAATGGTTCCGCTCTTATTTAGGCGATAGAAGGCAAAGGATTCGCATATCCGAACACTATAGCGACTATGCATCTGTCTCATACGGCATTCCACAAGGAAGTGTACTAGGACCGACTCTGTTTTTGACCTACATTAATGACCTTTGTGACCTTAATATCAAGAATGCTAACATTTACACCTTTGCCGATGATACAGCCATAATTTTCTATGGAAATAGCTGGAAAGAGGTTATTAATGTGGCTCACCTAGGGCTCTTGAGAGTAACGACGTGGTTGAATAATAACCTTTTGACACTGAATGCGGCTAAGACAAAATACATGGCATTTCGTATTTCCCAACGCAGTGAACCTGGTCCAATAAGCTTAAAACTTCATTCGTGCGTGTTACTACCTGATCAGGTATGCTCCTGCCCTGAGTTAGAACAAGTAGACAAAATCAAATATCTGGGGGTTATAATTGACAATCGACTCTCATGGGCTAACCAAATTCACAATCTTTGCGGACGTATTAGGAAAATGATCCATATTTTTAGAAAATTAAGGTCTATTGCTGACCCAAACACCATGAGGATCGTCTACCTGGCTTTGTGCCAATCGGTACTAAATTATTGCATCGTTTGCTGGGGATCAGCCTCAAAGACTCTTTTTCTCAAAATTGAAAGAGCCCAAAGATCTCTGCTTAAGGTTGCATACAAAAAACCATACAGGTACTCCACAGACCTGTTATATAATGACACGAAATATTTAAGAGTTCGTCAATTATATATCTTAGCTGTAGGATTGCGCTTTCACAAATCATCTCATGATACTATTATCAGAGCTACACGGTCATCACGACGTAATAACTGGACGATTCCTCGTAGGGGTACGTTAGTAGGCAAACGAGCATTTTCTTATAAAGGTCCCAAATTGTACCAAAGATTAGATACGGCATTGAATATATTACATGCCTCACGTTTCATCTGTAAAAAAAATGGTTACGTCTTGGCTCATCACATTGAAATACGAAGGTACGGAGAGTTTTTTCAACATATGACATTAGGGGGCCTGCTCCTATACAAGTCCTTGTTTTCTCCAGAGTCAAAAATATGTTCGACATTTCCATATTATATTATATCTCAAAGATCCCAGCTTTGTCTCTCAAATTCAATCGACAATTAGTAACGGACCAGGCCCCTTTCTATCAATAACATAAACTTCTGCTATGGCAAAATGATATCTGAACACAATACCATAGTTCTGTGTTCCAAATACTGTGCGTAAAGTTTTAAATTAAAATTTTGCAAATCCTTAAATCATACCCTTACACTCTACTCGTAATCAAAACTCATCACCTGATCTAACACTATCCAAATTCACTACCTTCTACATAAAGCAGAAGAAGGAACAGTAGTCGGAAACAAAAAAAAAAAAATATGCAATTGTATTAAATAAGAGATAGCTGTCGAAACAAACTCGAAATGTAATTAACGTCTTATATAGTTTTTTAGATTTGTTTATAAGGACTTTAATTAAGCAAATTCTAATTATATATATGTTAGTAAGAAAGGGACTGAATCCCACGACACAGGGTCACCCTAGTGTGGGATTCAGGGATACTTGTTAACACAATACATGTTAATTGTACCTAGCTATACTTAAATTAGTTATCCTCATAAATAACATGTAACTGTAGCTTAAGTTTTTATATCAATAAAGACATTATTATTATTACATTATTATTATTAATCTAAGAACTTTGCAATTACATTCCAGAGCAGTTAATAATAAGGTAACGTGTCAGGAGTTAAAATTTCTTCCTTAAAATAATTATATATTCTTAATGTAAGCAGTCAATTTCAATATAATACTAGTAAAACCAATTTTCTTAGTCGTAACAACTTATACCAAATTGGTCGAACAATACTAACGTTACGTCCACGCCTTTATTTCTGAACATGCTAACATTTGAGAACAAATAACGTGCGATGCAAAAATAATGTATTACGCTCGATGAACGCCAGGTGTTTCCAGCTGCAAAATTTTCATAATAGTTTAATTTGAACCGGTTTCGAAAAAGCACTAACGTTTGATTTATGAGGCTCGTTTCACATCCATTTCAGTGTACTCTACGCATAATTTAGGTAGCTTGTATCATGTTATTTATTCAGGTTTATATACAACCAATTTTATTGAGTTATAAGTTATAGTGTTGTTGATTGAAATCAAGTGACCGTGTTTGTACACAAAACTGCAATACCTGCAGTTTGCAACGGCTATTTTCAAAATGTTTGCAGATTTTAAATCATAGCTTTTTGCCTTATTCAGTCGCCTAACATATGGATATAATGCTACACATTTATGGAAATTATATTTTCTAGCTTTGATGGCTTATTGGCAATGGCTTTAGATGGGCGCTGACATATGGTTCGTATCTTAGCAAACGCTTAAAGATATAAGCTGGTAGCCGACTGCACGCAGCAGCAGCAGACGACATGTCATCGCTTCATGTCGTCACGATACGTCGTTGTGTCATGTCGCTGCAGACATGATTTTGAACCCGACTGCAGACGGCAACAGCAGATGGCAACCAGGTGGTTTTGAGTGCTCCGACAAACAAGATGTCGGTTGTGACAGGACCGGTATTTCACCGTGACGCGGCTTTATTTTGCAAGTCGTCAGACCATAGTTCTGCACCTGATTTCCGCCTAGCCCTATAGGTCTAAAATGGCACTTGCGCCGAGATAAACCTAACATGTTAGCGCAGTCTTGTGTTATGTAACTCGACATAGCGCCGCTATCAATTAAGGCCCTTACGTTGTGATATTCTCCCCAAACATCAGCCACGTGAATGACAGCGGTGCCAAGCAACACAGTTTGTTCCGTTGAGCAAGTAAGAGCGACCACATTATCTTGACACACGGGCTGGTCCGTATGAAGTGAACTATGGTGTCTTTGTTTGCAAACGGTACAAGAATATTTGGAGGGACAATCAGCGCTGGTGTGATTGTCACGCAAACAATTTTCGCATAACCGAAGCTCATTGACTTTTTCAGTGCGGAGCTGAGGTGTGAGTGCGGTATATATATTGCATATAGATGCAATATATATACCGCACTCACACCTCAGCTCCGCACTGAAAAAGTCAATGAGCTTCGGTTATGCGAAAATTGTTTGCGTTCAGCAAGGAGAACGCCGTTGTCGATCGTCATAAATCCAACGCTTGTCCGTGTTGTCAGAAACCACACGCTATCTATCGATCGTCATAAATCCAACGCTTGTCCGTGTTGTCAGAAACCACACGCTATCTATAGAGATAGCGTGTGGTTTCTGACAACACGGACAAGCGTTGGATTTATGACGATCGACAACGGCGTTCTCCTTGCTGATCGCAGCTGACGCAAAAGTTGGTTTAGCACTAGAAAACTTTGTCGTGTCCGTGATTTTATATGCATTGTATAGTTTATGTGCAGGCTGTTTGCTCAGCGGTGTACCAGGCTTGGTGTACGCCGACTTCGATTCTGACATTTCAAGGACACGAGCTTGTTTTTCAACGAACTGTAGAAGTTGCCCGATTGTAGGTAATTCACCCGGGGACGTGGTCTGTTCAAACTCACGCCGCGTCACGGGATCGAGATTACGCAATGCAATTTGGAATAGCAAAAAACCGGATAAATCTGGTACATTTAAATTCTCTAAAGCTGATAAATTTTCTTGGAAAGTTTGCAGAAAATTATTAAGATTCGCTGATGATTCATTAGCCAACGGTTTAAAACTAAACATCTTATCTACGTATGCGGAGGCAAGCGCGCGTCTATTTTCAAACCGCTTCATTAACGCGTTCCATACAATCGGATAGTTGTCGGCGGTGATCGACATTGATTTGACGATAACTAAAGCGGGTCCAGTAACAGACGCGAGTAGATAATAAAATTTTTCAATGTTACTAATGGATGTGTTGTTATGAATCAAGCTCAAAAATGTATCGCGGAAAGTGACCCAATTTTCAAGTTTACTATCAAATTTAGTTATGTGTAATTCAGGTAACTTCACTCGTCGAATGTGTTTGCCACATTGTTCATATACCCCTTGCTCCGCGCGGTCCGTCACCGTCGCACAGTAGATCGAAACTCGTCTTTCATAGACATAGAATCTTGAATTATTAAAGGTCAATTTTTTTGCTTGGGACGAGTTCTGTTAATCATTGTTATACTATAAAATGGGATGTGCGACAATTGTGAGCACAAATAGGCAAGATATAATTTTTTTTTGAAAAATTTGTATGGGACTAACATATAAAATGTCAATATCTCCGTAATCACAAGTTTGGCCGTTATATCCTTGCACACGTATATAGTACTAATTATTTATGATTTTTTGATATACTTTGTTTTGCGGCACCACTTGCGATTTTTTTTTTAAAAATCGTCAAAGTTATTAATTTTTTTTTATATTGATGACTGTTTGTAATGCTAAAATATGCGATTATTAGTTCTAGTTTAGGGTATTTTATAAATCTTAACAGAAAACTTTCTAAGAAATCACAAGACTGTTAACCAAAACATTTTCACGTCTCAATACAACTTGCACGGTAATAATAAATTATATATTTTTGAATCTAATCTAGTCACCTGTAATGGTATGGTAATCAATAACAAATGAGTACTGTAAAAGTACTCATTTGTTAATGACCTCCGTTAGGTGATCAGATAGACTAAATACCTAATAAAGCAATTAGCGAAAGGATACACTCAAAAGAATATGTATTAAGTTTAAGAGCTCCGTAATTTAATAATTAGTGCAGAATTATCATTCTTTTTTATAGGCTATATTTAATGCTTCAAATATACGTAATTTATCAGTTTTATACTATGCAGATCCATAGTATAAAACTATCATTAAATTAAGATAAAAACTTTTATCTTATATGAGATTTAAACTATCTAGTATTAGATACTTAGATAAGTTGGGTTATAAAATTAAAAAAGAAGTTTAGAAAGAATTGATTTTTTTATTAATGTAAAAAACATAATAAAATCATGAATATCAAATATAAATATCAAAAATCATAAAATTCTTCAAAATAAATTAAATTAAATACTTAAATCTAACAAAAGATGAAATCAACTGAAATTTAAAATAAATTGAAATTATTACACACAATAAATATTAAATTGGAATCAAATAAAATGATTTAGGTAAGTACAATTAATATAAGTAAAATAAATAAATAAATAAGTCAAATACAAGTGAAAATAAAATTACAATAATTAAGTAACTACTTATAATATTAAAAGTTAAATTATTCTAATACTTCACCACCATCAGAATCCACTTCAGAATCTGACTCTACAGTTCCCATTACATCCAAGAACTCTATCGGAGGTTCCTGAAGTTTGAGTAGATCTAAAGCTTCTCTAAAGTATACCTGCTTCTTATGGGCATCCAGTTTTGGTCTTATTGAAGAAATCAGAGGATCAGATGAGAGAAGAAGCATGTTGAGGATGTCTTCGTTAGATGTTTGTCTACTCTTCTTCCTTGAATGATGTTCCCTGAATCTTCTGAAGTCTTTATTGCGGGCCTCTGAAGCTTCTTCTGATAGACTCCCAATTGGCACAATAGCATTTTCGGCTATTATATCACCTCCGTGGATTAATAATTTGTGGACAGTTGAGGACATGTAATACCAATTATAAAGTTCTACATATCTTTCGGCAGTTAATTTGGTATACTCTTTAAACTTAGGCACATCAATTATCTCACCAGAAGTGATTGCCTGCAGAATCACGGCAAACCTGTAGATAAGGTTTTCATCCAGTCCTGTTATTGCTGCAGTTTTCTCAGGAAACTCGAAAAACCTTCTCGCAGTATTACCATCGTTAGTTGTGCCTGACCCTTGTTTAACGATGTCGATCAAGAGATTAAGATCATCTCTGAATCGATCTTGGATAAGCTTTTTTCTGGTCTGTAACAGTATCTTGTGAGATTCCTCCCTCGCAGACCACTTCTTAAAATCGAGGCGATAAGCTATGTGTAAAAGACATTCCATTACATTAATACGGGCATGTAGTGGTGACAATCCAAATTCATAGGAACCAGTAGAAACGGTCTTTGACGTTACATTATCTAACTGATTCATTTCGGTTGGCTTAGCCAAACACAGGTAGCAGGCCGCATTTGATTTAGCTTCCGAGAGATATGTACAAATTTTGCCATCGATCATTGTTAATAACAATTGATGACTAATCTCATTTGCTTGGTATTTTGTGGAAATCAAAGCCTGGATTTCATTATCCATTCTAGTTTTTTCATTCATGACAACTTCTTTGCTCTCCTTCAAAAAACTGAACTGCACTGGGCGGCAATATGTAGAAGAGCAGGGTTTTGGATTTATCCAAATAGTATCACCTTCTCCTGTTGTTAACTTTAGAGGAACCAAAGAGGTCATAAATATGCTGGAATCATCTTGCTCACTGTCTATTTTCTGCTTATATCTACTTTGGTTGGATGCACCGTCAAATCCCCACTTCGATATTAAAATCAATTGCTTGCCTTGTATTTCACTAGTACTAGGAAGACTTTCAATAATCCTGGTCACTGTTAAATCTAGTAATGCTTGGAGTGCAATCGAAGCTGAGCTATCCGTTATGGTCACAAATGTCTCCGGAGGGTAACACTGAAGCTTAGCCTTTTGAAGTTTATAATACGACGGATATATATCTTTCGAACCTTCTCGAGTTGTTGTTTCCCTCAAAGTGATGTATTGCCATTTTGATAATTTTAATGAAAGCAACAAACCCAGTGCTTTCTCTGGTGAAAATAATACTTTAGGGACTGGTTTTTTGATCATTTCCTTAATTCTTGCTGTTGCATCTGGATTTTTTAACATGTATTCAATAACGTATGCAATATCCTCACGACCATCTTGTTTTAAAAGTGCTGCAGCTGAATATGCTAATTCAACAGGTTCTTCATCTTTATGTTCATTTGATCTCCTCTTCTTCTGCTTGTTGCTTAAATCTTCAAAGGGCTTTCGCGACCTTTTTGTCATTGTTGAAGCCGATATCATCGTTGACGTTGATGGTAAGGGTTCAGCATAAGTACTTTCATTTACCGATTCTTGTATGAGCAAATTTGTTTGTACGCAGCTTGGCCAGTCAATATTTGCCTCAAGCCAATTGGAATAATCACGTCTAAAAATATCAGGTTTGCGGTGGGATCTTATCCATCTCTTCTGAACAGCCCGTGTGAATTTCCGACAAAATTCCTTGAGGGTAACACGGTCTTCATCGGAAAGGCTAGAATCTAGTCGATTAACAAGCGTGTTAAATAATATTTCGTGATCGAATTTAGTATTCTGACTACTCAGAATAACAAACAAGTCCAAGTTTGAAATTACACTTTCCATTATTCACAATCACGGGGTAAGCGGGTAGGTAGATACTATTAGTTGTTAGCAGTAGAAGTACTCAAAATGAACTGAAGCTACATAATTTGATTTTTGACTATTTATAGGTATTGACTAATTATGAGGGTACTATTTTTTCTTAATTTATAATTAGTTTTGGTAATGAGGGTATCATTATCACAACTAATTTTGAAATTAAGCAGCATTTGTCACTTTAGATGTTATATTCATTTACTTAATTAGGTACAATATTAATTAGTATTAACGGAAGTAACGGAGGTCATTAACAAATGAGTACTTAACCATAAGAAGTAACGGAGGTCATAAACAAATGACTACTTAACCATTAGAAGTAACGGAGGTCATTAACAAATGACTACTTAACCATTAGAAGTAACGGAGGTCATTAAGTTAGTTATTAGTCACCATTACTGGTGACTAGATTAGATTCAAAAATATATAATTTATTATTACCGTGCAAGTTGTATTGAGACGTGAAAATGTTTTGGTTAACAGTCTTGTGATTTCTTAGAAAGTTTTCTGTTAAGATTTATAAAATACCCTAAACTAGAACTAATAATCGCATATTTTAGCATTACAAACAGTCATCAATATAAAAAAAAATTAATAACTTTGACGATTTTTAAAAAAAAAATCGCAAGTGGTGCCGCAAAACAAAGTATATCAAAAAATCATAAATAATTAGTACTATATACGTGTGCAAGGATATAACGGCCAAACTTGTGATTACGGAGATATTGACATTTTATATGAGAGTCCCATACAAATTTTTCAAAAAAAAATTATATCTTGCCTATTTGTGCTCACAATTGTCGCACATCCCATTTTATAGTATAACAATGATTAACAGAACTCGTCCCAAGCAAAAAAATTGACCTTTAATAATTCAAGATTCTATGTCTATGAAAGACGAGTTTCGATCTACTGTGCGTCGTGGTCACAGCTGGCGTTAAGCTATCGACAGCCGCACGGATGGAATAATAAAGTTCATCAAAGGCATCTACTTCACTATGCGTAGTGTTATACCCCACTTCCCCTTACTATTCTGCTTACCTTTCCTATATCTATTCTTTTGAGCTAAGTCAGCATTTATTACTTCTCAGACGCCTCTCACTCCTACCTCAGTCCACATCCATATTCCATTCGCGCCGGTCATTTTTATAGTTTTAGTTCATTTTCTATTTTTTCTATTTCAATAAACTTTTAAATATTTGTGTGGAAATAAAACCTTTTTTTTAAAAACCTAAATCCCGGTCTCCGGATAACAATGGTGGCAGCGTAAAAGGGATACATAAATCCCTCGGAACGTCTCATTCCTGAAAAACTGTAAAAACTGTGTGAAAAGTGTGAAAACGAAAGTGAAAACCTACTTACCGTGTCTACCTGTGTGTGTTGTGTAGTGTTGTGAAAATACTTGTTCTATATCTTCGTGTATCCTGCAAAATACCGAAATTTTCTCAAGTGAAGTAAACTAAAAAGAAAATATACATACCAAGTTACCGATGATCATCACTTGCATCTATAGTTCCTGTTGAATAAATCAGTAACTACCAAATCATACCATACCATCGCATCAAACCTAACTTCGTGTCAAGAATCACCTCATCAATCGCTCCGGAATGCGTCTCGGGCTCCCGCTCATCGTTATCACCGCCTACGCAGCAAATCTGTGAGTCTCTGGCCCTTGTTTAAGCTACATACAGATTAATTACCAGTAACTTATTCTAATAATAGACTTATATTGAACTTGATTGATTTATGCTTGTAATATAATTATATTGTAATGTTTGACTTCTACATTAATTGTATAACTTGTGTTTAACTATCGTGATGCTTAAAGGTATTAAACCAGAAAACAATAAGTTAACTATCGATATCCCCGATTTGCCCCCCTCACCTGTAGGATCAGATAAATCACCTGGCTTATCCCCGCGGTACACTAGATCGTCCCAAGCAACCGATATGGATCTCAATACCCTTTTTAAATTTATAAAATCATACGATGGCAGTAGGGAAACATTAAATTCATTCATAATTAACTGCAATAATGCATATGAACTAGCTACAGAAAATCAAAAACCTATTCTTTTCAAATATATCTTAAGCCAATTACATGGAAAAGCGGAGCTTGCCTGCTCTATAAAAGAATTCGCATCATGGGAACAATTAAAAGATTTTCTGAAAACCCAATTTTCCGAAAGGAAACACTATGCCCACCTACTTACTGATTTGCAAGAGAGCAGACAGGGCCCGCAAGAGAATGTAAATCAATATTCATTGCGCATAGAAACTTGTCTTTCACAATTGCTCACCGAGATTTCTTTAAGTAATACCAAGAAAAGTGAACTTGCTGGGCGCACCGCCGCCATGGAAGACTTAGCCTTGCACCACTTCCTTATGGGGTTGCAACCCCGTATTTCTAGCATAGTCAGATGTAGATCTCCCCGTAACCTGAACGAGGCCATTAACCTCGCTATCTCAGAGGAGAGAATTCAACAAACCGTGTACCGAAGAAATCAAACTGATAATAAACCTCGGACCCAATTCAAAACCCAATTCAGGCAAAATCAGTATAGGCCTCCTCAAAGGCTATCTAACACATATCAGACACAACAAACCCCAAATTCGTCCCAACAAATGTCATTGTCCAATGTAACCTGCCGATATTGTAAAAATATTGAACATACTATTGAAAACTGTCGGAAACGTCAATATAATAATAGTAGACGATCAGATTTCAATCAACATCAACAACCATCAAATAACTTACAAAGACGTAATCAACCTATCCATTACGTACCTGAAACTCAAGAATCTGATCTAAATGACATCGATAATTTAAACGAACAGGCCTTCCTGCCCAGTATCGTGCGGGAAAATTAACAGGAAAAATCGATACAAAATCACTCCAACCTTGCCATATCACTGAATCAAATTCAACTAACAAACAGGGTATCCAGCCCCAAACTTATAGTTGTATCACTAAATCTAAGCCCGCTAACAAACAGGGTAACCAGCCCCAAACTTACAACGGCTCTTTCACTGAATCCATATCCACTAACAAACAGGGTAACCAGCCCCAAACCTATAGTGGTTTTGTTACTGTTTCTAATTCTACTAAATCCCAACCTCGAACTCGTGATACCCGATGCTCTGTTTCTAATCCTATTCATATATCGGGATTACTAGATCACCAAAATCGCGAGGATGGTGACAACACTAGCTTCTTGAAATCTGACACCATCCATCCGCAACTCACTAATAGTGTGAATTCATCTGCTAAATCATGTCCTTCGTGTTCAGCACCTGAAACAGAAAAAAATGAATTAAAAACATATAATATAACTACAAACCCAACAAAAAAATACTTACCTTTCGTGGAAGTTCAAAGCTCCGTCTCTTCCAAACCTCTGAAGCTTCTCGTCGACAGTGGCGCATCCATAAGTCTCATAAAAATAGATGCTGTTGAAAAAATGCCTGAAATAGTAAAGCATATTATTAGTTTCAGTGGTATAGGATCAATAGATAACCCGATGCACTCATTTGGTCACATAATAATTAACTTCGATTCCCTAAATAACCACTTCCATGTGGTTCCAAACATATATTTCCCATACGATGGTATAATCGGAAACGATTTTTTATCAACAAATAATTGCAAAATCGACTATGCCGAAGGCTTACTCTTAGTGGACAAAATAAAACTTCACCTGAAATTTAACGAACCGATCTTTACTATTCCCCCTCGAACTGAGACAATAATCGAATGTTCGGTACTGAATCCCGATGTTAAAGAAGGACTGATCATTGATCAGAACCCAATTGACTCCCTCTTAGTTGCAAATTGTATTGTTAAAGTCAAATCAAACTCTAGAGTAAATATTTCAGTCGTAAACACCTCTGAATCAACAATACGCATCGACTCTAATAATTTGAAGTTTAAAATATCACCCTTTGATATTAGTTGCAGTCATGAGATCTTTCATGTGACTCATGCTGACGATAATCAAAATTGCCTGAACCGAACTGAAGAAGTGATAAACCTTTTACGTGTTTCTCATCTTAACTCAGAAGAGACAAACGCATTATATGACCTGTGTTCCGATTATTCTGACATATTCCACCTACCTGAAGACAAACTGACATACACTGATGCTCTGCAACATGAAATTACTACTTCCTCCGCAGTACCGATCAATACAAAGTCGTACCGATTTCCTGAAATACACAAACAAGAAGTGCAATCTCAAATAAATAAGATGCTTAATGACGGTATTATTAAACCCTCGACATCCCCATGGTCTTCTCCAATTTGGATAGTTCCAAAAAAGGCAGACGCGTCTGGTCAACGCAAATGGCGTGTAGTTATAGACTACCGTAAGCTTAATGACGTAACAATAGGAGACTCATACCCGATCCCCAATATTTCAGAAATATTGGACCAACTTGAAAATGCAAATATTTTAGTACTTTAGACCTTGCTTCTGGATTTCACCAAATTAAAATCTCCGAACAGGATGCACCTAAATCAGCTTTTTCAGTTCCTCAAGGACATTTTGAATTTACACGCATGCCGTTTGGATTAAAAAATGCCCCAGCCACTTTCCAACGGCTAATGAATTCTGCACTTTCAGGTCTTCAAGGAATCCAATGTTTCGTATATCTAGATGACATTGTAATCTATTCATACGACCTTGAAGTTCACATGAAAAACCTTTCCAATGTCTTCGACCGACTTCGCAAATTCAGACTCAAATTACAACCCGATAAGTGCGAATTCCTTCGTAAAGAAGTTTCTTATCTTGGTCACATAATTACTGACAAAGGCGTGAAGCCAAACCCCGAAAAAACAAAAGCCGTAGAAGAATTCCCAACTCCTAAATGTCCCAAAGACATTAAGTCGTTCCTAGGGCTAGTGTCATACTACAGACGATTCATACCCGATCTCGCTAAACTAGCAAAACCATTAACTTCACTCCTAAAGAAGGATACTGTTTTCAGCTGGGAAAACGAGCATCAACTGGCATTCGAATCACTCAAAGGGAAATTAATTTCCGCACCAATACTAGCTTACCCCGACTTCACACAACCATTCCTTCTCACGTGTGACGCCTCAAACTATGCCATCTCCGCCATTTTGTCCCAGGGTCCAATAGGACAAGATCGCCCTATTGCCTATGCATCTCGTACACTCAACAAGGCCGAGTGTAATTACAGTGTTACAGAAAAGGAATGCTTAGCTATTATTTTTGGCACTAAAACCTTCCGACCATACCTATATGGACACAAATTTACAATCATTACCGACCATCGACCATTGAAATGGTTGTTTAATTGCAAGGATCCAGGTTCCAAACTTGTCCGTTGGAGACTGAAATTAGAAGAGTTCGACTACGACGTAATTTACAAAAGGGGAAGAATTAATAGTAACGCAGATACATTGTCCCGGTATCCAGTGAATCCAATCTTACAAGACGACGTAGATCCTCAACCTTCTACATCTGGTTTACTCGATGACTGTCCTATTCCAGAAACAGACACTCCTATAGATATCCTTGACGATCTGATCGATTTGGGCGATCTTGATATAAGCCCACTCGAAGAACCAAACTTAGATTTTATTCCACTGAATCCTCCTTCTGTTTCGGATCCACAGTCACCTCTGAACCCTGTTCCACCTCTAGATCCAGTTCCATTACCGAATCCTTCTACAACATCAGATCAACTTCCACCACTGAATACTCATTCCCCACCAGATTTTCCTGCTGGTTCACATTCTAATTCCAGCAAAGAATATTCCGAGTTTCTAAAATCCTTCTCTAACAAAGACGAAACATACAATACCTATATAAAGGAACACAATGAAAGCCTGCTTAAAAGCAAAACTAAAACGATACTAGTTCCATTATCTGTTGATTATGACGAATCAAATCCTTACCTGCCAGAAATAATCTCTGCAGCAGATGCCTCTATACATGACGGTGAACGCGAACTCCATTCATTCCAGAAGTTTACAATAAACGATAAGACCTATTACTTTCTCTTTACAAAAGTGTACTATTTTGACAGTTGTTCATATCTTGATATTTTCAAAACTCTGAAATCAGTTCGAGATGAAATTCTTCTTAAGGGCGATATAAACGAAATAGCAATATCTGACTTTAGAAATCCATTTGAACAAAATTCTTTTGTGAAAATATACAACATGCTCGCGTATCTTTTCAACAACACGAATATAACAGTTAATATTCATCATAACACGATTATATATCCAGTCCCAACTGAAATAGCAAAAATCCTAAAGGAAAACCATGACATTCCTATCGCAGGACACTTAGGCTCCAACAGAATGTATGATAGAATAAAAGAACGTTACTATTGGAAAAACATGCGTTCTGAGATCGAAGATTACATAAGAAATTGCAAACTCTGCCAATCAAATAAAGCTCTCCGTAAAATAAATAAAGCCCCGATGCAAATCACTACCACGTCTACACGTCCATTCGAAAGAATCAGTCTTGACATAGTCGGTCCTTTACCTGAAGCTGGACAACAAAAATTAAAATACATACTCACTCTCCAAGATGATCTTAGTAAATTTTCTCTCGCATACCCCATGTCAAATGCAACCGCAGAAGAATCCTGTGAATGTTTGGTACATTTCATAACTGCTTTTGGTATACCAAAATCAATACTGACAGATCAAGGAACTAATTTCACTGCTGATCTCTTCAAAAAGACTTGCGATTTCTTAAAAATAAAACAAATTTGGTCCTCACCTTACCATCCACAAACGCAAGGTGCTCTAGAAAGAAGCCACTTAACTCTAAAAGAATATTTAAAGTCATATGTAAACGAGAATCAAACCAACTGGCACAGGTTTGTTTATACTGCCTTGCTTACCTACAATAGCTCTGTCCATACAACAACACGTTTCACCCCATATGAACTCGTATTTGGCCACAAACCGTATATTCCTGATTCCATCTTTGACTTACGTGCTGACGTCACTTATCCAGAATACATTAAAATGCTCCATCATCGCCTTAAAATATCCCGTGAAAAGGCCTTACAAAATATACAAGCTTCCAAAGACAAATCGAAACAGTATTATGACAAACATAGCCGACCAGTTCAATACAAAGTTGGCGAATATGCATATTTAAAAAATCACGTCAGGCTCCGTAAAGCTCTTTCCCCTTTGTGGAAAGGTCCATACAAAATCGTAAAAGTACATAGTAACAATACCTTATCACTTCTTATTAATCGAAGACATGTCACCCATCATTTTGACGAAGTTAAACCTGCAAATGAAAGCGATTAGTATTAGTAAAGACCACTAGGAGTCTATTTACAATTTATTTAATAACATATACTTTATTATACTATAATTAACTTAATCTATATACAATATACAACTCATTTACTTAATAAAAAATATTCATATGCAATTCAAATTAGAGTAGTTATTATGATTTACAGAACCGTCGCCATTACGCGTAGAGACGCGTCGTCGGCAACTGACGACGCCCAATACGTGGAATTCATCACCAAAAGTCCTGGTATTTACTTCGATCCCGTGAGCAATCTGAAACTTATAAATGACCATGTTCATTTTGTTATTCCAGTGGATCTAAAATTTATAAAACCACATTTAACGAATATTGAAAACATTCTCGGCTCATTCAAAATTATTTGTGAACAAAATAAAGCTATCGATGATTTTCGATGCCTCAATGCACTTCAACCACTTACCTCCCTCTATAACGATATTCTTCGGGACTATGATTCCATATCTCATATGCTCTCAACTAAAACTAAGAGATCAGCTTGGTTTGCAGGGATAGGTTCAATTATGAAAAAGCTATTTGGTACTATGGATGAAAATGACTCCGAGAAGTATTACCACGATATTCAAACACTACATTCAAATGACAAACGATTAGCTCATCTAATAAAACAGAGCATTTTTATTTCTAAATCTGCGATTCTTAATTTTAATAAAACGTTAGAAACTATTATTGATAATGAGGCTCGTTTAAATGATGTAACTAATAACTTGCTGAAAAATGTATCCATAGTAACTAACGAATTATTATTTAGAAATAAGTTAAGTGAAGTGTTAAATGTTCTTCACGCCAGTTTACTCACTTTATCATTTAAGCTAGAAGATATTGTTAATTCCATTATGTTTGCGAACAGTAACACACTGCATCCATCAGTTGCTACGCCAACTCAATTATGTACAGATATTGAAAGTAGTATAAGACACTTACCTAAGTATAAGGAATTCCCAGTAACCATAGATGTAAGAAATATTAATGTATAATTAAAAATCTCCGAACTTGCTGCTTATTACAGCTCAAATAGTATTGTATTTGTGTTAAAAGTTCCATTAGTTTATCATATTGACTACGATCTCTACAAAGTCATACCAGTTCCTATAACTCATAACGTAACTTCTCCTAATTCATATGCACTAATTGTTCCTACTATTAATTATGTAGCTTTAAGTAAAGATAAATCCACATATTGTACACTGGATGACTTAAATTCGTGTAAAACCTTATATAATGGATATATTGCTTGTAACACTCTTAATATCCTATCAGTTAATTCGAATCCCATTTGCGAAATTGAATTTATGACTAAAATTATTAAAGCATTACCTTCACAATGTAATACAAAATTTATTTATGGACATATTGACATCTGGCAAAACCTAGGACACAATAATTGGATATTTGTGCAAACGCGACCTACCAAGTTAACTTTAGAATGTGACCTTCATAATAAAGAAATAACTATTATAGGCACAGGTATTTTATCTCTTAAACCACAGTGTGTAGCATTCTGTAGAAATGTGAAGTTATTGGCGATGCTCAACTTAGAAGTAAACATACCACCTATAAACTCAGATTTTAATCTAATTGATGACAAATGTTGTAATTTAAATACATTTCAAAAATCTAATATTAATACATCTGCAGTGACAATATCTAACATTAATCTAGATAAGCTCAATAACTTGAAAGATCAAGCAGATCAATTATCCACCGAAGTCGACGATTTTATGAGCACTAATAATAACGTTTTCACAAACCATATTAGTTTTCCTATTGTCACTATCATTTTTATGATATCTTTTATAATATTTATTATCTATTATTGCAAAGCCAACAACTATATTATACCATTTTCATGTAAGCATACTCCTCCTAATGTAGAAGAGGAAATACCTGGAGAAGAAGAGATTCCTCCACCTAGACTAAGAGTATAAGAAATACATAGTTGTAACTTACTTTTAAATAGAATAAGTACTAGCATTAAGTTAGAAAGGCGCATCCTACCTCCCGTCTACTTTTCCTATCCCAATTTTAACTTATCTGATTTACCCATTATTCTACATCTGTAAACTTCCTTTCAGTAGTAAGTTTACACTTAGTGGGGGAGATGTTATACCCCACTTCCCCTTACTATTCTGCTTACCTTTCCTATATCTATTCTTTTGAGCTAAGTCAGCATTTATTACTTCTCAGACGCCTCTCACTCCTACCTCAGTCCACATCCATATTCCATTCGCGCCGGTCATTTTCATAGTTTTAGTTCATTTTCTATTTTTTCTATTTCAATAAACTTTTAAATATTTGTGTGGAAATAAAACCTTTTTTTTAAAAACCTAAATCCCGGTCTCCGGATAACAGTAGGAACGTAGTTAAGTATATATAATTTACTTATGGAATTTATTTCCTTCACGCAGCGATCATATTCCTTACGCAGTTCAGAAAGATCTTGTACTCTAGCTTTAAAATTAGGTGCCAATAAAGGTTCAGATATTACCTTTTTTGACATTTCATATAAATATTGAACGCGTAAAAAACACATCTCTTTAGAAGTCAGAAATGGTTGCAAAATGCTGTCAATATCCGTGGCGGATTTATCTTCAACCACCTCTTTCAGATCCTTAGTTCTTTTAACACGTTCGGTCATTTCGAAGAGTAACTAAAATGGAATACCGAAAGAAAATGAATAGCTTAATAGTAAAAATTCACACAAAACCTCAAGTTGTTTTGTTTAAACGTTTCCGTGACGTAGCAAAGTAAAATAGACCTTATTATGAATGTGGCAAAGTGCCGGCAGTAACTATCGCTCGCATGAATAGAATAATATAATGTGGGTACCATAAAGCACTAAGTACGAGTTTGTGTTATTTGGTCAAAATTATGTTATTGAATGCATAAATATTACAAATCTAATATAATTAAGTGTGACAATGACGTATAATGCCTAAAACGTCTCTTTGTCAAAGTTATATAGATGTTTTTAGGTAAGCTGATTGCAATTCGGAGATGCGGATCGAAGGTCCAAAAATGTCGTGCCCTGGGCTAAGTTTACACAATTTTAACAATCTTGACCTTTAAGGGACTCACCCGCCACTGCTGCTTGAGGTCCTCCTTGTTTAGTATGGTATTTTCGCTTTAAAGTATTTTAAATCACACGCGTCGCGATGAGGTAAGTACTGCCGGTGCTGATTTTTTCTAAACTAACTTCACAGCGCTCGCGCACAGAGGGCGCGCTCGACCGTCGATAGGCTGCGAAGTGTCTTCCGTAGATTTGGCGGGTGATTTGAAAATATAAAGGTCAAGGTCCCTACACATACATTCCAAGATGATGTAAATACCTGTATTCAATTATACATTTAATGCATACTCATGAACTCTGAATCCCACACTAAGATAAATCCTGTGTTGTGGAATTCAATCTCCTTTGGTCAATCGCTAAGTCCCATCAATATGTAACGTATTTAAATGCCTCACAAACAATGCTATCATAAATCATCACAAGATAGTTGTACATATTATAATGAACAATCTATCATTACCTGCCAGCGTACGCCGACAAAATGTAGATAGCCTGAAAACTACGTCACATGCATACATTATACATATTACATTTCATTGCATTCTATGAAACATGGAATTACACTATACCTGTGTTATTTTACTCTTAAGTACAGAGCATAAGGTAGGTAGGTAAACATTCATATAATGGTTGTTATTTTTATTGGCTTAAATTAGTATTATAAGTATACTCAATAAATCGCAACAAACAGTCCACTGTTGATGCATGAATTAAATTATACGAAGAAGTATTCTTCAAATCCGACATCGTACAACTAAAGCAGGCAATGTGTTACCGAAAGGAATGTGATCTGTGGTCAGTCCAGTGGAGGCATTCTTGGCACTTTGCCGAACCAACTTTACTACCGGGAGGTTGGCGGCCAAATTGTAAAGACGTCTTCATGCAGAAGTTGCAAGCCACGAAACTTATGTTGAAGTGTTGGGATACCGCTTTAGTTCTCGGGTTAGCCTTCGAGTATATTATGATATCTCTGTCGGATAATTTTGGTTATTTGTAGATACGTAACATTATGAACTTCTTTCGAATTGTGAGTTTTCGTAGTTATGTGATCTTTGTTAATATTTTCCTATAACAAATACTTCATGACAACATTTAATTATTAATTATCTTAGTAAAAACACTTAAAAAAATATAAAATATATATAGTGACAATTCTGTCTTATTGTTCAACCCCCGTGGGGTGCCGGGTTAGAATTGCACCTCTCTATATCATCCCGTGGGTGTCGTAAAAGGCGACTAAGGGAAAAATACTGGAAGGTGGGCAGCAGCACCTTCTAAAGAACCGCCTTACACTGCGATCCCCAAGCCACCTGCCAAGCGTGGGGATTTTGGTAAATACCCCCTTAATAGAGGAGGCTGTGTTCAGCAGTGGACGAGTCGGCTGTACAGTACAGTACAGTTCAGCCGATGTGACGTCATAAACCGGAAGAATTTTAGACGCGTTTCTAATCTACGTGAAGCATCCTCAGAAGGTCTTCGAGCACACGTAGATCGAAAATAAGTTTTAGAATAGTTTGGAACCTGGAACGTCCATCATCGAACAAGGTATTCCCCATTGAAAGGGATTTTCCATTATCCCCACTCTTGGCAAACATCTTGGGGATCCCAGTTGAAGTTGTTAGTTCTTCATTGGAGCTTCCCACCTGATATTTTTCCCTTAGTCACCTCGTACAACACCCATGGGTAAAAATGGGAGGGGGGATTCTAATCCAGCATGAATTTCGTCACAAGTGACGAGCTTCACTGTGCCCATCACTCTGATATACCGTTGTTAAGTCCTTTGTGCCTGTTGATGCATAATTACCTACTGGCTGCCAGCACAGTGTCAAGTGTTTGACGATAGATTTTCTACTTAAGGGTGGTAGCTAGCCAGGCGAGCGTGTATGCGGGCTAGTTTTTAGGGGTTCCTAGTTTCGTACCCAATACTAAAGGGCAAATATGAGCCCAGCAAATGAGATTCCACAGTCTGGCCGTACATATATCCATATACTAATTTATGATATCATTAGTGATGACGTGGTCTGTGATGTAGTTCTGGGTTACCTAAAATTACTGGCTCTCAAGGACAGCTGTTGGAACACATCGTTAGAAGCTTGGCGACAGATTTTCTACTTGAGAGTTGTGATTCGTACGATTTCCAACCAGCATGCTATAACGACTGCTATCCATATACAATAACCAACAATACCAAATACACACACCAAAAGTGAAGTATGTTTTCAAGTATTGTCGCATTAGAAAAGATATAGAAGGAGGTTTCAATTCCACTGTATTTATATTTTATATTTTTGTGTACGTAACCTGTTTTTAATTTAACAGGAGTTATCCCTAATAATTCTTTTTTAATTAGTTTCGACTATATTGATGATGTTATCATTTTCACTTGTCCATGTAAAATTAATAAAAAGGTGTATACGATGATGGTTTGGTTTCTTTATTTTTTAGAATATATTTTGGTAGATGTCGGTTTTTTTCTGTAAAAAATATTTTTTTTTTCATTTGGCATACTAAACATGAAAATATCGATAAAAATTGAACAATTTAGAATCAACGGTTTTGAGTTAGACAATGTCCGTAAAATATGTGAATTCAACACGGGTGACTAAAATCTATCCCAAAATAAAGAACCTGAATAAAAAATTACCATGAGGCAGTGGCTTCATTAGGCTCAGCAGGGGCCAGATGCTCCTACCAGCTGCCGATAAGGGCTGTTGATCCACATGCTCTTAAAATTCATTCTAACTGACGCAGTTCTTAGCAATGAAAATAAAATCTACGATTTCGTTAATGGGCCTACATATTTAAAGCTAATACATGGTTATATATTTAGGGTTTATCTACCAATATCGGACTATATATATATATAGGTCATCACAATGACTATATTAATATGTGTCAGAAATGTATATATATATGAGTATGTATACATACATGAACAAAACATTTATTATCTGAACTTTAGAAATGTATAGTTAGACCAAGAGCGAATATTACGCATACGATTTTAGTAGAATATTAATTGAAATACACAACAATATATAATCAAACGAAGTTGTGAACTTGTGAAATTTGATCGATATTATTTGAGTCAATTCATTTCTCAAATTATAATTTATTAACCAGGTAGTTTCCTTTAGCTTACAGGCAACACTTGCACATTTTCAGAGAACTTGATTAATACATCGAGTCTTATCGATATTTTTCCCCAACTCATGTCCGTATCTATCGAGTAGTCAATTTTTTTTAGAGTATCTATTCAGAAAAAAAGCTTCCTATCATGGGTTCAAAGCTAATACTTGACTAAGTTTATTTGGGTGGGTTGGGTTACTATAATTATCGAATGAATTGACTCAAATAATATCGATCGAACTTCACAAGTTCGTTTGATCATATATTAATATTCGTCAATTAATTTCTCAAATTATAGTTTATTAACCAGGTAGATGTTCAGAGAAAGAAGGTTTGTTTTCCTTCTAATTATAATTAATCGTTTTTCATAAAACCACAGTTATATCTCCTGATAATTGTGTTTATTGAACATAAATTAGGAATCATAAAACTGAATTATTATAATATACAGCGTGTCCCAAAATTCAACGATAAGCCGGCATCGGAGCATGGACCTACTCATGACTCCTCGGAAAAAAAAAAAAAAAAAATTATAACTGTTTTTTTTTATTAATTACAGAGACTTTTATAAATTTCATCGATACTTGATACCCATTATGCTATTTTCAACTACCATGACCACAATTTTTGACATATTTTTGATATTTTTTGTGCATTAGCAACCTAAGAAGGACGGCTATCTACCACAATCCTTTAAAATTACAGAAAGTCTGTAGTTATTTTACAAAAATCAGTAAAAAAAAAATTTTTTCTTATAATTTTCATAGATTTTAACATTCTATGCACTTTCTATAGTCTGGGTAAAAAAAAAAGTATGGACACTACCATGGCAAGTTTTATTAAAAGTTGGCGCAACTTTATAAAAGTCTCTGTAATTAAAAAAAAAAGAGTTATAATTTTTTTTTTATTTTTTCCCGAGTAGTCATGAGTAGGTCCATGCACCGATGCCGGCTTATCGTTGAATTTTGGGACACGGTGTATATATATAGTTCTGTTATAAAACATAGATACATAACTGCCCTTATTACCTTAAACAATTATCTGTATAGATATAATATTATATTACGAGAACACAACGCCTGTAGCAAATTCGCTCGAATTATCCTCTAGTATTAGTCGGTTGTCAAAGCGGGCAAAAACGGTAGACGTGCCGGTCCAGCCGCCTGTCTTACGAATTGTATCTACACTGACGCCAGTGGCGCTGGCGGCGGAAGTAGCAACATGTCGCGTGCTGTGCGCACTGAAGGTGCGCGTGTCTAAACCGCTCGTAGACAACACTTGCTTAATCCAGCGGCTGTAGTGGGTCTGTGTGGTGGTTTTATAGTCAACAGTAGATTACTCACGTTCAAAGTTCTGAATTGTTCGTTACAAAAATTTAATCCTTGAGAAGAGAAGCGGGGAACAAATATTTATGATTTCGAAAGACCAAGATAAAAAAAAATAGGTTGGTCAAGCCCGGGAGCCGAGGTCTTGATTTTGTCTGTAATGGTTATCGTAATACCGTCAGTTTGCATTGTAATATTTTCTATTGAATAAGCGCGAAAGTTTGGAATCTATGCGCCGTGCATAGTACAAATACATAATAAAAATATACACATATGTTTTAATATAATACACTGAAGCTGTAGCTTCAGTGTATGGTCGGCGAGAGAGGAGAGCAACAGGTCAAGGGCCGCGGGTGGGCAGCCACGCCGCGCAAATACTGCCTGCAGTGCTTCACGGCACCCAGCATGGGTAAGTTGCGCACCTGGTGGATGGTACTATCTCAAATGCGATTGTAACAAGAATTACTAAGGTTAAATAAATGTATTTTAGACACGCGTAAGTTGTCTAATAAGGGATACCACGCCTGTGATTTCCAATGTGGATATATAAGTTGCCGGTCGCTTCGTCGTCGACTATTATTCGTAAACATTTTAAAACTAATGAAAATGGCGGAAAGGCATATAAGTTTCCAAGTTCTGGTAAAAACATCTACGACAAAAGCGTCCGGGTCGGGTTTCCATGATACGAACGTTTCGTACTTGGCATTGTTACGAGAGGAAAAAGATATATTTCTAGATAACCGAAGAGGTCAACTACTGTTTGGTAAGGGTTATTTATCAGATAATTTCCATTCGGTGTCTGGATAATATTTTTTAGAATCCAAATCCGCTGAATTTTCTTTATTGGCGTAAGAAGTAAATATCTAAATATTCCTCCTCTCGAACCATTGCCAAATTTATTTATTTTTTGCGTTAAATTCTTAAGATGTAGGAATTGAATTCCACTCATCCTGTTCACATAGCTTATAGCTGTGTTGTCAAAATAAAAAATCAAAACGTAGCAATACCGCACAATTAGATTCATTTTTAATGAAACATTTTAAACCTAAAATAGAACCCAATAGTTCTAGATAGTTGATGCCCTATTGCTTGCATAAATCGCCCCCAAATCGAGAAGCGTCAGTAAAGATTTCGTATATAAACACGACCGTTTTGGAAGTGTTGAAAGGAACTATGAATGGTTATCATTCCACCAATTTAAGTCATCTAAAAACTCCTTTGTGAGTTTTATTTTGACTTCATAATTATTGTTATACTCTTGTAACGCTAAAAAAATTTGTTTTTCCAAACCTTTTATGTACAAGCCCTTACTTAACGTCGTGCATGCTGAGACCAGAACACCAATCAGTTTTGCAAACTCGCAAATGGTGCATTTTGGTAAACAAGAGTACTTACTGAGTGATTGTGCGCTTATTAAATGACAAAAGTAAGGTGAAATCATGAGTACCAAATATAAAACCTAAAAATTTGACGACCTTTTTAGGGTACAGGGAACTTTTTTCGTAGTTAACAACGAAACCCAAACAATTCAGTATATCTACAATCTTCAAAGCTGTTGCCAATGTACAGGATGGCATCTAGGTATATTACCGATTTATAACCTTGTGTACGTAGGATAGTTATTACCTAAAATTATTTTAGTAAACACCCTAGGGGCCACTAGTAAACCGTATGGTATAGATACGAATTAAAATAAATAACGGTCAAACTCAACTCTAAGTTACTTCCTATCAGAGAGGTTAATAGGATCGGAAAGGTAGGCTTCTTTTAAATAAATAGTAAAGCTACAAACCATCACGTGGTATTAGTTTGGATGTCGTCTTATAATCCTCCATTTTGAAGTGATTATTAAAATAAATTTATTTAGTTGACTATGAAGCCTTTAGTGCCACTTGGTTTCGGAGCTAGGAATATTGTAGAAATGTATTGGTCATGACACGGCTTACAAGGTTTAACAGCACCTAGTTTGCTTAACCTTAGAATAGCCAAATACATATCATGATTGTCTTTGTGGGTAATCGTTGAACGAGGTATAATGGATTGTGAATTTTTTTTGCAAAATTGTATATACCTTGCTTTATCCAAGTCAGGACTACACTATTGCTAGTTATTTATAGCCAAAAGTTATAGTGTAATAATAAACAGCCAGCGTGTACTTACCTGCATCATTGTTAGTGCTGTGTGTCGACACAAGGCTTACAGTGACTTAAGTTTCTCGGAGACGGCAGTGCTTGATTGTTTGTCGCAGTCGTCAGATAGGTTCAACGACCCTCAAAGGCTCCTCTTCTTTGTCCTCCCCGCCCTCCTCGTGAAGGCGAGTAATGAGGAGGTCTCGTACAGTTACCTAGTTAGCGGGACGATTGACCGACCATTGCTGAGCTGAGGAAGTTGTAGGTTTTGAATTCATTCGTTTACGGATCTCTTGACCTTGTTTCTTAATAGCATTACTAGCTTTAAGTTTGTCGGCAAGCAAATTGCCGAAGAATGTTTCGTCAGCATCTTTTTTTTTTTTATTATATAAATCTACACTCCACAGACTCCAGGGTCCGTGCCTTTTTTTTAATTATGACCATATTTTATTTACAAACTAGATACTTACAATATATAGGAAACATGCAACATTCTAAAAGAGAACAGTGTTAAAAGAACATTTTTTTTCCGATAAATGTCATTACCACTTGCATCCAGAGCAGACCAGTGTCCTCTAGCAGCACCCGTTCACGAGTTGACGCATGTGCCAGCCATCGCCTTCCTCAACCATTTTTGAGGGAAGATGGCGACCCGACACACAACACCGCCGCTAGACAACACCTTTATGTGAGCTTGACCGCTCTGGATACCCGTGCCAACGAATACAATTTGGGATTACTCTACTTTTTTGTGTCATTCCTCATTCCATTACCACGCCGTTTCGATCTTTGATCGCCATTTTGAGGTTGTAATTATGGATGGTTTTTGGTGTCGCAACCATCGCCTTCCTGACGAATCGTCCTATGGCGTCTTCTTCGTCATCTGCGTAGTATGTGAAGGTTCCAGTATGCCGTGAAACTGCAACAACTGCGTGCGGGACGCTCTCGTGCAGCTTCGTCAGCATCTTGAATCACGTGTATAAAGTTATTTTCTGGGCTAGGTGTGAATATTTTTTTCCTATCACACGAACATGAGAAATATAAGTTTGTTAGGAGGCGACATCCGTCACACAAGGATTTGAGAGCACTGACCTAGTTTAAGCATTTTTAGCAATATGTCCTTGGCCAGATTTACTGGTGTACCAGCATTTGGAAACTTTAAAGTTTTTTGTTCCTTGCAACCTTCCTGCTTTTACTATTTCAGAAACTGCAGCTGAGATTTCAGCGTTGAGCTTTGATGCTTGTAAAAAAATACAATTAGACAGAACTAGGTATTATGATATATATATACTATATTACCTGCATTAGATCCGACTTTTCTTCCTTGGCAAGACCTTTCCTTAGTAAAGGGTCCCATTAAGTTATGGGACTATCATTGATGGCTCACCAAAGTACGGAGTATCTGAGGTAGAAGCACCCAGTGCCGATAAGAGTCCAGCATCAATGCTTGGATCAGATGGAGTCCCAGATGATGTTGGGCCGGCTTAGTGTCCGGCGTCGTGCGCCGGCACCACTATGACTTGGGGCGGCATTCGGTTTTCCTCCGAATTGTCTGCCAGTAACGCATTGTGCGTTATATACATGATTTTATCTAAAAAAAGAATAATCACGTATCGTTCGATACTCATTTCGATATTTTGTAAGAACAAAGAAATTAAAAAGATATTCAATGTGGGTACTTTAAAACAGTATTGTCTCGCAGACAATAAATGCAGACAAACGTGAAGTTCTATTAGAATCCACGTATTACATTATTATCAGAGGTAGCTTGCAGCTACCTGTGTTATCGCAATTGACTCGCAGTCAATCCAGATTTTACCCAAAGAAAGTATTTGTTCACAAGAAGTTATCAGCAGAATTTTCACCGTCAGACGTGTCTAAAAGACGTCGTCGTCGTTTTGTTTTCTTACAGTCTTCTTATTTTCCGTGTATAATGCACTATTTTTCCTCAGCACTATGTTTCGGAATTTTCATGTAGACGCGTGCGTTCGTTGCCGTGCACAAAAAAGGAATGAGACTACTCGATAGGAACGGACATGAGTTGGGAAAAATATCGATAAAACTCGATGTTGTAATCGAGTTCTCTGAAAAAGTACAAGTGTTGTCTGTAAAATAAAGGAAACTACCTGGTTAATAAACTATAATTTGAGAAATGAATTGACGAATAATAATTACGTATTGTAAACTACCTCTACGAGTACCATTTATTCACTTAAAAAACAAAACAGGTCACATTGTTAAAAAACAAAACAGGTCACATTGTTGCGTAAATTTGCAATCAAGTAAACACCAAACGACGAAACTGCTGTTACATAACCGCAAACAAAACATCCATGTCTCGGGAAAGGCATTTTCCCTGCGAATAAAATATCAAGGCTCAACATTTCAAAGAGAACGCGCCGTTTCCTAGAACAAGTTTGCAATAAGACTTTTACTCACTGGATCAGATTTTTCAGGACTCAAGCACACAATCTTAGAACTTCTACTTATACGTACCCTCTGGGATGCCACAACGATCCAAATTATATTTTGGCCTCTGACCGCCAGGCTATTTCGTTCAATGCTATTTCAGCCCCGTGTGGTGCGGAGCTAGCTTCCCCCCTTGTAGTCCCCTGAATCCTTGTAGGCATAGATAAACGTTGGGCATTACATAAACATTTTATATATACATAAAATAATAACAGTCATGGCAAAATCTGGCTATCGCTAGCTACTCTCACATAGCCTTGAGGCTTGAGGGGGGGTCCTTGAAGAAGTACCCTTTAAGAACCCTTCACGGACAACTACGCGCCGGTCTGAGTACTTGGAACAGTGCCCTGGTGCCTTATGCAATCATGTGGGCTCTGATAACCAAGAGCCCATATACTCCTTGTCTTAAGTCATGTGTACAGAGCTCTGACCTTGGACTACTTCAAATTGTTGGAGATGCCGTATACAGAGCCTCAACCCAGGCACCTGCCGGATTTGGGGGCTTTGCCCCATGACAACCACCACCATTCCCTACTTGTCCTGGCCACTTCCTAGCTCAAGTCGCCTATTGCGTATATTGCGGCTTGCCTGTGTGCTGCCGGACACCCAATTGTGAGACTCGGGGCTCTCTGTCCAATGACTACCATTTAATTTTACTTTGTTGTGTGTGATTAGAATATGTTTATCTTCTGCCGTTCCAAAAACATGTGAATACGGTTTATCCATTATTTCACCTCGTGGTCCATAAATAACTATGAATAACGAGTTATAATAGAATATTTCCTGGTTATGTTCCTTGAGGCATAACTGCCTCTTACTCGTAATGTCTAACCTGTGCCTACAATAAAAATCTCGTTCAACCACTACGCTCTGAACTGTATTGCGACAGGATGGTATCCTGGGTTAACGGTTTCAAGTCCCACTGCTACTTATCTTTTTTAAGCGGAAAAATAGAGCTATCTTTTTTAAATACCGTAAAATTTTAAGCGCTCGTTGCGAATTTTACTTAGCTGTTCTCAACCGATCAGCAAAATTAAGCAACTTCGCTCGCGGTCATGAGTTGGATGGGTGACCGCTAGTGACATTACTACTGAGCGTTTCCGTGCTTCGGAGGGCACGTTTAACCGTCGGTCCCTTATTGTCTTAGGATGGCAGTCGTTATACCACCATGCCTGCCACCAGGCATTTTGCGAATGCTAGCCTGGCTAGCTATCACGCTCAAGTAGAAAATCTGTCGCCAAGCACCTACACTGAGAGAAATCCGCTTTGTATTTCTAACAAGTTCGACACGTTAAGTGGTTATCTGTTTGAAATAAAATTATATTTGTAATAAGAAACCAATAAAATATTGTTTTCACACTTAGATTTTGTAGATGGAACAAATAACAAATTGTTCACAGGTATATGATTGAAACAATCAAACATATGTTCAAAACAACAAGCTTAACATTAATTCAACATGATCGACAAGTAATAACAATCAAAAGATAAACTTGTAGCAGGAAATAGTTATTATCTTGTAAAACGAACTAAACGGTGTGATAATCACAATAGTATAGCGGGATGAAACAACATTAAGTTACTATAGAAATCATATCTTGTTAAAACAAAATTACAACGTTAAAGTTTTGACAGTATCTTGTACAGTCAACTAAATGGTGTAATTGCCACAATCGTATGTTGGGTTGAGACAAAATTGTGTTTTAATTAAAATTATATCTTGTTAAAATAAAGTTACAACGATAAAGTTGTCACAGAATTAGTCAGTATTAAGTACAGCTTCCCCGTGAGGTGTCGTGTTAGAATTTTACCTCCACATATCATCCCGTGGGTGTCGTGAGGCGACTAAGGGAAAAATACTGGAAGGTGGGCAGCAGCTCCTTCTAAAGAACTGTCATCTTACACTGCGATCCCCAGGCCGCCTGCCACGCGTGGGGATTATGGCAAATACCCCCTAAATAGGGGAGGCAAGGTTCAGCAGTGGACGATCCGGCCTGATACAATAAGTACAGCTAACCAAATGGTGTAATTTTCACAATCGTATATTGGGTTGAGAGAATATTGTGTTTATATTTTAATAATATCGTACTTAAACAAAGTTACATCAATTGAAAGAATTGCATTATAAATTTAAAAAAATCAACGGTATAACATAACAAGCTGACTGTAGACACTACAAGTATTTCATATACATTTAATAAGACATCACAACAAGCAAACCTTTAAATGAACAAACTGAGCTTGTCAAAATAATGGTGTTAAGCTTGTTAAAGTGATATGCTCAACACGTTACATAGCGGAATGTTGAAATAAAATGATGAGAAGCTTATTGCTTCAACTTGACAGACTTAACAAGATTTACCTTGTAGCTACAATCTTACAGCATATAGGCGCTATTTTAACCAGAAAATTTGTTCCTTTAACATGAAATCTGGTTAAAATTTCTCTCAGTGTAATGTTCCGGCAGCTGTCCTTGAGAGCCAGTACTTCTTAGTTATCCTGAACAACATCTTCGACCACATCATCACTTACCATCAGGTGAGATAGTGGTCAAAGGCTAACCTATCAGGCATAAAAAAAAACTTATAAGTACTGTTTCATGTCTTGCGGTCGGATAACGTAAAAAGCAATTAAAGGAAACAAATCGGGATTGGAGCAGCATAATATTACTCCCGTCGATGTGTTTGGTCTGTATTATCTTCATGGTCTATATACCCGCAAGGTATTTGGTATAGTACCGATGACAGCAATCCCAAGAACGGATGGCTTCAGGAACGCAATCAGTCATAAAACTTAAGCTAAAACTTTTCCAACCGAATATGCTCTGAACTGTGTTGTAAGGAAAAATATGTTTAAATATTTCGCAAAATCAATTCAAGTTAAGGGAATATCATATTTACAATATAGATTTTTTGGCATAAGCACTTGTTTTTATCAAATGTTGTCAAGATATCCGCTTAAAAATTCTCCTCCTACCTCCTGGAAAAGAGTCGTACTTGTACACCCTCGAAGAAGAAAACTGGGTTTTATGAACAAAAATTTCACCAGATATTTTGAGGTCCTCCGTATTACGGAGCGGAGGAACCTATTTCAACACATAAGCGGCACCTGGTTATTTTTCTAAACCATTTTTCAATGTTTTCTACGTTTCCGTTGTTATTTTTCTTTTTAAAACTGCTCCCACATTTAGTTTAGCTCGGAAACCACCGTACAAAATATGTTCCGAACATCCCGAGATTGTGACATTTATCGGATTTCCTTTGTGGCCGACGTGTGTCCTGTATTAGGGCCGGTGCACAATTATTGTATCAAAGCGTTTCGAGCTCGGTGCAAAGGCTTTACTTGAGTAATTAGATCACGTTGGACGCAAATCGAGCGAGTCAATAGTATTTGTTTTTATCATTTAAGTAGAAGGATACGATTCTTAAATGTTATTTTCGTAGAGTTTTGGAATTCACACTATAAACTTAACTTTATTTGATATTGCAACAGGTTAATTGCTAATTTTTAATTTATAAATATAGACGAAATGGTTAAAAGTTATTTTTGGCGCTTCGCCGATGGTGCAAAAATAAGCTCGCTTTGCTCGCTCATATCGCAAATTATTGTAGTCTCTAGCAACCTAACACTGCTCCTCACTTCGCTTATCGCGACTTTACTTTAACTAGATACTTTGTACTAAAAGCGCGACTAGTGCCTACTTTTAATGTAATTTTTGTACCCTAACAGATCAAACAGACCAAAAACATCCTGGCCATCAATGTATCATCATTATAGCGTACCGATGTATTTTGTGAGATGAGAAATTTCTTTTAATAGTTCCTTTCTCGAAACCAGTATCCTATTAATCTCGGCTGTCCATCCGTTCGTCCATACGTCCGACATTCAAAGGGTTGTATCTTTGCAATAGTTACAGGTAGCCATTTGAAGTTTTCACAAATTGTGTGTTAATATAGCAGTATGCCTAGCAGTTCATAATAATGACAAAAAGTTACAAATACCAACCCATACAAGAAAAGTGTTTTGAACTTTATTTTGTTAACGTTTATTCTTTGATATATATTGTAAAAACGGTAAAAAACAAGTGTCAAACCTGGTGTGATTATATGTTTAACGTAGAAAAATATACTTAAAATCAGCTAGATTCAGGTCAGAGCCCCTCAAAGGATTTCTACGGAAACAGTCATACAGTACAAACGCTCGCCATAAAAACAAATCCTTGAGACCTGGAAGTGATCAAAAATTAAGACATGTCATTCCGTTTGCATTACTTTAAGGTATATTGACAGGCATTTTGAAATTGAGTATTTATTCTGAGTTAATTTTTGAGAACATCTCCACAGCATACCAGCCATAAAAATCTCTAAAATGCATTCGTCAGGAGAAGATTATAGATTATAGCGTATTATAATATAGTATGGTGTCCGTATTAGCGTATATGTCAACCGCAAAAATGTTCTTTGTCGGATGCCCATCTTTATATCGAAATGCATATGTGTTAGGTATAGCAAGTTATATGTATATTAATCTGAAAGCAAAGCGTATTGTTTGTATCAGTATGAACTAAATACCTTCTTAAGATATACGTTACTTACCTTCTCTTTATTTGGAAAAATATTTGAGGTATAGCGGTACCAAAAAATTATATAATAACCAGGTGGCACGATCTATTTACGTATCCAATTAATTCCAACCCACAGTTCACTGTACCACTGGGCACCAAACTTCACCAACCAAAGTTCACGATATAAAAATAGAACCAATTTTACGGTGCTTATTGAATAATGTTAAAAAACCTTCATAATCTGATGACCAAGAAAAATATATGCATAAAATACATAAAAAAACCTTCAGAACTAATTCTTATTTTCAAATGCAATATTTCAGAATCCTCACACTTTGTATTGAATACGCACAAGTATACTTTATGTTGGTTTGTTCTTCTTTCACGTTAAATTATATATAATAATAAGGAGCAAGGGATTAAATTATTTTTTGCACACATAGTTGAACAGCTTTAGAATGATTTAGGCTGCTTTCTATTCCTAATAATGTATAGTTCTCTTAGGAAAGCAATTTGTAAGGAATACATCTCTGACTTATATTTTAGTCATAAAATCTATATATACATATACATTGCAATCCGTTTGTTCTATTTGTTTTTGCTGATACTCGTAGCATTGTTTACCTTTGTTTTTTAAAATCAAAAATAATTGGTGCAATGTTGAAAATTTCTAGGACTACTAACACTGATACGTATGGAAAAACTGAAGTTGAAGTCGGTACCACGCTGATTTAAAACACTGACCTCACATTATTATAGTCCAACTTCCACGAGCTATTTCATCTGTTTCAGTGTTGGAAGGCGGTTCCTTATTTTCCATTTTATTGTGATGCATATGCTTACATAATCATTCACTCACTTTAAATATTGTTCACGATCGACAAGTACCATTACATCATCCAAATACAGTTTAGTGACTATATCTTTAAAAGTGCTAAATAGATTTTGATGAAATTTATATTGGAAGGATTATATTTAAAAGCAGTGATGGCTCAGTGGCAATGGCTATGGACTGCGACGCAGCAGGTCCATGGTTCGAATCTCGCTGCGGGCTTGAGCTTCACCGCATGGTGGAAGGGGATTTTGCGAATGCCCGCCAGGCTAGCGACCACCCTCAAGTAGAAAATCTATCGCCAAGCACCTAACGGTGTGTTCCAGTTGCAGTTCTTAAGATACAGTGAAATTACATGCACATGAGACCTAACAAAATTGTCTCAAGGTGACGGGCGCAGTGCAATTCGTGACTTCTAACGAAATGCAGCTGTTATAGGCAGAGGTTAGTCCGTTTCACATCAGGTGGGCCTCGAGCTTGTTCAGTCACAATAACATTAATAAAAAAGTGTACTCTATCTTAAAATAAAATAATTACAATAGAGTCATAATTTGCGAAGTAAGCGCGTAACAAACATATTACTTGACTATAATTTGAAACAGCTCAACAGCTTTTCATGATATTTAAATGGGACTAACTTTGATGTAAATAATATTCAGCAAAAAATGTGAGTACATCAAAATCAGTTCATGATTTTGGGAGTACTCGCGTAACAAATATAAGAAAAAACATACAGTCAATTTGAGCAACAGCTTTTTTTTAGGATTTGGTTAAAATTGTGAGTTAACAATGTTTTAGGTAACTATTTTAGTATTAAGACTTTTAGATATCTTAACTCCATATATTCCTTTCTCCAAGAATTTTTCTATAATGATCTATTCATTATAGATAAATGCTTCAGGCGTTACATTGCGAAAATCCATGTTTAATAATATTTTTAGAACATTTTAAAATACTTTAGGAAATATTTTAAGAAAATTTTATTTTAATATTTCAATAAAACATTCAAATAATATAAAAAATATGTCTAGTGACAATTTCGCCTAATTTTCCTGCTTAGCCGTGGTAACGTCACAAACGCCACGCAGCCAAACCGGAAGAATTTTCGACGCGTTTCGATTCTAACCGGAGGGATGCCCACCTGGGTAGCTGCCATCTTGCAAAATGTCCTATCATCACGTCAAATATGTGATGCTCGTGGCAGGGTTATTTTCGGAATATCGAAATAATAATAAATAATTTTATGCGTTTTTTTAATTATTGATAGTAAGTGACGATGTGGTCGAAGATACTGTGCAGGCTAAGCTAGAGTCACTCATTAAGGGTATTTCAATGAAACTTTATGTTATCAATAGAATTTTGAATAAAGCTATCGCAAAAGTTTGCTACGTAAATATGAGTATATCACGAAGGTGTTCGCCGAAGTACTGAATTGAACCCTAAAACGGAATGTGAATTTAATCAGAACACGCACTTGTTAACTAATGAAAAGGATCGTGTAAAAGGTAGGTTCATTAGGTTGTAAATAAGTTATGTGTGTTTTGGAACCCGCAACGGTGTTGTCAGGTCGGTTTTTTAATATCCCTTAAATGTCTTTATTTGATTCTAATGATTTGAATCGGCTTAAACATAAGATATCGTAGAAACAGTTATTCATTTTTTTTATAATACCTATTTGTGCTGAATTTAATAATACAGTTAAATATATATACTATATATATAGTTAAACAGCTAATATATACTCATAGAATAGAAAAAATAATCAAATAATAATGTCAGTATTGTAGACTAAATATTGTGTATAAATATAAAACACATTATCTCTCTCATGTGAAACTTAATGACCTCTAAAATGTACTTTGTTGGGTTGGAATGTACCTATCTTGCGTTTAATCAGAATAAACAATAAAGTTACAGGTTGATTCGAATATATGCGACAAGTTAGTTTTTGTTCTGTTGTTATTTGTGTTCAATTAAAACTGTCTATTTATTTTATTATATACTAGCAACATCGGTAAACCTATCTAAGGATACATCTATCTGTTAGCACATTAATTAATCAGTACGACCGGCGACCTACACGACTATTTTATCGTTTTAAAAATCCACGGTGCGGAAAGTTAGCTTTTGAAGATGTTGTGGAAATCCTTATTTTATAGTTCCATTGAAATAAAAACTGCAAGTTATATACATATGTATTTAAAGAATCGGTTTTTAAAGCTCTTAATTTTAATAACGATGGGTTTGAAAGGAAAAAAAAATCTCACAATACGGTGTCCAAGATCCGCCAGTTTGTTTTTTTTTTATTTACCTGGTGTCATTAACGTTATTAAGACAAATCTAACGATATCTCATTAATTAAAAGGAATACATAAAGTTACAAACATACACATATACATACATGGACCCTGAGAACATTAGTCTCCTTTTTCTGGGCAGTTGTGTAAAAACACCAATATATCTATTAATTGCTGCAAATTTAGAAACGCTTGTAATCAGTATTATTTATGTACAAAGCAAATGTCTGAAGCCCCTTATCAAAGTAAATCTCTGAATCGGACACATAGCAAAACAATTCAACGTCAACCTATCTACCGAACTCCGGAAAATCCCGGTATTTATTTTCCTAAAACCAATAAAATTCCAATTTGAGTTAATACTGGATCTACGTGCAATTTACGATCATAGTTAAAACAGAACAGTAGGAAGTCATATAACAATATTTGAAGACACATATCAGGTTTGTTTTTTGTTAATTCATTTGTTGTTATAATATTTGTTAGTTTATTTTGTTTTGTCTTTAGGTATGTTCGTTATATATTTTTAAATCGTTTATAGGGTAGAGTAGATACAAAACATCTCATTTTGATTTTCACACCTTTTTCGAGCACTTTTGCACTAACACTCACCAGGTAACGAAAACGCAAATGTGCATGTAACTTGATAAACTGATAATAGCATCTCAATCATCTAGGGTACAACTGCAACGTCAAATATTAGTAATACTAGTGCAATTACAGGACAAACGAGACATAATATCTAAGATTTACGGCCGCAGTACAGTGTCATGACACTGCAACTGTTATAGACATTCGTGTTGCTGACCATCACTAAAACGATTTGTCCGCATGTAACATTAAAAACCCAGTATGCATCAATGTAAGGAATAACAAATTAAAAAAGCACGTCCGGCATCTAACACTAATACCGATATATAAATCTTATGAAATCGGAACATGAATAAAACTAGTGTTTGTATTAGCATGGTAACCTACGAATAAATAAAATATGGTTACGATATGAACAAATTATTTACAATATTTTGGTTTTAGTAGTCAGTGTAGTTGTTTCTTAAATATATCTATGTGTACAGAAGTAGTCCTACTCAGCTTTGCTTAATGTTAAGTTCCGCTAGCTCTTAACAACTTAACTCAGCAGATTGTAATTTTAATATTGTTATGTTTGCAATAACGCCTGCCATGTGGATTACATTACAAAATTACAACTATACGAGAGGATTTTTTTTTCCGCACATTACTTAAATTTTTCCTCTCGTATATTTGTAATTTTGTAATGCAGTTTAATTTTTAAATTTTGTAATTTGTCCTTTAATGGAACTACGTATTGTTATTATACCTTTCAGTTTAGTTTTTAATGAGTCAGTAGCCATGATCAATGGCAGTTTGCCTTATAGGCAAAATCATGTATGGAGCTTGTAATGGCAAAACTTTGTGAATGGTAATGTAAAAACGTGTAAGTAATTAGTTTTGACTTAGCTGCAGTAAGTTAAGGTCCCATATCCCCGCCGTGGTGTGAAAGTTCCGCAGGAATCTGGGTCTGGTTGACTTGACACCCGGCAGCGCCAGCTGAGAGAATCATCATCTGTAGTTTTGATATAGTGGCCGGGGTGCCCCGGCTATGTCTGAAACAGTCGATAAATCGGGTAAATATTGAAGCGCTCGTAGCGAAGTTTGCTTAGCTGTTCTTAACCGATCAGCAAAGTTAAGCAACGTCCGCCGCGGTCATGACTTGTATGGGTGACCGCTATTGACATTACTACTTTGCGCTTCCGTGCTTCGGAGGACACGTTAAGCCGTCGGTCCCAGTTGTCGTCTTAGGATGGCAGTCGTTATAGCATAGTGGTAGGGCATTTTGTGAATGTCCGCCTGGCTAGCTGCCACCCTCAAGTAGAAAATCTGTCGCCAAGCACCTAACGGTGTGTTCCGGCAGCTGTTCTTGAGAGCTAGTAATTCTAGGTTAGACTGAACATTTTCTTCGACCACATCATCACTTAACATCAGATGAGATAGCTGTCAAAAACTTACCTATCAAACATAAAAAAAGTTGAATAATACTGATTATGCCGTACATTGGGACTAGAGCTTGACTTTTACTCATTGGCTTTATTATATTGTGGTAGATGAGTGATTTTAAATAATGTAAGTTGGTCACTTATAGTGTAAGTAGGTCAAGCTATTTAACTTGATGAAAATTGAATGATCATACTTGATCATGCCTTTCTACACACAAAACAAGTTTGCACTTATTTAGTTTTTCATATTCATTGCCAATTATGACATATTCAAAATGATTTTATCATACAATTACCTATCATTACTATTACCAATTACATATCTAACCTTAGCGCGATATGAATAAATTATATGATATCGGTAAACTCGTATTTATTTATACAAATTATTGTATTCTATGTAATGATATTGCCCTTGCGCGATTATCTGAGACTTTGAACACACAGTGGAAGGATTAACAAATTATTATACATATACATATGATGTTAAAGTTGGATGTGGTGAAGAAAAAGGAAGGACACTTATCTTTTGTTTGCGTTTGCCGTGATCTTGGCGAAGTCTTGCAGATATATGAATGTTTCTTCGCTGCCAGATGCTACCGGAGCATATTGTTGTGTGTTGTGAATTTCGATGCAACGCCGTTTTCATAATGAACTTGGCACGTTGACGAAGTCTGTGTTACGCAAATGGGAAATGTTGCGGTCGCTAAAACAAAAAAATATATAAAAAAACGTATGTCTTCGCAGAGTCACTGTGAGTTACAAATTGAAATGAAACCTGTGAATGCTGTAGATATTTTGTATTGCTTGGAATTGGATGTTACTATACATGAAATGACTGTCTTGAATGAAGTATTCTCAGAAGTGTTCAAATGACGTTTAGGGAATTTATACATCATGAATGGTTAGTGGAGGGTAGTAGCGTAGGTAGGCGAAGAAACGTATGACATCTGCTGGGGTGCGTTCCTGCAAGACCGGGCTTTGGCCCGGTATTGGTCGAGCTACATTTGCTCCAAGGTACTTGGAACGTCCTTTAGCGCTACTGTCAAAATATGAAAATAAAAGCGATGTTTTTAAGTGATCAAATATTATCTGTTTGTTTTGGAATGAGCCCCTTTACGTAATTAAGCAATGATAAAATATAAATCACTAATCCTTGGCTAAGCTTGTACAAAATTTATTATTTATTGTAGAATCTGTCACATTTGACAGCTAGCCAAGATTGGGCCGATTCAAAAGGTAGTTAAATTTTGGCCAAGTAGAGCAAAATTAGCTCTGATAAGTCGCCCGGAACGGGTATGATCAAATCTTGCCAGGATCAAAGTAAGCTCGATTGGAGGGCTGGAACGGCGTGTATCCGCGCTTAGATCAAAATTTGTCTTGGCCGAAGGCTTACAGGAACGCACCCCTGGTATAATTATGCTTGTAGTCTATGAATTGATTTGAAGCGGCAATTTTGAGACGTGACAGAAAAAAAAGTTTCATAGTTTAATATGAATTTTATGAGACAAAATAAGTTACATAATACTAGCCTAGTATTATGTAACTTATTTTGTCTCATAAAATTCATATTAAACTATAAAACTTTTTTTTCTTAATTCTTGATAGGTTAGCCTTTGACCACTACCTCTCCTGATGGTAAGTGATGATGTGGTCGAAGATGATATTCAGGCTAACCTAGAAGTACTGGCTCTCAAGGACAGCTGCCGGAACATACCGTTAGCTGCTTGGCGACAGATTTTCTACTTGAGGGTGGTAGCTAGCCAGGCGGGCATTTGCAAAATGCCCTACCACCATGCTATAACGACTGCCATCCGTGGACAACAACCGGGGCCGACAGCTTAACGTGCCCTTCGAAGCACGGAAGCGCTCAGTATTAATGTCACTAGCGGTCACCCATCCAACTCATGACCACGGGCGACGTTGCTGAACTTTGCTGATCGATTAAGAACAGGTAAGTAAACTTCGCTACGAGCGCTTCAAGAAAACGCTTATTATTATAGTTACCTTACCTTATTTCAATACAAATCTAGACGAAAGTCAGAAATATAATGAGACGGACCGGCTCGGGAATGGACGGGATTGGACAAGATGGAATGGGATGGAATGAATATAATCTGTATGTGTTTCTTTTTTAATGATGATGTGACGTGACGTACAAGTCCCGTGTTATGTTAAGCGTAACACCTGCAGTTGCATTGAAACCGTTCTCGTTCCACAGAAAACTGTACTACATTCGTCACGCTGATATGTTGGTTCTTAAATAATTACCAAGAAAAGAAAATTACTATGAGGGCGATTCTAACCCGCGGCTATCTGTTCCAAAAGCCGTGATATACTCTGCAAATAGAGCTTGGTGAGTAAGTCACAGCTCAAAATTACCTTGTCAGGTGACAGCATCGCCGTGGACCGATCAGTCCTTGGCGTTTGTCTCCGTCACCTCTCCGTCTCTGTCTCCTCCTCCGTCCTTTCAGTTCGTTGGTTTTACTCCGTCAGTTATAGTAACAAATTCTTGCCAATGTGCATAAAATCTCAAAATCATTTAAAACATGGCTTCATATTTTTTTACTATTTGCATTAAGTTAAACTTTTTTGCTGTTACCTTTTTTTTTATTGTGACGGAACAGGTTTGAGGCCCACCTCAATGTCAAAGTCTAAGTCAAAATCATTTATTCAATTTAGGCGTCTACGATGCTCTTATGAAGGTCAATTACAAATTTTTGTATTGAAATATTCTACATTGTACTGCCACGTTCAGCAAACAAAATTGTATAGAGCCACTGCGAGAAGAACGGGCAAGAAACTCGGGGCCATTCTTTTAAACGTCTTTTAACAATGTGTTACATACTCACTAAATAATAAAGTTATTACAATATTTGTTTAAATTGTGTAGGTGACAGGCAATAGCTTGGCAGAGGCGGAGCGGAATAGTCCAGGCATTTTTGTCGTTTAAGTAATCAGAAACCGTGTAGCAGGATTTTTTTTCTTTTTTTCACGTGCAACTTGAATTTTCCTTCTCAGCTTGTGAGCTTGTAATATATTTGGGAACTTTATTATAAAACCGTAAGAATTATATTTGTCTTTGCTAATCTAAAACCTGGCACCGCTTTTTTATCTTTATTCCTAGTATTGTAATCGTGATTGTCACTGTTGATAGTAAAGTTTAATAAAGTAAAACTGTGTATAAAAGTTTCAATAAAGTTTTACACACAGATATGCCTCAATTTGGTTTTTAGAAAGACCAAAACCTGATCTATTGTCCTACAAACCAAGACTAAGAAGTCAGCTCTTGAATACAGTAGCGGGAACGCAACATTCAACATTCATTAGATTTCCCCAGCAGACTTTTAAAAAATAATTGTATGCTGCGATCTCCAGGTACACTTCTGTGAAGTTTCGACTCTGCATCACCATTTTCAGGTTAGTTCTGTGTTTTATCGTAAATACCATTTTGTCACGCGACATTATTTAAGAGTTGCATCGTCTCCAAAATCATCTGTGTATACACACATCTTGGTATATCACATGGTATCTACTAGTATCAGTGATTATTTTACCCTTTTCTTATTCGAACAGGTTTAAGGTAAAGAACATAAACTTAACACATCGCAGAGATTTATTTACAACTGGTCTATAGGCATCTTTCTAAATAAACTATTTACAAAGCGATCCACGCAGTAGCATAATTTTGGAAGAGCAAAGCCGTAGACAGAATTTCAGTATAAACTAATGGAAATAAGCTGAAACAGAGTTCACAATAAAATGCCGGACAATAAGATAAACATGGACAAGGTGTAATAAAATATCGATGATAAATTCACATCAAAGAAGGAATATACATACTGATGGGTATATTAAAACAAATAAAAACCGGTCAGGTGCGTATCGGACTCACTACAATATTTTGTTTATTCAGTTCGATACATCGAACGCGATCTTAGCGCGAATCTCAGCTACCCTCAGGGCACAGTCTCTTTGACAATAATATTGCAATTTTTTAAGTATTTTATTTAAACATTTGCGGACCAATTTATATGCAGGATCCTTTTTATATTTAACTCCCGAAGCAAACGCATAGGAAGGAAGAAGGCATAGTAGCCACAGTTATATTGTTACCTCCCCGTGGGGTGCAGAGCTAAAATGCCCCCCCCCCCTCCCTTCCCAATTGCTACCTGTGGGTGATGTAAGGGGCAACTTCAGGTAAATACCAGAAGGTGGGCAGGAGTGCCTTCTGAGGAAATGATATCAAATACTGTGATTCATGCAATTGGTTAAATTAATGACTCTTGAGCGTAGTGCTCTGAGGTTTTTTTTTTTTAAGGAATAATGACACTACACAAATAATGTAACTTTGATGAAAATTATATTCACAGCAATCATAAATAACTAGTTATGCACCGCAATTTCACCCACGTGGTGATGGATGATGATGATGATGAAAATATCCTAAGTGTTAATCCAGCACATCATCCGATTTGCTTCATACCAATTTTGACAAAATTGGTTCAGCCGTTATAGCATGTAGAAGTAACAAACATACCAACATATGCACAAACTTTCGCCTTTATAATAATAGATATTTATTATTTTTATTTATTATATATTGTGATAAAAAGGTTCCTTAGCCACTACCTCAAATCTGATACTGTTGCTATATTTAAAAAGGTATTATAAAAGGTTATGGTTTGTAATATAAGAAATGATAAGTTTTTTTTTTTGTTTTGTATTCTTATATTTGAAACTTCAAACATGAACATTCACGCACTGAAGGAACATCTCCATTGCCCTTGTTTCCGTGATTTGCGATACCATCATTTCGGAAAACTCTTATTCACCTCTGCAACGGTCAGGCATCTAAAAATAGAATGGCTCAATTACTGGAGCACACTTCTATCTTGTTTGTTAAGCTTGAAAACTCTGTTTGTGCAGTATCTAACCTAGCGTGAGATAGACGCTGACTTTCGATAACAGGTGGACTTAAAATGTACCATTTGGAAGTTATTAACGTCACATTAAAATAAGTTTGTGATATTTTTACAAGTACATTTATTTGTTTTAGTTTGACTCACTAATGATAAAATACAAACGGAAAAAGGTTATTAGATTTTAGAAAACGCGGCAGTTGAAATTTATAACAGTTAATAGTTGTATTTGATTTTCATAAAAGCGTCGTGGATGCCTTATTAATTATTTAGTATATATATATTATTTTCTTTATATAGTAGGCTTTATACTGTGGTGCTTTATTATATTACAGTATTACCATCTTGTTAACGAAGATAATGATGATTTTTTATATTTATTGCGTGTTTGCATATGTTGTCCTCTACCAGCCGATTCTTCTCTGAACAGTACGTGCTTAGTACTGATAACTAGGGAGCATTGTTCTAATCTAGCTCCACACACATATATCCAATGAGTAAATGTAATCACTAGTTAGCTACGTTGCTAATAGTAACAATACTCGCATATCCGTGAACAACAAACATTTTGTGCGTTCAAAGCTTTAATTGCCACTTGAATAATTGACAGGCAATTTGAATTTCTAAGCGATTAAAGGCCCAGCGGATGCAACGTTCACCGCCTGTAAACAGCCCGGGCTTTGTAGGCGCACCCTCTGCGTTAGCTGGCAACTTTAGGAAGTTCAGAAATGTTGGTTTATCACACAGATATATTCTACCTACTAAGCTGTTTTAATATACCTATGATTAAATATCCTGGAAGCTCTAATTGAGATCATGACCAGGATCATCTTCAAACCTAATGACTTACTAACAGATAAGAGAGTGGAAAGACAATCAGTAAAATGATTTTACAGCAATAAAAAGTTTACTTATTAGTTACTGGACTTGAAACTGGATATTTGAAATTGAATTTGATCGTAAATATATACATCCATGCAGCGCATATGTATGTAACTACCACGAGTAAGATACAATTTTATGATAATAAAATTGTATCTTACTACGAGATTAATACGAGTAAGATATAAATAAATAATTAAAGCTACATTAAACAGAATGTATTGCCTGCCTACTGAATGCCTGCTACAATTAGGGCAGAAAGGTTTTCCGTAAATCCCCACGCTTGGCATACTTCTTGGGCATCCAATGTTGTAAAATAACAGTTTTTCAGAAGCTTCTGCTACTTCTCCCACTACAACTGGAGGATAGACAGAGTTTCATTGCGAACCCGGTACTCCATGAGTATATATGTATGTAGAAGCGCTCGTAGCGAAGTTTTTTTTTCTAGGTTAGCCTGAACAACATTTTTGACCACATCATCACTTACCATCAGGTGAGATATTGATCAAAGGCTAACCTACCAAGCATAAAAATATTTGGTATATTTTAATGTTGTATATCATTAAAACAAATTAATAAACATATGTATATGAACTAATCTACTGAATAAAATTACAAATTCACAGCAAAAAGAATACATTGAACGTGATAATGCCGTGACATACTTCTAGGTTAGCCTGAACAACATCTTCGACCACATCATCACTTACCATCAGGTGAGATAGTGGTCAAAGGCTAACCTATAATGCATAAAAAAAAAAACTCTTTTTGCGCAGTTGGATAAAAACTATCCTATGTCCCCGGGTCTCAAACTATTTCCATACCTAATTTCATCCAAATCGGTCCGTAGTTTCAGAGCCTATTCAAACAAACAAACAATCACATTTTTCCTCTTTACTATATTATTAGTTAAGATTGGTTCTATATATTTGGATACAATTTATCAGCTATTAAACGCAAGTATTTTGTTCATCTAATCTCAAAATATATGTTATGATCAAAGCAAAAACAATTTCAAGAACGTCAAATAATTACCTGACATATTCATACAATATGTCATAGGCATACAAATTTTGGAGACATTCCATTATTGGTGCTGCAGTCTCTTCACCCCATTTAAGTAGGTACAAAAATATATTGAAGTCCAAATTAAAACAAATTGTTGAATTGTTTTGATACATTTTGTACTTGAAGATTCGCTAGCATGTTGAAAATTTGCATAATATCCTGCCACCATGGCACCATGAAATAATTCGGCCTTAGACCTGAAAAAATATTTATAAACCACCTGAGGCTTCTTATAGTCATTAGTGTTGCTTAATGGAAGTGGGATACAATTTGAGCATGCAGTATCTACCGGTATGCAAACAACTTCGTTACCATATTGGGCTTGCACTTTGTGAGCTTCAAGCGGCTGTCTTGTTTAATTGTGTAGTGAGTGTGCATTGTGCACTAAACTGGCTATTACGAAGATCAAACGAGGGAGGGGTCTGGGTGAAAATCAAAGATGTTTTAATAATAAAGATTTAGGGCTTTGCCCAAATTTGGCGATTTTTTCCTAAGTTCTTCAAACACTAATTTAACAGGTATCATCAGAAAGAAATCTAAAAAAAATAAACAATTATTTTTTCACAATAAAAAAATCACAGTGAAAACCATAATTGTTTATTTTTAAGCCTTACAAGATAATTGTTAATATATTTGAAGTGTTTTTTTTTTGCGTGCCTGACGGTAACTTTTCTTCGGAATACGCTCGGTGGTAGTATTTTTTATTTTTGCGGTCAATCAGGGCATTAAAATGCTCCACAGTCCGCGACCACGCTTCACTCACCATCTGATGGATGTTTGCGTGCGTATATATATTATTTTACGGTTTCAGAATATTTATTAATCTCATAAGAATACAAAAAATTCACTAACTGAGATTATTTAAACTAACTTAAATAAAAATAATGTGCCGCATATCGTAATGTAGCTAAAACAAAATCAACAATATGATAAATTCTAATTAAGTACTTAATAATAAGCTAAAATATTATATTTTATAAGTTCCCTCCGAATGCGTACGTTAAGAATTAGAGCTGCATAGTATTTGCTCGGGCATACCGCAAGCGTGTTTAGCCATGTTCATAGTGATAGTACACAGCACTTTTGTTTGGCATACAGCTTAGGCCTTTTCATAAATTAATTAACAAGTGTTTATATCTAAACAGAGACAAATACATAACATATAACATGGGCATTTATATTATATAAACTATATGGATATTTAGAAATTATTAATTCTTATAGTAAATTGTTATGAGAAATCCTTCAAAATATGTGTCTTAAGTATTTTTTTAATAGATTATAAGATTTTATTTCTTTTATGTCTTTTGTTAGGTTGTTATACAATCGAGCCCCTTCATATATAATATTTCATTTTTCAAAATTTATTCTAGGTTTTCTCAAACAAATATTTTTTGCTTGCCTTGTTAAATTTTTTGTACGTTTATCTGTTTCGATAATGTTATTTGTATATCCTTAGTAAGGATTTTTCGAATAAGAATACACATGTTATACTTGTACCTCTGGGATAGATTCATTAATTTGGTATTCTTGTAAATGTGAGCAGTAGGCGTTAGGTAATTATATCGAAATAGAGTTTTGATGACTGTATTTTGACTTCTCTGTAAAGATTCTAAATTCGTTTTTGCTGCTGTTTCCCAAATTTCAACCAAATAATCTAGATGTGATTTTATCATGGCTTTTTTAGGAAGGCATCGGGCCATGTTTTTTAATGCTCCCATTAATGATGGTAATCTTATGTCGTATACTTTCTATGTGTGGTTTCCATGTAAGTTGATTATCGAGAATGAGTCCAAGGTATTTTTCCTTTGTAATTTTGTTAATTTCCTGACCATTAATAGTGAGAGGGTGATATTGAACTATCATAATAAAATACACTTGTGTCGTCAGCATACAAAATTAAATTACCGGTTAAACCAATTTTATGTATTTCGTTTATATATACTAAAAATAACAGAGCGAAAAATACTTGGCTTGGTAATCATTTGAGGTTTACTTTGTATATAACCTATTTTAGTTATTTGATACCGATTTGAAGGATACGAATGAAACATTTTATAGGCCGTCCCAGTTATTCCTAAGGTTTTTAATTTCATCAAATGTATTTCATGGCTCACAGTGTCAAATGCCTTTTTTAAATCAATAAATATGCCTAGCGTTATCTGCTTTTTATCAATGCTGAGTTTTATCGAAGTAACTAAATTAATGGCTGCAGTAAGTTTATTAGATTTAAGTTGAAAGCCATATTGTTTATTGTATAATATATTTGTAAGTGCAAGATATTCACTCAAGCGGTTATGTAAAATTTTCTCAAATACCTTTGCGATTACAAGTAACACAGAAATTGGCCGATAGTTTCCCGGGTCCATTCCTCTTCGGGTCTTATAAATAGAACTAACCTTGGCTATTTTCAATATATCTGGGAATCGGCCTTCATTTAATTACTTGTTCATACAAAAAGTTATGTTTTCTTTTATCAAATCTTTCACACATTTTATCATTTTTGTAGTAATTTCATCTATACCAGCACTTGTATTAGAGTCCAGGTCATTGATATTTTTTTCTGTCTCATCTACGGTTGCAGGTTTTAGAACGGTCTTAATAGAATCACTTTGTTGCATATTATCTGGGACTAAGATTTTATGAGTATTGTGATATTGTTTTGAAATTTGACAAGCTAATTCAGCACCAATATTTGAAAAAAAAAATGAATTGATACATTCGCAAAATCGCTGGTATTAGAAATTTGACCTAGTTTTCAGTTTTATAGGTATGGAGTGTTTCTTTATTTTATTATTTGCTAAGTTAAGTTATTAATGAGTTGCCACATTTTCAAAGGATTTATCTCACACTTTTTGAAAGCACTATAATAATATTCGTTCTTAGTGGTCTGGATAGCTACATATACCAAGTTTTTTTATTGCAAAAACTTCTGTTTCAATTCTTCATCTTCGTGTGTCTTCTTGACATTATGCCATAGAGTGTTTCTTTTGTTTATAGCTGCAAGTAATTCTCTGTTGATCCAATCTTTCTGAGGGGGGTTTTGTAGTTTGGTTTTAATTATCTTGTTCTGTGATATCACGTTTAGTAACGTATTTTTTAATGTTGTAACGTATTTTCTAATCTTGTGGACCCATATACCCTATAGAAAGGAGAGTAAAGGGACGACAAGCTTTTAGATCATTTTTGTTCTTGTGTAATTGGTAAACGCACATTAGAATGTTGTATATATATAGGACGGAGGCCATGGCAAAAAAAACTTATCTCTATTAGCATAATTACTTGATTTATTTTCAGGTATATGAGCACGAGCCTCAGCGCGTAACTAAGGCCCGTGCTCGTCGCTTCGCGCAATCGTGATTCCCAGACAAAGGACTTCAAAAAAACTGGTCCGAAACTGGTCGGAATCTTTCCGGTAAATATAACGCGGGTCCTAGCCGGTTCCCAATAAGTGAATATGGATAAAACTCTTGATAGTTTTAAAAGTGAAGTTAGATTGAATATTGTATATGAGTTTTAAATTGAATATTGTATTTTTTTCCACTGGTAACATATATTTTAAAATCCATAGCTAAGAAAATATTTCAATTAAAACGCAATGATGGTTGAAACTTTATGGTTGAATAATGCTGCTCGGATATGATTCAAGGTTTAGTTTTAAAACGAAGATATTATGTATACTTGATTTAAGGACTTCTATCATATAATAAGGCTAATAGTAATTATTTCGATCCAAAAGTAAATTCATTATGATTTAAATACCAAGTGTGTTCAATTATAATAAAAGTTTACGATCATAGACGCATGCTAAGCGAAAACATAGAAAGTATTTCAGAAGTAAAAAGATAACTTTCAGTAGAACTTGCACCCGCAATCCCAAAATACAAAGAATACCAATAAAAAGAATAATTGGATGTTCGTACCATCATTGCGTTTTAATTGAAATATTTTAAATGCTTTTGACACTTTATGGTTGAATAATGCTGCTCGGATATGATTTAAGGTTTAGTTTTAAAACGAAGATATTATGTATACTTGATTTAAGGACTACTATCATATAATAAGGCTAATAGTAATTATTTCCATACAAAAGTAAATTCATTATGATTTAAATACCAAGTGTGTTCAATTATAGTAATAGTTAACGATCATAGACGCATGCTAAGCGAAAACATAGTAAGTATTTCAGAAGTAAAAAGATAACTTCCAGTGGAACTTGCACCCGCAATCCTAAAATACCGTTCTGATTCATTTTCAATTAAAGTATTTATCCATCTGTTCTAATGCACGTCTTTTTGACGTTAATGACATCTGCCTAAGTAAAAGAATATTATTTACTTAAGCTGGTAGGTTGATATACGGTCAACATAGAACACGACATCGGAAATGCATCAGGATGGTATTCTGGGGTTGCGCGTTTTAGACCCGCTGGAAGTTATCTTTTTCCTACCGAAATAATGAACAAGTATTCATATTCGATGAAATTATGTATGCTTGTCCTACAGCCTAATATCTTTGCTTCTGGTTTACCAGTTATTTGTTGCATTTTTTATATTTCTTAATGTGCATTAGGAATTCCCATAGAAAACCATTTTATCCCAATATTTTTTATAGGTATTAAGTATTTTAGAAGCATAGATTTCAAACTCCATGTCATGCATGCAAAATTTCGCCTAGTTTTGACACTTAGCATTTAAAATATGACGAAAGTACGTTTGCATAGAAAGCGCTATGAAGAACGTAACCTATCTGAAATTGGCCAAAAAAAGATTCAAATACTCCATTTCAACTTCCGGAAAACCTTTAGGTGATTGAGCTAATATCATATCAATGTATGAATCGTACGAGTATATAACTCCTACGTATTTGTTAACACAATGCTGTCTTAATTTTGTTCATTGCATGAAATCGTTGGGCAGCATTCATTGTTCAACACTTAATTTTTGCAGTTTTTAAAATTTTTCATCATTTTAGTTTTTTTAATACTCGTTTTTAATACTACATACCAATCGTGAAACTCATTATAAAAGTCATTATTTATCATAGCAGGTACTACCTGTTTATTTTTTACAAGTAAAAACTATATCATAAAACTGTATTTTATAGGCTGTTTAAAGGAGATTCATAGAATGAAGATCCTATAAAGAAGATAAGCGTTCAGTTTTCAAGGAATTTCATTATAATATAATACAAATTTATAACCTATTATAAATCGATTAGTGCTAAATAATTTGTTTGTCACCGGTCGTGCTTTTCCAGACTCTTGCCAAGACGTCTAGCTGAGAAATCTTGCCGAGACTATTTATCAATCTCTTCTATTCAACTAATCAATAAATCAATTTATTAAAAGTTTCAAGAACATTTTATGAGCTTTTCTACCCGCAAAGAGTTTGTCTACCTGAACAAGTACTTTAGTGGTTCTCTTTTTTAAATCCATGTTATGTTGGTAGGTCTACGTGATCAAATAGAAGCCTAAGCAAACATGAATATACGGATTGATATAAATATTTGTGGGTTTCACAAGATTTCATATTGAAACATTCAAGGGCATTCTCTTTAGCATTTTTTTTGTCACTATAGTTTTTCGAAACAGTCTCTACCAGTGTTTTTAAAAACAAAATTGTACCTTATCTGAAATTGCGCGAAAAGTTTATATGGCAACGAAACAGTGATCTTGCATAGAGCAATGACGGAATACTTTTTCTATAGAAGAAAAAAGATAAGTTATACTTCAAAATCTTCAACTATTCGATACAGTCGATTAAAAATTCAACTATCTTGAACTTTTCTCATATAACATTTCCTTAGTTTTTAGTATAGTTTTAGTTTTTTTTACTGGCAAATGCCTTTATTAACAAAATACTACGAACTATATACAACACTACAGCTACTACAATAAAAGCATTTAGAACCAATAAGTAATTGCAGATTCATAGGCAGTCCAAATGCTCTAGCCCACTACCAGTTGGCAGCGTGCCCAGCATGCTGGCAGCATTGCTCCGTTGAATTGAAATGCTTATTATTTGAGCCAAATAGGTGCCAGCATTTTGATCACGCGTCCCATCGACCAAGCGCTCTGATAAGTTTTGGAAAATTAGAATTATTAAATGTAAATTATTTTTCGAGTTATATTCAATATTGTTTTGAGATAGTTAATAAGATAATTATATTATTAAATATTGATTTTGCTAGTAACTAATAAAATGATTTGGCTCATTTGCAACTAACCTAAATTTACAAATCGCACGATAACGCACAATAACGCAACGGTTGAACGCGTAAAATAGAAAATTAACTCTAAAATAGAGATAAGTACTTAGGTTGTGTGGGATTTAATCGATATATAAACATGAAAAGCTTAATTTCCTCGACGTTTTAATTAAGATGATCGTCTGACAAGACCTGCTAAAATTAAAAATGTTAACCATTATATTTTATACGAAAATCTTAATTGTTTTCTAATCAACATAATACTAATTAACTATTCCTAGAACAAGATACTTAATCTCTTGTTACAGTAAAATCACTGGTTACCCTTATATATGAAAATAATTATTCTTTTTTTTTAATCCCTTACTGGTCTATAAACACTGTCTCTCCTTACAAAATTACAAATTTACGAGAGGAAAAATTATATTCACAATCTCTCCTGTTGAAAAATAGTATAACTAAAAAAATATCCAGAGATAAGTGTAGGATAAGTGTAGGCGCCCTAGAAAATAATTAAATTTTAATTATTTTCTAGGGCGCATAATAAACATCTCATATTAATAATAAACATTTCATCCATTGGTTATTTATTGGTTTGTAGCTAAGAGTTATTCTCTTGAAAGTTGATGTACAAAACAACTAAGGGTCAAAATTTCCTAATTTTCAAAACGTAATAATAACGCAAATGTGTGATGAAGAGATTATAGAAGAGATATAGTTATCAAGAAAGAAGTGTCTTTATTGTAGTGTATACATAAATGTATTAACAAGGAGACAGCGTTTTATTTCATGTGCATGGTGACCGATTTTCAACTTGAGGATTGATAGCTACCCAGGCAGACCAGTGTTGTCTGTAGTCAATTTGAATAAGATAATTAATGAGATTTTATCTTCATTAACAACGCTTGAGATGATTTGACAAGTTGGTTCTTTTAGTGGTATTGTTAAGCAGCTCTATTTAAAATTAGCGTTCAATTAAAAATCTGCTCTATATACATACTGCAACAAGGATAAAACAGTAAACTTTTACAGCGGTAGTATTCTCCATCTTTGTTAGCTATGTGGGCATAATTCGGAAGTTAGCCTGAAGCTTGCCCTGAATATTTAATTCGAGAATTAACACATTTCGGAACGGCATTTAACTTTGACTTATCGAAATAAGTGTCTTTTTCCTTTCCTGGTTTTATTTTTTATTATGTAAACAACGGCTGGCGGCTTTTATACAGATTTTTTGCTTAGTGAATCGAACAGAAATGAGACAAAAGTATCAAGCTACGTAGCTCACTATGGCTCACATGGTGTTCAGAAAAAGTAGCAGCAGTTTTTATACTTAGTCTATTTTATTATAATATATAGTATCGGTTAAAAGACTTACTGCCGGTGGCTGCGCTTGTATCCGCTGCATTTCAGTCTGCATTGACGCCTGAAGAACATATTTAAAAAAAAATTAGGCATTAATTTTATTTGCAGCTGCTTTTCTGACGCCTAGCCTATATGGAAATGAAGACGTAAAGATGCTCGTGAGCTCTGTCAATGCCTTGCCCACATTGATATGAGTTGTAATTTCATCAACAGCCATAAAATTCACTGTTGCACAAAGGTCTCCCCAATCAGTAGGTTTTGCCATAATCCAAACGCTTTGCAGGCGTCTTGAGGATCGCTGTACTTCAATCCTGTTGCTGTCCACCTTTTAATATATTACTCTTCGTCACCTCTTACGACTCCTAAAGGAAGGTATTGGAGGGTGTAACTATGGCCCATCGCCAGGAGCAAATACCTGCTCATTCATCGAGTAATTTCCCATAGCCGTCGTACGACATGCAATAGGAGAATATGGAACAGTCCTGAGATTTTTCAGGTAGAATCTATAAACAGCACAGTAACAACATGTTCATTAACACTTTTATTTCAAGAAACACGAGGATATTGTTTAGCCGTACATAATTTTTGCATTCCAGCATAAAATGGTTCGTAGGAAACGAGCTACGAAAATGCTACGCGACGTAGTATGAATTCCTACAATTCTTATTTATTTTATAAATTATGGAAATTGCTGTTAAACGTATCAAAAACCTAAATATTTTTTTTTGAAATAAGTGTAAAATAAGTTACATTTTCCATACAGGCTTGAGTAGGTACTTAAGGCTAGAGTGCTCGTGGCGCTTTCCATACAAAAGTAGATTCGGTACATTTTAAACAATAAGTGTTCAAACTCGTTGCAACTTTGCATGAATGTCTTTGAGCCTATTATCTATGCTGCTGGTTTTCTAGATTTCCGTAAAATTAAGTGTTTTCAGAAATAAATCGAAAAATCCTATAGTATTGGAATTGTTATTGTGACATTTAGGGGACAGTTTACTTTAAGCCAAGGTCCATATATCAGTGGTCCCCGTTCCCAATAACTCCACCATTCGTATAGTTTCGTTTTCGCCACTCACTAACGACGAAAGTAGAAGGCGCTTCACGCTTTCTGCGATAGTCTCCGGTACAATGCCTTAAGAATTCCCTCCTAGCAGAGCCTAGCAACCTTTTGCCCAACGTCCGGTGGGAGTATACATTATGACACCAATACAAAGCATTCTTGTCTTCCTTCAATTAAGTAACAAGGTGCGTGGAAATATGGGTAATAATTACAGCGGAAATATGAATACATAACACAAAACCAAACGACATTAAATATTCTTCATACATTTTCAATTCTACTAATAACAATTATGAAACCATTTAATTAATATTTTGAGAAAACACTTAAAAATATAAAAAATATATCTTGTGACAATTCCGTCTTATTTTCCTGTTGAACCGACGTAACGTCATAAACGCCACGCAGCCGAACCGGAAGAATTTTCGACGTAACACTCTACGAGCGAACTTCTCGATCATGCGCTCGTAGAGTCAAGACCTCCTGAGGATACTTCGTGTAACAACGAAACGCGTCGAAAATTCTTCCAGTTTGACTGCGTGGCGTTTGTGACTTCACTTCTGCTTAACAGGAAAACTAGGCGGAATCGTCACCAGATACATTTTTTTACTAATATTTATCTTTTTTTTTATAATAAAGCCATCAATAAATATTATTATACATGAAATATTGTTTATTTCATAAACTAAATTGGTAGAAAAAAACACGAGGTATTTATTTTTGCTTATATCTGCGATTCAAAAGGAATGTATTACGCTCGATGAAATGACTTCGAGGTGTTTTCCACTGCAAAATGTTTATAATGCTTTAATTCGAACCAGTTATGAAAATAAGCTACCGTTTTAATTATGAGGCTCCATTTCACGTCAATTTCAGTGTGCTCTTCACATATTTTAGAAAGCAGGTGTGTTGTTAGTACAATAATCTACATACATAGTAAACATTGGTAATTATTGGTAAATGATGGTTTAAGGGGTCATGGTATAACTGTGAAACTCGTGTAATGGATCACCATAGAACAACTTATAATCATACTGGTCATATTTATGAAATAAGATGAGTGTTACTGCTGTACATTGTCACCCTCATTGTGTCGCCAAGAAACAGGCTTTGCCTAGTTTGGGACCCGCATTAAATTATCGTAAGTTATTGATGTGATTCAATTTGTGCAAACAATGTTCTTAGTAAATAATAATTGCGATACATTGAATATTCCCTGACAAATATATTATTTACTAGCTGTACCAGCGACTTCGTTCGCGATTGCCGTACCTGCAAACTAATTAATCACATTTGAGCACTGTTTATCTCATATTCAGCAACGCTGTGGTCTGCGGTGAAGCACTCCTAGTAAAGCATAGCTCAGAGAGGAGGTTTTTACTTTGGGTTTGAAAACTCCCGGGTTGTATTTTCCAGAAGAGAGTAGTTAAGTAACTCAAAGAGTTCCTTCGCGGTTCGCTCAATAAGTGTTGAAGCAAACTACTTTGTGCGTTTCTTTGGAATTTTGATTATAAAACGGCATATTTTTGCCGAGGTTCTCCTTGTTTGGCGGTAGAACGAAAATCTTTCAAAAATGTATCCGGCAAAAGATTGATAGTAAAATAACTGATTCTGGCGAATGTTCCAGATTTTAGAGTTTTATCTTAGCATACTGGCAAATCTAAATAAGGATGCCGAGCTGCCCGTGGGGTGCCGACCTGCCCATGGGGTGCTGGGCTCCACGTGGGGTACCGGGATGCCCATAGGGTGCCGGAATGCCCGTGGTTTACCGGGCTGCCCTTGGGGTGCCGGGTGGCCTGTGGGGTGCAGGGCTGCCCGTGGGGTTCCGAGCTCACTCGTCACTATTCTAACAAAAAAAGAATAATTGAAATCGGACTAAGCGTTAATAAATCACAACTGAGTAACATTTTGACTTTCATCCCCTTTCCCGAGGGTACCGTGCTGAATTTCGGGATAAACAGTATACAATAACCTTCTTCGTAGTATCAACTGAAATCGTGTTAAGTTTCATTGAATTCCATTCAGCAGCCCATGGGGTGCTGGGCTGCCCGTGGGGTGCCAGGCTGCCCGTAGGGTTCCGAGCTAACTCGTCACTATTCTAACAAAAAAAGAATAATTGAAATCGGACTACGCGTTAATAAATTACAACTAAGTGTACATTTTGACTTTCATCCCCTTTCCCGAGGGAACCGTGGTGTATTTCGGGATAAAAAGTATACAATAACCTTCTTCGTAGTATGAACTCAAATCGTATTAAGTTTCATTGAATTCCATTCAGTAGTTATGGAGTGATGCGCAGCCGGGATACAGACAGACAGACAGACAAAAATTTTAAAAAATACAGATTTGGCATCAGTGTCAGCTACAGAGACCACTCAATTATTATTATTTTTTAATTCCTACCATGTACAGAATTGGATCTGTAACAGTTTTATTATAATATTATATTATTTATTTATTCATTGATGATTTACATAGTAATTTCTATCTTCAGGCGGGCAACTTGTCTGTCACATCAGTTCTTATCAGCTCTTACTAAAAATAAAGATCCTTTGAAAGTTTTCCTATGTTGTCAATATATGCCATTATTTCTGTATACTTATCTCTAGATACTAAACTAGAAAAATCTAGATACTAAACTAAAAAAGGATACATTTATATGTGTTGCAACAGCTTAGGCTCTTGTTAGGAAATTCTTAGCGTGACGCCTTAATCACAATATCGATTGTGAGGTTGGTACAACGCAATATTCTTCTTATGCTTCTACTAGTGGTTTAAGTGTGAATTTCGAAGTAGTTAACGTATTGTTTAGGCGGTTACGTATTTAATTACGAAGATTTCCGTCAAAGAAAACTTAGGTAGGAACTCGTTAACAAAGCTAATGAAAGTTAAATAGGTAAGATAATCTAATTTTATAATAAATAAATGTTTCACAAACGTTGTATTCAAATCTGTTCCCATGATTTAGTTAACGTCTAAGTTTAAACCCAATTTCAGTATTATTTAAAAACAAAGTTATTCGCAAATCCGGTTGAAAGTTGAAGGGATTAGTTAGGGAGTGGGACAGACGGATGAATTGTTTTCAAGAATACATAATGTTTTGCACAGCCTGTTTGATACGTAAATAAAAACGCCGCAAGCCAGCTTGAGGCTTTTGAAGAATCTAATTTTACCCATCAATTAAGTATTTATAGGTGGATACTAAGTTTTAGTAACTGCGGCGTTATAGACCTGCTAAGCACTCCACTGCCTGCAGGTAAGTAGGAAAAACTCAGGGAATAGGTATTATCCATTTATCAGACCATATCAGGTTGCACAGCCGCACACTTCTACCCGAAGTTGGAAAAACTGGAGGGAGTAACTGGCCTGATTAGAACACGTGATCCATATCTCAGATATGGCAGTCTTGACGTCGGCTGATTGCTCAGAATCCCGGTAGGTAGTGCGGTAGTGCCTTCATCTTCAGGTTAATTCAGTAAGGTGGAATCCTGGAGGAGAGACACCGTCTTAGTGACCTGACATTCCTCAGCCAACTGGCATGTATATTCCATTTATAGACTTTCTGCTTTCTAGTAGGTAGTAAGGTATAAACATAGAAAATAAGTTTTTAATACTTCTGCGCACTTTTGAACTTTATTTAATTTTGCTTAACTACTCGTTTATTTAGTTGAACCCGAAATGCACCGAACAAAACAAGCTCTGTAAAGGGTCTTCACGCTTTCGTCGCTATATGAATAATTCGATCACGTTAGACGCAAATCGAGTGATTTAACAATTTTTGTTTCGGTATTAAATGACCATCACAATAAAGGCATATGTTAAACAATTTCTTCAGAGCATGGAAATTAATAAGGTTAGCTATATAGCATATAACTCATTTTGTGATGTATTTTTTTAAAGTCAGCTATAAGTTCATCATCAGCTTTTGGAAAGATATGAAATAGCCATTTTTCTGAAGCCGCAAACTGAATACCGTATTGTTCCAGGTACATCGTATAAAATCGGGGCTGTGGTCTCGAAGAAGAGATGAAAATTTGTATCTCGTCACTTCAATAGCCTGAAAGCGTCTACCATTGAACAAAAGCTACGCCTGGTGCTAGGCAGGCATCTCGGAGATCGCAGATCAAGATGGCTGATCTTGAACAGGAGCTACTGTCCACCTTCTGGTATATTCCCTTGGTCGCATTCTACATCTCCCACTAAAAGATGCAATAAAAAAAAAAACCACCAACGAGTCAGAATTCTGTATATCACAAAGTGTTATCGGAAGAGAAACCACAAATAATCTTGATATTTTTTAAATGCACACGTCTAAAGCGTAATTATAAGTCTGATAAGAGCATAAGTTTGCAAAATTACATTTTAATGTTATTTTTGTAAGTAAGTTTAATGCTAAATGCAAGAAATGTTTGTAGGTCAACTATTGACAAAAAGTGATAGTTCTATATTAAAAAAAATCTTTACGTCCCTTTAACATTACATTTTATATGAATCACTATTTGCGAAATGGGCACGAGGTAAATATTTGGACAAAATCTTCTTTTTTGAACGAATTTTTCTATTTTACATTATCTCAGCAAAAATAACTAATGGGTGAATTACTATTTCTGAGATATTGAAACCTACTTAAGTAGTTAGTTGCAGAAAGGACTAATGATTCTGAGCATATTCCCTTTTTTTCAATTAAAATTGGAATGGCAGCACATGTTTGTTCATATGTCCCAGGATACTCCATAGTGTTTGTAATTTTAGTCAAGTAAATCTCATTGTTTATTGTCTCAGATACTTTGCATGCATTTCTTTATGCGTTATAGGTTAGCCTTTGACCATTATCTCACCTGATGGTAAGTGATGATGCGGTCGAAGATATTGTTCAGGCTAACAGAGTTACTGGCTCTCAAGGACAGCTGCCGGAACACACCGTTAGGCGACAGATTTTCTACTTGAGGGTTGTAATAACAATGATCTCCTAAGATGTTGATGATCTTGGTAGCACGTGGACTATTAAAATATTTAGTTACATACACTGTCCTCAACAGGTCTCTCATTTTGGCCCTGCGATAGATCTTAAGGCCTAATTACAAGATAATCAATTAAACTTTCCACAGTAAATCTGTAGATTCATTAGTGCGGGAAATCTATATATATACTAATAATAAAACTGTAACAGATCGAAATCTGTACATGGCAGATATTATGAAAAAAAATATTTGGAAGCACTCTGTAGGTGATACTGATGCTAAAACTGTTTTTTTATATTTTAGGTTTGTTGTATGTCTGTCTCTCTGTATCCCGGCCGCGCATCACTCTAAATCTATTGAATGGAATTCAATGTTACTTAACACGATTTGAGTTCATACTAAGAAGAGGACCATTATATACTTTTTATCCCGAAATTCAGCACGGTTTTCTCAGGAAAGGAGATGAAATTGTAATTTATTAACGCGTAGTACGATTTCAATTATTATTTTTTCAAAAAATGTAAACAAAGGGGTTAACCGTGCAAAAAATTACATGTACTTAGTAATTATACTAATTTAGGAAACCGATGATGCATTTAACATAAAAAAATATGTTAAGCAATAATGGATTACTTACGTATTCACTAATAAAACACTTTTTTATGCGCATACTTATTTACGCATATATTCACACCTGAAAAAAAAAGTGTAAGATTTTTTTGTTTTTAATTGCCACACTGGCGGGATCGTCGACATTTTCCAGCTGACGCCATTTTTGCTTGTTCATAAATCGTATTTAGATTCGATGTGTTTCACGCCGATAATTTTTCTTGTTATTGTGAATTTCCTTGTTATTTATTATTGTTTTTATTGGTTATAGTTGTTTTTAGAGAGTTGTGTTCAGTTTTTGTTTATTATTACGAATTATTTATTTTAGTAATATGGAGGCTCCCAGGCAGAGCTCTAACCGGGCTCTTCAACAACGAAAGATATTGTATGTCCTGTTAAGAAACGTGTTCGCAAATTTGAGAGTGCTTCTGAAAAGTTGATGGTGATGAAGGCGTATAAACACACATCTATAGCGTGGCCAAAAGACGAGTATTGCTCTTTTTTATGTTATTATGACTGAACAAGCTCGAGGCTCACCTGATGTTAAGCGGACTAACCTCTGTCTATACAGTCTCATGTGCCTGTAATTTCACTGGCTCTCAAGGACTGCTGCCGGAACATATCGTTATGTGCTTGGCGATAGATTTTCTACTTGAAGGTGGTCGCTAGCCAGGCGGACATTCAACCTTACCAACATGCGGTGAAGCTCAAGCCCGCGGTGGTATTCGAACCAAGGACCTGCTGCGCGGTATTCCATAGCCAATGCCACTTAGCCATCACTGCTTCAAGTGTCCTAAAAAAACCGCGGACTTGTTGGGAATATCGTCAAATTCAGTCAGAAGGATAGTCCGCAAAAATAAGGGAAGCGGTGAGTTCACTTCGCCAAGATCACTTTTCACGCTATAGGCAGATTGTTCAACATTTTTTCAAGACAGCAAAATTCATAAATATAATTTAGTAAAGGTAATTAATACTTTTGTTTTTTCTCACTAAAATAAAAAAACATATACCTCCTCAAGCACAAGTCACACAATCAAATCCGAAAACTATAGGACTGCCTATGAGTCCAAATGCTTTTATTGTACTTAGTAGCTGTAGTGTTGTATATAGTTTGTAGTATTTGGTTAATAAAGGCATACCGCCAGATCATTATGCTTAATTAAGATTTTATTCGTACCCACCTTCACCTCGGCTAAATTTTACGAATAATAACATCACTATTTGTATGCTGTTATATCTGTTAAGAATCTCAGCGCAAAACTTTATAGAGAGATAAACAGAAAATATTGCTAAGAATCTTCTTAGTATTTGAGTTTAGTAGACCACTCTCGATATTAATGAATAGATTCAGGCGTTACTTTGCTGAAATCCATTTTTAATAATAACAAATACTTTTAAAATATTTTAAGAAAAAACGTGACGTCACGTCGGCTTAGCAGGAAAATTAAGCGGAATTGTCACTAGATATATTTTTATATTTTTTAAGTGTTTTATTAAAATATTAATTTGATGTTTTCTTAAAATATTTAAAAAGTATTTGTTATTACTCTCGATATTATTTTTTGTCATTACGGGTAGACTTTTTAATCGTTTCTTTTATAAAAGTCAAGTACGATTTGTGGTTCGAGCACGGAGATCGCGTGCTCTAAGTACCTAAATGATTTATTGGGAAAAGTCGATTATACATATTATGCAAATGCTTGTTTTTACATTTGTATTCTGGCAAAAAAAAAAACTACAACAGCTTAGTTATCTTCATACCCTTATCAAATTATATGTGAGGTCGGCATACTATGTTTTCTATAACAACAACACAAATAATTACTGAAACCAAACGCTTGTGAACTTTTTAATCGGTAATCGCCATATGATTTAGTTATTCTTCTTAAATGTGCTTATGCCGATGCCAAAGGATTAATGAGCACTTGTTTATATACAAATGAATGTCCGGAGCCATCACAGTTAATATCTGAACCAGACACTTCTCAAAACGTTTTAACGTTAAACCATTTTAATAATACCGGAAACTGGAAAATACCGATATTTTAACGGGAATTATTACAGTTACGGTTTCTTTTCTAAAGACAATAATTTACCAATTCGACTTAATAGTGGATCGAGATCTATGTGGAATTTACGGTCATAGTTAAAACGGAACAGTGGCATAGTTTGATACCTGTTAAAGAAGGTATTAAATTTTACAGCGAAGCGCCGCTCTCCCTATCCTCTGCGGCCGAAGTAGCAGGCGACGGGGCTACTCATCTGACCCGTCGCAGGGGGACCTTGGGCGTCGGAAGCGGGGTCCTCTGACGCCCGTTTGCGGGCTTGGTCCCTGGGTGGTAGCGACGTGCCATGTGTTCTGGTGCGTCGTGAGGGGTAGCACCCCAGGAGGAGTCCGGCAACGGACAACCGTGGCGGGTTCGTGGTTGAGTGCTAAAGCGACCCTGCGATCCCGCCGAGAAGCGGTAGAGATGGAACACCGTGTGTTATTTAGTCGGTAGGGGCACTTGCTGTTGTGGGAGTAGTTGGTGTCGAGCCCGACATATCCCGGCCACCTTCCCCGGGGTGGACGGGAATGCGTAAATGCATTTTTTACACGTTAAAAAAAAAAAAAAAAGGTATTAAATTTTACTGCTAAATTTTAGCAAACAACTTACCAGAAGCTTATTTTTACATAGTGTTTCTATACTAAAACTTTTACTAACTTTATTAAAACTTTAGAGGCATGATCACAAAAACGAACATAGTGCCTTGATTACCATTTTTAACATAAAATTTTGAAAAACGTGCAATTTTTCTAGATTATTTCAGATTTGCACGTATGTGATGGAGAGTGACAAACTGTGACTAGTAGAGTTTTGTTAGATATCAGATACAGATTCTCTGTGTATATTTGAAGCGCGTCTAGTAGAGTTTACCTAGTCGTTTTGAAACGATCAACTAGGTACGTACGCTGCGGTCATGACTTGAATGGATGACCGCCAATGTCATTTACTTCTTAGAACTTTCGTGCTTTGGAGGGTACAGTTATAGCACAACCAGTCGTTGTAGCATTTTATAATCTACCTTCAAGAAAAAAATATATAGCGTGTGTTCTGGAAGCTGTCTTTGAGTGCCAGTAAATCTTAATTAACCTGAACAACTATTGCGACCGCATATTGGTCCAAAGGCTAGCCTATAAACTATAAAATACCGTAGTGAATTACAAATATACTATAGAAAAAATTTAAGTCATGTGCGGGATTTTTCACATTAAATTTTTATATCGTATATTTGTAATGTAATCTGCATAGCAGGCGTTATTGCAAACATAACAATATTAAAAAAATACCGTTATGAGTTATAATTGTACGAAAATATGACAAAACTAAACAATGAGAAATTCTTGTGAAATTCATTTGCACATGTTGTTAACTTTTTCCTAAAAGAAAACCTACTTACTTCTCTATTGCTTTGCTATTGGGTTTAGCATTACAGAAATCCGACAGTTGCGATGAGAATAGTGGCCGTCACGCCGCGCTTCGAGAAATTCAATCGTACCGTAGTACTTGGGCTGGGAGTAAAGGAGTATTTTCTTCTACTATACACTTTTTAACCAACGAGCATAAGATATAGTATTGACCTACGAAGAAATATACTTATTATTTATTCGTACGTATTGCCGGTAATTTCTAAATGACAATGACAAGGTTGTGAAAATAAATAATTATCCTCATTATTGGCAACAGAATCTCTTGTTTTATGTTTTACAACTGGCCGTTCTATCAATTTAAATTTAGAACGTTGTTTTGTTTTTAATATTAAGTCAGTTTTTAATATATTTTCGTGGAATGAACTGATCAACTTGTGTTTTAATTTATAATTTTTCTACCTAATTACTTTAGTGGGTAAAGAAGATTCTGGGTGCTTCTCTTCACCAATATTAGTAAGAGTAAGTTCAGGCTCCGGGTTCTCCACGGACGCCTTACCATCGAAAAAGCTGTCATGTATTCATGCGTTTGCTGTTCACGTGTTCATTGTTCACAGTACATATCCAAATTAAATCATGGCTTTGAAACCATGTACGTTATGCAGTGCAATGTGTTAATGCATGAATCGCAGCACACGTGAATGCGTTCTGCTCTCTGTCTTTATGATCCCTAAGATAAGGATATGCATAGCATCACCGCGACTAGTTTTTGTATACAATAATTACAGTTGTTCATAAGTTTTGAACGACAGTTTGAATGACAATATAGGAATAGGAATGGTGAAAATAAAAAAAAAATTACAAAGAATATGAACTTTTAATATTGTTATGTTTGCAATAACGCCTGCTATGCGTATTGCATCACACAATTACTGAGGTGGATGGACGCGGGTTCGAATCCCGCGCATGACTTCAATTTTTCCTATCGTATATTTGTAATTTTGTAAGAGAATACGAACATTGAGCATTTATTATAAAATACTAGTAATGTAATATACGTTAAGGAAAACTTGTAATATCAATCTTTGTATTTGTGAAATTATATACGGGAAAACATTTAATATGGGCTCGCTCAGCTCTTTTGTGTTCGAACATTTTAGTAAAACTTATATAAAGTAAGGGCCATTAGTTACAGACAGCCTATTAATATACACGTACGACCGTATATAAAGATATTATGAGTTCATTGTACGCACTCAATCCATACACTTTAAAAACGCTCGATTTCTTACTAATCAACTACAAAATATTATATTTAACTAGAACGTGAAAATCATCAAAATTGTTTAAGGTCAAACCAATCTTATGATGAGAGTTTTGAAAATTTTGTATCGTTAGACTAAGAAATATAAAAAATAAAGTAAATTGTTAATAAAAAATAAGGATCAGCGTCAGAGAGCAACGAGAGAATTATTATAGTGACCTTGACGTAAACGGTACACTGATATAGGTTGGTATGTGAAAAGAATAGTCGAAAAGAGACCGACAATGCAAGTATACGAGTCGAGTGTGAATTAAACATTTGGAAGGAGAAAACTTAGGAAAATGTATTATGACTTTATACAAGAGAATTTTTCAGAAGGCCGTAATGCTCCAGAGTTTGTTATGGGAGACAAAATTATAGGAAAATATCTTCCAAGATCGAAGCAAGTGGTTATTTTATACTACCGTGATGAAACAAGCACAACACCTGCTGATAAGCGGTAACCTCCACTTATAACATATGCAGATCATCACAAGTGTCGAACTGCACTGCGCTCGTCACCCTGAGACATTTAAGTTTCATGTGACTGTAATTTGATGGGCATCAATACCCTTCAGACCGGAACACATTTATGTGAACATTACTGCTTGGCGGTAGAAATAGTATGGAGACAGTACTTCCCCGGATGAATTCGCAAAAGAACTGGTAGAGCATGACTGAATGATGATCATTTAGGATATGGTGTCAATAACTACTAAAGAGGTATGTAACAAGTATACGTTTTACTAATTACATATAACAACGCCATCTAAAATTTAAAATAATGTGACGTTATAGGTAAAAAGAGGAACATTGTTTCAATTTTTTACCTGCTTACAAATCATCCCGCGGCTTCGCGACTAATTCATTCGTAGCTAGTTTAGTGCATGTGACAGTTGAAAAATACCGAGCTATGCCGTGGTGACGTAGAATTGTATCAGTTCTAAACCTGCCTAGTGTCACAGGTATATTAGCAAAATAAGTTTATTCCGCCATGACTTATGCTTTATACGTATTTATTTCACAGTGGGTTTATTTTTTTATAGTAGAACGCGGCTGTAATATCCGAATTGAATTTTTTACTTTGAAGAACTAATTCTCCAAGTATCTATGTAAATAAAAAGTAGCTCTATGTAAATAAAAATTATATGTACACAGCTCCTGAACAGGATTTACAATTATGTAAACAGCTTGTCAATGGCTACACATATAAAGGAAATAAGCTACTGTATTGTTTTCATAGACGAGCACTTACAGTAGATGTTAAAGTGGTTATAGAATAGAATAGAAATATATATTAACCATATAACTTTGAATGGTATACACGGCAAGTCCAATACATTTAGTTTATTATTTGAGAAGTTTAAATTATGATATTCATTATTTAAATATTCGATACAATACAATCTGTTTTGTAAAATAAAGTCTAATGAATTATAGTTTTTACGTTGTACATCTTTCAGAATACGTACAGTGTGCCTTTACCAAGTTTTTATAACGCTCTATATTTTACCCACATTGCAAAATTCGTTTCAGTTTATTTAATTTTTATAAGTATTGAAATAAATAGGTCATGAAAACCAACACCCCTGAGCTTTATTGAAGATTAGTTCTAGTAGCTGTCCTTGCAGTTCTAATACCTATAAACATCAATTCCGTTATTATAACTAAACTAACACAGATATTCGTGCCTATTGGGACCCGGCTGCAGGTAAACTGAGAGGTGACTGGGGGCCAAACTTTATTTAATTCCACTGATGTTCCAAACTATCCCAAATTTTGACAAACATTTCCATTCATTTTACATAGTTTCAAAGCTCGGGGTGCTCTGTTGCTAGTTGCTATTTGTTACTATTTGTTGTAACAGTGCCCTCATGCAACTTTAGCGCTATTTGCTAATACTCTGAAAGTCTATTCTTGAGCTCAGTAGTTAAACTGAGTTTGTGTCGATTGTTCCCCTACAAATAAATGAGATAACCTCTTTGATGAGAAGTGTATGTAATAATTCTGATAAATGGCAAATAAGTAATGGTGATCACAGGAATATTTGTCTAACTCTCATTTACACGTCCTAATAGCCAAATAAGAAAACGCATGTCTCATGGTGATGGGCGCAGTGCAATTCGTGACTTGTGATAAAATGCATCTGTTATAGGCAGAGGTTATTCCGCTTAACCTCAGGTGAGCCTCGAGATTGTTCCGTTATAATAACATAAAAAAGGAAAAAAAGAACTTAACCGTTTTGAAATCTGTTACTGGTATTTGGTGAAATATCAAGAGCGCAAAAACACAATAAATACCTAGTATTTAAAAAAATATTCTGCCGTATTTTTTATATGTTTTCAAGCACTATCGCATGCTACGTGAATAGCACATGTACAAATTTTTAGAGCGCAATATTTCCATCTCAAGCTGGAATCAAATCCATGTCCCTCATCACTTTTTTTTTTATGCCTGATAGGTTAGCCTTTGACCACTATCTCACCTGATGGTAAGTGATGATGTGGTGGAAGATGTTGTTCAGACTAACCTAGAAGTACTGGCTTTCAAGGACAGCTGCCGGAACACACCGTTAGGTGCTTGGCGACAGATTTTTCTACTTGAGGGTTTTTTTTTATTTTTTTTATTTTATGCCTGATAGGTTAGCCTTTGACCACTATCTCACCTGATGGTAAGTGATGATGTGGTCGAAGATGTTGTTCAGGCTAACCTAGAAGTACTGGCTCTCAAGGACAGCTGCCGGAACACACCGTTAGGTGCTTGGCGACAGATTTTCAACTTGAGGGTGGTAGCTAGCCAGGCGGGCATTCGCAAAATGCCCTACCACCATGCTATAACGACTGCCATCCTAAGACGACAACCGGGACCGACGGCTTAACGTGCCCTCCGAAGCACGGAAGCGCTCAGTAGTAATGTCACTAGCGGTCACCCATCCAACTCATGACCGCGGGCGACGTTGCTTAACTTTGCTGATCGGTTGAGAACAGCTAAGTAAACTTCGCTACGAGCGCTTCAAATATCTTACCATCAGGTAAGATAGTTGTCAAAGGCTACCCTCTCAGACATCACAGACATACAAGACGCAATCATCAGTCATGGTGTGAATATTGTTCCAAGTGTGAGGCAGACTCCAGGTTAAGATCCTGAATTTCGTACGAAACCTTGAGTGTGCAATTAGGTATTTCAATTGGCTGTTTACTAATATTAACATATATCAACGTCAAAATGTTTGATTTTATAATTTTCAATTTGAGCAGCTTTAAGGTAATTTGATAAATCCCAAAAAAATAAAGTTGTCATATCGCAGAAAATATATGATACATATTATCACTTCCACATAACGACAGTGACGCCTATAAAACGATATTGTTCAGGCAGTTTTCTTCAAGGATTTAATATCGAGTGTTATGCGCATGGAAAATGTTAAATTCTCTTGTTCCAAAGCTTGTAGGGGTAATTTAGTGACCGGTAGCGGAGAGATTAATGACTACAGGGTGGCGAAATGAAACAGGTGTGCTGGAACAGTGAATAACTTTTATTTTTCGCTGTTGGGGACAGGAAACTGTGTTTCAAAAACTCATAATGTTGCTGAAGAACATTTAGGTGGCTTATTTTAACAAAGTATGTTTAAAATTAATACGTAATATTTGTTATAATTATAAACCTATCAAATTTAAAGTTGCTGTCAGAGGCTAATACCCCCAAAACGATGATTTACGGAATTTATAATTGATATTGGAGAAATTAGAAACACAAGTTTAAGAGAGAGGTAGCTAGGCGGGCATTCGCAAAAAGCCCTTTCACCATGCTATAATTACTGCCATTCTAAGACAACAAACGGTACCACGTGCCCTCCGAAGCACAGAAGTGCTCAGTAGTAATGTCACTAGCGGCCGCACCCATCCAAGTCATGACCGCGGTGAACGTTGCTCATCTTCCTTTATTAATTTTTAAAACAACATTACAACAATGATTTGATTATCCAACAACATAACAGGTTTTTTTTTATTCTAATGCCCAAAGACAACGGTCAGATTTAGTTACTTTAATTAAAGTTAAGCAATGTCAGTAGTGTAATAAAAGCCATCTAAATAGCAGTTTGAAGGTATTAAGATTATGAATCACCCACGTTATAAACCTCGAAATAACCGTTTCGAAACTATTACAATCTATTTATGCAGCTTAAAACTATTGCTTGGAAATTCTGCGACCCAGTGTCATATTAAACTGCCGTTTTTTTTCTTTTTTTTTTTCCGGCTGTATGCCTTTATCAACCATATATTACAAACTATATACAACACTACAGCTACTACAATACTACAGCTACCACAATAAAAGCATTTGGACTCATACGCAGTCCAAATGCTCTAGCCCACTATAAACTTTTTTAGATACTTTTGTATATTAATTTGAAAAGAAGTGAAGGAACCTGAGATTTACCTTTGTTTTTATATTACCTAATTGACCGAGCAAGTGCGAAGCTCGAGTGAAGCGTCTTTGTTTCAGCTTGAGCAAAATGTATTTGTATGTCTGGTGGATGTTCTATTTTCCTCTTCGGGTTGAATTCCTCAATCTATTCTCGTATTGTGAGCAGGTTATTATATATGCACACAAAATTACAAATTAGAAAAAATAATAATTTGGAGCTGGAGTCGAACCCGCGACCAACCGTCCTTAGAGCCTGGACATGCACTGCTAATTGAGCTATGGTGAGTAAGTCTTTTCTCAAATTAAACTTTTCGTTCCTATTGTTTAACCGTCTTGAGAGGATTTTGTTTTCTTTTTCCACATTATATTGTTGGGATAGTAGAGCGTACCCTATCTACCTCTTTTTTTTTATTAAATTCAATGAAGTTAATCGAACATTTTAAACCACACGTTTCCACTTTTTTAAGACTTACCTATTCGTACATCATTTTGTATATTTATGAACTTGACTCATAAACTCTTGACTTATACATAATTACTCGAACAACATGCTTTACGATGGTTTCAGCTCCTCTGCCTCTCATTATGTAACTAAATCACGTTCACTGCGAGAAATAAGCGACTAACATTTATTAATGAAACAGAAACCTCCCGTTTCTATTCTAAGTATTTTATACTTTCTAAATATCAGATCTATCTAGATCAGTTTTGTTACGGGGTTTATTTCAAAAACTAATTTAAGAATTTTATATTTTGCCATGTGTACCATAACTTTTATTTATTCAACAAACACTATATATGTACCATAACTTAAATTAACCTCTGGATATAAGTGCCTTGTGACTTGTAATAGGTAGTAATATACATTTCGTAGCCACGAAATGTACTCCGCTCATCACGATGAGACGTACAGTTGTTAAGTGTCACTGTACCTGCAATTTTATTGGCTCTCAAAGAATGCGGCTGGAACACACTGGTAGGTTCTTGCCAACAGGTTTCCCACTTAAAAAGGTAGCTAGACAGCCACAAAGCATTCATTTGTATGATTTCACTACGTATGTAATACATATAAAATCCTGATAAAACGTCATATCACATTATCAATAAAAAAAAACAATAACAAAAAACTTGTCCTCGTGGCAGTCGCAGGAGGTGAAAGGCAAAACCAGCACTTGAAGAACTAAAATCTTACAACTGCGATATCCAAGACTCCTCTACCAAATGTAGGGATAATAGCATCTTTCCTCCCTCCCCCTATTGAAGAATGCCTTTTTTCAACGGAGGACGATACAGCTGGTGCTGTAATTAAAATAATTTAACGCAAGACATTAAATAAGGATATGCAAATACTTTTTTAGGAAGGACACATCAGGGAATATTTTTCTAGAATCCAAACCAGTCCCCTTAATACAAAAAAGCGTAAGTAAAATATATTTACAGGACATTTAATGAAGCGGTATTATTTTCTGCGCAAATTTTCTGTAACAGAACAATTTTAACTTTCAATTATAAATTTACTTCGTTACCTACCTACAATTTTATTTCTATGTATGATTGTAAGAGTGAAAGATTTATTCACAATTATATAAATATTTACTCATCAATCATATACTTAAATGTTGACTTATAAACAGAATTCCTTTAATTGTACCTCCACAAAATATTGAAGAAGTTTATTAGGCAGAGAAAAGCAATAATAAATTTATGCAGATGGAGTCCCGGAATGGTTTAATTATTTGATTTATCTTTCGATGGTTACTATACTTTGCTGTTATTATTAAAGTACGTATACTCAAAATATATATCGCAATAATTCACCCACTAACATTATACATTTCGAAGCGGTAGTAGCGAAGCTTGCCTAGACTTGCCTAGTCTTGCGTAACCACGATGGTACTGATGTAGACCTAATCAATCTACCTGGTCTTCGCTTGCGATGGTAACAGCTGTCGATTGGGTCAAATTGAAGTGCTTCATTTCTGCCATATTGGTCAGCCTTACTTGAACGGTCAGTGTTTAAGCCACACACCATGTAGTGTTGCCAGCTCTGTAACAAATGGACCTCAACTACCCGCTTGACGTCCCAGTTCTTAATTTGCCTGATGAATAAACGCGAGGTCCTGTAGTCTGTTCTCACCCTCTACTCATTTGGGGCAAATACAATTATTTAATTAAGTAGGTAATTCAATAATTGTTTTTGCCCCGAATGAGTAGTCTTTATTTTAAAATCGATTATCTGACTTTTGAACTAAATTTGTACTATTTAGAGGTTGAATTAAAAGAAACATACTCAGACAAACATTCACGTACGATTTGATACGAATTGAGAAACATTTTTTTTAGAAATAAGTAAGCATATATAACACATACAAATTTTAAGAGCAATCTCGTAAACTACGGGATTATAGCGCCCAGTGAGCGCAGGGTGAAAAAAATGTGGTCTAAAAATGACAATAAGTATTTACTGAATTATATGTAAAGGTAACTTTGAATATTTTTGACAACCCTTAACTTATGTAATCAATGTGCATATGTTTTCAATAACTTTTTAAAATTTTAATATGAGCAATATTTCTAAATATGACTACAAGCACTATTGCGTGCTAAGCGAAAATCATATTTTATAAATAACTGAAGAACAACATTTTATGCCCCGGGCGGGAATCGATTACCGGAACAAAAATGATGTGTTCCAATAATTTGTAAAATATGAGCAATATTATTGTAAACCCGCCAAAACCATGATCATATAGAATGTTTACCAAACTGAGATACAGCGCAAATAATCTTTTTTATGGTTGATTACACATTCCGCAAACGATGTGAGTTTCCTTCAGTAGCAGGTGATTTTAATAAACTATGAACAGTTTCATTTTAATAAAAAACTTTTTATCTACATTCTCAATATTGCAAATTAAAATTATAAGATTGAAATGAAGATTATATTATTTACCAAACCCTTAAAATCAGCAAACATAGTAAAAAAAGATTTTTAGTAATATAAATATGAGGTACATACTGTTATTGTTTTGCTTATCTTTTGATTCTACCTACACAATATCATAATGTTATTTGTATTAAGGGATTCCTACCCACATAATGTTCGTACATGAGTATGTGTGTGTTTTTTTATGGAATAGTGTGGACGAACACGCCAACGTCTACCTAATGTTAAGCGGTAACCTCTGCCTAGAACAGATATATTTCGTCACAAGTGACAAACTCACTGCCACTGCATTTCGCCCTTCACCCCTGAGGACTGACTGATGAGTGCAGTGTAGTGACATATGTAAATACTTATAACTAAGTGGTTGTACTTATACTCCATAACATGTATACGGTTTAAGGATCATCTTAATTCATGTCATAAGTGTTCACGTTTAAGATACATCTATTAAATACTAACTTCTGACATAAAAGAAAACAAACCAATATTTTCCAAATATATAACGAAACAAATGTGTATAAATTTTCCACTAAAAGTCATAACGGTTCCAAATGTCAGAATTGGTACCCACTCTGTACAGTACTCAGAATGCAATTTACAATAGGTTGCAGTAATGCTCAAAACTCACGAATAGAAGCTAATAAAATGTAACTTAGTTAGGTATGTGAGGGGAAAGCTTTTAACTGAAATTAACAAGCTGCTTTGGCCGGCTTTGACAACACGTTGAAAAGTAATAAGTTCGTTGGCTTCTGTGGGTATGGTTTCTGAGTCTGCTAATTAATTTTATTACTTATGTTTCCGAATTGTGTTTGCAGATGGACTACAAAAGCATATTTGTATTTCTTCTGTAATATTAATTACTGTAAGGTGAATGTTGACTGCTATACAGTAGGTAACTAAAGGTACTCAATAAAATTTAATGAGGTTTTTTTTTAATGCCTGATAGGTTAGCCTTTGACCACTATCTCACCTGATGGTAAGTGATGATGTGGTCGAAGATGTTGTTAAGGCTAACCTAGAAGTACTGGCTCTCAGGATGGCAAAAATGTTGTTATACAGAACCTATTAACTTTTTAAAGCGTTCGTAGCGAAGTTTGCTTACCTGTTTTTAACCGATCAGCAAAATTAAGCAACGTTGGTCGCAATCATGAGATGACCGCTAGTGAACTTACTATTGAGCGCTTCCATGCTTTGGAGGGCACGTTAAGCCGTCAGTATCGGTTGGCGTCTTAGGATGGCAGTCGTTACAGCATGGTAGAAGATCATTTTGCGAATGCCCGCCTGTTAGCTCACTCCACCCTCATGTATAAAATTTGTCGCCAAGCACCTAACGATGTGTCCGGCAGCTATCCTTGAGAGCCAGTAGTTTAACCTGAACAACATCTTCGACCGCATCATCACTTACCATCAGATGAGATAGTAGTCAAACTATAAAACATAAAAAATGGAAACTTAAACAATAATATGTACCAAATTTCATTAGTTTCCATTTATTAAAGGTGGGTGGTAACATACACGAAGACTCACACAAACTTATGCTTTCAAATATGTGTTAATATATATTATATTTAAATAATTCCTTTTTATGATAATTCCTTTTATAAAGGCGACATTGTATGTTTACCCATGTATCAATGAAACATCGATGAAATGTGTCACACAAGTTTATCTGATCCTGCAAAACACCAGAATCTTGCTATCCCAATGTAAGCTAACAAATACTAAAAGAAACGATACCACCTTGGCGAAGTGGGCGGATTCCATTTAATATAATTTATTTTTATAATATTTTATGTAAGTTTTCCAGAAAAAATAATCTCTGACTTAATTTCTTTTGTTATTGCCAGACCACAATTTTACCAATAACATATATGTACAGGAAAAGCAAACTTTATCTCATTATTATATTTCGATAAGCAACTCGTGTTGGTTAAAGGAGAGACGCTAAGTCGTCGGTCGCAGTTGTTGTCTTAGGATAGCAGTCGTTATAGCATGGTGGTAGGGCATTTTGCGAATGCTCACCAGGCTGTCCTGAAGTGAAATTGTATCGTCACTTATCATCAAGTTAGATAGTAGTCAAAAGATAAAGGCCTTTCAGATAATAAAAATAAAATAAAACAAATGTCTACCGCCACCACTACTGCTATTAAGAATATTCTTTTGATCTTTATATGCGTATATAGGCTCAGTTTAAGTTATTATGCCATCCATTTTAATATTATTCATGTGAACAAGATTAATTATTAGCACGTTATAGTGTTCCACAAGGAGTGAATTTTAAATCAGATAAATTGATTTTATCACACAAAACGCATACATACTCAATGTCGATCAAATGTTGATGCGGATTAAATTAATATTTGGGTGAAAGTGAGTATTTGTTGACATGATTTGAGTGAAACAGTGTGGGGCAGTGATAATATGTGTAACAACTGTCGTTTAGCTTATCTATAATTTAATTATATAAAGGTGAGTCTTTGCTTGGTAACCCGTTTTAGTTCAGGTAGTTAGTCCAGTGAGCATCCACCAAATGCATTGGGTATCTGGTTTGCCACCATCAATAATAATAATTTCTGTTGTTTTTAGGAGGATTAAAACGGAATAGATTCAGGCGTGGCTTTGCGGAAATTCATGTACCCAATACATATATAGTTTGAAATATTGTTTCTCTATCGTGCGCTCAAAGAGCATCTGTGGATACTTCGTGTAGAAAGGAATAAGTTGAAAATTCTTCCAGTTTGGCTACGTGTCGTTTATGACGTCACGTCGGCTTAACAGGAAAATTAGGCGGAGTTGCCTCTGGATATATCATTGTATATTTTTAGTATTTTTAAGATATCATTTAATGTTTTCTGATTTTTTTTAATATTTGTTATTAATAACTTATTTGACATTATCTTTTTAATATTGCGGTGAGCTTCTTTCAATTAGGTTAACAATTTGTTAAGATTAATACATGTTTATTCGTTTCGTAAGTAGTCTTTTAGTCCTTCCAAGCATGTCCTAAATGCTGCGAAAAATATAATGTTTATTATATTTTATATAAATATAAGTTAATTTGTTTTTATTATAAGTTAATTAAACATTGATCTTTGAAGTACCAAGTTCGGTATAATTGTTATTACTATTTATTACTTAATATTTTCATAAACATTACTTCCTTAACTCGTTTCCAAATCATGTTTCTTGCAAAAGATATTAGAAAATAAGTTTATGAGTCAATATCAGGTGTTGTTTCATAATTATATTACTTAAGTACTATTTATTGAAATTTAAGTTAGATTACCTTAATAGGGGGATGACGGGTTGGTGGCTACAGGAGCCACCAAATTAAAGAAGAGAGTATCTCTTAATGTTCCATCGTGTATTGAGACTTTATTTAGACCTCTCTACATCCATACCTTACATACTACAAAAATTGGCCCTTATCTTAGTACTCATAATCGATATTGTCGTATTCGTATCCCTTTCTTTCACATTCCTTCATTCCATTTCAAGGCTGAAGTGTTGTGTGTACGATCACTATCAGACCCTTAATTAAAGCGGGCACTTTGTCCCGAACGTGAATGCCTTGTTGAGGAAAATTGGGTGAGAAAAATTCGGAAATTGGGAATTGCAAATTTGAAATCTTCCTAAATTACGTCTTCTCTTCAGAAAAAGTTAATTGGCAACGATCGGAGGTATTTGTTTGTTCAGGAAAATAAATAGAATCGTAAAATCTTTTTAAGGCAACTTACCTATATACAAGTACCTACCTATTATTGATAGACACGACGTAATTTTGTAATGCACCACAAAGTAAACAAAAACGAAGTATCATACATAAGTTACTATTTTGTTTGTACTTAAATCCAAACTGGTATTTAACTTACAAATTATAATCTTAATATAGATTTTTTTTAATTATAGCTGATAGGCTAACCTTTGACCGCCATCTCAGCCGATTGTAAGTAATGATGTGCTCGAAGGTGTTATTTAGGGTAACCTACTACTATCTCCCAAGGACTTCCGCCAGAATACAGCGTTAGGTGCTTGGCAACAGATTTTCTACTTGAGGGTGGTAGCCAGCCAAGCAGTCATTCGCAAAAAGCCCTATCAGCATGCAAAGCTGTTTAAATTACATTCACATGTACTGATTTCGAGATGAATCATTACTATTCTCATTACAAGATTATTCCAGTGGACTGTTAAATATCTACTGTAGTATCAAATCAATGCTGGAGTCTAACACGCCTTTGCATCGGTCACATTGCTAGCTAAGCTTCTAGGGTTAATAAGTTTTAGTCAATTAACTGAATTAATTTTTTGCAAATATTTATTTGCTGATTATTGATTTGATTTGATTTGAAAAATGTATTCGCTCACCTGGATGATTTGGTATGGCTGTTGTTGACGATAAACATTATTTTAAGCAAGTACAACTTGTGGAAGTCGGACTATGCTAATGTGAGGTCATTGTTTTGAATCAGCATGGTAACGACGTCCACAAGTAATTTCATAATTTTCAGTGTTGGAAATTGGTTCCATTTATAAAATTAATGTTGAGTGTTCACTTGATGTACTTCAAAATGTCTTCAAAACACTTTTTTATACATCGTAGATTTTATTGACGTTGCTCGTAGCAGTTACGTCGTAGCAAAGTATAGCAGCGTAGCCTATGGCTCCTAGTAATTTATAGCATTGTAGTGTCCAGTAATGTAGCTTGATGCAGTGTAGCATATAAATAGCACATAGTAGTAGTATTTATTATTATCCTACAGATTGCCTTGTCAGTGGAGTGGCGAAAATAATGCTTTGGAATCTCAAGGTCCTGGGTTCAAAAGTCGGATTACTAAATATTCCTGTTCAAATTTAATCAGTGACAATTGGAAAAATGAGAAAAGAACTACTTGTTTAAACATAAGACTAAAATATGTCGCGCAAATCTCAAAGTGTAGATGTTAAGATACGTCTGAGTACCCCTTAGGCGAATATAATCGTGATGATGTTTTATAGTGGCGAATTGTATTAGGGACCTCTATCTAAAGCCTAGGGTAAGCTGGGTGTATACGCTTTCAGGGCAGGTCTATGATGCACGCTCCCTGTGATAGCCGGTAATCATGTTTGCTGTTCCATACATCGCCACCTTCATGCAAGAATAATTGTATTAGGCTTCTTGTTTAATTTCTTTACAAACTTGTTTGTGTGTCAAGTAAACTATTTTATTTGTTGATTTTTCTGATTGAAATTTTTCCCATACCAAATTGAGCCATTTAGATAATTAAGGATCTATCTTTCTTTAATTTAATCAAAATTTGTTTCATGATGTAAAGCTTCAGATCATGTTGCTTAAAAATATTTTAGAAATCTTTGTAACGTTTCTTATTATATATACTATACTATTATATTAGTTATATAGTATTGTATAGCAAGGAATAGCAAAAGCTAACACATGCATAATATAGAGATGTAGTTTTTTATTTTATAAATAATAGTATTAACTGAAATATTTTTTTTTTACATATCATATATACACGTCATAAAATGCCGTATACATTTCCGCAGTCTTTTTACTCTCAACTCTTAACTCACAAGCTACTGGCATACTTCTGTACTTCAACAAACTTCGGGCAAAATGCTGATAAAAAACTTTACTAAAATAACTAAGTGTAACATCTTGAGCTTGCAGTGAAATACGAAACTACAAGTGTATTAAAACAAACTTGTGCTTATACACAACGTAAGTTCGTATTGTAGTAAAGAGCTAATGTAAAGGGCGTGCCACACGTCGTACGTGCCAGAAATGGAACGTTAACCTCAAAGGGTAAATTAACCAAAACAAACAATCTCTTAAAAAATGTCTCTAAATAAATTATAAGCAAAGTGTAGATGTTGATAAAATGTAGTCTTTTGCCCGTGGGGTGCGGGGCTAGAATGTCACCCCCAACTCTACCCGTGGGTGTCCTAGTGTGTGTGGCGACTAAGGTTAACACGCCAGAAGGTGGGCTGCAGCATTGATGTCTCACACTGCGATCCCCAAGCTGCCTGCCAAGCGTGGGGATTATGGCACCCCCCCCCCCATATTGGGGGGAGTCTGTGTTCAGAAGTGGGCTATCCGGTTGATACATTTACAGTAGTCTTTTAAGTAAGTGTCAATAATTCAATCATTGACGCACAACTACTTCATACTTTGTCTTTGTTTGGAGGGCGATGTTACCACGGGGGCAAAGTTTCAGTGAGAAGTCGTAATAATATATAAATGCACTTGATTTTTCATTTTTAACCATAACTAGGCATAAAATATAATATAATGCTTGACTGCAGACAGACTAAGCGTGGGTTAACGCATTTTATGGCAGTTTCACATGGCTTCGCGTTTGCTAGCCGTTAGTAATAGTGCTGTGTAAACTAATATACGGGGGTACGTTTTACCCTGTTATTATACAAGAACCAAAAAAGTGCTTTAAGAAAATGAACACTGAACCAAGCATTCTTTTCTATAAGAATAGAACGCTACATAAAATTCGCTATATTATTAAACTAATATAAAAAATGCGATACTAAGTGCTGGTGTGTTGCCACTCACATTCATTCAATTCGGCATATCCATTATTTGTAGGTCCTGGCTTAGACATTAGTGTGAAAAGACAACTGTGTATAGACGTGGAGGACACTGTACCAAGTGAAATTACTGGACGAACAAGACATCCAAACAAACGTCTCGGAGGAAATGAGCACAGTGCAGTGTCAAACAGAACGAGAAGGATGACATCGCAATTTAAAAGTCGTGTAAGAGGCCTTTAGATTTCCTCTTTCACGAAAAGTAAAGTAATTAAGTAAAGTCTCGAGTTGGATAATTGCAAGTTTAATTTACAAGTAACCGTGCATATGAAATGTAGTACTAACCTACAGTTAAAGTAAGCACTAACTTACTTCTTGGGTTAGTATTGCAAACCCCATATTAGCTAAAAACTTATTGATTAAAAATATTTTTTGTCAAAAGAATGAGTGACGGTGTTGACAGATTTTGAACGAATATTTGAATTTACTTGAAGATCCTTCAAGAAACCATCGCGTTGTTACTCAGAAATCTCTTTTCTATTGTGAAACTGAACACCATAATTGTAATGTTTATCAGCTGAGTAACTTTAACCAAGTTGTTAATCATTTACACTTTACTTGAAGGTCATGAAAGAGGCCCTTAGACTGTGAGTTAAACATAGCATTCGCGTGTTGAGAAGTTAAACTGCCTTGTTAACTTTGTTTAGTTTATGTTAGTGAAATACAAACTCTAGCTCTGGAGTCAGTCAAATCCAGTTAAGCTAAAGCTGTTTAAAATGTTATATCGTCCTTGAACGAGGGAAATGGAATACTATAAAATAATAATATAAAGAGAATACTTTTATGTACTTTACTATGTTAATTATTTGGACTGAGCTTACATCTATTCCAGTTATGTGTCGAACGGTTCACAATAACTAAAGTGTATGGTACTGAAAAAACATTAAGTATATTAAAATAGATTAAAAATTTGGGTTCCTTATTGATGGACTGTATATTATTTTTAGAGAAGTCCAATGTTTGATTACAATTTACCGTCAAAATTCACTAACAATATCTGAAACAAATTACAAGAAGCGTATAACGACGAAGTTATTAACAATTTTCTATAACTATTCACCATAATAATCCTTCAATCAGCTTAATTCTAGGTTAGCCTGAACAACATCTTCGACCACATCATCACTTACAATCAGGTGAGATAGTGGTCAAAAGCTAACCTATCATGCTTAAATAAATATATAACCCAGTACCTACAAATACTCGCATATAGCAAACGTTTTGAATTGTTTGCAACAAACTGACACGTTTTAAGATAAATATCTCCTTAAAGAGGCACACTGCAAAATCCACAAAAACAACACAAACAACAAACATATCTACCTACTTCATTAGAGTTTACGAGTAGAACTCAGACAGATCACGTCCTAACGCGTATTACACCTAGACGATTCACGAAGAAAACAAAGTTTATTTGGAAAGAAAAACGTAGAGTGTAGGTATGTATATTGCCCATAAGCCACAGAAAAAATATCAGTAGAATGTAACAATATAATATACTAGCTGCGCCCCGTGGTTACACCCGCGTGGTGATGGATGATAATGATAAAAAGTATCCTATATCTACACCTTACCTTTTTCCATACGAAATGTCATCAACATTTCTGCAGCCATTTGAGTGTGGAAAAGTAAAAAACATACTGTCATGATTTCAGGGTTTTTATTGATACTATTTATTTAAAAGGTGTTCTATTGACGGAAACTGTTTGGACTCGCATTAAGAATATTTCATTTTAAAAGTAATTCATTTGATTTCCGCAAAAGAAAGATGACGTTCGGAGGCGTAGGTAGTTTTAGAGGCTCATTCCGTGCAGAGCTCTGGTTCAGTCAAGACGTAGTAAAGATTAAGTTTTTGTGGTCTATATGTATATCTTTGTTTATAATTTATATCTGTTTTACAGTTTTACAGTACTGCAGATTATTGTGGAAGTAATTATAATTTACTACTGTTGGAAGAAGTGTTTCATTTCACTTCAGAAATGGGATACACCAATCGCAAGTGATATTTCTTTTTAAGCGTTTTAAACCATGATGGATTTCATGCTTGGTCAGGGCGACTCCCTGACAGCATGTAGTTCAGAGTATAATGAAAGGAATATGGACCAGCACGTGGCTGGGGCTACCCTCTGGCAGTGAAGTATCACATTCTTTTTATGCTTTCTATTATTCTTATATATATACATATACATGTTATGGTATTGTGGAGTGCAATAAATTCGAGCAGGGCAACTCTCTGCTAGTTTATTGTAGGCTTCACTACAAAGAAAACCGTTCACGAGCACGTGGCCAGGGCTACTCTCTGGCAGTGCTAGTGTACATTTCTAAAAGGCTATTATTACTATACATTTATTTTTGTATATTATGTGGTACATATGCAAGGCAGCTTGTTCATTTAACACGATTGGTCAGGGCGACTCTCTGATACCGTGTTTTTTGCGTACGTATTATTTTCATATTTTCTGTTATTCTTTATAATATATATATCCTGCTGTGGCAATGTGGAGTACAATGAATTTGAGCGGGGCAACTTTCTGATAATTTATTGTAGGATTCACTACAAAGGAGACTGTATACGAGCACATGGCTAGGGCTACTCTCTGGCAGTGCCAATATACATTTTCTAAAGCCTATTATACATTGTTTTAATATATTATGAATAGTCTGTTTTTACTTACTTATACTGTACTATTACTACTTATACTGTTTTAACTTTTCCGAAATATAAATTCAAATAACGTAATGAAAAAAAAAATGTGTACATTATTGACAGTGCTTTGACATTTAGTAATCTATATTGTCCATGGATTTTAGTCATGAGAAGATGAGTAACAAAATAAATGAACAATTAAAGTGAACAATTGAACATATTTCGTTCATCTCATTATACTAACTAGTTGTATCAGATAAAATGAAAGTTTCTTAAAACAAGTAGATTAGCATTATTTAGTTTAATATTTAGGGTTCCGTACTAAATGAGACCCTATTACCAAGGCTTGACTGTCCTTCAGTCCGTCCGACCTTTAAAGAACTGTACTTATCTTTGGAACGGTAATAGGTAGCTCGTTGAAGTTTTCGCAGAATATTGGTTAAAATAGCGCATTGCCTAACGAATAATAATAATAAGTCTTAAATATAGGGGGCTGTCAAACAAGAAACCGGTTTCCTATAAATATTTTAATTTTTGCTCTATTGCAAATAAGTTCTATATAAAAATATAAACTTTTCGTTCAAATACATCGAATATCGTATAAAAGTATGCGATAGTTCGCTAGGACAATTAGTCAATTATATCTCATATACGAAATTAAAATGAAAATTTGCAAAATAAATATCAAACAAACGAAACGTAGGTACCCTAGGTAGGTAAAATGTTATCAAAATGTGTTCATCCGTTTTAGACGTAAGCAAAATAAAGTAATGAGCACATATAAATACACCCATGCGAGTATTTGCATTAAATAAACTTTTTATATATATATATTTTTAAATTATAATGAGTCGTATATTAAACTAGTTACAAATTATTGGCGTTGCTTACAATTACACATTATACAAATAAAAGTGGTAATTAAAATTCCCTAGCTCAACTCAGATAACATTTTTCAAAAGTTTATATTTGTAATTTGTATTTTCATTGAGAAACAGTTGATTGATTCTTCGTTTAAAAAGAAAATTAACCATATTTTGTATATACGTAAATGCAAGTCCATTGGCTTGTCTTGACTCACTGCCTGAGTACCCGCGAAACCTTCAATTAGTTGATACGAGTAAGTCAAAGTCAAAATAATTTATTCAATTTAGCGACGCTCTTATCAAGGTCAATTACAAATTTTGGTTGAAATATTCTACATTGTACTGGCACGCTCTAAATAAAAATAAAATAAAAAATATAGACCCGCTGCGAGAGCGGGAGACTCGGGGCCATTCTTTTAAACGTCTTTTAACAATGCGTTACATACTTGCTATATAATAGAGTTATTGCAATATCTGTTTGAATTACGTGGGTGACAGCCGATAGCTTGGCAGAGGCGGAAAATAGGCATTTTTGTCGTTTGGGTAATCACAAGCTGTGTAGTAGGATTTTTCGATCAGCATGTTTTTCACGTGCAACTTGAATTTCCCTTCTGTGAGCGTTGTGATTTGTTTGGGAACTTTGTTATAAAACTGTACACAATTACCTAAGATGATGAGCCTACACTTCCAGAAGTAGTTTGTGCCATACAATTAACAAAAACAATACTACCTGAGACACAGATTGGGTTGCCCTTGATGGTAGACTGGTGGACTGTTGTATTTCGACCAATAGTGGCGTCAAGCAGGGATGTGTTTTAGCTCCGACACTGCTTACGCTGTATTTCTTTCTCTATGGTCGTTGAAAAAGCTACTAAACATTGCTAATGAATTTCATATACGCTTCAGAACAGACGTTAAGCTTTTCAACTTTGGGATATTTAGAGCTCCCACCAAATGCTCACTTGATATCATTAGGGAGATTATCACACAGTCACACACACACACACACACTCTTGCATACTTCCACACTATCCATAATTCTTTCAATCATTACTCTTTCATACATTTTTCGATAATATTCCAGACATATGATTCACAAGTTCACGTATGCTTATTAATTGGAGTAATTTAAGTAGAACAGTTCAACTTCACCATTCTTCGCATCTTGAAGCGAGATTTTGAATTATAATTATTACTTAACATAGAATTTCCCCATCACTTACCAGACTTGTTAATCTTATTTATAATGTATAACGTTTTATTACACCTATTCTTTTTGTATAAATATATGATTTCTGTAAATTCACACTCAAAGCCCAAGATACAGGCTCACGCTTAGTTTGGGGCTCACTAGTACCCACAGTTTGAATAATGTAAACCATGGATCAGACAAAGTGTAATAAGGTTAAGCTATTCTTTCAGGCAATAAATATTTATTATTATTATTATGTATGCTGATGATCTCTGCTTTGTTCCCAGTAGTCCGTATATCCTGCAAGAACTGATTACAAATTTTCATAATTCATGAAAAAAAAATCGGTTAGAAAATCAACATCAAGAAGAATGAGGTCATGGCTCTGAATCGCACGAAACTTTCAATATCTCTCGAAGATAGTGTGCTTGAGGAGGTGGAAGAATTTAAGTACCTAGGCAGTGTGATTACATGCAAAGGAGACCTGAATCCAGAAATAAATAGTCGAATTGATGGTGCTTCTGCGGCATTTGGTAAGCTCCGATACAAAGTCTTTGATTCACACGACTTGTTCCTTAGCACAAATATAAAGGTGTATTATTATGTCAATTGTATTGCCGAATCTCCTGTTCTCCTCGAAAACGTGGTGTCTGTGTTGAAAGCTCATACGCGTTTTAGGTAGTTTTCACCTTAAATACCTCCGTGATATACTGAATATATCGTGATCAGATCGTGTCAGAACCACGGAGGTTTTAAGAAAAGCCAATGTTGGCGGAATAGAGGCTTATTTATTGTGACGTCAGTTACGTTGGTGCGGCCATGTGACAAGAATGGCAAGCAGAAAAGCGGTGGCCAATTCTTGAGATACAAAGATGTTCAGAAGAGGCATATTAAGAGGTGAAAAATGTACACCTATCCTTGGGAGGCACTTGAACAAAACCGCGAAGAGTGCGGTTAGTGCTGCAAAATGTTTATGTTTTTGAAGTTGGCAGGAGGCGAGAACTAGATGATAAACGAGACGATCTTAAAAATATACCACTTTCGAACTTCAGGTATAATTTTGTGGGTGGTGTGGCATTTTTTTTACGCACGTTTAAGAACAAAATAGGATCACAGTCATATTGAAGCGCATGATCGACGCCTGGACTTTATATGAAAATTAATTTCCGATAGTTTACAACAGAAACTTGGGTCGCCGTGGCCGAAAGCGGCTAGGGAACATGATGATATATTATGTTTTTATATGGCATTATATAGAAATCATGGATATGTTTTCCATGTTAATGTTTTATCAATCATGGATATGTTTTCCATGTTAAAGTCTATCGATCATGGATATGTTTTCCATGTTAAAGTTTATTGATCATGGATATGTTTTCCATGTTAAAGATTATCGATCTTGGATATGTTTTCCATGTTAAAGTTTATGGATCATGGATATGTTTTCCATGTTAAAGATTATCGATCATGGATATGTTTATCATGTTAAAGTTTATGGATCATGGATATGTTTTCCATGTTAAAGATTATCGATCATGGATATGTTTTCCATGTTAAAGATTATCGATCATGGATATGTTTTCCATGTTAAAATTTATGGATCATGAATATGTTTTCCATGTTAAAGATTATCGTTCATGGATATGTTTTCCATGTTAAAGATTATCGATCATGGATATGTTTTCCATGTTAAAGTTTATTAATCATGGATATGTTTTCCATGTTAATGTTTTATCAATCATGGATATGTTTTCCATGTATAAGTTTATGGATCGTGGATATGTTTCTCATGTTAAAGATTATCAATCATGGATATGTTTTCCATGTTAAAGTTTATCGATCATGGATATGTTTTCCATGTTGAAGTTTATCGATCATGGATATGTTTTCCATGTTAAAGATTATCGATCATGGATATGTTTTCCATGTTAAAGATTATTGATCATGGATATGTTTTCCATGTTAAAGTTTATGGATCATGGATATGTTTTCCATGTTAAAGATTATCGATCATGGATATGTTTTCCATGTTAAAGTTTATGGATCATGGATATATTTTCTATGTTAATTATTATCGATCATGGATATGTTTTCCATCTTAAAGTTTATCGATCATGAATATGTTATCCATGTTAAATTGTTATTGATCATGAATATGTTGTACATGAAAAAGTTTTATCAATCATGGATATGTTTTCCATGTTAAAGTTTATTAATCATGGATATGTTCTACATGTTTAAAGTTTATCGATCATGGATATGTTTTCCATGTTAAAGTATCGATCATGGATAAGTTTTCTATGTTAAATTGTTATTTATTATGAAAATGTTTTTCACGTTAAATTGTTACTGATCATGAATATGTTGTTCATATAAAAGTTTTATGAATCATGGATATGTTTCCCATGTTAATGTTTATCGATCATGGATATGTTTTCCATGTTAAATTTTTAGTGATCATGATTATGATTTTCATGTTAAAGTTTTATCAATCATGAATGTTTTTCATGTTAAAGTTTTATCAATCATGGATATGTCTTCCATGTTAAATTTTGGTCAGTTATGAAACCCCAGATTTCCCGGTACAAGTCCTTTTCGCCCGGTTAATAGTCATGCTAAGGGTCATCCTTATTTTACGTGTCCTAAACCGGTCGTCAGATGTAGCCAATGTAATTAATTGGGCCATAATTCAGAAAATTGCAATCCAGAACTCTTTAACCGTCTAAATCTTAAACCTAATCAGGTTATAAATAATTCTGAGAAGAACTTTAAAAATTGACTCATTATAATAAAAGTAATGGCAAATAATTCAACATTCAAAAGTCAACGAACGCTCGGTGAAAGCCTACACAGCATTGATTGGCCAAAGCTTCACTGAGCAACCGTTTGTAACGTTCTACAAAAGTTCAGGGTGTAGCTCTTTGATTGACCAAGAGGCTGCAGTGAAACTTTATGTCACTGATAATGTAGAAATCTCAAGGAACTAGCGTCATACCCGTTCATACCGACTAGTATTTCAGGAGATTTATTCATTAACGGCTATAATTCAATCTAGCCGGGGAATGGGCATCGTTTGCAATCGTTTGCAATGTTCTTTCAATATCTCTGATGGAAAAGGAGAAGTGGTTATATATTACCAATCTGTACCCTGGTCCATCACCCATAAACGAAATATTTTGGTAGCTTGGGCCATTCCGTTTTATAATAAAAAATGTCGGTCACGTTAATCTCACTAACCAGTAACAGACCTTTCGTCCTTTGAAACTCTAAACAAATCTGAAATAAAAACTTTACATTATACATCTACTTAAGTGTATCAATTGTAGTCTGCAATGAGAGGATCATATATATTAATGTTAAGGGCTCGTTTGTTAAAATTGTGTACTGTAATTCAATATCAACGATTATTGCCAAATTTAATTTATTTTTCACTTATGTCATGATTTCAGTGTTTTATTAATGTAATAGTTAAGTAAGTAAAGTGTTTATTAAATAAGGTTATATAATTAGATTGCAGTGATTCACTAGTTTCTATCATATGTTTGATTCATACTTAAGTAATTGTTAGGGGAGCTTCTTAATAGTGTTTATAGTGATTATTTATGTTCATATAACTAGGTTTAGATTGTATTAGGTGAATGCCGGGAGGCATCACAGTTGTCGGATGGCCGAATGTCATGATTTCAGGGTTTTTATTGATACTATTTATTTAAAAGGTGTTCTATTGACGGAAACTGTTTGGACTCGCATTAAGAATATTTCATTTTAAAAGTAATTCATTTGATTTCCGCAAAAGAAAGATGAAGTTCGGAGGCGTAGGTAGTTTTAGAGGCTCATTCCGTGCAGAACTCTGGTTCAGTCAAGACGTAGTAAAGATTAAGTTTTTGTGGTCTATATGTATATCTTTATTTATAATTTATATCTGTGCAGATTATTGTGGAAGTAATTATAATTTACTACTGTTGGAAGAAGTGTTTCATTTCAATACAAACACACTCACAATGCTCGTCTTTATAATGTTAGTTTGATAGGGATGAATTTGTTAATATCATATATGCATTAGAAATAAATTGTCAATTGTTATAGTATTTATTGTTCACTACTTTGGCGAAAATGTTTTACACATAAAAGATAGATATATGCTGTTGCGGGTTTTTTTTGTAGAACAATTTAAGATAAACATTTCCGTTATACAATATGTACGTGTGATAGAAAAGGTTTTTGCAGCGCACGCCTGACTATGTCGCGTATAATTTTTTCCTACTTACTTGACCTTATCGTTATATGTTGGACGATTCACACAATATCTTTATGAATTATAGCCTACGTAGCTAATTAATTATGCTTTATTAAAATACTTAGCTATATTACTGTAATGTTTCATTAAAATTCATTTAGTATTGTTTGCGTTAAAGAGAAACAAACATCCATACATACATCCATACTAACAATTTTTCGCGTTTATATTATTAGTAGGATTAATACATAAACTAATACGATGAAGTCTTTAAAATTTTACGTTTACCTTACTTTTTGAGCAGAATCTAATCATCACACCTTTTTTTTCACTAGGCCCACCTGATGTTAAGCGGACTAACCTGTGCCTATAACAGATGCATATCGCCACAAGTCAGGAATTGCGTGACGCCCAACACCCTGAGACATAGTTGTTAAATATCATGTGACTGTAATTTTACTGGTTTTCAAGGACAGCTGCCGCAATACACTGTTCGGAGCTTGGCTACAGATTTTTGACTTGAGGGTGGTAGCTAGCCAGGCAAGCAATCGCAAAATGCCCTTCCACCATGCGGTGAAGCTCAAGTCAGCGGTGGGGATCGAACCCTGGAACTGCGGCACATCAAATATTTGCTCTAAGCTGATTGTGATTATGAGTGAGATTTCATTGTTTTATCGTTTGTTTGTGTCATTTTAATATTAAATGGCAATAAACTTCTGTAATATAATCACTATCGATCGCTTCTGAGCTCTGGCCAATATTAAATTGGTTGCATCAAGACGTCAAATTTGATTATAAAATTTTAAAATAAAAAAAAAAATTGTTTGATTTACATTAGGCGTTGGCTAACGACCACGTCTCTACCGTCTACTGATAAAGCCTATAAACCACTTTCATCAAGTGTGGTCTAGCGATTTTCAGTAGAGTACTCAATATAGAATAAATAATTTATCAAAAAACCTAGAGTATCACCTACTTATTTAGTTTTGCCTTTTTTTTTTAGGGAGGACATATATTCTGTCTACCGCTATACGGACGTCCAACTCCACCGGGTTTTGGGCGAGGGAAGGCCCTCTATAGCCCAGGAAATAGTTTTGCTAGTGAGTAGACTGTATTTATAGTCTGTTAGAATAACTTTGGACTCAGTAAGACTGTGACTAAGTACCCATTTTACTTACCAACATCTTGTAAGTGGCTGTGTATTTTTCTGAAGAGATTTGTTGAACATAACTCACTATACTAAGACATAACACGGGGAGGTTTAAGCGTATTTATATAATAATAAAATATATCATGTGGCTGGATTCAATGAGTCCCTTAAGAGAGGACAGGGGAATTGGGTATTTCAACACACTTTGCAAGTAGCTTTGGCGTCAAAGAACACAAGATGGATATTTTTAAAAAAAGGGTACTTTTAAAGTTACGGAAAAACGTTTTTTGGAGACCATCTATGTATTTATTAAATATTCTGACCTATATAAAAAAAAAGTACAATCAGCAAAAATGTTATCAAAAGACTTGACGAGAGAAATAAAGATATGAGTACAAGAAATCACAGAACTAAAAAAAAACATTTTGTTTTTTTGGAAAAACAATGCAAGAACTTAAAATATTCTTTATGCCATGCCATTCGACAAAATACTCTTGGAGGTAACTGAAGTTTGGGTACAGAAACTAAGCTAAGTCACAAGTCAGAATTATACGTAGGGTACCTTATGCTGCGGTCATAAGTTATTTTTTTAATTTTATAACGAAAAGTACCTACCTATGTAGAAAATCATAGTTGCATCGATTATCTTCTACAACATGAGAACTAGAACTAGTAAATAAAATAAGATGAAATCGTTGAAACAGGTATTTTCAAAGACGACGAGTAAGGAGGTAACATTTATGTGATCTATGAAATAAATAGCTAAAAATGACATATACATTAGTAAACTCGTTTTTGTACTGAAAAAATAGGAGATGATAATTTTCTTGTATGTAATTTAAATCCTCGTTTATGCATCTTTTTTTTTTTTTTTTTTATACTGAACTGGGTAGCACTTGACCACTATCTCACCTGATGTTAAGTGATGATGCGATCGATGATGGAGCGCGCTTACCCAGAAGATACCTATTCACTCGCGTTTTGAAGACCCCTACATCGTACTTAAACGGAAACACAGACTGAGGCAGGGTGTTCTTCAACTCCTGGAAACTGCTGTATTTTTTTTCATAGACTTATTTTTTAATAAACACTACAAAAATAATGAGAGTACTTTGTGTACCTATATGTCCACTGTGTTCCGAATAACTGATTCAAATTTAAAAGCGTAAGGCGGCTGTTGTGAGGCGGAGCTTCATCTTGCTAAAATATTTTTTTTTGCAATTCCGACTGGAGTCATTCCTTCAATAGGGTTTGGAGATTATCTAAAGTAACGTCGTAATACACGGCAGAAATAGGGGTTACCGTTGTTTCATTATTATTTAAATATGTTGTGAACGCATTTTTTTATTTATATACGTTTAATTTATATGTTGTATGTAATTAAAGTACGTTTATATAATATTAACCCCGTGTGGTTCCGGGTTAGAATGTCACCATCCCATATCTTCCCGTGGGTGTCGTAAGAGGCGACTAAGGGGAAAATACCGGAAGATGGGAAGCAGCGCCTTCTAAAGAACTGGCAAGTTCTACGCGATCTCCAAGTCGCTTGCCAAGCATGGCGATTATGGCAAATCCCCCCAATGGACGAGACCTTGTTCAAAGGTGAACGTCCGCTTGATGTTGACATAATATTTTATATATGTATTTAAGATTATTCATATATATATATATATATATATGCGATATGTTGTATATATAATATTTTAGATATAATTGTCTTATTAACTTGCTATAATCATGGTAATAATATATATTTCTTTCCTCTTTCTCTTGGGTATACAGTTATTTCTCTCCTTCCAATGGTTGACTGGAAAGAATCGCCTTCAGCGATAAGACTGCTAATTGATACATTGTTTGAAATATATTCCCGTTTAAACTATTTTAATTAAGGTGTTTTAATATAGCGTATTTTCTATCTATCTAAACATGGCATAAACTAAAATAAAACTTATCTTCAACTGTAATTACTCGACTATAAAGCATAACGAATATAAAGACAATGGAGGCCAGAATGGAGAAGAAAAAGTTACTACTTGATACGAAGCCAAGTAAATCACAATGAACCTACTCTAGGTCATCATTGAGGCCAACGTCCTGTTTTTGCTATTCTTAATTTGACAGCGTCATACTTATATTAAGTACTCAAAAGGAAGGTCAACCGCCGTAAACAAAAGATCTTATTTCAATGGTCCTATCCTATTAAGGCCTTCATAGTTGATAGCTTGACGAGTTTCATAAAAGAGAGATAAAAGAGATTCATAATTGGGTCACAACGAAACAAAATTATTTTACATTTGAATAGGACTTATATTTAAGTTGAGTTACGCATTATATACCTACTGTACTGTACTGCACTGTATCAGCCGGATCGTCCACTGCTGAACACAGCCTCCCCTATTAAGAGGGTATTTGCCATAATCCCCACGCTTGGCAGGCGGCTTAGGGATTGCAGTGTAAGATGGCAGTTCTTTAGAAGGCGCTGCTGCCCATTTTCCAGTATTTTACCCTTAATCGCCTCTTACGACACACACGGGATGATATGTGGAGGTGCAGTTCTAACCCAGCACCCCACGGGGGTATATCTACTATCTTATGTTTAATAACTATGGTTTATGACATGAGGTCCATGATTCCTATCTAGGTGTGAGGAAAGTAAGGCGAAAATGTTTATATTCATATTTTTATTATTTTGCTGATAGTCTAGCTTTTAACCACTATCGGTTACTGGCTACCTGGTGGTTAATGATGATACGGTTTAAGATGCTGTTCTGGTGAACACAAAATTACTGGTTTTCAAAGACAGCTGCTGAAACGCACCGTTAGGTGATTAGCGACAGATAGTGGTAACTAGCCATGCAGGCATGGTGGTAAGAATTCTAAAATGCTTTACCATCATGCTATAACGACTGCCGTCCTAAGACAATATCAGGATCGATTGCCTTTCTACCCCCCCAAGCACGAAAGGGTAATAAATGTCAATGGCGGTGCACCCAGCCAAGTCATGTCCGCATAGGGTGTTGCTTTAGCTAGTCGTTCGTTGAAGAACGGAAAGACAAGCTTCTTTATGAGCACTTTGAAAAATCATGTGAGTCTAAATAGATAAATTTCACGAATCTCACTTGATTATAAGTGACTAGCGGCCCGTCCCGGCTTCGCACGGGTAGACATTTATTTTAAAATATTTTGGCATAAACGTACAGTAAATGCAGGACATACCTAAATTATAAAGTATTTAGCAATAGGGTATCGCTGACTCCCTTTGGGTATGGAATTTGGTGATTGGAAACAAAATTAAATCAGAAAGGCAAAGGTATAAATAGCTTGGTCAGATTTTGGTCGGAATTTCTGTTAAGAATCGCATCGTATAAGAATCGCACAGCAATTAGCTAAATATGTTATTACAGTACAACCAAGGTTAGATTTTGCATCTTCCCATCTCGTAAAAGTCGTAAGAGGCGGCAAAGTGATAGATAATTGCGCATAACAGCGTACAATATTTTCCTATAGCGCTGACGCAAAAGCCACTTATACCCGGCAGTTTATTCGGAGTTAATATGTTTGCAAATGGATCTTAGCCCATGAAATAGAGATAATACCGTTTATATCGACAATATTATTAAGCTAATAAAATAAGTAAAATTGCATGTAGTAAGTTTTTAACCAACTTTAAAAAAAGGAAGAGGTTCTCAGTACGCACAATATTGTGATAATAGATGCTTTTGAACTATCATGATACCGACATCAATTCAACAAGTTTTTTCACACTTTTGAGTTGAAGTCGGTTTCAGTTTTAGTTATATTTTTATGTTTATATAATAGTAAAAGTTTGATTGTATCAAATAATCACAATAATCAATGATGGATATATAGATAAAAAATACATTATGATATTTTTTTAATAACTGGTACATGTCATACATTCATTACCGAAAAGTTTAATGACTGTTCCATATCTTACCGTAAGATATCGTTAAAACAAATGAGTGCAGCGTACAAATTGCATTCTTTTTTAATTATTATACAATGACCGGCAAAACACTTACGTTTGGGGATCGAATAACATGAGTTTCAAGCATATCATATGCTCCTAATGCATGCCTTCTTACATCGATCTGCAAGGGTTCAACTTCACCTAAGTGCCCACAGAGCTCTTGACCACTTTATTAGTATCCGTAACTGAAGGTAGAAGGTAAACATTGCACATTTTCCACGAAAGATGTTCCCTTCGTTTAAACACTAAACACAAATTGTGCACAAATGTAACTCTACAGGTACTGTACTCTCTTTTCTTAATCACACATTATTGATTAAAAAAATGCACTTGCACATAAAAGTCCAGTAGAACAAGATCTTTGTTTGAATTGTGAGGCACATTATCGAAAGTATAAGTGAGTCAATTTGTATATTTACTTTTAAATACAAAAGAATGGAGTTATTGGAAACCAAGAAAACTTTTTCTCTATAAGAAAAGCACGTATGGCTCTTCTCTATTCGGAAGGGCGATTAGGTGTGGAAGCCAGGACATATAATATCAATAGAGTAGCTTATGGTTATCACATTCTGCGCAGATGACTCGGATATTTAATGTTTTGAATGGAGCTAACGACTGTCTCAGGCTTTTCACGCCTGTCTACTGAGTTGTAGAGAAAAGGTTTGTTTTGTACATAAAATATATTATTAATATGACGCATTGATTATGTATTAACGTCCCTACATATATTATTAATAATAATGTTTTTAATAATTAATAAAATAATTTATTAATTTCAAGGCACAATCATCTGTTCTATTCTGCATATTGCATCTAATTAAACAAATACAATATAATATAAAAATTAATAATTACATACAAAGCTTACAAGGCTATAATTTAAATTTACACATACAAAATAAACAGAAATAAAAATAAATAACTCAATGCATTATTACAATGTCATATTTACGAACATTTCTTAGTATTTCTTCACAATTATTTTTAATATTACGCTAATGCAGAACATGTCAGGCAAAGCTTTGTGCAACGTTTTGCAGCTGTTAGAAATGCTAATCTTGGGGTCAGAATTACAAGTGGGTTAAGTTTCTCAAACAAATGTTTTGGGAAAGATATGGGGGAGGGGGTTGTTCCCGAGCAGTCTTGATTATTCTAACAAAGAGTATGTTTAATTTGTGTGCTAAGTATGCGGTTTCAGTTTATATGTAAATAAGCAATTCAGAGTTTATGGTTTATAAATTCATTGATTAAATTATATTGGACCATTATATACAATGTAAGTCGAAAATAAACTAATGTGTTGTTTGGCTGAAAAGGTTTCCAAAGCTGTAGCTATATATAGCAACGTGGGGTCTATGGAAACTGCACAGGGTACGAAGCTATTGATTAGTTTGACTATGAGCTCTAAGGAAACTCCCGGGCTCTCCGGGTTAGATGGGCAGTCGTGATTGTTTTTGAATCACTGATTAGCTTTTTATTGATTTTAAGACTGAATATAATTCAGTTTTCAAGAAAAATATAATAAAAATTTGTTTTCAATCAAAAGCTTCGTTTGAATCATGAATATTTCTTTATAATAGGCCCTCAAAATTAGTAGGGCCATCTCCTCCGAACTAACCCTATACTGTTGAGAAATTTACTTGAATTTTGCTGATGATGCCAACAAATTGCAAGTACTTATCATTACAACACTGTTGAAACATTTAGGGAATATATAATTGTATTGTTATAATAAATATTATTGACGTATTCCAACCCTACAGTGACTGTTTGCCAGTTAGGTACTTTCATAAAATGGTTTGAACCTAAAAGGTCTCTTACATATACGGTCTATGAGCTAGTTTGGTTTCGAGAGCGTTACGGCCTCTAGTAGAGTTAACTTTACTGCATATTGAATGCATTCGCACGTAAAACTATGAAAATCTTTATGGTGCTACGATATTGTGGTTTTCAATCGATATAGCAGCTAAATGAATCTATTCCACCGTAACGCGAGCAAATTGTAGGAAAGACTATATCGTTTTCAGAGGTAAGTAATTGTTACTTCAATGGCAGTGCCCAGCGAAAGATATAGTAATTTTAATTATTTTGATTATCTGTGATATTTTATAAACAATATCATTTCCTTCTTCGGAATCCTAAGAACTGCACCTCATTTACCAATTCGATGAACTTAAATAGCAAGTAACTACGAATAATAATGAAAAGAAATGTAATTCATGCTCAAAAACAACACAACGCAAACTATACCGCAGCGGGCGTGGCTTAAAAAGTGTACCGCGTGGCGCTGTCAGTTCGGCGTGTGGGTTCGTGTCATGCGGTTGTAACACGGGAATTTTCAACTGAATTTATCAATGTTCTTCTACGTTGTTTAATTCTGAAAAAATACCATACTATGTAGTAAAATGGTGGAGAAGCCATACGGATATAAAAAAAACGGGAATAACTTGTATAAACGAGTAAATAACAATATTTTGGAAAGCCATACTTGACTACCCTGGATAGTTTTATGCAACATGAATTTTACATTAAGTCAAAAATAACTTCGAAACATTGTTAGTCTGAGATTTTTTTTGTGAAAAGAATTCCGGTTTTTTTTTTTTGGAATGCTCGATTTTTTATGTCAAACATGTACTACAAATGTCATAAAAAAACTTTGATAAAGGTCCTTAATTCTAATTTACTATTTGTGCTTCTAATGACATAAAAATATCCTAGAAGTAGGGCTTAGATCTGACAACTGTCAAAGTGTCAGTTAATGTCGTATTTCCCAGTATTGATTTAATTTTTGGGATACAAAAGACATAAAAATTACAAATAAATTGATTTTAGGTCTTACAGCTGTCATAAATAAGAGTAATTTCTAGGTACTTTTATGTCATTTTAATCCAAAATATGAAATAGAAACGGAAAAATATGATTTTAACTGTAATTTTGGCAGTTGTCATGCTTGAGATCTATATATAGATAACTATAATATAATTTGGACCTAAAACATAACATTAAAACATATAAATACTACAACAACTGCCAAGTTGATAGTTGTCACACCTATGGCTGCGGTATTGTTACTTCCAATAGGTATATATAATCCATCTACGTAATTTTGTACAATGGAATAATAGATTATTAGTTCTGGGTATGCTGGGCACACTGCCAACTGGTAGAGAGCTGGAGTGCTTAGACTGCCGGCAAGCCTGACATGGCAGCTAGGTTGACTAAATGCTTTCGTTGTAGAAGCGCTCGTAGCGAAGTTTGCTTAGCTGTTCTCAACCGATCAACAAAGTTAAGCAACGTCGCGCGCGGTCATGAGTTGGATGGGTGACTGCTAGTGACATTACTACTGAGCGTTTCCGTGCTTCGGAGGGCACGTTAAGCCTCCGGTCCCGGTTATTGTCCTTAGGATGGCAGTCGTTATAGCATGCGAATGCATTTTGCGAATGCCCGCCTGGCTAGCTACCACCCTCAAGTAGAAAATCTGTCGCCAGACACCTAACGGTGTGTTCCGGCAGCTGTCCTTTAGAACCAGTACTTCTAGGTTAGCCTGAACAACATCTTCGACCACATCGTCACCTACCATCAGGTGAGATAGTGGTCAAAGGCTAACCTATCAGGCATAAAAAAACTTGATGTACTTATTCATCTAACACACGCAATAAGACATTTTTAAAATCTAATTTAATTCTGAGTTATATCCTACTGTCAATATTGACTTAAATAAAACATTTTTACTTGAAATCCATTTCGTTTTTTCAGCGCATTATATGAATATACCGACTTTTAAATTATAGAATATTATTTCCAAGGTAGTAATTCCAATCTACTGAAATAAATTGCATGAAAAACCTAAAATATTTTATTGAAAAAACCTGTAATAGAAAATGAACAGGTAAAGAAGCTTACATATTGTAGCATAACGCCATCCACGCGTATCTAAAGCTGGGAACGCACTACAGAGTTTCGTCGCGAAGCGGCTGTCACTACCTAATATGCATTTACAGACGTGCAGAGCAGTGCTGCAGCTAAGTGGCGCGACATTTTCGTTCAAAATAGCAATACGGCGTAGCAGAACGGTTTTTCCAACTAAGGGCAAAAATTCGAAATGTATGAAGTCGTCGATGTAAAATAATTGTAATGTCTTGCAAAGAAGCACATTTTGCTGAAAAAATTATTTGTGTTATATTTGGGTGCAAGATATAACAAAATTCTCGTTCGAAAAACTCTTTTTCACGACTCTTCAGAGATAATGATCGATTTCACACAGATTTTAGAACCTAAAGTAAGGTCTTATAAATTGTTGAAACGTGGTTGGAACGTGAAATAACTAGATGATTTACTGCCCCGCGTCTCTCCTCATAGTGTCCATAATCCATACAAATTAATATTTCCCGAGCCGCGCCGTTTCGCTGCCGCGCTCTGTACCGCAGTAGTGCGGTTTGACCTTAGGCAATGACGGCGGTGACAACATCACTTTGACGCGACCAATCAGATGCGATCATTTCTAAGCGCCAAATCAATTAACCAATCCAATTGAATTTGGAAAATAGTGCGTGTTTTGTTACTTGTGAACTTGATGAGGCCGAAATCAAAGCGTTCACTGTATCAGAGTTATACTTCTTTACTTTATTTATTCGTAGGCAAGTAACGATAAAAATAGCTGAATCAGCAGCATGACATAGTAATGTCATGCTGCTGATTCTGAAGGAACAACTCATCTACGTTCAGTAAACAGGGATGTGGATACGTTGTTACTTTAGAATAGGTGAATAATCGTGGCTCTCTAACCATCTTAACATTAATATAACAAAAATGATAATGAATAGATTCAGGCGTTACTTTGCGGAAATCCATATTTAATAATAACAAATATTTTTAGAATATTTTAAGAAAACATCAAATTAATATTCTAATAAAAAATAAATTTTCTCGATCGTGCGCTCGTGGAGTCAATACCTTCTGAGGATGGTTATTGTAGAATCGAAACGCGTCGAAAATTGTTCCGGTTTGGCTGCGTGGCGTTTTTGACGTCACGTCGACTTAGCACGAAAATAAGGCGGAATTGTCACTAGATTTATTTTTATATTTTTTAAGTGTTTACTTAAAATACTAGCGGCCCGTCCCGGCTTCGCACGGGTGGACATTTATTTTAAAATATTTTGGTATAAACGTACAGTAAATGCAGGACATCCCTAAATTATAATGTATTTAGCAATAGGGTATCGCTGACTCCCTTTGGCTACGGAATTTGGTGATTGGAAACAAAATTAAATCAGAAAGGCAAAGGTATAAATACCTTGGTCAGATTTTGGTCGTAATTTCTGTTAAAATTTAGAATGTTAAAGAGTAGTTATAGTGACATAACTACAATAGTTAGATACATACTTTTGCATTTTTTTTTTTGTAGATATTGATATGTTCTTTAATTTTGTGATAACTGTTTTTGTTCTATCATCAATAGTTTTCGCAGCGCATGCGATGAAAGATATTTTATAGGAATTTTTTTTACACCATAGGTAACATTATTGTAGTTTTAGTAGGAATTCTTAATATTGTTTTGCAATAAAAATAACCTTTATTAATCAGTGATAATGTTACATTCAAATGGTGAAAGAATTATTAAAATCGGTTCAGTACTTTTTAAGCTAATTCGTTACAAACATACTTACACACAAATCTTTCGTCTTTATAATATTCTTATATCATATTATAGTAATATAGTATTTAGTATAGAAGTAAAGATTTAGCAATAGTGTATCGCTGGCTCCCTTTGGGTATGGAATTTGATGATTGGAAACAAAATTAAATCAGAAAGGCAAAGGTATAAATAGCTTGCTCAGATTTTGGTCGGAATTTCTGTTAAATTTAAAATGTTAAAAAGTAGTTACAGTGACATAACTACAATAGTTAGATACATATTATTGCGACATTTTTTGTAGATATTGATATGTTCTTCAATATTGTGGAACATTTTTTTTCTATCATCAATAGTTTTCGCAGCGCATGCGATGAAAGATATTTTATAGGATTTTTTTACACCTTAGGTAACATTATTGTAGTTTTAGTAGGGATTCTTATTATTGTTTTGCAATAAAAAAAGCCTTAAGTAATCAGTGATAATGTAACATTTAATTGCTGAAAGAAATATTTAAATCGGTTCAGTACTTTTTAAGCTAATTCGTTACAAACATACTTACATACCAACCTTTTGTCTTTATAATATTAATATAGATGACGTGGTCAAAGATATTGTTCAGGCTAGCCTAGAATGCCGGAATACACCGTTTGGTGTTTAGCGACAGATGTTCTACTTGAGGGTGGCAGCTAGCCAGGCGGGCATTCGCAAAATGCCGTACCACCATGCTATAACGACTGTCATCCTAAGACAAAAACCGGGACCGACGACGGCTTAACGCGCCCTCCGAAGCATGGTAGCGTTCAGTAGTAGCGTCACTAGCAGTCACCCATCCAAGTCATGATCGCGGTGGTCACTGCTTACCTTAGCTGAATCAGTTAAGATCAGCTAAGAAAATTTCACTACGAGCGCTTCAAATATACTATTAATTAAAGGTTAATATAACAATGTGTAAAAAAATATGAAAAATACAAAATAAATAGTAACGGATTAAATTATATTTATGTATTTAAAATAGATCTTATTTGATGGGAAAATGGGAACTTTAAATAACAGGCGAAGTTGGCAGTATATGTAGTGCATAATATTATCTTCGGCTGGATAGCTGTTACTGGTGAAATTAAAGGAAATAAATAATTTATAAAAATAGTACTCTTTAAAAACTTCTTATGCTACGGTGAAAAGAAATACGTTGTGAATGATAGTTGATAAAAGAGTAATAAAATATGTAACGATTTTAGCATTATATTTTAATCGGACACTCCGCCATATAGTGGACCTGCCTTTAAACATTCTTCTTCACTGATTCGTATTCGAAAGGTTGATCTTAACTATAATATGGAAGCAAATGAGATTTTTAGTTAGTTTTTAGTTTTTTAGGGTTCCGTACTCAAAAGGTAAGAACGGGACCCTATTACTGAGACTTCGCTGTCCGTCCGTCCGTCCATCCGTCTGTCTGTTACCATGCTGAATCTCAAGAACAATGATAGCTAGAAAGTTGAATCTTTCACAGATGATGTATCTCTATTGGCGCTATAATAAGCGACAAATACTAAAAATAAAGATATACTTAAGGGGGGTTGCCATACAACAAACTTGATTTTTTGAAAGATATTTTATAGGATTTTTTTACACCTTAGGTACTTTACATTATTGTAGTTTTAGTAGGGATTCTTATTATTGTTTTGCAATAAAAATAGCCTATATTATTCAGTGATAATTTAACATTTAATTGCTGAAAGAATTATTAAAATCGGTTCAGTACTTTTTAAACTAATTCGCTACAAACATACTTACATACAAACCTTTCGTCTTTATAATATTAGTAAAGATTAATTTGATGTTTTCTTAAAATATTTTAAAAATATTTGTTATTAATAACAAAGAAGGTTGCAACAAAGAATAGATTGCTTGGATGCCAAGAATTGTACCCCCCATATATTCCAGTAGGAGGCGATAGAGGCAACGATGGGAAAATACCAGAATTGCCAAGTGTGGGAATTATGCCAAACCAAATCCCCTAACCACACTCACGTGGGGTGCCGGGTTAGAATTGCACCTCCCCATATCATCCCGTGGGTGTCGTAAGAGGCGACTAAGGGAAAAATACTGGAAGGTGGCCAACATCACCTTCTAAAGAACTGTCATCTTACACTGCGATCCCCAGGCCGCCTGCCAAGCGTGAAGATTATGGCAAACACCTCCTTAATGGGAGAGGCTGTGTTGAGCAGTGGACGAGTCGGCTGTTACAGTACAGTACATCCTCTAATAGAGCAGGAATTGTTCAGCGGTGGACGTGTGATGGCCATTGATGTACCAGGCCTATCTCAGAGGTGAGATACGAACTACATACAACACTATAGCTACTACAGTAAATAAACGGTCAAGCGCGTGTCGGGCCACGCGCAATGTAGGGTTCCGTAGTAGCCCGTTATCATAATATAGAATAATACTGTTGTTCTTTTTCTTTTCATGTCTCTACCTATAACTTTCTAAGCAATTTGTTTTTTTGTTTATAAATTGTGATTGCTTGCACGTGTAGACTGTTGTTGACCGTGACTATTAAGTGGGAATCATGGATTATCTATACGTTTCTGAGTTACTCACAATTTTTTTTTTCTCTCCATTTAACGACACCTCTCTATAACGCCATAAAATGCACAGTCCCTTATAATTACCTTAGTCGCCCCTTACGACACCCACGGGAAGAAGTAGGGGTGACATTGTAACCTGGCATCCCATGGGTTGCTGGGCCACAAAAATACCTGTAGGTAAGCAGCCTCTACTTATGAACTGACAAATCCTACTGCGATCCTCAAGACGCCCGCCAACTATGGGGATTTTGGCAAATCTGCCCAGTGGAACCTTGTTCGACGGTGGACGTTTCGTTTGATATGATGCTGATATACATATATTTTCTAAACGTCTTACAAAATAAACAAAGTTACTCATTTTACAGTCACATATCTAAACACCTGCCTACATAATTATAAACTTCCAATAATTAATACACTAAATTTCAAGTAAATTTTAAAAATGATTATTTAAATTTCTAATTTTAAAGTCATCGTTTTATTGGTGCTGTAGTAAAATGTTATTTTATAACTTATGCGAGAATTGTTGGTATAATGTCCAAATGAATTGTTGAATACATTTAGACATAATTATAATTTATAGCTATACAAGCTCGAATGCCAACTTTATAAAACATAAAAAGAGTTAATGAAAACACAAAAAATATTTATTACATTTATTTTTCAGCAGACAAATTCTTACATTCTGTAGATTCAGTATGCGCATGCGTCTACCCTTTTGCAGGAGAAGAAGCTACAGTATACTTGAGAGTGAAAACTCAGACCTCAGTATATAAGAGTATGCTTAACATGTTAAATTTAACCCATTGGCATCGGCGATAATTATAACAATAGAATTTCATTCATAAATTGGCCATAGTGGGTCAGTCCGATCAGTCCGAAAAAAACGATTAGCACCTATTTACCTCGATTTGTTTTTACAAATTGGGGGTTTTATATGGCAAACATCCAAAATGTACGATTCTCATATCAACAAAACATAATGGTAAAAAAAAATTTGGGCATTCACAAATATTTCTGCTATGTCAAATATATTCTGACAATTAACAATCCTTCTGACTGAAAGTGTGCTTGTACGCGTTCCTAACCATCAGCTTTTCGGAAACACTCATAAACTTGCGAGGACGTTTCTTAACGGGAGAAAATACGTGTTTCGTTGTTGAAGGGCTCGGTCCAAGCTGTGTTTCGGAGGCTCCAGCCTCCATATTACGAAAATAATCTTTCGTAACATTAAACAAAAACTAAACTCAACTTTCTGACAACAACTATAAACAACAAAAACAATAACAAGAAATTCAACAACAAGAAAAACAATTAGGCGAGGAATACAAGAAATACGAACGAATAAGTAAAAATGGCGCTAGCTGGAAAATGTTGACGTTCCCGCAATTGTAAAAAGGCCATTAAAAACAAAAAAATCTTACACTATTTTTTTCAGGCTTGAATATATGCGTAAAAATGTACGCTCATAAAAAAGTGTCTTATATTTTCATACTTATGTAATATATTATAGCATATTATAATTTTTTTTTTATATTAAATGCTCCATCCGTCTCCAAAATTAGTATAATTACTAAGTATTTGTAATTTTTTTTTAACGGTTAACTCCTTTGTCTACATTTTTGATCTCGAATTAAAAACCAGAGTATAATAAGACATTTGTCTCTAAGCCTAACCATTTTTGTTCACGTTTTCGTGCTTGTGATTTATTATTAATTATTTTCATGAAGAAGAATTCAATTTTAAGAAATTTCATTAGTATTAAAAAATACTATAGGTTTCTGTAACCCCCTCCCATCAATGGGGAATATTCCGCTCTCTCTCGCCCTCCCCATTTCACAAAATATATACATACATACCATACCTAAAGTCCTTCTAATGTATGGGTATACACTTTTTTTTTAAATTTATTATTTAAAATAAAAAATAGTTTCCCTAATCCCCCACCCCTCTGGGGAGATGTTACACGACGAAAAAAAAATTCATACCCACACCACTTGTATGGGAGCTACCCTAAAAAAATATATTTTTCAAAATTTTATTTTATTACTTTGTCGGCGTAGTAAGCTTACATACTCGTACAAAATTGCTGATTTTTAGTACAAACGGTCTCTTAGCAAAACCTCAGACAGACGGACAGACAGACGGACATGACGAAACTATAAGGGTTCCTTGTAGGTACCACGGAACCCTAAAAACGGTCTCGGTTTTGAAGCAACGAAGCACAAAATGCATTGACTTTGCGTCTGGTAACAACGCTTCATTCCTTTGTCACAGAATTCCATTCGCTATAGAAACTCCATAGTATTTTAGTTTGAAAGCTCCCGTGAGTTTGAGACAAATTTATGCTTAAAAGAACGCGACTTATAGACAACTTTAGACGTATGAACTCACCTGACAAAAGGCTTCGGATGTGCCCGAAACTAAAGTTGACAATCTCGACCAATACGCGTGTGTAGAGCGGGCTTTTTAAAAATTAACACTTTAGTATCTTGGATCGCGTGTTATAACTTAATCTTTTTAGATTTTCATTGCAAACAAAGAAAAACATATCAATTTATGCTACATATTGAAATAGCATAAAAATTAAATTACTTATTTAATTTTTATGCTATTTCAATATGTAGCATAAACCTGAAAAACAAGTTTTATTTTATTAAATGCAAAACTGTACTGTTAAGAATCTTATTAGTTATTATATTATCCAGCAGGAAACTGCTTTTTTTTCTAAACTTTAAAAATGTACTCTCAACTTTCAAGCTATATGTGTGTAAGAAGTCTCTGTCGCAGCATAAAGGTAGGAAAAACCAACAAAACAACAAACTAACAACAGACTAAAAGAGACTTTCCCATTTATAATACGTGAAGGGATTAATTTGTTTTGTTTTTACAGAGTGACATCGTTCTGCTTATTAGGGATCCGTGACATTTGTAAGAGTCGGTTTCCATTCTGGGATAATCACATAATATATTTTGATTTCGTCAATAATATTATATTGCTATTGTTGCCTATCTTGGATATTATGCAAGATAGGAATCAAAATCATACCCGCCAGAAAAATATGTGAATTTTACGAATTTTATAAATAGATTCTAAGAAACAACTGAACGACAAAATGATGAGCTCCAAACTATTAAGTAAGCTTGAAACAGCTGTAGTTTTACAGTATACAAAAGATAAATGAGTATGAGAGATTCACATAAACGAAACAACTCATGAAATCAAATAAAGTTGGTTTTCTTCGGCTGCAAGAAGCATCACGTATGTAAAGACAATGAAGACCAGAAGAAAGGGTTACTAATTGACACAAACCCAAGTGAATCACAATACCTACGACATGTTTTGTTATTCTTGATTTCATGGCGTCAGATTTATATTTAATACTAAAATGAAAAGTCAAGCACCGCAAACAAAAGGTCTTATTTCAATGATACTATAATACATAGGTTGATGAGTTTCATAGAAGAGCTTCACAATTGGGTCGCAGCGAATTATTTTACAGTTTGAATAGGATTAAATGTATTGAGTTAGGCATTTTAAATTATTTATAATGCGCAACTGAATATACGTAGTAGTAGTAGTTAGCTATTTTATACCTTTGGATGACAAGGACAATATTTTTTATACAAGTGTGATTAAAGTGGGTCGAAAATATTTATTTTTTATGTATATATTTTATTTTGCTGATTGTCTAGCCTTTGCCTACTATCTTACCCGATAGTTAGTGATGATGCCGTCGAAGATGTTGTTCAGGCTTACCGAGAATTATTGACCGACAGCTGCTGATACACTCTTAGGTGATTAGTGATAGATTTTCTATTTAATGGTGGTAGCCAAACTCGCATTTTGATAAGTATTATCAGATTGCTTTATAATCATGCAAAAACGACTGCCGTCCCAAGCCAATAACTGGCATAATGTGCTCTCCGAAGCATGACATTCGACCCCAAGATTAGTGAAATGCTAATCTTGGGGTCTGACATATTTATGGTCGCTTATTCAATCTCTTTTGGAACATTTATTCAAAATCAATGCATAAAATGTATATTTTATTTTATATAAAATATGCAAGACAATTCTCTAAAACTACAGCACAGTAAACAGGCGTGAAAAGCCTGATGATGTAGTCGTTAGCCCTATTCAAAACATTAAATATCCGAGTCATCTGCACATAATGTGATAACCATAATCTTCTCTATTCATATTATATTTCCTTGCTTCCACACCTAATCGCCGTTCCAAATAGATATGTGCGATACGTGCTTTAGTAATATCGATAAAGTTAGATCGTAAAAGACTTACAATTACTACATTCTATGGTATATTATTATTAATCTACCATTTACCTTTAACACAAATTCACTTATTATTGTATTTGCTAATATAGTCCACAATTTCAATAACCGCCATTATTAAATAGATATAGTCATTTTATCCTTGAGCCAATTATATCTCTATACGACCAGTATTTATGAAAAAATATTGATCGTTTTCCTTTGTATCAATTGTACAAGCTGACCTAAGTAATTGTGTCGATAGTCGATACATATTGTTATCTCTATTTCTTGGGCTAAGATCCATTTGCAAACACATTAACTCCGAATGAAGTGCCAAGAATAAGTGACTTTTGCGTCAACGCTTTAAAAACGATTGTACACTGTTACAAGCAATTATATATCACTACTTTGTTCTAAAATGTACTCGTAACATACTTAACCCATGCGCATAATTATAACAATATAAATTGATGATATCGTCCACTCCGCTGCTCTGCTCACCAAGAGGTCGAAATACCTGGTACGTCATCATCATTTTCCTACCTATATCCAATTTATGTGTGGTCGGCACAATATGTCTTCACTAGCAACAATTTTGTCACCAACTATACCTAACAAGACGCACATACTTGTTAATAGCCGGGTAATTCTCTCGGTGGTAGATACTATACCGAAGGGTAATATAACGACGCAGCTGAAGTAAACAAACGGGTTGTAGTACTGTTAAGGTGTTATGGAGCCCTGTTTTATGCCTGATGTGCAGCAGCACCCCTCTTACTCTTACTCGCATAGTAATAATATGCTGCTCATAGAGCGCTCCATCCCCATTATCGCCTCCTCTACTCCCACGGGAAGAGATGACAGATCAAAGTCGAACCTGGCTTAGGCTGTACTTTAATAAAATGTTTATTTATTTGTTGTGCTATTCTTGACGAAATGATACAAGAGTATAAACTTAAAAAACTATTCGAAAAAAAATCTGTTTGGGTTTTATCAATGCTAAGACAGTGCTTAGCTTTAACAGTGTTTGGAAGGCTATTTAATATTTTATGATATACCTTAAATACCAACTTTATTCAAATATTATAAACTAGGCCGCGAAACACCTACGTAAGGGATAGATTAAACATAGATTGTTACATTATGTCACCAAGCACATAATGGTGTGTTCCGGCAGCTGTCCTCGAGAGCTAGTTATTCTAGGTTAGACATCTTCCCCCCGAAGGGTTCTCGCCTTGTCGTGGCGGTGGGGCTTAGTAGCCGTGGCTTCGTCACCCACGGTGAAGCGAAGAGGAACCAGGGGCCGTGCTGGCTTGGGCAGTCGGCAGGCCCCAGAGGGGCCGCTCCACTGGGCTTTGCCTCTAAGTCCAGACTGGAGTGGCAACGGGTAGGCTGCGGTGCTGTATGGGCAGCACCGCATCTGAGGCGGGCTGTGGTGTTGTATGGGCGACACCACAGCTGACGGTGAGGGGCCACGGCGGGAGAGGAGTGCCGGTATCACGGTGCGCCGCTCTCCCTACCTTCCGTGGCCACGGCGGGGCCGCCACCGTTTAATGGCGGACGCGGAGGGGCCGCAGGGGAGGAGGAGTGTTGGTATAGCGAGGCGCCGCTCTCCCTATCCTCTGCGGCCGAAGTAGCAGGTGACGGGGCTACTCATCTGACCCGTCGCAGGGGGACCTAGGGCGTCGGAAGCGGGGTCGTCTGACGCCCATTTGCGGGCTTGGTCCCCGGGTGGTAGCGACGTGCCATGTGTTCTGGTGCGTCGTGAGGGGTAGCACCCCAGGAGGGGTCCGGCAACGGACAACCGTGGCGGGTTCGTGGTTGAGTGCTAAAGCGACCCTGCGATCCCGCCGAGAAGCGGTAGAGATGGAACACCGTGTGTTATTTAGTCGGTAGGGGCACTTGCTGCTGTGGGAGTAGTTGGTGTCGAGCCCGACATATCCCGGCTACCTTCCCCGGGGTGGACGGGAATGCGTAAATGCATTTTTCACACGTTAAAAAAAAAAAAAAAAAAAGGTTAGACATCTTCGACCACATCATCACATACTATCAGGTGATATAGAGGTGAAAGGCTAAACTATCAGCTATAAAGAGAGAAAAAATGTAATTAACGTATTTGTACACTCACGTTAGGGAAACGTAGCAGATGAGCTAAAAATAATAATTGAATATGTGTAGTAATTAGAATTGTATGTTATAAAACTTCCACTCCAAAATAATGTAACAAATGTAACTAAGAACTTTTTGATACATGATTTGTAATTATTTATATAATTAATTTGGATAGTACACCAAATTCTTATCATAACTACTTTATATTTTGCAATAGACAACATTAACCTATGTTTTGGTAAAAACTATCTTTGCATATTGAACATAGCATAAACCTATTCACAATATTTTGGCAGAAAATGTTGCGTACCCTATTCCTATTTATAATGTATGACTTGTAATACAGGTTTTTTTTAAAACATACTTTAGGCACCAGTCTCCTACAATGCATATTTTATCATCTTTGCTTATTAACAAGTAGGCTAAAATACGTTTTATCAAAACTGTGAGACAACGTTTGTGGAAGAAAAATAAATACTTATTATTATATATCTGGAATAAAAAAGCCTACAAAGGTTTCGAGAACAGACGTGACGGCCAATAGGAGTTCACTTTATTGCATATTGAATGCATTCGCACGTTAAACTATGAAAACCTTTATGGCACTACGACGTTATGGTTCTCAATTGATATGGCAGCATAATGAAACCGTTCCACCGTTTGTGGGGATTGTAAGTCGTAATATAGATGAAATCGTTTTCAGAGGGAAGTATATGTTACATCTATGATATTTGCCTCCGGAAGGATTGGATTTTTTTATTATTTTGATTAGCTCTGATATTTTACAAACGAAGTAACGATAAGTGTACCATTTCTTTCTTAAGAATGCTAAGGTGCCATATTTGGCACCTGGATGAACTTAAATAAATAGCTGAATAAGCTGCATAACATTACTCACGGTAACGTGATTAAGTTGTTGCTACAGGTTAAATGCCCGGTGCAAGTGGAATTGTAACCGGTCTAAAAAACGGTTATCTTAGTAATTAAAATAATATAATAAAATTAACGCCATCTATCCAGTTACCGCACAATGGACTATCCATTAAATCACTGAGAGCTCACTACCTTTGCTACGCGCTGAGGTAGTTCATCGATACACCGATAGAGGTCTCATATCACTATCTAAAGCTTTAGTTCCCTTCAGATTGAAAGAAAACTTTCTGTCCGAGATAAAAAAGAGAGCTTCCTTGTTGTAGGACTTATCTCCGGTCCGCTAGTATGAGTCGATGTTCACCAGCAGGTCTGCCGTGCAGTGGCTCAGCTCCACACTGCCGCGCCGGTAGAATGTCCCAGCAGATGCTGTAGAGACGTTTGGCCGCGGTCGGTGCCGGAGGTCAGAGGACGGCTGGAATTCAGAAGGAGGTCAGGTACCGGAAGTCTGGTACTGATGGCCTCGTATTTGAAGCCTGGTATTGCTACCCGGATACTGGAACCTGGAAAGCACATGTGCTCCGGTCACGATGGGTCCAGTAAAGTTCTGAGCTGGTGGGTCCACTGTCCCTCTGCTACTGAGCATATAGGGACTCGCAGAGGGCCTTAGGGATGTGGCCCGCCAGGAAACAAGAGATGCCATAAGGGCCAAAGAAGTAATGCTGCTGGTGAAGAATTCGCATCCGCTAAGGCTTCCGCTACCGAGTATAAAGGGACTAGCTAGGCCCTTCGCGGATGCGAACCACCAGCCGCTTAGAATGCCAAAAGGGCCAAGTAGGTATGTTGCTGGTAGGGACTAGCCTAGGTACCTCATGAATTGTGAGCTACCAGCAACACCCTTTAAAGTTTGCCAGAAGGGCGTAAAAAGAAATCAAGTAGAAAAGCACAGAAAATCATAGAAAAATATATAAATTACACAAGAGAGTTATCAACTAAGACACATAATAGAATACAGTAAATAAGTTGAGAGTACATACCAAAGGTTACACGTTTTCAAAAGTAAGTAATAAGGTAATAGTTTGGTGGTCATGTACACTTTCACTACAAAACACAAACTTACCCAGTGTCTGGGGTTTTTCAGAAGTAGGAGGTTATAGTTTAATTAAGTTTTAGTAACAACTTTCAAACTTAGTGATTTAATTGTTGTGGCACGGTGGTTGGCTGGTAGCAAAGTGATGCCGATCCTCTTCGGGGAAAGACATCAATTTTTGCCGGAAGTCTGAGGTGCATTTCATTACCTTATAAGGTAATGCACAAGGCCTCAACACCATTGGAGTCAATTCTCCAATCACTCCATTTAATTTAAGAGGCATTTTACATTTTGCAGCCCTCTCACTCGCACTTTTAAAGATAATTTCAAATAGCAACAATATGGTTTATATTTTTTAAAATGTGGTCAATCATTATTTCGCTGCATGCAACTATAGATGTTTAGATAATAGAACGCCACAAAGAACGGCTACAGCCGCTTGTAACCATTGGATACCCGCGAATTTCCAGATGTCGTCAGTCCATCAAGTGGGGGGCCTACCAACTATTTTTTTTAAATAACGAGATATTTTACATGTATTGTTATTATGAAATAATTGATTACCATTATATTATGAGTGATAAAATAAATGAATATGAATATGAACCACAATGTGACCTGCTACTACAATGTGATAACTAGCAACAAAATCAAATAAATTAAAAAAAAAATTAATTTCTCCCATAGAAGTCAGCGTCCACCATAACAGTTTTTATTTATCTATTCATTCAAGTGGTAGTGTTATGGATAATATTTTGCTAATGTTACTTCTTTTGTTTATGGTAGAATAGCCCTTTTGTGATTATTTTCTTTAGTAACATCCTACTAACAGCAATGATTAAAGATATTGAAGTGCTAGTAGAAGAGCTTGCCTAGTCGTTATTGACTGATCAGTATGGTTAAGGCTAGACTTTTCGTGGCGTTTTTCATACAAACGTAGTTGTGACCTATTTTAAATTATGTTTTCAAACTCGGTGAAAGTTTGCATACATGTCCTTGAGCCTAATATCTATGTCCAGTATGCCAGATTTCCGTAAAATAAAGTATTTTCCAAAATAATTCGAAGAATCGTTTTGTATTGGAATTGATATTTTGATATTTATGGATAAAATAAATAATAAATTGAAAAACTGATAAATCAGAAGCATAGATATTAGACTCTGCAATATGTTTACAATATTTCACCGAGTTTGAACACTTGGTATTTAATTTATGACGAAACTACGTTTGTATGGAAACCGCTCCGTGCACTCTAATTCTAGTTAGTTAGCCTAAACAACATCTTTGAACGCATCATAATTTCCCAACGGGTGGAAATGTAATCAAAGGCTGGCAATTAGATGAAAAAAAGGATACGTTGCTTAAGAATCTTTTAGATGAGAAACACATTTTATACAGTTTTTAAGAAATCAAAGTTTAAGCATAAGTAAAAAATTATATGAGTAAGTTTGTCTATACATTTTATACTTTTACAATTCCATTTTTTGAGTTTCTTACGGTAAATGCAAAGGCACTTTAATAAACTCCACAACACATTAGAGAGAAATGAAAAGCGTAGGATACTGTCAAACATATGGATTGGACACATGGTCCCACCCTTCCCACCTCCCCTGCCTTCGTCGGTACAATTCGATTTGCGGTGTTCAATGCTTAAAAAATACGCGGCAGCAAACAAACTGAAAACCGCAAGTTGCAATACATTCAGTAAAATAACTACACTCTATTTTTAGGAAACACATTTTTACCTTTAGGTAAATACTGTCGTTTATGGGGACAAGTTCAAAATTTAAACATTTGTTTGACGTTATAGGTAATATACGAAGAAGAAGAAAGATTAACCATTGCACTCGAATATGATAAATGCGAGATTTGGTGACTATTAGTTACATCAATAAACATTCTTTAGCCTTATAAAGATCATGGTTGAAGGTATTTTTTTTATATTTCTAAGTAACTTTTTAAGGTTTTAGGGGTAAATTTATATTCTCAAGTTCATAAATATTGTATGACCTAGCTCCAATACCTTGGCTTAATATCACAAAGGGTCACTCAAACATGTATGCACAACAATTGATGTAATGTCAGATATTTAGGTGTGACTTTAGATAGAACAATGACATGGAAAGCGCATATTGAGGCTCTTAGTGTAAGAGTGCGTAAGTTAATTCATATATTCAAAATTGTACGTGAAATAGTAGATAGAAAATTTATCCTCGATGTTGACACCGCACTTTGCAAATCAATTCTTACATATTGCAATACATGTTGGGGCGGAACATTTAATTGCTATATGATGATTATTAAACTAGCTAAAAGGGCAATATTACAAGTAGCAACTTTCAGACCATTCCTGTATTCGACATCAGAACTATATAAAGATAACTATGTTCTAACTGTTCGACATTTATCCATACATAATCTTATACTGATCCAACACAGGCAATCATATCAATTAACCAACAAAAGAAGGAAGGATATAGTTTATAAGGTACCTAGAGTTAATACGAAACATGCGAAGCGATATCTTTTATTCTTGGTCCACATTTCTACAATTAAGCCAAAAAAACCTCGTTACATATAACAGGAAAGATGGCAAATTTGCTATTTCTAAATGACTAAGAAACCTCAATTATGAGGAAACTGAGAAAAATAATCTTAAATACTTACCTACATGGTCAACCTCTCTATTCTCTCTAATACACACATATACGAGTACACTCTCACTGAGACACGATATAGATGTAGTTTCAAGTCAACACTTACCTACTTACACCTTACATCCCAATCATAAATACACATAACACACCTCACTCACACACAAATACACACACATACGCTCACTCTGTTCCTTATACATTTTCACAATACTCACATACATACAACTACCAAAATTAAATACTTATTTCAATTATGCAAAAACTAAATAAGAAAAATTGTACTTAGCATTTCTGAAAATTAAAGAATATATTTTCATATTCATTATTTGTTATCTGTATTATGTTTATACTTTTTATACTTAGATATAGTCATGTATCACACGTAACATTTTAAGGTAAACTTGAAGGGTTTGCAGAACCTGCAATACAAGAAATCACTTTCTTAGTGTAGGTTCTGCGAGAAAACAGACTAAGTAATCTTGTACAAGCATTGTTTTTTTTGTTGTAAGAATTAGTTAATGTAATGCAAAGTGCCCAAGTTAGTTTGTTAACAAATTATATACTATATATAAGAAAAAAACATTAATATTATTAGTTTCTAGCCTTATAAAGATCATTGTTGAAGGTAATTTTTCGATATTATTAGGAAACGTTTTAACGTTTTAGGGGTAAATTTATGTACTCAAGTTCATAAATTTTGTTTGACTTTTTAGGCGAATCAGAACAATATTTCTATCATGTCGCAATTATGAGAATTACACCTTTATTTCAATCGCTACATGTTCACTATCGTTATCTTTTCTCTGAATGTCTTAATTGCTTTGTTGGTCAAAGAGCGATAAGCGTTTTTCAATTCAAATACCTGTTTGGATTGAACCCAGCACCTTTATATTCCAAAGCAACACTTATTTTGCTGTTACTTTAATGTTTTTGAATTTTTCACAACGATATTTTCAGTAGGAGCAGTTGAGAGTTTAAAACTGTGTTCGGTAAATGACAATACCTTTTGACATGGGATAAAAATATAACGGCAAATCATATGTCATAGACACCTCTGCCTACAACTTCAAGTTCTTAACTTGATAATGTGCCTAATCGTCATATTTTTTATGCTATTGACGTGAAATACATTCCAAAAACTGATTACTGTTTTTAGATACGGTAAATATCGAAACAACCTAGTTTTTATGCACAGATATACAAAGTTTTACTTACATTTGAATGCAAAATTAAAACCTTTTTAGATATTTAACAAATTTCAAAGCAGATTCCATTGAAAGTATTTTATTTTATCTCCATTGAAATAAAACTCGTGTCTCAAAAAATCACAAATAAATTAAAATATGGTGGTGCTCTTACTGTTATATTATATTACAAAAACCATTGTGTGTGATACACAAACATCTGATTTTAATTTATTCAAGTTGAAATGTAGTATGTAATTGAAATGTATGATATAAAAAGCGGGAAGAGTGCTATTCTACATAATCTGCTTGACATAACATTTGCAGTTAATTTTAAGCAAATTCCATTTTAAATCTATTTGAATACAAAAAAAGTTAAGGGTCTCTGGATCTGACTGGTTATTTGATTTTCTGTTTTTTTTCCCAAACAGTGGAACCGACTTCAACATTCAAATGTGTGAATAACTTGTTGAAGTTGGTACCATTATGGTTAGAAAGTACCTATTATCACAATATTGTGCCCATGTGACTTGGACAAGTTATTTCAGACATTTGAGTGTTGAAGGTGGTTCCATTTTTTGATATATTTTTTACCTTTTTGAGTGACCCTTGCTACTTATGAGATCGATTGTCATTCACTGCCAACGACTATATCATCAAGATAGGAACATACTTTTCAGTTATTGGAGTGTAGCTCAAAAACGGCTAGACCGATTTTGATGAAATTTAAATGGAACTACGTAGTGAGCATCAGCTTTCTAATAAAAATCAAATGAAAAAAATCTACAAAATAGGTTCACCCCGTCAAAAGTTCTAAGGTAACAAACATTTAAAAAAATAAAGATGAATTGAGTACCTCCTCATTTTTAAGTCAGTATAAAGGCGCAGAAGCAGTTTGGAGTCTGAAAGTATGCCAAGTAGATGGCTTTAGGCTCGCCCCTATTACATGCGACTTTAAAAATGTCTGTTTAAATGTGGGTACTTCGACACGTCGTCTGCTTAACTCATTGTGGATATAATAAACCTTTGACAGTTTATCAGTATGTTTTATAAACTGTACGGCATTCAATAAAAGGCGTTGGCTTCGGAGATAAGCCTGATAAACATGCATATCAACACTAAAGAACAGCTGAGACAGTAATCAAAGGCTAGCATATCAGTTTTTTAAGAAACAATCTACGTGAATTTTACTATCTTTCCATAGCCTGAATTCATTCAATCATTGAAAGTATTGAAGCTCACGAAACTATATCCAATTCATCGAAGTTTATTTTAAGACCGTGCCAACTTTTACCACAAGGAAATGTATCAACGTCGGGGTATCCATATAAAGACGGCATGAAATATTAAGACGTTGCAAAGATGGAAAAGATGTCAGAAGTTCAATAGCAGTCTTCGACGTGATTTAAAAACAAAATGAAATCTTTGTCCTATGCAATGCTGATATGAAGAAGAAGTAATAAAATAATAGAATTAGTACGAATAGGACAGGATATCTTTCCTTTTAAAGTATGACTTTAGTTTCATGAAATTAAGGGTGGTCATTTGTGTGAGACGCTACGTACGTTGACACTTTAGTGCCGTCACATCTTTCTGAAACAAACATGAGGACTAGCGCAAGCGGCAATGATACCAGCATTATGTATATTAGTTATGAAACATCAATTAACTTAGATAAAGAATACAATTTTGTTCTGCGTAGTCTATGTCCAGTGTCTCTGAATTTCTTATAACAAGTAAGACAGGGTTTAACAGCAGGTGGGACACCCACTTTGTTTCCATTTCTAAAATGGAAAGGTATGTATATAACCGAGCTACAAACGAACTCTAATGGATTTTAAATATAGAATTATATGCACGCCATTGTTCTTCCGAGGAGAAAGAAGTACCTACCTAAACACCCACTTTCCGGCATTTTCTTTACGTTCTGCTATAATACAAGTGTGTAGAAAAATTAATAGTATGTTAACGTGTTCACCAACTTTCGTGTTCAGATTAGTTTTGTAATACTTCTAATAATTTATACTTTGTAATAATTTATACGGGTCATAATAAATATAAACTTTTCTTCAATATTCTTCCATAAACACAGAATATTCTCTATACTCGTAGGCAAACTTGCAAGCTTAAGTTGTGAAAGTGTAGGTAAGCTAGCATGTCATTAAGCAGAATTGAATTAAAATTCCCTGGTTGATTGTTTCAGTAGCATTGCAATTGAAGTATTCTTGCGACTGACAACCGTACTATTCTAATCCAAGTTTGTCTATTTGTTGCGATACATGTTTGAAAAGTTAAATTAATTCGCAAAATGTTAAAAACGTTCACAAAAGAACTAACAATTTTTTAAACGATATTTTGATCCCATAAAGGTGGATCACAAAACTATGCAAATCATCAAACTGTCGCATTTTAGATCATATCTACTTACATTGTAAAGAGGACAGCTTCGTATTTTTGTATGTTGATTACATATAAATATATATACATAAAATAAAAAACGACTGGACCGATTTGAAAAATTATTTCACCATTAGAATCCTACATTATCCCTGATGAACATAAATTATAGATAATTTTCAAAAAATATATATATTATTAATTTTATTAAATGCCTGTGCGAACTGGAGTGGGCTGCTAGATCCTTATAATTATTGCGTACTGACATAACGTTTGCGCAAATGTGGGCGTGGGCTCAAAACTGCAAATTTGGCGATGTGCATTCTGATAACTGATTTGAATGAATGACTGTTTTACTACGTAAGAATTTGTGCGCAAAAGGTGACCGCACCGCGGCCTCTGCAATGGAGACTCCGACTACCGGAGATGGTGGAGAAAGCTATGGTATGTACACAAACATTTTAATAGCCTCAATTAAGAAACTCCTTTGTGTTTGGGAAACTCTTTGGTATAGGCCCCCTACTCAAGGCTTTAATTACCTACTATAAACGACTATCGAACCTGCCCCTACTCCGCGCAGTGGGAGTACTTTATTTTTTTGGTTAATTTATAATAAACCCAATTTTGTCACATGTAACAAATTGCACTGCGCCCACTACTCTGATAAGTATATAAGGTTATTAAGTCTCATGTGCCTGGCATTTCAACGGCATCTAACCCATTAAACCAGAACACAAACAAACAACATTGCGATCATTACAGCTTGGAAGTAGAAATAGGTAACGTGGTAGTACTTCCCCGGGGGAACTCGTTAACAAAGAGTTCTAATGTTACTTACGATAAACTATTAATTGTCCATATGGACTGCAAAAGTGTTTGATATCGCTCTTATATTGCTTTTCAGATCTGATACATCACAATTATCATTTTGTGAGGCTCAATATAATGGTACGTTTTTTTAGAATATGTGAAGTATTTGATGAACTTTTTATTTGTCTTTGAATTATATTTTATTATATTTTTTTCTTATCACGGTGACATATTGTTTTCTGATTTGTAACAATCAATTAAATTGTGAAAGACTGACTAACAATTTTTATTTTAAAGGCCATTAAATCTTAACCTGTAATGAACATAACTTTCATCGAACCCGCCCTGTGATTAGTCCAGCGGACCTGATAAGGTCGGTTGACATAATGGGGGCTCACAAGGCGACCTTATTAAGCTTTCACATACCTGTGCGAGTAGCTTATCAGCAATTTACGTAATAGATTTTGTATGTAAGTTCCAAATTGATGACGCTACAACATTTTATGTCCTGGTGGACTAATCACTTTTTTATGATAGATAGATAGAGGCCAAACGGGGTTTTCTTCTACCAAAAAAATACCAGCCGCCATCCTGACTCCTTATAAATCTCTTGTTGGTAATGCACACCTTTTTTATAGCTGATAGATTAGCTTCTGAACCTTTTCTCATCTGATACTAGGTGATGCCGTGGTCGAAGGATATGTTTGTCATACCTAGAATTACTGTCTCTCAAGGACAGCGTTAGGTGCTTTGCGACAGATTTTCAACGTGAGGGTGGTAGCTAGCCAGGTAACGATTTGATTATTATAAATAGCCTGGTTAGTTATTAACAGTTTTCGTTTCGTTTCTTACATCCTACAAGATGATAAACCGGAAACTGTGTGGCTATTAATATCGACTATAATTTTGTTTATAATCAAGACATTAATTGAATTTCAATCATAAGTAGATTTAAGATGCCAACAAATACTGAAATGTCGACTGTGTAGGAGTAACAATGAAATCATTATCGGTTTTGGTGGAAACGATAGAAAGCTCACTACTACAAAACTGTTAACTTAAATTCAAAATGTGAATTTACTGGGCGCTCTAAATAAGGTTTTTATCATTGACACATTTATATAAATATGTAAGATACCTTAATTGCAAGCGTAATTTAGAGTAAACTTGGCAATTTAATTCTTTAGAAAATAAATTAAAGGTCGCTTGTGGCTTATTACCGTAGCATAGAACATCGTATTCTTTCTTGAATTTTTCAAAATAAATTGCAGTGGTAATTATATATCCGTTTTTATTTCAGGTATATACCCATACATAACAAACAAAATAAAATTATAATTGAATAATGCCTTAACTCCTTACTCCTTTATTGCTACCACATGTATGTCGCAGCAATGCTGAACATATGGGCAATTTGATCTGTCGGCTCTCATTGCCAGGAGGGTATTGAGCTGGCACGTACTCTGTGCACCATACACACGCCATGTTTTCGCATAGTCGGGAGCAGTCAGTGTGTGCCTCTGCAAACATCCCCGAGGCACTGCAGAAACGTGGCAGCCCCATCACCGCCCTGAACGCATTTATGTATTGGACGTAGAGGGCGTTCTAGATCCTCTTCGTATAGTTAGCCCAAAGGCTGCATGTGTATAGTGATGTAAAATATGCTTTGAAGAGCGTTATTTTAACTTCTGTTGAACGACGTGCAAACCTACGGGCTATCTTTGCTCTAATCGACAGATCCCTCCGCTCCCGCACTATGTCATAGTGGTTCCTAAGGTCAGCTGTGATTACATGCCCAAGATACTTAAATTTATCCACTCAGTCTAACGGAACGGTGTTCAGATAAACTGGTGGCTCATTTTGAGAACATCTAGAACTACTTGTTAAAACCATACATAGATTTGCAGTCAAATTACTGTGTACTCCTCACAGATACGGATCAACCTTCGTAAACCACAGACCGACGCACTCACCAGCACCATGTCGCCTGAATCGCTTAGAGCTAAGATTATTGTCAAAAATTCCATCCACGTGACATCCGACGCTGAACGCGACAATTAGCTCATTTAAATATAAGTTCAACAAAGTAGGTGAATTTTAAGGTCTTCTAACAATAATTTTAAATTCTGCAACCGTTACCTATATAAAAATATATAAAACAACACAAAACTGCTTAAACATAAATTTATTTCTTTAATTGTGTTTCCTTCGTTTTCCATAAGAAGTATTTCATCGCAGTCACATTAACGTCTAGGCTTGACAAAAGCTTTTGCGTTACACGCGATCTGTGAATTTACAAGCCATAAAAATGCGCGTGAAACATTAACAGATTGATAGAAAAAAATCTGTGATTATTCTTTGTTAAAAATGAATTTTGAAAATGTCGCCGCCGCCACTTCTAACTCAATCGTGTTTGTTTGATTATACATAATAGTACATGCTTGACATGACAAGTGTTAACCAAAGGGGTATGAAACACCACTGATTTCCACTTGCTGCAATCTAAACATATTTGTCTCAGCTTACATTCATCATCTATTTTACGCGTCTAACTCATCTGAGTATATTTTTCTCGGCAAACATCACAATAACCTAGTTAAAATGTAGAGTTTACACTGTTATTGTTTTTTATGCATGATATGTTAGCATTTGACCACTATCTCACCTGATGCTGTTGTTGAAGATGTGACGGAACACACCGTTAGGTGCTTGGTGCCAGGTTTTTCACTTGAGAGTGGTAGCTACCCAGGCGGGCATTCGCAAAATGCCCTACCACCATGCTATAACGACTGCCATGCTCACAACAACAGGAACCGACGGCGTAACGTGCCCTCCGAAGCATGGAAGCGCTCAATAGTAATGTCACTAACGGTCACTCATCCAAGTCATGAAAGTTGCGGACGTTGCTTAACTGTGCTTTTGACGCGATAGTAAAAGTTGTTCATAAAAAAGTCTTATATAGTCATGACAAGACATTCTAGCCAACCCAAGTAGTATGTTATAAAATAAGCCATTGTGTTAGACAAGAAGCCATTCATAGAGCTTCCCCAAGGCGCTAAGGACCCTAATAGGACGGCAACTGGGGTCAGAGGAGTTGTGAATACCAATGACACTTTTCAGGCCCCATGGAAATACCAGTGGCTTATAGCCGCATTGAAGATGCTGACTCAAAGATGGATTAGAGAGGCAGAGAGTTGTTTTAGTGCCTTGTTGGATATGCTGTCAGCATCGGCAGTTTTATCCTGGTGGAAGTCCTGGATTAGACTCGTCACCTCAGCGAAATATACTGGGTTCGACTTCAGTATCCACCGAATCAAGGTGAGCTTAGTCTAGTCAATCTATGTTAGAGGAACACTGACTCTCTAGGCCGTATGCAAGTAAGCTTTGTATTCGTCAAAGAACGCTGGATCAAGGAAGATTGGTTATCATAAGGAAGGCATGTTATGTTTGTGTTTTTTTTTATGTTATTGTGTCGGAACAAGCTCGAGGCCCACCTGATGTTAAGCGGACTAACCTCTGCCTATAACAGATGCATTTCATCACAAGTGACGAATTGCACTACGCCCGTCACTTTGAGACATAGTTGTAAGTCTCATGTGCCTGTAATTTCACTAGCTCTCAAGGACTGCTGCCGGAACATACCGTTAAGTGCTTGGCGACAGATTTTCTACTTGAGGGTGGTAGCTAGCCAGGCGGGCAATCGCAAAATGCCCTTCCACCATGTGGTGAAGCTCACGCCGGTGGTGGGGATTGAACCAGGGTACTGCGGCACGGCAGTCCATAGCTATTACCGCTCGGCCATCATTGCTTCAAAATGAAGTAGTTGTGTTATTAATAAGCCCAGTGACTCAACACGAGGTTTGAATGTTTCTTATCCCAGCCCAGCCCGGCTAGCATGCGCACCACGAGTAAATTTTGTCTACACTCTATTTCGTGTAAAATAGACATATCGCGCTATGTCTACGAGTGCTAACATGGCAGGGCAAAGAACTCGTCCTTGTTTACCTGTCTTTTGGCTACCCGTGGCTACTTGTCGACCAACACTAACATGCGCGCCTCAGTTTAATCGATTTTAGAAACTTATCAGCGAGTATTTGCGTGAATTTACTCGTCCAACTTTTTGAGGACGAGATAAATCTGTAGTCTATCTCGCGCAGTATAATGGGGGCGATCGACGATTTAGTACAAATTTACTTTCCGTCCAGTGTTAGCAGACCCGTAATATTTGTGTGTGTAATCAATACAACCACGAACTCTTGTGCGTAGCTTAAATTCAATATCTTTGAATAAAGCGGTAGGTAGTGTTTTCAACAATTGGTAATTATTATATACTAAATGTTGCTGATTACTAAAAAAACAGTTATATGTAAGTAAATCAGAAGGTATTTAAAAAATATTAAAATTTTAATGAAATTTGCAGCAGACAATATTTAAAGTAATCTAAATGAATTACTAATTTTAGGGTTCCGTACCCAATATATTGCTATAAAATATTAATAGGTACTTATATTGTTTAATAAAAAGAAAAACAGATAAGCTGTTTTTCTTGGTGACGAATGCTAATATGTAGGAAAAAAAGTTTTTATCACAGCTACTTAACTAGTTTTTAGGGTCCCATTTATTTGTTATTTATTAAACAATATATGTTATAATATTTTATAGCAACATATCCATCGTCAAAAGAGGATAAAAATAAAATACTTGATGCATAAAAGTCGGCAATTCGTTTGAATATTACAATCAACGGAAACAGTTTTTAATCATAACCTTCATAGCTATCAAACCTAACATAATTCCTAATGAAGTGTCGAGAACGGGAAAAGTAACTTAATCGTTCATAAAAGTATGGTATTTTATTGGTTTACAGTCCATCACTGCTTATTTCCTAAAACTGTTCGCAATTCAACCAACAAACAGCGCAATGGAGAATCGTCCACAGATAATCTCAATGAACAGATCTTAGCGTGGTGTGGCCGCTGCTATCGTCCGCCACTTGTCTCTCGACACGAGAGTGACATATTTCTTATTTGCACATGCTAGCCAGGCAGGTCTCATAGCTCGGACACGCAACTACTGACTAGGCGTTCGTAGTAGTGCATTTGAGCTTTGTTCGCATTGCTGAGATAGGCGTCATAATATCGTGACTTCTTTGTTATTTATCAGTAATATCATCGCGTCCACTGAAAGTACAATGTCATCCAGTATAATGACTTTGAGGATCCATCTACTGCGGTAAAGAGGTGATTATAGAAGGAATCGATCGCGAGGGATACTTTATCCTTAATACTCCGTAACACGCGCGGGGCACAAATGTGCCCCAGTTATAAATATTTCATTATTATCTTAAGACATATGGACCCAGAATGTCATCTACTTCAATAGCTGTCCCTTATACCCTGATGTATTTGTTAGTGACTCGGTAACAACGATAATGCACGGGTTTATTATTTTATCAACACATTAGTCATACTAGAGTTCCCTTATTTCCTACGTTTTGAATAGAAAAAGCGATCATTCAACTAAAACATCACTCCCAGGATTTTTGTAATAGTTAATAGTAGATTTTTTTATAGTTTGCGATAAAGAAGTAACTTTCATTGTTACGGTTCTAAGCATAAATAAACACTGATTATGAAAACATTAATTCTATTATAAATTTATATTATATAAGTAATCCTCTCTCAATCTTATAAGACCGCGTGTGACGGAGTGTTAATTTAGATTATGTAAGTAATTCTATCAAGGTAAGCTGAGGTTTAAGGATTTACCTTAACGTAGCTCACTAGTGTCTTAGTAGGGCGGAGTAAATTATAGTTGTCAGTGCAGGGCCTAGTTACAGCACAGTGGCGCGGTCGTCGGAGAAGAGTTCGTGTTACACACTTATACAGCATAACTGAAGGGCTAATACCTCTAATGTGCGCCATGCGTAGTATGTCAAGTCGGTGTTGTACGTTCTCAGGGTAATGGGTTGGCTAGGTAGGGGCAAGTTCCAAGTCAGCGACTAGGCTTTCTAGTATTCCACCGTTAGTGTTGATAGTTCCATATTACCAAAAAATTGCAGGCACATGAGACTTAACATCTCTGTACCTAAGGGTAATGAGCGCAGTGCAGATCGTCATTTGCACCGAATTTCATCAGCTATAGGCAGAGGGTGCCGATTTAAACCAGGCCATGTGCTTGTTCCATTACGTATGATTAGGTAATGGAATTTTATGTTTATATGTTTCGTTAGATATATTTGATGGTGTTATACATCAAATGTCCAAAGTCTCATACAACATCACATTGATCGCGTCAGTATGATCGTCACATTGAATTATGAACAATAAGCGATGTGTCCATAAGCGACAAATATTTGCGGCCATCAGACGTTGCCACGGGGTGGTTGCCATTAATCAACAACATTACTTATCCACGCGTTATCTACGTATTGGCATATTGGGACGTGCTGTAAAATGTTGTACTAAAAATTTTTTTTTTATGCCTGATAGTTTAGCCTTTGACCACTATCTCACCTGATGGTAAGTGATGATGTGGTCGAAGATGTTGTTCAGGCTAACCTAGAAGTACTGGCTCTCAAGGACAGCTGCCGGAACACACTGTTAGGTGCTTGGCGACAGATTTTCTACTTGAGGGTGGTAGCTAGCCAGGCGGGCATTCGCAAAATGCCCTACCACCATGCTATAACGACTGCTATCCTAAGACAACAACCGGGACCGACGGCTTAACGTGCCCTCCGAAGCACGGAAACGCTCAGTAGTAATGTCACTAGCGGTCACCCATCCAACTCATGACCGCGAGCGACGTTGCTTAACTTTGCTGATCGGTTGAGAACAGCTAAGTAAACTTCGCTACGAGCGCTTCAAAAAACTGCTACTAGAATATTGTTAATTATCTTTTATGACGAGTATTTGAATTAAGAGACAAATATATTTTTCAGTGCAATGGATTTGAGGATAGGTTTATTTAAAATAACACTATAACAAAACCCCTTTAATAATATATTTTGAATATACCATTAACACATTTTTATAATCTATGGAAATTTTAAATATTATTTTCAAGCATGTGATTATGCTTTTCACATAGAAATTCTCGGTGGCAGTGCGCAGTCTGCAACTCAGTTATGATGGCTACAGACTCGCCTCTTTCCTCGGTCTCAACTAGACCAAAACGTGTTTGGCGAAATATAGATGTTTAGATTTTAAGGTGAGTCTACTGTCTACCCTTTTGGGAAATGGTTTAAGTATGTTCCATCTTGGCTACAAAGATCGGCAGCGGAGGCGCCAAATATAATATATCAGACAAACATATATATAACTAAGGTGCAGCCATCCTCTAGACTAATACCTTGTTTACTTAACTAATCATCTAATAGGGATCGCTTCAAAAATATGTTCTTACTATATACAAAATATACAATTCAATAGCTTTTAATTAAAGTGCTTGTTAGCTTTTTACGTGGCAATTTTGAACTCTTTCGGAATATTCTTCGGGGAAATTCGAAGTAAAATATATGCTGAGATAGCAAGATACGAAATTACCCGGCATTAAAAATTAAAAAATATTAAGAAAGCTCGAGTGCGATCTCTACGTCATCTATTTTTAAGTAATTAATATTCAAGCCACGATCTACTTTAGCGCAGAAATACTTTCAGCTTTGGAAAGAGTTTTCAATTTTATCAAGGTTTAATAAAATTTGCTGGAATTTGCGGGAACTGCTGGAGCACTAGTAGTGAAGCTTTCCTAGATGTTTGGAATCTGTATGATTTAAGGAAAGTTTAACGTAACGACTATGTTGATTATGTTCGATTAAATTTTTTTATACGATATTGATGAAAGAAGCACAAGTCCCACCTGGTGTTAAGCACCTGGTATTAAGGTGTTAACCTCTGCAGAAAACAGAGCAGATCGTCACAAATGGCAAACTGCTGTGCTCATCTCCCTGAGATATAAGATTATTAAGCATTTTGTGCTTGTGTGCAGCCAAAATTTGCAGCCAATAATCCGACAAAATTAAAGAGGTAAATGAAGTTTCATCAAATTATAATGTAATTAATAAGCGATAATGTTCCTGTTAGCCAACAACTACGTTAATCTCAAACAACAACCATAGCGATAAGATTTTTTTATCATGTATTATTTTGGCTGTTGGCATATTTCGATATGTTAGACCACAGATGAGTACAAATTTTATGCAGCACCGTAATGAAGATAAAACAACCTATCATAAAATCGGCAGAAGAATGTGGCTGAACCAAACCTTAACCCTTCAATATCCATAGGAATACAGGTACGAAAAACTCTGGACACTAACTATAAATAAACAATGATTTCGACCACTCAGACCCCAGAACTTCCTATTTTGATCATTGATTAATACAAATACATACAAAGACTACTATAAAAAGATTGAAACATGGTGGCTAAACGAAATCTTAACCCTACAACCCGCACAACAAAACATACCCAAAAATATTTCAATTTATATTCAAGCTTATAACTGCTTAGAACCTGAAAATGTTGATCTTTTAGTGTAGTTTAATTTAGAACCACAATCAAGTTTCATGATCATTACACCAAGAAAGTCGCTAAATGATAGGTTAACCTTTAAAATGCGAGCTCAAACAATTCCAAAGAATTTTTTATCATGCACTGTTTTGGCTGCTGGCATATTTCGACATGTAGGACCCCAGATTAGTACCAACTTTTTACAGCATCGTATAGAAGATAAAACAACCTAACATAAAATTTGCAAAATAATGTGGCTAAACCAAAAATTAACCCTTCAATGTCCATAGGAATACAAGTACGAAAAACTCTGGACACTAACTATATAAATAAACAATGATTTCGACCACTCAGACCCCAGAACTTCCTATATTGATCATGGATTAATACAAATACATACATAGGCTACTATGAAAAGATTGTTACATGGTGGCTAAACGAAATCTTAACCCTACAACCCGCACTACAAAAAATACCCAAAATAATTTCAATTTATATTTAAGCATATAACAGCTTAGAACCTCAAATTTTACATGTGTTAGTGTTGTTTTATTTACTTTTATAATCAGTGTTCATTAATTATATTGTTAAAAAATTGGCTAAATGATAGGTTAACCTAAAATATGCGAGCTCAAACAATTCCAAATATTTTTTTATCATGCACTGTTTTGGCTGCTGGCATATTTCAACATGTAGGACCCCAGATTAGTACCAACTTTTTACAGCATCGTATAGAAAATAAAACAGCCTATCATAAAATTGGCAAAAGAATATGGCTCAACCAAAACTTAACCCTTCAATGTCCATAGGTATGCAAGTACGAAAAACTCTGGAAACTAACTATAAATAAACAATGATTTCGACCACTCAGGCCCCAGGACTTCCTATTTTGATTATTGATTCATACAAATACATACATAGGCTACTATAAAAAGATTGTCACATGGTGGCTAAACGAAATCTTAACCCTACAACCCGCACTACAAAAAATACCCAAAAATATTTTAATTTATATTCATGCTGCTTAAAACCTGAAAATGTTTATCTTTTAGAGTATTGGGTCTGGGGTCTGAGTGGTCGAAATCATTGTTTATATATAGTTAGTGTCCCGAGTTTTTCGTACTTGTATTCCTATGGACATTGAAGGGTTAAGTTTTGGTTTAGTCCACATTCTTTTGCCAATTTTATAATAGGTTGTTTTATCTTCTATACGATGCTGTAAGAAGTTGGCACAAATCTGGGGTCCGACATGTCGAAATATGCCAGCAGCCAAAACAGAGCATGATAAAAAATTATTTGGAATTGTTTAAGCTCGCATATTTAGGGTTAACCTATCATTTAGCCACTTACTTTATGAAAAAATTATAAACACTGATTGTAACAGTAAATAAAGCTACACTAACAACTGTAAAATTTGAGGTTCTAAGCAGTTATATGCTTGAATATAAATTGAAATATTTTTGGGTATTTTTTGTAGTGCGGATTGTAGGGTTAAGATTTCGTTTAGCCACCATGTGACAATCTTTTTATAGTTCTTTTTATAGTAGCTTATGTATGTATATGTAATAATCAATGATCAAAATATCAAGTTTTGGGGTCTGAGTGGTTGAAATCATTGTTTATTTATAGTTAGTGTCCAGAGTTTTTCGTACTTGTATTCCTATGGACATTGAAGGTTTAATTTTTGATTTAGCCACATTCTTTTGCAAACTTTATGTTAGGTTGTTTTATCTTCTATACGATGCTGTAAAAAGTTGGTATTAATCTGGGGTCCTACATGTCGAAATATGCCAGCAGCCAAAACAGTGCATGATATAAAATTCTTTGGAATTGTTTGAGCTCGTATATTAAAGGTTAACCTATCATTTTTCCACTTTCTTGGTGGAATGATCATGAAACTTGATTGAGGTTCTAAATTAAACTTCTCTTCTCTAAAAGAAACATTTTCAGGTTTTAAGCAGTTATAAGCTTGAATATACATTGAAATATTTTTGGGTATATTTTGTAGTGCGAGTTGTAGGGTTAAGATTTCGTTTAGCCACCATGTGACAATCTTTTAATAGTAGCCTATGTATGTATTTGTATGAATCAATGATCAAAATAGGAAGTACTGGGGTCTGAGTGGTCGAAATCATTGTTTATTTATAGTTAGTGTCCCGAGTTCTTCGTACTTATATTCCTATGGACATTGAAGGGATAAGTTTTTGTTTAGACACATCCTTTGGCCAATTTTATGATAGTTTGTTTTATTTTCAATACGGTGCTATTAAAAGTTGGTACTAGTCTGGGGTCCTACATGTCGAAGTATGCCAGCAGCCAAAACAGTGCATGATAAAAAATTCTTTGGAATTGTTTAAGCTTACATAATTTAGGTTAACCTATCATTTAGCCACTTTCTTTATAATATAATTATGAACACTGATTGTGAAAGTAAATCAAACTACACCAACAAATATAAAATTTGAGGTTCTAAGCAGTTATAAGCTTGAATATACATGGAAATATTTTTGGGTATATTTTGTAGTGCGAGTTGTAGGGTTAAGATTTCGTTGAGCCACCATGTGAATTGTCACATGGTTATATTGATAAGCTTATGTATGTGTTTGTATTAATCAGTGATCAAAATAGGAAGTTGTGGGGTCTGAGTGGTCGAAATCATTGTTTATTAATAGTTAGTATCCAGAGTTTTTCGAACTTGTTTTCCTATGGACAATGAAGAGTTAAGTTTTGGTTTAGCCACATTCTTTTGCCAATTTTATGATAGTTTGTTTCATTTTCTCTACGGTGCTGTAAAAAGTTGGTACTAATCTGGGGTTTTACATGTCGAAATATGCCAGCAACCAAAACAGTGAAGGATAAAAAATTCTTTGGAATTGTTTGAGCTCGCATATTAAAGGCATAATATCGCATATCATTTAGCCACTTTCTTGGTGTAATGATCATGAAATTTGATTGTGGTTCTAAATTAAACTACACTAAAAGATCAACATTTTCAGGTTCTAAGCAGTTATAAGCTTGAATATAAATTGAAATATTTTTGGGTATATTTTGTAGTGCAGGTTGTAGGGTTAAGATTTCGTTTAGCCACCATGTGTCAATCTTTTTATAGTAGCCTATGTATGTATTTGTATTAATCAATGATCAAAATAGGAAGTTCTGGGGTCTGAGTGGTCGAAATCATTGTTTATTTATAGTTAGTGTCCAGAGTTTTTCGTACCTGTATTCCTATGGATATTGAAGGGTTAAGGTTTGGTTCAGCCACATTCTTTTGCCAATTTTATGATAGGTTGTTTTATCTTCATTACGGTGCTGCATAAAATTTGTACTCATCTGTGGTCTAACATATCGAAATATGCCAACAGCCAAAATAATGCATAATAAAAAAATCTTATCGCTATGGTTGTTGTTTGAGATTAACGTAGTTGTTTGCTTAACAGGAACATTATCGCTTATTAATTACATTATAATTTGATGAAACTTAATTTACCTCTTTAATTTTGTCGGATTATTGACCGTCAATTTTGGCTGCCAACTTCACACTGGTCTTGTAATTTCAATGGCATACATATACTTCAGCTGGAACACAGTAATTTAAACATTACTGCTTGTCGGTAGACATAATTATGGTAGCAGTACTTTTTCGGACGAACTCGCACAAAGAGTTTACTGCCACTTTTCCATTGATTTAGAAGTAAAGAGACATGTCGAAGTTAAACACCAAATAATAGTGGTTTAGATTATAAATCTAAACCACTATTATTATTTTATAATTTATCAATTATATAAAAAATAATTTTAAAGTGCGTAGTGCAAATGTGATAGGTTATTTTGCCTCAGTAGTTTACGTAGTAAATTTATTTATTATTAAACTTAACTTAGTTTACGTGTATTTGTTTATGACAAAGCTATGTGTAAGTATCATTGTACCTAATATGTAAAAAATATGCATTGATAAATATACTACAATTTAATTAGTTGAAATCTGTTATGTAACATGTTTTAAAACAATGCAAATTACAGTTAGTGAGGTATTTGGTTTACGTGCGATAACAAGCATCAAATTTATACATATGTAGGTAAATTTAAAAATTAACATTATATTCATGTTAGAACATGTACAGCTTTATAACAAAAATATGAACTATTTCGTCTGGTTCATGACAGCGAAGCCCTTATAAGTCCAATTCATGACCTGAAAAACGAAAGCTTGTTTAATAAATCTCTAAAATTAATTAACCGTTATTAACGACCCGTCGGCCTAAAGAATCGTGTCCAAATTAAGTTATTAGGCTGCGTCATTGTGATAATTGCATTTTGGTGTATGAATTGGCTAGAAACATAATGTAGTATACATACATAGTGGAATAGAATAATTTAGACTGATCTCATTTTATATATCATATTATAATATCATTTAGGTCATACATAGAGTTAATATGAAAGACTCAATTGAATGCATTACGGTCACTGTCTAAGAAATTTAATATTTATATATTTGCTTATAATGACACTGACTTGAGTACCCTGAATATCATTCACCCTCAAACAAACACAGCAATGCAGTCGTTTTGCCTTATTAACACTTTTGACCTTATCATTTTGCCAACAGGTTAAATAGTGATTAAAAGATATTTCATGAGTAGCAATAAATAAAAAGGTAAGAATCCAGATGCAAATAATTCAAAATTTTTATGAAAAATGAATTTATTTTATTTTGAACCGCTCGTAGCGAAGTTTACTTAGCTGTTTTTAACCGATCAGCAAAGTTAAGCAACGTCGTCCGCGGTCATGAGTTGGATGGGTGACCGCTAGTGACATTACTACTAAACGCTTCCGTGCTTCGGAGGGCACGTTAAGCCGTCGGTCCCGGTTGTTGTCTTAGGATGGCAGTCGTTATAGCATGGTGGTAGGGCATTTGGCGAATGCCCGCCTGGCTAGCTACCACCTTCAAGTAGAAAAATATGTCGCCAAGCACCTAACGGTGTGTTCCGGCAGCTGTCCTTGAGAGCCAGTACATCTAGGTTAGCCAAAACATAGAAAAATAAACTTATAGACATTCTCATAAAAAAATATCGTCACTAACAGTACTTGACGACTATTTGAGAGTTACCATACTTACTAATAATTAAAAAATAACATAAAATTTATATTAATCGGGATTTTTCTTAAGATCATGAATATGTATAGTAATGATGCACATTTTAGCAATAATTTTATGATTAAGTTCTAAAATATTAACACAATTAACATTTTCTATATATAAATAATGAGGCACAGAGTACAATTTATATTATATTTATACTGAACGTGTACGTAATAAAGAACCTTGACTTTGACGATTTTATCTGCAGAAACGGTAGAGTTTATATTTCGAATATTTGTAGGCAGAGGTTTTATTCCAAACGTGCCAAAACCTTGTTTTGTCTCTCTACAAACATAAATATTCAACACAGTAACACTTCACCTTATCTGCTATTAGATAGCTCTGGAATGGTCCACGTATCTCTTGCCTACGAAAATATACAAAGTTGTGAATAATTCATTTGCTGCTCTCCAAGACATACGTTCCATCTGAGTCACAGATAATAAAACCTTGACTTTTTTTTTCAGAAAAAGTAAATCATATATTATCGATTATAACAGTACGAAAGATAAAATAATTACCTTGATTTCCAATAAAGGAAACTCGTCTACTGTATATCATCACTAGAAATCTAAGCTTAACTAAGGTAATTTTGTATTAACAAGTAAGCCTGAAGGTGACCAATGATTCAGAATCTTGATTCATGTACTATAGTAAAATTCTATTTTTTTCTCATATATACAGTTTATTTCTTCTTGACCGTTTAATCAAACACACAAAAAATATAGTTCTAGAAGCTGTGTGAAACTAGAACTTAAGCGACTATAAGAAGCTTATTTGATTTTTGTCAATGAAGAATGTGGTCCATCATAATTACTCGTAATTAACTTTTAATAACCTAAATTTTCTAAACTCGATACATTTTGTAAATTTCACAGAAATTAATGGAATCCTGGAATCCTTCTCAGCTGTTGGAATTTGAACTTTCAAATTAAAATGTTTACTTGAACTGTGTAATGAATAGAAAGTTTTCAGGTATTTTTTTAAGTGTTTATTTTTATGGGTTTAATTGCAAAAGTTTACAAATTTCTCACTGAGTTTTAGAGTTTTCATTTATATTGAATGTTAGATTTTTAATTATTGAACATGTACCTAAAGTTTAAGTTTTTGCATGTGTTATTTCAGGGAGATTGGTACTACATTATGTGATAAAAAAGATGTGTGAAACCAAACACTGAAAATATTTGTAGGGCCCACTTTCAATGAATCTACAACTCTGTTGAATATGGTATTTTTTTTGATCTCTCTATATAATCTTCGGCGATAATTCAACCATCAGAGAAGTGCCTTTAAGCCAGTCGTTCACTCCTTCCTCCTGGACTGCCGTGTCACGGGTTCATGGTTTGATTCTTACGGCTGGTTTGAGCTTCACCGCACGGTGGAAGGGCATTTTGCGAATACTCCCAAAATTAAACACCAACCTGAAGTAGAAAATCCGTCGTCTAGCACGTAACAAAGTGATCCGGTAGCAATTCTTGAGAGCCAGTAAGTTTTTTTATGTTGTTCAAGCTAACCTAGAATTAATGGCTGTCAAGGATAAATGCCAGAATTTACCGTTAGATTATTGGCGACAGATTTTTTACTTGCAAGTATTAACTAGACAGAACGCAAAATGGACTACCACAATGCTATAACGTCCTAAGATAACAACCGGGACCGACAGCTTAACGTCCCTTCCATAGCATAGCTACCCTACCTATCCAAGTCAACGCCAACGGTGGACGTTGGTTGACTTAGCTGATCGGTTAAGAACGGCTAAGCAAACTTCGCTACGAACGCTTCGAAAATGTACAGGCACATGAGACTTACAATTTGTATATCCCAGTGTTATATAAAAATGCAGGCGAGGTGTGACACAGTGCGAATTTTGTCGGCATGTTTCAGAGCTTTTATACAATTTGACTTACTTACCCAAGCATTATAACTAAAATGTCGCGTTATAGTTATCTTATCAATAACACAGGAATAACTAATATTACCGTGACGTGCTAGGCAAGAGTTGCTATTTCAATTGAGTCAGCAAAACCTTCTGAAAAACTGCCTTTCATACACTGCGATCTCTAAGCGTTGATGTTGCTATATTTCTACAAACACTATTACATGAAGATAAAAGCGGTCGCTCAAATATTAGTCACTAAAAATAACATCGTCACAAATAAATCACTAAAATATTTATGAATCTTAATAATCTTGTTATATATAGGTATATTTATCGCCATACATATAAATTATATAGGTAAAAAATTGTAATAAAAGATATCATTTCACAATTTATGAATTTTGCATGGTGGAAGGGCATTTTGCGATTGCCCGCCTGGCTAGCTACCATCCTTTAGTCAACAAGCACCTAACAGTGTGTTCCGGCAGCAGTCCTTGAGAGCCAGTGAAATTACGGGCACATGAGACTTAACAACTATGTCTCAAAGTGACGGGCACAGTGCAATTCGTGATGTGATGAAATGCATCTGTTATAGGCAGAGGTTAGTTCGCTTAACATTAGGTGGGCCTTGAGCTTGTTCCGTCACAATAACAAAAAATATATTAGATTTATTTGAACACTAGTTACATACATAATATAGTTTACCTTTGCAAATGTTTGCAGAGAGACGGGCACGAGCTTAAATGCAGTAATCACAATTGGTTGTTGAGTTTTAGCCAAAAATATTAAGACAATCTTTTTAAGTTCTGTATTAAGTGGCAGCCACTCACTGGAATATACACACGTCGACAAATGTTCGCACTGAAAGTTAAAAAAACATCTTTTGATACACATTATTTGAGATTTGTTAATTTTTTTAATTAGTTTTTGGAAATGAGGAATGCTGTGACATACCTATGATTTTAACAAATGATGAAGTTTTGTCACTATCTGATTGCGTATAAGGAGAGAGGCACCAATGGTGAATTGCGATAAAAAAAAACAAAGCTTATTCACACAAAACTAGGAACTTACACTGAAAATGTTACTCACTTTTACCACCTGATAAAGTTTGTTTGTTTCCATTTCGTTGTTATTGTGTACATACATAAAATGATGAAGATTTTTTCGTGACAAGCGTAATTAGCAAACAACGTTGCAATTACGTTCTACCGAGGTTTTTTAAGAAAAATGTTTTCCAATCAAATTACCTTTTGATGCTACGATCTTTATTAGCATATGCACATTTTCAGATGTCGTTTATATAACGTGTATTCATCGAACTGCTAAGGAAGAAAATGTAATGTACAAAGATGGGCGTTACATTACTATCGGGTTGAAATATGATCCAAACTCACCTAAACACTAAACGTTCACGCACACATATGTATGCCTATATTTCCCCTACCACATCACTGCGCCGATGAGCGTAGTGTCATACTATTATTACCAACCTTGGCATGCCTTATGTTATGGCATTACACCCATATAGGTAATGTAAGAAAATGAGTAGTGTCGAAGCAGGGTCAACTGATGTGATGAGTTTTTAAGTAACGTAATCGTATATACAACAAATGATTGTGTGAGAGACCTACTTGAGCTCTGCTGCATTTTTTAAATACATAAACACTCAAAAATAGCTCGAACGTGGTATACCTTGCTTGTTATGGCATTCCCTAAATAACAGTCAACGAAAAGCATTGCGACAAATATAATCACATATGCAAAGAGCCATAGAACATCGGTGATATGTTTGGACGGTGAATCAATCTGAAAATCATAATAATTGTATTAATCCTAGTTAAAATATATTCATCTCCTATCAAAGGTTTATCGCCAAACTTAAAAATATAAAATTGATAGCCCTGTACTAAAAATACATTAATATAATCCTTTTATTCCAATTACAATTATTAGTATCAAATCCCAAATTATCACAGAAGAATCACAAAGTCACAGACGTGCTATTGACTCAGCGAGTATTATTATATTGTTATATAATTATCATTATAACAAACAAGTTTAATAGAATCTGACGGGTTTTTAAGGCATGTGAGTTTTACAACGAGCTTAAGCTTTGAGAATTTCATGTTAAATAATATACCAACATTAAAATTATTAGAAAATACTTACGGAGAAAAATTGCAATGCTGTTGTACAAACAACGGTCGCGCTCACAAATAAATAAGCTAATACGTGACGTCCGAACATAGCTTGGTAAATATTTATAAACCTAAAATAAATAATTCTTCATTACTTTTGCAAAAACTATTTTACTATACATTTATATCAATTGTACAGTGTGATATATATTTTTTTCTTAATCAACTTCACTTTTACCCAACTAGGTGGACTGACGACATCTGAAAAGTCACGGGTAGCTAATTGCTATAAGCGGCTATTAGCCGTTCTTTGTGGCGTTCTATGGGGGAGGCATTTGTTCAACATTGGACGTCTTCCGGCGAATAAATTTTAAGAAAGTTTTTAACCAATAACCATCCAAACTGTCGGTGAAGTGGTCGATAACGGTAAGTACCTGTACCTAGAATGTTTCTATCTTTCTGCTGACGATAGCTGCCAAAATAATCCGTTATGCGATTATAAAATATAACCATTCAATGTTGGTAGCTCACCTAGCGGGCATAGAAAAATTCCTACCGCTGTGCTAATGCCCCAATTGTTATTGCCAGACATTCCATCCACATGGCCTAAGATGGCTAAAACTCATCACCAAAAATACAATTACCAATTTCACCTTAACTCAAATTTAATCTTTCAATTACGGAAACATTTTCTATTCGTCCTGTTCTTTCGATTTGAACATATACGATCACACATTTGCACAGCAATTGATTTATTATTACCTTATAATTGCGGAATGATGAAAAACAAACTTCCTAAATATCAGACGAAATGCTTCGTTTCCATCGCAGTTTCTTGCAATTCGTGTAGATTTAACAAGCTCTTTCATATTTCCAAAGTTATAAATTAAAACGTCCAATTGGCTCACTGGAAAGTAAATAAATCGTCGGGAATATAACAGGGGTTTAGATGTTGCGGATATTTTTTGCTGAATCGGCGACTTTTGTTGTACGTTTTTGTGGCAACAAATTTTTGGGTTCGTTCAAGTTATGGAAATTTCACGTCGCCGACGTGAGTTATGATTCAATTTATGATTATAGAGATTTACATTGCTGATATTTAATATTTTTTTCAACTTTATTTCTTTAGTAAAAACGTACACGGAAATTATATTTATTAAATTTTCGTGGGGACGTAAGCTTCAATCATATCTTATAAATAAATATATATAAATCATGGAATTTATAATTGTTTTATGCCTTATCAGGCAACAGGTCACGTCTTTATTTTCTTAACCCTATACCTTTCATACCTCATGCAGAGGTGTGTAGTGATTCCGTGCAATAGAGGGCAAGCTTAATGCCACTCGAGCACATTGTATTGTCGTAGACTGTGACTGTGTATTACATTCGTCACCTAAAATAAATCTGAAGTCCATTGTGTCTGTGATTGTACTTATAGTATTACAAGTTGGTTACAAGTGTCATTATTGGAGAAGGGTAGACAGAACAACGGAATTTTATTATTATTGTAGTATATACAACACAAAATAAATGAACTTACTTATAAACAGCATAGCCGCCCATGGCATTGTATGAATTGCTATAAATGTGGTTACCATAAATGGTTTGTATAAAATCTAAAAAAGTCAATATATTACATTAACATTATTATAATATTGTATTCAATTTAAGAAATTGTGAACTTTACAAGTCACTCACTCACACAAGAACTTATAAAAATTCGTGAAGCATTTAGAAAATGCATATTATGAAATGGCCGTAAATAGGTATATGATAAAAAAATGTTGACGGCTCCTCCAATAAAATATATTACCTGTACCTGATAAGCACAAACGTATTTGAAATACTCTGGATCATAGACATCAAATAATAATAATTCCATTTTCAATGGCAAATTATCAAATTTATCCAAACCTGGAACGACGACGACATGAACTGCAAAAAAAAATTGGCTAGGGTAAGCACTATATCATATAATACAATTTGTAACTCAAATCCTATAAGTTGAAATCCATTTTTCTTCACCCAAAATATCCATAGAAGCGCCAAAGATAAGCGCTATAAATAGTTGTTTAGATTTCTTAATAGCTCTTTCGCAGATTTTCTTCTCAGGCTGCGAGTGACATTGAAAATCTTCACTGTGTAATTCTTTTACAAGTTTCGATAGCACATCTTGACGAAGGTGTACGTCGAGAAGCCTATATTCAGCCAGCAACTCTGTAAACACTAGATTTATGCTGGAAAATAAAACAAAACTTTTTATATATGTTCAAATTAATAATAAGCTTCTTTCTCAGTAAAACTATAAATGAAATTGGAACGATTGGTATTATAAGACGGTTTTTATATTATCTAATTATGTATTATGTAAATAAATAAAACAGCTTTTTAATTTTTAAATGATATCTACGATAATTTACAAAAGTATTATTACTGCATCGGCTGGATGAACACAGCCTCCCCTATTATGGGAGGGTTCGCCATAATCCCAACGCTTGGAAGGCGTCTTGGGGATCGCAGACAGATATCTGTTCCTCAAAAAGCTCTTCTACCCACCTTCTGGTGTGTAAAGGGTAACGTCTTATTCGCCTCTTACGACATCCACGGGTTATTTAACATGAACTATTTATTTTTTCTAAATATGTAAGCTGCGCGCCATGCTCATGCGTATCCGTACCAAATCTACTTATAAAAAGGCTAGTAAATTTATGATCTAAATAAATACAAGCTGAAATAAAATAAATCAGTTCTTACATGTGATGCTGAAAAAACTGACCTGATTGACCTTAGCAAAAGTTAATATTGTTTTAGGGGAAACAGCGATTAACATGAAATTTACTTTGAGAAAAGTTTCGACTTAATTTGCTGAATAATATTATGAATGTGAAATTTGGTGAGTGTGTTTTTTTGTTTGTTACTCCTTTACGCTAATTCGGATAAAACGGTTTGGATGGCATTTTGAATATAGATAATTTAGGTACTGGTTACACACAGAATACTTTCAATCATCAGTTTACGTCATTGTCTGTCTACTGAGGTGAAATCGTGGGACACAGTTATTAATATATAATTTTATGATGGATAAGAAATAAATAGTTTTCAGGTAAAGTAAATTTAAAATTCTTACATCCCAGTGACTTCCATAACACTTGAATTTCCAGAGAGAATTAAACGCACTAGGTACACGATCTGGCCTCCAGTAGATACAATAAATGCAAAAAATACCACGATGATTATAATCACAATTCTGATCCAGTACCATAAAGAATTCAATGCATGGGGAATATACCAGAGCCCAAAAAATTTCAATGCATTTATTTGTGTGGCTATGTGTTGGTAAAAGTCAACAGAGGTCTTCATTTTGTGGAAACTCGGTAAAGTATAAAAGAAATTCAACGAAAACTCATGACGTTGATTAGGATAATGAAGTAGTTTGGCATTAATTGGAGGACCTATTAAGTAATTAAATGTACAAAAAATACCTTTAATTTGTTCTAAGTCCGAATGTATGGTAGATACCTTAAACCTTAAGATAGACATATTTTTTAATTACTTAAACTGTTCTTGTATACATAATTTTTCTACTTAATCCGAAACTGTACTGTATCAGCAGGATTGTCCGCGCTGCTGAACAAATTCTTCCCATTGAAGGGGTGGTTGCCACCTACAGGGTACAGTTGACATCTACAGGGTTATTGGTAAAATACTAACAACCTCTTAAGGTTGACTTCTGCTAGTCCTAACAAAGACACAACAAAAGAGCCAAGAGCGCCCGCCGCGGCATTACTGGACCGCGCCGCGCTCCATTTGAATAGAGTTTTGAATATTTACATCGAGCTTAGTAATAAATAATACGATATATTAAATTACAAACACAAGAGACTTTTAACATCAGACGGTCCTCGTATTTATTCCGTCAAATACACCTAAGCAAACAAATTTTTTTTTTCTCAAATTGTTTGTTATGTCAAGCAGAAGTCAACCCTAAGAGGTTGTTAGCATTTTACCAATAACCCTGTATAAGCGCTAAGATATTATTTTATATTTTTATCAAAATTTCGTAAAAATTTGCGTTTGATATAGAGATACACGAAGATACACGAAGCATCCTCAGAAGGTCTTCACTCTACGAGCGCACGATCGAGAAAGGCGTTTTCTCCTCCTGAGGATGCTTCGTGTAGAAGCGATACGCGTCGAAAATTCTTCCGGTTTGGCTGCGTGGCGTTTGTGACGTCACGTCGGCTTAACAGGAAAATTAGGCGGAATTGTCACTAGATATATTTTTGTATTTTTTAAGTGTTTTATTAAAATATTTATTTGATGTTTTCATAAAATATTTAATAAATATTTGTTATTATTAAATATTGATTTCCGCAAAGTAACGCCTGAATCTATTTATTATCTTGCGTTTGATATATTTTGTCGGTTACTCTTAATTTATGTAGATATGCTTTTTTGTATGATATAAATATGGACTTAGAGAATAAACAGCATAATAATACCTACTTATACACGGACGTGTATGAAAGGAGGAATTGAAGGGAGTCAGAATAATAAATCCAGAAAAGTATTTTTACTGGAGGTCCGTATGCCAACTCTAGTCCAACGCAGGGTTGTACATATCTCTAAGTTTTATTGGTACCTATAAAACAACTCAATATGTATAAAATAAATTAATATTAAGGTACCCTAAGACACTAAAGTAGTTACTGCGAGATGTTGACATTTTCTGACAGAACCTAATTAAACAAACTGAGAGTGCGCGGTGCAGTGTCAATCTATGCGGTGAGTGAGCGCGGGACGGGTACGAACAGCTACGGTTTGGTCTCGACTAGCGCACTCTAGACACGCTAGATGTACGTTATAGTGTAACCGTGGCACGTACTCAATATTCACGTAAGTACTTCTAGCAATCATTGTGATCACTTTCTTTACCATTGTATACCTATACCTTTGTTAGGCGTAGGTTGTAGAGTCTGTTCCAACGAGCCGTAGGTTTTCTCAGTGTGTTAAATACATTTACGTAAAAGGTTTTTAATAAAAATTTTACCAATGAACTCCAATTGGTTGTTTTCAATTATAACCTATTTCTAAGATAATGCTTCCTTCAAGAACTCATTCAAAGCTCGCGACGTTTAAGCTATCAACGGGCCATTTTACATAACTTATTTGAAATACTTGACCTATTTTTGAGGCAACCGCTTCTGTTAGATGTCGTAAAGTGCAGATAAGCTGTTAGAGGCTGGCAGTGAGCACATAAGCTCTTTGATGCTTTTGTAGAGTAAGTAAGCTATAGTTTGTGCCTTGGATGTCTGGAACACTGATTTTGTAAAGTTTGCGCTTGAAGAGATTTAAGAGTTTGTAGAAAATGTCAATAAAGTTGAAACTGGGACATGATTGGTTAAAACATTCACTTTGCATTCTTATGAAGACTACTTGAAGTTTTAAATTATATCGATCATGCACTTATTAAAACTTAGTATGGAACACTTTGTTCTAAATAATCTGATATGATAACCAGTTTTTACAGCAACACAAAATTAACGTGTCATGTTTGACTATGGTTATGAACGCATTAATATTTTAACATACACATTTTCACATGTAATTGGTCATACCAATATTTGACGGCGTACCGTTTCCAGTGTTAAATTAATGTCCTTGTCATAATTTTGGGATTAATTAATAAATATAATTAATGACACCGCATCAATGTTATGTAATATTATAATAAATTTTGATTTACGTTTTTGTCATGGCCTTTGATGGTTAAATTTTATGAAACAATACGATCATCATGGTCAGCTCGCAGAGGTAAGGCCTGCCTAATTGAACGTCACAATAAACAAAATGGAGTGGCAACACCAGTTCTCATTTTGTGAATTCTGAGAACTATGTAGGTTTTCCAACTTTCCATTTAAAAGGTTTTAGGTTGTGTATTTGTTTGAAATCTAATTTTGTAGATCAGACCACAAATGTCTTCTCTTTACGCTAGTTCATAGTTTCATGAACATTGCATGAAAATTAAGCGAATAAACGTTTTTAGAATTAATCAAGAAGTAGACTTCGTTCACATTTGATGACTTTGTCAAAAAGCTGGTTAATTTAAACTAACTGGGTAATAGTCTCAATAAACATTTTCAGTTTACTCACTACACTGCTAAAGGCTTCCGGCAACCATAAACCGATCTCATACGTTCATTTGTGGACATTTGTTTTGAAACTTAACTGAATTAAATAACAAAAGTTCCTTTGTGTAGAAATACTTCTAGCGTAAAATTTAGATAAATGAGTGGGTTTTTTTAACGCCCTTATTATATCACAACTAAATCTATGTATTCTTATACTTGAATAATCATATACCTTTCAGCTAGTGCGCTTTTTCTTGCGTGGAATTTAAGTGAATTAGCGCTTATTATTCATTCAAACTTATGGTAAAAGTATCTATCTAGTACAATATATATAAATAAAGCCCATCATGGGCTTAAACTGAACAAAAAGCTTGCATTACTTAAAACTTACCAACAAGTGCGATATGTAAGTTTTGTGCAACTGTATAAACTGTACAAGTAACGAGCATGTTCTCGCGTTGGTATACAGGTAAATAAATTCTGTTTTTCAAATTCAAAAATTTGTTTGTTTGTCTGGCCGCGTGAACGCGGGTATTGTCATGGTGCAAGGTGATAAATCGTTTACGGTTATTTTTACGGAATCCGCAAAGAACTTCCGGCAATCAAATGGCTCTAATTACTATTTACTGTACGACGATTCTTCAAAGCAACAGCAGTCACGTATATCCTGTACTATACTGTATCAGCCGGATTGTCCACTGCTGAACATAGCCTCCCCTAGCCACGTTTCTAGCTGATGGCTTTTATCTTGTCCATACAAAATTTACTATTGTGTAGCGTCTTGCGCCTTACTTAATGTATGTTAGGATTATGTCTGGTACCCACGAGCATCCATTGATTGTACAAAACAACGAAATTTTATAAGATTATAAAATTAGAGACATGTACTTTTGATGCAGTGATAGCTGAGTGGTAATAGCTATAAGGCCTTACCGCAGGTCCATGGTTACAAATATCCCATCTCTGGATTGAGCTTTACCGCATCGTGGAAGGGCGTTGTTTGCCTGGCTAGCTACCACTCTCAACTTGAAAATCTGTTGACAAAAACCTAACAGTGTGTTTCGGCAGCTTTAATTGAGAGCACTAAGTAAGTATAAAGTTCTTTAAGACCCCCCGCCGACATAAACCGAAGAAACTCTCAGAGGAAACCATCAAGTTGATGGAAGATCGGAATGAGATGAGACTACAATCTTCAGCTGATATGTCGAACTACGGCAAGCTCAATAGACGAATTTCGAAGGCACTGCGACACGACTTGCGCGCCTTTAATACTAATCGGATAAAGGCCGCAATCGAGTGTAACGTAACCAAGGCTCCAAAGTGTTCGCAAAAAAATCGTCTAAAGGGCAAAGCCAAATGACCAAGCTGAAGATCGACGACGGCAGAATCATCTCATCAAAATCGGAGATTCTGAGAGAGCTTGAGAGGTTTTATGGACAGTTATGCACCTCGACACGAAAACCCATTGTCTGTGCAGCTCAAGACAAGAGAGCTAAACTGACCCGACACTAAACCGAAGATATCCCAGACAACAGCCTATACGAGATTAGAATGGCTCTCAAACAGCTTAAGAACAACAGGGCGCCGAGTGATGACAGAATCACGACAGAACTTCTGAGAGCGGGTGGAAAACCGGTACTCTCAGTCCTCCAGAAGTTATTTAATTCCGTCGTCCTTGAAGATAAAACGCCAGAAGCATGGAACAGAAGTGTAGTGGTACTGTTCTTCAAAAAAGGTGACAAGACCTTTTTGAAGAACTACAGGCCCATTTTACTTCTGAGCCATGTTTATAAGCTGTTTTCGAGAGTCATTACGAATCGTCTTGCTCGTATGTTTGATGACTTCCAGCCTCCCGAACAAGCCGGGTTCTGAAAAGGCTTTAGCACCATAGTCCACATCCATACGCTCCGCCAGATTATACAGAAGACTGAGGAGTATAATCGGCCATTATGTTTAGCGTTTGTGGACTATGAAAAAGCCTTCGATTCAATCGAAACCTGGGCCGTACTGCAATCTCTCCAGCGATGCCAAATCGACTATAGATACGTCTATGCGCTGAAGTGTTTGTATAGGAACGCCACCATGTCGATTCGACTACAGGACAAGAGCACGGAACCAATCCAACTGCAACGAGGCGTGAGACAGGGAGACGTTATTTCTCCGAAACTGTTCACAAATGCGTTGGAGGACGTTTTTAAGCTGTTGGACTCGAAAGAATTAAGCATCAACATCTATGGCGCATACATCACTCACCTTCGTTTCGCCATATGACATATTCATTATGGCAGAGTCGCTTGAGGAACTCAGTACAATGCTCAGCGACCTCAGTGGAGTTTCCCAACAGGTGGGTCTTAAAATGAACATGGACAAGACGAAAATTTCTAATGTCCATGTTGCACCCGCACCTGTAGTTGTTGGGAACGATACGCTCGAAGTTGTTGACCATTATATATACTTGGGACAGACTATCCAGTTAGGTAGGTCCAACTTCGACAAAGAGGTCGCCCGAAAAATCCAACTCGGATGGGTAGCGTTCGGGAAGCTACGCGACATCTTCTCGTGGAAGATCCCGCAGACCCTGAAGACCAAAGTCTTTAATCAGTGTGTGTTGCCAGTGATGACTTATGGCACTGAGACGTGGTCCCTAACTGTGGCCCTTATAGACAAGCTCAGAGTCGCTCAACGAGCTATGGAGAGAGCTATTCTCGGAGTTTCTTTGCGTGATAAAATACGGAACGTGGATATTCGCCAAAGAACCAAAGTCACCGACATAGCTCTCAGAATTAGCAAGTTGAAGTGACGATGGGCGGGCCACATTGGTCGACGAACTGATAACCGATGGGGAAGAAAGGTTCTCGAGTGGTTACTAAACTACACCGGAAGACGTAGAGTTGGTACGCCCCCCACCAGGTGGACTGACGACATCGTGAAAGTCGCGGGTAGCCAGTGGTTACAAGTGGCTAATAGCCGTTCTTTGTGGCATTATATGGGGGAGGCCTTTGTTCAACAGTGGACGTCTTCCGGCTGATGATGAAGTAAGTATAAAACTACAAGCACATGAGACTTAATAACACTGCAGGTCTCATGGTAATGGGCGCACTGAAAATCGTCTCTTATGACGAAATGCATCTGTTTTAGGCAGAGGTTACTGCTTAAGACTAGGACGGCACAGTGCGTGTTCCGTAACAATATCATAAAAATTATTTCGAATCGAGTAAAATCAGCACTCTTTAGTCGAGCGACGGTTAATAACAAAAACAGACTTTTGCAAGTTCTTAATACCTCGTCAATGTGCCACTAATTATACGAACACGTTTGAATCCTCCTAAATATTCAAAGGTGAAACTGAAACGAATTGAATGTATATTTTAACACTTAGTTTTCGCGACTGGGAAAGTGAAGGAAATAAACCTCTTTGCCAGCAAAACTATGAGATATTACCACAACTTTAACGTCAAGCGACTTTGTTAGTAATGAATTTCAATGTCTTTGGGCCTTAGAATATTTTCTGCAAGTACTCATGGTACTTTCCAATATAATTATTGAACTGGAATTTAGGAACTTAGGCATCCATATTTTTATATTAACATTTTATTTGCTTTGGTTTATCATATGGACATTTAACGCATAAGGGTTTGTATATCACCCCTAAAACATGTTTCGAAATAACTACGGTGATAAGGTATATAAAAGTTAAGGAAGGTATACGAAGCGCTCGTAGCGAAGTTTAAGGTAAGTAAGGTAAGCAACGTTGCCCGCGGTCATGACGGATGGGTGACCGCTAGTGACATTACTACTGATCGTTTCCGTGCTTCGGAGGGCCCGTTAAGCCGTCGGTCCCGGTTGTTGTCTTAGGATGGCAGTCGTTATAGCATGGTGGTAGGGTATTTTGCGAATACCCGCCTTGCTAGCTACCACCCTCAAGCAGAAAATCTGTCGCCAAGCACCTAACGGTGTGTTCCGGCAGCTTTCCTTGAGAGCCATCACTTCTAGGTTAGCCTGAACAACATCTTCGACCACATCATCACTTACCATCAGGTGAGATAGTGGTCAAAGTCTCTAAACTATCAAGCATTAAAAAAAATTTTATTTTACCCTATAGGTAATTTAGACAGTTAAGACAACGCCTTGGTATTCAAGCAATACTCGGGATACGTGTAAGAAAAGGATGAGTAAAATTTATTATAAACCACTTCAGCACGCGGTTGACAGTGACACTGTTAGTAATAATAACTATTAACGTATACAATAATAAAGAATACTTCTAAATCCAAAGAATTTGTATATTTTTGTTTAGTTCCTATACCAAGAATATATTGATAAATTTTGTATTCTTCTGCGCGAACCAGCTTTTAAGGAAGTACTTGATGTAGAATTAGACACGCCTTCTGCATTACCACGTCTTCGGGTTATTGCGGCAACATATTATAGCGAAGCTGACGCGAGCTAATTGCGACTCGGGCGTGCAGAGAATAATGTAGGTCTTTTACTAAAAATTGTGTTTCCTTTGCGCACTTATTTGTAAGAAATAGATATAAGAAAGCTGATATATATATATATATATTTTGAAGCGCTCGCAGCGAAGTTTACTTAGCTGTTCTCAACCGATCAGCAAAGTTAAGCAACGTCGCGCGCGGTCATGAGTTGGATGGGTGACCGCTAGTGACATAACTACTGAGCGTTTCCGTGCTTCGGAGGGCACGTTAAGCCGTCGGTCCCGGTTGTTGTCTTAGGATGGCAGTCGTTATAGCATGGTGGTAGGGCATTTTGCAAATGCCCGCCTGGCTAGCTACCACCCTCAAGTAGGAAAATCTGTCGCCAAGCACCTAACGGTGTGTTCCGGCAGCTGTCCTTGAGAGCCAGTACTTCTAGGTTAGCCTGAACAACATCTTCGACCACATCATCACGTACCATCAGGTGAGATAGTGGTCAAAGGCTAACCTATCAGGCATAATAAAAAAAAAAATATATATATATATATATATATATATATATAGCTGATATATATATATATATATATATATATATATCAGCTTTCAGCTTTTATAGTAAAATTTACTTTTATGTCAGTCTTAGTCTTTTTGCAAGGATTTCCCTAAACTATTATCTACGTACATTTTGGGTCATCATAATCTTCCTATTCATATCCTTCATATGTGAAAAGAACAATATACATTTTGTAAATCTTTATTTTTGGAGGAGACAGATTCTGGTCGCTGCTGCAACACAAGCAACATAGGTATAAAAGGAAATCCCTAACAACATATATCACATGAATAACAAAATAATAAATATTTATAAAAAAAATTAAGAAAACATTAAATTAATATTTTAGTAATACCCCTAATATCCATAAAAATATTCAAGTGACAATTCCGCTTAATACGTGCTAGGATGTTATCAGGCCAAACCTCCTGATGATGTTTCTTAAATTTTTCCGGGTTTTCCATACTCGAGAGATGCTCGGAGAGAAAAACTTTTGACTCTTCGATAAAATGATCGAGATTGAATTTTCTCTGAACGTTTCTGAAAAGTGAGTCACTTGGACGTATCAGAAAAGTTTGGCTAAGGCTTAGCACTATAGGTATATGTCATATTTTTTAAATTTTGCCTAAAATATAAAATTTATGTTATATATTTGTTGTTAATAATTATGCATGTTCGCAAAGTAACGCCTGAGTCCGTCAGTTACAGCACAAGAATATAATTGTAAAAAAAATGGCGTCAGTTTTATGATCTGATTTTAAATACCTTTGATAATGTGGTCATGTATAGCATACCCGCAGCCGCTGTCACAGTTTGGGTGTTGGTATAGGTTCGCGTCAGACATGTCTCTGTGGGTGCGGCAAAAGGCAGGACTTGAAGCTGGTGGTGATTCATTTTAAGTATTTAATAAAAACGTGGTTGTGGAATTACGCAAGTACTTATATTGTAAGGCATTTACATGGTGGATGTCTCAATACTAAACTAAATGCTATGACTACGGTTATGCTATATAGGTCATGTGTTCGATACACTGCGATTATAAAAAGCTCTGTTGTGTGTCTAACCAGCAGCAACATACTACTCACATCACCATGAAGGTAGAAATCTGTTCATTAGGGATCTTTGTTTTCCTTAGTTAACTGTAACGACATCAATATTCTATGATCATCATTATTTACTTACTAAACCTTCAGATTTAATGTGACGCCTGTCGATTGTGACGTAGTTACTTATTTCCTCGATCAATGAACTCGAGATGATTCGCCTATGTAAGTTATTTCACTTGTCTACAAGTCCACAAATTAAAGACAGATAAATAAAAAATCCAAGACTTATTTATTTTTGATTGATTTGAATGCCTTACAATATACCCCCCATACCCCCTGTGGGGTTCCGGGTTAGAATTGCACTTCCCCATATCTTCCCGTGGGTGTCGTAAGAGGCGACTAAGGTTAAAATACTGGAAGGTGGGCAGCAGCACCTTCTCGAGAACTGCCATCTTACAGTGCGATCCCCAAGCCGCCTGCCAAGCGTGAGGATCATGGCAAATACCCCCTTAATAGGGGAGGCTGTGTTCAGCAGTCGATTAGTCGGCGAGCCAGTCAAATTTCTAATTTGATTGTATGGAAATTTGCATTTTTTTTGTCATATAGTTTTGAATAATTGTAGCTAGATTGTCTTTTACAGTTGCATAAACTAAAATGCTTCTCTTGTTATAATACATATTGTTACTGAAATAAACATACATGATTTAGTTTATTCTAAAAAGCGGTGCCTCTCGTGTTCCATTTGATTTATATTGTTACGACACAATAAACCCATATTAGTAGTTGTACTTCAACAATCTATTCGTCAATGTTATATTCTTAAAGTTAAAGTTTTATTATAATATATTCTTCTATTACTAAATTCAATTACCTATAAGTAAAAACGTAATTAGCAAATCCCAATTACTTCATAAGTGTCTAAAATAGACCAGGCAACCGGCAGCATCGGCTACGCGGTTTGGCAATATTACGTTATCTGGAGGTGATAGAAAGGAGACGCATGACTCTTCAGCAGCACATGAATAAAGAACGGTTTAGTAAAGGGTTCACTACTAATACTAATAATATATCGTCATGAATTGTCGTGACGATATAATAAAATAAATTTAAGAAAATAATTAAAGCCGGGAAACGAGTCCAAGTAAAATTAAGTAACAAATATTCGTTTCCGATCTTCTAAGTCAAACATTCCAAGTCGAACATTGTCCACGTAAACAATGTTGACGTGGACAATGTTCGACCCGTTGGGCAATACAGGGGCCCACTTCCCCGGATTCTATTGTAAGTAATCCGTAACGACAGGTTTACTCCCGGATGTGACTACATTATGTCCAGGATCGAAAAATTACCTTTTAATGACAATTCACCTCTTATTAGGAGATCGGAAACGAATATTTGTTACTTAATTTTACTTGGACTCATATTAACTTAGATGTTTTGTACTTAGCCGTAATCGTTTCCCGGCTTTGAAGATCCACTAATCAAAATAGATTCAAGTGTGGTAAAATACAAATACCTTTTAAATAGATACAGTTTATTCTCGGTGTCGGGGATCTTTTGATTTATTTTCCTAGCATACCTATTTACGTTATTTTAATATCGCGCCTCTTATTTCCACAAATCTATCGCGACCTCTTAGCATCCGCATTGGACGATATTGCCAATTTCTATTGTCATAATTATCTACGATGCGCTTGGGTTGAGAGGGAATTAGTCTACGATTATCCATACAAATGTATTCCATTATTTTCTTCCCAGAGGTAGAATTTTTTCCTTAAAATGTATCGCCTCTCTAGCAATATTTGTTAACATAAAACTAGGCCGCCTATGGTCTTATCTATACACGCCTCTATCATTCCTCTCATTCAGCAACTAATTATTAGACATTGAAGAAATAATAATCTTGAATGCCATTTAATCGCCATTAGAGAGGAAACCACTAGACAATTTTGAAAAATGTTTGAAATTAAAGATATGAATAGGAGCCAACTACATAAATATATGTTTATTCACAGGAACCAACATAAAGATTGAAAAGAACAGAACTTCAGAAAAATTATTTGTTTTAAAAAACGTCTAGGATCCAAAAAACACAAAATTAAACTTAATATTGAAACGTATTCCTAGAAAGTAAGACATGATCAATATAGTGGACTAGGATGGTCAAATAAGATAGGAACGGACTGTGTTAAGAATGATAATATGAGAACTGTAATTACTGCAATGACAGCTGATAAAGGGGAGTGGAAGAACGTTTCGCCAGACATGTTTTGGTAACGTGCAATAGGTGATCCTATGGTCATCTATTCTATAGGGTACAGTACCGAACTCCGAACTGTTACAGAAAATTTCTGTGTCAGAAAAATCTGATAATCATTTTGACCTGGGTTTTGAACCCGGAATTCGGAATTTTATAGTGGTATACTCTACTTGACGAAATAGTCCTAATACATTCTGTAATACCACATAAAATTGGAGCTTAAAACTTTTCTGCATATCTATTTTATTTTGTAAAATTTCGTACAACTCAAACAAAACAAGATACAACGCTTTTATTTCTCCTCAAACATCCTTTTATCAAAACTACAAATGGTAGATCCCAAAAATTCTCTAAATAGCTCTTACTATATTTTTTCGACGCTAGCCAGAGAAAAAATCAACATAAACGTTTTGATTTATTTATGCCTCGCTTTGATGCTGATGCTTTTTCTATATTAAAATTTGCTAGTAATCTCTGAAGGAATTTTAGCTTTGTGATTTCAAATTCAATTCAGCGTAGAAGTTAATTGCCTTTATAAAAATATTTTTTATAACAGTCTATACACGTTTTACTTTGATAGCTCAGTCGTTTTAAACGGCTGCTGTCGGTTAGTTGGTTGTGGACTAAAACCCTTTCTAAGGGCATAGCGCATTCTGTTTATTTTTTAAATTCCATTTTTAATCGCGGCAAATTTTCAATATTTTTTGGTAAAGTGAAGATAATATTCGGAAATTTCAGATTCCTAAATACCTCATTAAGTTTTTAAGATAGACCTCGTAATATGAATGGTCTAAAATGTATTACTATTACGGTACATATTTTTTTTAAATCTATGTAAAGTACATTAAAAAATTTACAACAATAACAATGCCCTGTCTGTATATTTTCATTCTCTGAATATTTTATGCATTTATACAAAAAAAATATATAAGTAGTCTTCCCAGCTCTATATATAAACCGTTTTTTTTTGTCCAGGAGATTGGGAATCCTATGTATCTGTTGGCGGACACACATAGTGAGAGTGATTTTAAAATTGTTGCTGTTTTAGGCCAATACACAATTAGTAGAAGTACAGTGATTGTATATATATTGATAATATTGATATTATTGATATATTGATAATATATTTTAGTCTTGAAACTATAAACACGAACTGCCAGCAGTAAAAGGAAAAATAAATAACAGAATAAATTCAAAGTAGCTTCTTTGTATTGAACCAGTTTAGAATCAGAATCATGGCAATTGAAACGATGAGTTTTCTTTCAGTTTTGTTAAGGATGCATAACATAGGACACTTAGTAACTAAATTACAAATATACCGTAGGAAAAAATTAAGTCATGTAATCCACATAGCAGGCGTTATTGTAAACATAACAGTATTAAAAAAACACTAAGTAACTATTTATTGAGTCTTGCTCGTATCGATTTTATTACCTTCAATGTAATGGAGAACCTATAACAATGCTTGTACCAGTCACTTTTAAACTTGTAAAAAAAGATGTGTGAAGAAAATTTTGGAGCAATAAAAAGTACATTACGTATGATTACAGTTACATAAAATAAAAAAATAAAAATAAAAAATCAATTTATTGCCTTCACCAAATTTACACGAAATATTCCTTAAAAAAGCTATATAATTTAATTTTGGGCAACAGGGTTATGCTCAGCTTGTGCAACTTTAGTCCCTTTTCACAGGAAAAAAAGAAAAGCTGCGCTGTTTTTCAGCATAATCCTACTCGGGCAGATGTTAGCCGATATACCTATATAGGTTTAAACAATTAAAAAAAGAGCTATGCTGTGTAGCTTACCAATATAAAATAAAACAGAAACAGCTTGAACAAACAATCGATACATATGAAAAATGGTTTTTCGTTATTGGGTAGTGATGAATTATATACATGTAAATTTCAACGAAAAATAATTATTACAAATTCACATTTATAATAATATCCGCATAGCAGGCGTCATTGCAAACCTAACAATTACAAAAAAAATAAAAATAATTACTCTCATATTATTTTTGCCGCATTCAATCGATTTCGATGACCATCAAATATGTGTACTTACTGCTGTTCTAGGAAATCAAACCTTAATCCATTTGATCTCATAAAAATATTAACAAAGCTATGAAGTAAATTAAGTAATAATTAAACAACTTGAAACGGTTTAAATCGCGTATATTTATCATATTAGTCACCACGTGACCACGATCACTGCTAAGTGTTTGAAACGTCGGGACAAAAATAATGATAAAAAGCTATACGCGATTTAAACCGTTTAAAATTATTTTATTACTTTTTTTTTATGCCTGATAGGATAGCCTTTGACCACTATCTCACCTGATGGTAAGTGATGATGTGGTCGAAGATGTTGTTCAGGCTAACCTAGAAGTACTGGCTCTCAAGGACAGCTGCCGGAACACACCGTTAGGTGCTTGGCAACAGACTTTCCACTTGGTAGCTAGCCAGGCGGGCATTCGCAAAATGCCCTACCACCATGCTATAACGACTGCCATCCTAAGACGATAACCGGGACCGGCGGCTTAACGTGCCCTCCGAAGCACGGAAACGCTCAGTAGTAATGTCACTAGCGGTCACCCATCCAACTCCTGACCGCGCGCGACGTTGCTTAACTTTGCTGATCGGTTGAGAACAGCTAAGTAAACTTCGCTACGAGCGCTTCCGGACTTACTATGTGTAATAATCGCGAAAACCTAAGACAACATAAATGAAATAAATTTCGATATTCCTTTTCTGTTGCCTCCGGTACTTAGTTCATTTAATTTCATCTACTCCTTCAAAGTTGTAGGATACTATGGAACTGTCAAAACAGATTTGTTATGATCGTTGACCTGGTATTGGTTCACTCAACACAGCAATATTATTCTATCATGTATCGTCAGTTTCTCCTTCACGAATATTCACCAAGGCGGCAAAACCCGATTACGCAGTCTGTCTCGATCTATCTGGATTCTAGACCTGTTTCATACGATGAGGCCTGTATAGTGAGCCGGACCCAATGTGGATTACATACGGTACGAACCCGTGTCAATACGGCTCAATAATTCATCATGTAAGGGCAAAGTGGGACGAACACTGTAGCTGAACTGATGGTGTGAGCCGATAAATAACAACTTCACTTGAACTTTTTAATGTATATAATCACAAATGCACGAGATTAAGACAGATTACTCAAAAAATTGTGGCGCAGCGCAATGCACTCGCTCGCTGTTTTTGTACGGACTGCCCGCGATAGCCGCGGTCGTAAGCCAGATACTTTTTACAAAATAATGTGGGTACGAGTTCTTAACTACCTGTCTTGTGTTGAAATAAAAACAATGAGCGCGTCCCTAACATTCCCCACCCTAGTGCTGACTCTGCAGTTTCAGCACTCATCATCCAATGGAATTCGTGCGACGCGAGCTGCCGGTCTCTTCCACACACCAGTCTTAGTTTTGACTTCAACGAGCCTTATGCGACCATCTTTACCTGGATGTAACTGCTGGATCACGCCTTTAGGCCAGGTGTTCCGAGGACTATCAGGATCGACTACTAAAACTAGGTCACCCACCTGTAGAGGTTTCACCTCTTCAGTCCATTTTTTCCTAGGTAGCAGATCAGGCAAAACTTCCTTCACCCATCTACGCCAAAACATGTCTGCTAAAATTTGAGACTTACGCCATTGTTTCCGCAAGTTCATATCGCTGACATCAAAGTTTCCTATTATAGGCATATTTGAAGATGAGCCTAAAAGAAAATGGTTTGGAGTCAGAGACTCCAAACTTTCAGGGTCAACTGAGACGTGCGACAGTGGACGGCTGTTGACCATGTTCTCAACTTCCGCCATCAGAGTAACCAGCACTTCTTCTCTTGGGGCACGCTCGTGTAATATGACCCTGAGTGATGACTTAACGCTACGAATAAGCCTCTCCCATGCTCCAGCCCAGTGTGGACTTTTTGGTGGTACAAAAATCCATTGCATATCATTATTCACGCCGATGGCCTTGAGCGCGTCTCTATCCAGTCCCTGTATGGATTGTTTTAGCTCCTTTTCAGCGCCTCTTAAGTTAGTTCCATTATCCGAATAGAGATAGCTTGGCCAACCTCGGCGGGCTGCCATACGTCGCAGTGCCATAATGAGGGAGTCTGTGGTAAGTGACGCTACAATCTCCAAGTGGATAGAGCGCACTGTGAGGCAAGTAAATAAAACACCATACCTCTTCTGTCTGCCTCTGCCTACCGTCACTTCCATGGGACCGAATAGATCCAGACCACAGAAGGTGAATGGCCGCTGATGATGAGCTACGCGAGCGTGGGGTAAGTCACCCATTCTCGGTACTTGAGGTTTACATTTTCTAATACGACAAAGCATGCAACTTGAAACTACAGTTTTAACCGTTGGTCTTATTCTTATAATCCAATATTTCTGTTTAAGGGTATTTATTACTGTCTCCTGGTTCCCGTGTGCAGCTGTAAGGTGAGAATGTCTAACAAGAAGACGCGTGATTAAATGTTTACCATCTAAAATAATTGGTCTTTTTACTTCCAGGTCCACGTCTGATGCCGCATCAATACGCCCACCGAGTCTGAGTAAGCCCGTTGTTTCGTCGAGATAAGGAGACAAGGTACGTAGTTTGCTATCTCGCGATATTTGCTTACCCTTTTTTATTGCAGATATTTCAACAGCAAACGAATCTAACTGCGCTTTTCTTAGCAGTAAAACCTCAGCTTGAGCCATTGAACCGCAGTCTACTTCACCTGTGAGTCCCTTACATTTATCAATGAATTTCAGTACGACAGCCATAGTGCGCTTCAAACGAAGCCAGCAAGAGAAGCGCTGTGGGTCTGGAACGGGTAAGTCAGTCGCAGACTCTTGCACCATCGCTATACATTCTATATTAGTATTTTTACCTTGTACAATATCCTCGGGCCACGATGATTCGTCGCTATAGAGGAAATCAGGCCCTTTGAACCATCGTTTTTTAAATATTGTATAATCGAATTCCTCCCGGGTTCCGATGTCCGCTACGTTCAGTTCAGATTTTATATATCTCCATTCCGAAACACGAGTAAGTTCGTCGATTTCTCCTAATCGATTAGCTTCAAAGGTTTTATACTTACGTGTGTTATTTCTTATCCACTGAAGAACGGTAGTAGAATCGCACCAAAAATAGCGTCGTTGTGGTACCATTCTATGCTCTTTAACAATAGTATCGGCTAATCGCGCTGCCATGACAGCAGCTTGTAGTTCAGCTCGGGGAATAGTTATCGGCTTAACGGGTATCACGCGGCATTTACTAGCTATAAACGCGACGCGTACCTTACCGTTTGCCTTCCATCGCCAGAACGAAGTCGTACACATTGCTTTAAGAGATGCATCACATAGCGTATGCAGCTCCAAGCTGGTGTAACTGTTACTGGTACTCGAAGCACTTGGCAACACCGTAGCACTCACCGTAGGCAAGCTACGCCCTTCGTTGCAGATTACTGAGGCTGAGTCATCGCTGCTGGCTGGCGCGGCGGAGGCATGGGTCGCACGCGGTGCGAGGGGAGTGAGCCCTGGGCTTACCTCACACGTACCGATCGGTTTCTGGTTCCCATTGTTCTGGCGCACGACGTTTGTTGTAATGATTTGAGTATGATAACACCTAGGTATCCGCATTCGACTTAAATCTTTCAATAATTCTACCCATTTGCACCATTTGCTGTAAATGTCATCAGGGACGGCATCATCCCAGCCAACTTTGAGACGCCATGTTTCCTGCAGCATTATTTTCCCTTGAACAGTAAATGGTGCCAAAAACCCAAACACGTCGAATATCGACATGACTACTCTAAGAATAATTCTTTTTGTAGGCCTGTCTTCAATTACATTTTGTGGTATTCGTTTTAAAGATAAATCGAACCCAAGTTTATCCTCAGACGGATTCCACATAAGTCCTAAAGTCCGCTCACCTTGATACTGCTGATCGACCTTGAAATTAACGGCGGCAGGACCTAAGGTTTCCTTGGGCACGCTGTCTAATACAGCGCCACTGTTACTCGTCCAGTTCCGGATATGAAAGCCACCACTTTTGTGAATGTCCGTTACATTCCTTACCATTTCTATTGCTGTAGCTTCATCCGGCAGACTATCAATGTAATCATCCATGTAGTGCGATTTATATACGGCTTCAACAGCTGCCGGCAATGTCGACTCGAATCGACGCGCATTCATATTTTTAATAAATAAAGCCGTGAAAGGCGCACAATTTAAACCAAAAACGAGACTCGTACTTACATACGTTGAGACTGGCTCGTTCGAGTTCTCTCGCCAAAGAAATCTTAAAGCATGTTGATCTTCGGGGCGGATTTTGACCCTAAGAAACATATCCTTGATGTCACCTGTTACTGCAATTACGTTTTCCCTAAAGCGCAGCATTATACCAAACAGAGATGACAACAAGTCTGGTCCTGTCAAAAAATAATCATTCAGGCTTTTACAACTTACAGAATCCGCAGCGTCAAATACCAACCTTAAATTTTTCTTGTTGGGGTTATCAACCCCAAAATGAGGCAAATACCATGTTTTGGTTACAGGAGTAACATCGTCAAGTTTCTTTGCATAATCATTTTTCAATAAATGATTAATGCGCTCCTTATATCTATCAGCGAAAATATGGTCACGTCCCATTTTTCGTTCTATCCCCTTTAACCTTTGTAAGGCATTAGGATAGGAGTTTGGCAGGCTACAGGTGGCATCCTTCCATGGCAGACCTACGCACCACCGTCCATCAATTAATTCAGCAGAGTTTTCTAACTGAACTACCGCGTGTAAGTCATTAATGTTTTGACGAGGCTTACCTGCCACACCAAGTGAGTCAATAGCAAATGAGCGCCTTACCTCCTCGTGGAGCTCCCGTAACAACAGCTGCTCGTCGCGCGCATCGTGGCTGGTGGCGGTGGATGGCGCGCTGGCATCGCACGAGTTTAAAAACAGCGTCGCCTGGAATGCGCCAGCAGACCGCGCGTATCCAGTGCGCGGTGGGTGAAACATACCATGAATACACCAGCCTAGGGGAGTCAATGTAGCAGACGGCTCATTACGTTTACCTAATCTTACTTCAAGCGGTAACAGTAAATGATAATTATCTTGGCCTATAAGTATCTCTGGCTTAACATCATTTGTACACAAATAACTTTCCAAGCTAATTAAATGACTATAATTTTTACAATCTACCATAGAAAATTGCTGAACCGGTAAATTCAACTTGTCAACACAACGCACTTTAATATTATGCACCTTATTGTTCATACCCGATAAGTTCATATTTGCAACCATTGTTTCACACACGAGTTCGTTATCTGACCACGCGCCGCGGATACGCATTGTCTCAGAACGGCCTACCAGACCGGCGCGCTTCGCTAAACCTGAGCTAATCATCGAAACAGTTGACCCGTCGTCTATCAATGCACTAGTATTTATTACGCCGTTATTACTTTGAATTCGTATAGGTACAACTTTAAGTAGAACTTTACAATCACTCGCGTTATTTATATGCGTCACTGTTTCACTGATGCTGTCGGAGGGTGTCGTAGTAGGCGCCGACGTCTGTGGCGTCGGCGACACTGGGTTCTGCTGGCATAGTCTGGAGGCAGCGGCGGGTTCGAGTTTGTTTACATCATAATGAAGTAGGCTATGATGTGCCTGACCACAGCTGTTCTTATCGCAAACGGGTGCAGAACAGGTTTCTCGCTTGTGCCGTGATATTAAGCATTTGAAGCAAATCCCGTTACGTTTTACAAATTGCCATCGCGTTTTACGTAATGCTTTCTTGAATTGTTTACAATCAGTAAGTTTATGTTTCGATGCACGGCAATATAGGCACTTATTCTCTTCTTGTTCAGAATTAACTAATATCATTTGTGTGCGATTATTGGTACTGTCATAAGTCTTATTATATTTTTGTTGATCATTGCGTTGGCTCGTAAAATACATATGTGATGTTGTAGATATTTTTACGGCTTCATTGTGCAAGAAATCTGATAAAATAACCATGCGTGATTTATGTCCTTCTGTAATTAGTGGGAAACTATAGTCGGACCATTTAGATAATAGAATAGTAGGTAGTTTTGACAGTATAATATTAACTATGCTCGTACCTTGTAAGTATTCTTCGCGTTTAACGGCTCGAACTGCTTCTATCAGATTTTGAACTTTCACTGAAAACTGCACAATGTCTTTATGATAATCTTGTGGCATGGGATTTAACTTTTTCATATCTTGTAAAATCTTTGATATTATATGATCGGGATTGCCAAAACGTAATTCCAATGTTGACATAATTTTGCAAGGAGGACTCGCGGTGATGAGCAACGCCGCGACAGCATCCTTGGCTGCTCCCCGGAGACACTTTCTCAACCTCCACAGATTTTCTTCTGGTGAAAATTTACATAATTCGGTTGACTCATTGTAGGCTTGCTTAAACTGCAACCATTCAAGGGGTTCTCCATGGAAATCCGGTAAATCCTTCGGCGTGCATAACCGAGACATAAGGTTTGTATTTGGTGCACTCGTAGAAGCCAAATCCTTCAACGCACTAGCTAGCATCTGAATAGTCGCATTGATGCCGGAAGCATCCGCTGGTGGTGGCGATGCGTGTGGCATATGTGGCTGCGACTCCATCGGCAGATGAAAAGTTGTAGGTGACGGCTGAGGTAGCGATATAGCTTGCATAGGTGGAACTTTAGGTGCCACCGACGTAGTGACGGCGTTTGCAGCTTCAACTGTTTGTTGCACTGGTGGATACAATATGCCCGAAGGATTACCATACTCGGGGGCCGACTGCATCCGTTCATGGTGGCTATGCTGGAGCCATTTTTCTACTTCCTGAGTGCGATCTTCGTGTGGACTGTAATTATCTTTGCTTTCTTCTTCCAAATCAGCTAAGTCCGCTTCCAGTTGTCTGTCTATCAATTCCATTTGAATCTGTGCCTTTTGTTTTGCAGCGTTTAACGCCAGGTGCGCCTTTCTAGCCTTTGTCGATGACGAAGCTTGCGTGCGACCTTTTGACCTTGGGGCCGCTTCACTTTTAACGCTCGGCGTAACTGCAGGTGTTTTGAAGATAACATTTTGAGGTGTAGGCAATGCTGCACTCACTACTGACGCACATTCTTCCGTAGATAACTTCTTTTGTTGTTCAAGTTGTGGCTCAGCTTCGTGTCGCGCCATACTTCGCGTGCGCACCATTTTTGTTGTCGCTGGTGGCGTATGATACATGTAGTATCTGGCTCGAAGACCACTTTGTAGCTGAACTGATGGTGTGAGCCGATAAATAACAACTTCACTTGAACTTTTTAATGTATATAATCACAAATGCACGAGATTAAGACAGATTACTCAAAAAATTGTGGCGCAGCGCAATGCACTCGCTCGCTGTTTTTGTACGGACTGCCCGCGATAGCCGCGGTCGTAAGCCAGATACTTTTTACAAAATAATGTGGGTACGAGTTCTTAACTACCTGTCTTGTGTTGAAATAAAAACAATGAGCGCGTCGCTAACAAACACTATAATTTAGATCAGCTTACAACCATTATACGGAGTAGCAGATTTATTGATATTGTCGGTATTGCCAATTTCTTGTTATTATTGTTGTGATGAACTGTTACTAAGCACAGGTTTATAGAGACGGTATTCCATTATATAAGCGTTTAAGGGAAGTGTCTTCGTAGCGCTTCCATAGAAACGTAGTTTCGTCTGATGTTAATAGTAAGTGTCCCATGTAATGTACAAAGTCCCAATAACAATTTTCGCATAAAATTGTGGTATTTATTAAGTTTGATTTTTGCCACAGTAACATTTATGTAGATATAGTTGGTACGACTTTGATTGTATCTACGTTTATTTTTTGTGTGAGAAGTGAGAACTGGCCCTTAAATTTAACTCTATAAAATATAAAGGTCGAATGAGTATATGCTAAAGGCCACGAACATTTGGTACTTTAAAATATTTGCATATGTTCAATGCATTTATTACTATTAGAAGTGATAGGATTTATTTTATATCAAGTTTAATTAATAACTAGCTGTACCTGCGACTTCGTCCGCGATTGCCGTACCTGCAAAATAATTATTTACATTTGAGCACTGTTTACTCAGAAAGGAGCTTTTTACTTTGGGTTTGAAAACTCCCGGGTTGTATTTTCCAGAAGACAGTAGTGAAGTAACTCAGAGACCTCCTTCGCGGTTCGCACCATAAATGTTGAAGCAAAGTACTTTGTGCGATTCTTTGGAATTTCGAATATAAAAAGGCATATTTTTGCCGAGGTTCTCCTTGTATGGCGGTAGAACGAAAATATATTCGATTGTGCACTTCCATTGCGCAGTCTCCAAAATATATCCGGCAAAAGACAAATAGTTAAAAAAAACTGACCGTGGCGAATGTTCCAGGTGTGCTGGGCTGCCCGTGGGGTGCCAGGCTGCCCGTGGGGTGCCAGGCTGCCCATTGGGTGCCAGGCTGCTCGTGGGGTGCCAGGCAGCCCATGGCGTGCCGGGATGCCCGTGGGGTGCCGGAATGCCTGGAAGGTGCCGGGCTGCTATTGGGGTGCCCGTGGTGTCCGGGTCCGGGGGAATATAACAGAACTGTGTTAGTGAAAGCTTCAAAGGAAAGATTATCACTTATGATAATATAAAAGGGCTTTCAAACATATATACAAAATGTCCAAGGTATATACCCAGTGATAATCTTTCCTTTGAAGCTTTTACTAACACAGTTCTGTTATATTCGACCGAGATGCAAGTTACGGACATCTTAGGTACGTAATCTTTTGTTAATTCAATATTTGTTTATTGAATTACATTTATCAGAATCTATACTTATAATAAAATGTAACAGATCTAACTCTGTACGTATGTTTCTCCACATTTTGCAACGTGGAAGCTTGGCTAGCGACCACCCTCAAGTAGAAAATCGGTCGCCAAGCACCTAATGGTGTGTTCCGGCAGTTGTCCTTGAGTACCAGTAATTCTATGTAAAGTCTGTTGACACCTTCGACCACATCATCACATTCCATCAGGTGAGATGGTGACCTATCAGTAATAACAAAAAAAAACATTGTGCTCCAGAACTATCATTTGAATTATACCATTACTTTAATAAGTCATATTAACTTAACTTACAGTTGCAGCAGATTCTGAGAAATGTGTAGCTATTAATACCTATACACAGGTGCTCCGGAACTATTATTTGAATTATACCATTACTTTAATAAGTCATATTAACTTAACTTACAGTTGCAGCAGATTCTGAGAAATGTATAGCTATTAATACCTATACACAGGTGCTCCGGAACTATTATTTGAATTATACCATTTTTTTAATAAGTCATATTAACTTAACTTACAGTTGCAGCAGATTCTGAGAAATGTGTAGCTATTAATACCTATACACAGGTGCTCCGGAACTATCATTTGAATTATACCATTACTTTAATAAGTCATATTAACTTAACTTACAGTTGCAGCAGATTCTGAGAAATGTATAGCTATTAATAACTATACACAGGTGCTCCGGAACTATTATTTGAATTATACCATTACTTTAATAAGTCATATTAACTTAACTTACAGTTGCAGCAGATTCTGAGAAATGTATAGCTATTAATACCTATACACAGGTGCTCCGGAACTATTATTTGAATTATACCATTTTTTAATAAGTCATATTAACTTAACTTACAGTTGCAGCAGATTCTGAGAAATGTGTAGCTATTAATACCTATACACAGGTGCTCCGGAACTATTATTTGAATTATACCATTACTTTAATAAGTCATATTAACTTAACTTACAGTTGCAGCAGATTCTGAGAAATGTATAGCTATTAATACCTATACACAGGTGCTCCGAAACTATTATTTGAATTATACCATTTTTTTAATAATTAATATTAATTTAACGTACAGTTGCAGAAGATTCTGAGAAATGTGTAGCTATTAATACCTATACACAGGTGCTCCGGAACTATTATTTGAATTATACCATTACTTTAATAAGTCATATTAACTTAACTTACAGTTGCAGCAGATTCTGAGAAATGTATAGCTATTAATACCTATACACAGGTGCTCCGGAACTATTATTTGAAATATACCATTTTTTTAATAATTCATATTAATTTAACGTACAGTTGCAGAAGATTCTGAGAAATGTGTAGCTATTAATACCTATACACAGGAGAGAATTTTTAAGTACTTCTTTTTTTAAAGTTAAATACTTCGTTTCTTGACCGCTGTGGTATTACTAAGTATTTCTATGCTTCGGAGGGCAGTAGTTATATCAAGGTTGTAGTACATTTTAGTAATTAACCGCCAGGCTAGCCACTTATCACCCTAAAGTGGAAAACCTATCACCAAGCACCTAGCAGTGTGTTCCACCAGGTGTTCTCGAGAGTCAGTAACCTGGACCACATCTTTCACAGCATCGCCGCTGAACATTAGTTGAAATAGTAAACTAGACTAGCGTGTTAATAAAAAAAAAATACAGAGGCTACAAATCAAAATTTAACAAATGATCGATTGCATTAATCATTTGAGTCAATAAACTATAAACATAAGCTGCGAATAGTAATATGTAACACAAATAACAGATGAAGTTAAAATGGCTCCTCTGTCACCGTTGTACCAGTTTCCGCATCAGATTAATGGCAATACAAACAATACGGGTAACACTCAGCAAATAGTTATTCAAAGAGCATCCTTTACGACACTAAGAGGCAATGGAACTACTCTAGAGATGTGGGAAGGAAATGTAGGAGGCAATAGAAAGTAGGTACTTATTATGGTGACATGAAAGAGAGATATTTAGGATGATATAAAAAGAGAAAGTTCGATAAGCTCTAACATCGAGTCATATACAAATATAAAAAAAATGGACTAAAATGTTTATATGATATATACCCCATTTTTGAGAAGCTAGTTGCTAAGTAGACTATTTATTAGTTTCATTTATTACTAAATTATATGAAAGGAAACTTATATTGTATTAACAATAATAAATTTTCCGGGTATGTTATGTTAGGAAATATATATTTATAACAGTTTTATTGAGTTGAGATAATACTAATTTGCTTGTTAATTGGTTAGAAGCAGTTAATTTCAGGCGAATTCGCTCTTACAACGAAGAATTCTGATAGAGTTTCAAAAATAATGAGGATGTTTCTTATACCTTCGCATATTTATAATTTTATTTTATACGTATGACATCGAAGTGTTGAAGTGTTTGAAAGTAATGCCACCATATCGACTTGGCTAGAGAACCAGAGCATGGAACCAATCTAGCTGCTACGAGGCGTGAGACAGGGATACGTTTTTATTCGAAACTGATCATAAATGTGATTGAGGAAGTTTTTAAGCTCTTGAACTGGAAATAAATCGGCATCAACATCTATGGCGAAAACACTTCATTTCGTCGATGACTTAGTCATAATGGCAGAGTCACTTAAGGATCTCTGTACAATCCACACCGATCTCAGTAGATTCCCAGCTGGTGGGTCCTACAAAGGACACGGCCAAAACGATAAATATATCGTCTTACAGCCAGTAATGAATAAGAACGATACCTTCGAAGTTGTTGACCGAGGTAGGCCCAACTTTAACAAAGAGGTCACGCAAAGAATCCATCTTTGATGAGCAGTATTCAGGAAGTTACGCGACATCTTCACATCAACCATCCCGAAAAGCATAGAGACCAAAATCTTCAAACAGTGTGTATTGCCAGCCCAATCGTAAAAGTTGCGGATAGCCAATCGTTACATGTGTTCTACGGGGGAGGCTTTTGTTCAATAGTGGACGTCTTCCGGCTGATGATTTTTAATGTGATTGTGACAAAACAAGCACGAAGTCCACCTGATCTTAAGTAGACTAGCCTCTGCCTATATACCACATGCATTTTGTCACAAGTGACGAATCGCACTGCGCCCGTCACATCTGATGTATAAAGTTGTTAAGTCTCATGTGTCTGTAATTTTACTGTTTCTCAAGGACTGCTACCAGAACACTCTGTAAGGTGCTTGGCAACAGATTTTCTACTTGGCGATGGTAGCTATATAACCAGGCGAGCATTCGCAAAATGCCCTTCCACCATGCAGTGTAACTAAAGACGGCGGTTGGGATCGAACCATGGACCTTCGGCACGGCAGTCCATAGCTATTACCTCATCACTGATTAATGATGATGATGTATCGCCACGCACACACTCACACACATTTTAATTGGACAATATAATCTTAATGATCCTGTTTTTATTGGATAGTAGTATACTCTAATTATATAGGGGCTCTATAATAGTAGTATTTTCATATTTTATTAATGTCGGTCGAGTAGTAATACAGTTACATTCAATTAACTGAAACAATTAACATTTCAACGGATCAAGGCTGCCAGCATGCTGGGCATGCTACCAACTAGCAGTAGGCTGGAGCATTCAGACTGCCTGCATGTGAGTCTGCAATGACTTGTAAGTTGTCTAAATGTTTTTATTGTAGTAGCTATAGTGTTGTTTATAGTTCGTAGTATATTGTTAACGGCTCAACAGAGCCTTATTTTTTCAATAATCCCCACGCTTGGCCGGCGTCTTGGGTATCGCAGTGCGAGATATCAGCTCCTCAGAAAGCGCTGCTGCCTACATTCTAGTGTGTTACCCTTAGTCTCCTCTTACGGCACCCACGGGTAGAGATGGGGGGGGGCGTTGACATTCCCTGTACCCTAACGGCTACGGCAGTATTATGTACGAGTGATCCCAGTTATTTATTACAATATGACAGCTTTCTAATACTAACGGTGTCTTAGCAAAACCTCGGACATACGGACAGAGACAGACGGACGTGACTAAACTATAAGGGATCCTTGTTAGGATTACGGAACCCTGTAAACGGACATATGTATTGGTCCATTATTTTAAAATTAATAATGATTCTAATATTAATATATGATATTAATTAATAGATATGCTATTCAACATTAACCTTGATTTGTCCATTTTAATGTATCAGCTCTATCTTTCAGTAAATGAATATTTTTGTAAAAAATATCTACTATTTTTTTAAGAATATATTATATTATTGTATCGTTAAGTCAAAATTTAAAGAGGGTATATTTAACCACCCCGTGGGGTGCCGGGTTAGAATTGCACCTCCCCATATCATCCCGTGGGTGTCGTAAGAGGCGACTAAGGGAAAAATACTTGAAGGTGGGCAGCAGTGCTTTCTAAAGAACTACTATCTTACACTGCGATCCCCAAGCCACCTGCCAAGCGTGGGGATTATGGGAAATACCCCCTTAATGGGGGAGGCTTTGTTCAGCAGTGGATGATCCGGCTGATACTGTATATATAACTATGATCTCTGTTGTCAAAGTGCTACAAAACCTGATATATCGTTTGCAGGTGCGCAATTTACTACTTCATGTTATTTCCTTTACTGTTTATTACGCAGCTTGCTTCTCTCGCGAAATGTCTGACTTCAATTAACGATGACGCGATTTATATTCATCCCGTGGATTATCCAGCTTTTACTTAGTTTTATTTGCATGTTTATCTGCAGAACTTTATTCTTGAGGACTTTGCCACTGGATTCTATTAGAAATATAACACGGTAATATATATAGAATATAGATATAAATTCAAAATGTGCGGAAATCTATATTTAATAATTAAACATTTCGAAGCGCTCGTAGCTAAGTTTGCTTAGCCGTTCGTCAAGCCGTCGGTCCCGGTTGTTTTCTTAGGATGGCATTCCTTAAAGCATGGGGGTTGGGCATTTTGCGAATGCCCGCCTGGCTAGCTTCCACCCTCAAGTAGAAAACCTGTCGCCAAGCATACAACCCTTCCACTGTGCGGTGAAGCTCATTAGGCGATGGGGATCGAACCAGGGACCTGCGGCATGGCAGTCCATAACTATAGCATATAGAAATTGAAATTGTATTGAATAAAATGTGTACATATTTTTAGATTTGTTTGATTTAATGTGTTTCTTTCCAAATTATTTTCAATATTGTTGAAAGAACACGAAACATTATTAAAAACATAATTTATATCCCTATTTTTTACTGGCATAAAAAAGGTTAATAATTAAGTAATTTTAATAAATTTATTAATTTCTACTCATTAAACATGTAAGACAACGTTTACGGTCATGTATGGGTTGAGGTAAGGATTTGTATTGTTTTACAATCTTCTTCAATAATAGGTACCACACTACGTTCAATACCAATTTTTGGTAGCATTACTAACATTATGATCGACACCCGAGACATTACCCTTAATGTCATGTGCCTGTTTCGAGATAGGCGAGGCCTGCATTTGCCATTTACTTTACTAATAGTCGAGGTCAGTACTGGTACCTAACAAAATTATGGTATTTAACGAGAGAAATAAACAAACTATAATATGGTTTGCGGTTTGAAAGCCGCTAGCTATAGATATGGGGGCTGAGTCATCCGCGTCCGTAGGAGAGTACCCTAGAGCGAATCCCTACACGTGGTCCCCGGGTGGTGCTAAACAGATGATATACTGGTGGTAGGCTTCGGCCGAGGCTAGTGACCACCCACTGGACAAAGTCACGCCGCCAAACGACCTAGTCGTGTTCCGGCGTGTTGTCCAGTGACGCCGTATGAAAGTCGGGTCAGAACAGTAGCATCCTAAGTAGCCTGAATAAGAAGCACAACGTTCGGCCGCATTGGGCGACTAGTCGCGGAGGGTAGCGAGATCCGAGGCACGGTGCACCGCTGGCCGACCGCAGTCAGTAGGGGACCCAATTGTGACTTAGCCACTCATGAAAGGCTGTCCCGCCAACTGTGAAAAATCCCAGAGATGCGCCATCACGCCGGTCGGCAACCGGGAGAGAGGACGCGATGGACATTTCTGGGGGGGCTCGGGCGTCCCCGCAGTCTCCAGACTAGTCCCCCGTCGATGTGTGCAGTTTCGTTTTGTTTTGCAGGATCTACTGGGCGTGATGCCTCGTTCTACTGCCGACTTTCAACCTTTTTACTCCCAAACTCACCATGCACAGAAACAAAAATATGAGAAAGTTTAGACAGCGGCTGCACTCCCTCTCACTGAAAGTGCACCTCTGCAATATAAGAGGCTTGCACTCTAATCTCGTTCCTGTCCATTACCACCTGGAGACAGATAAACCTCACCTTTTGTTTCTCACGGAGACGCAGATTGGTTGTCCATCCGACGTGTCGTACCTTACTTACCCAGGGTACACCCTGGAGCACAACTTTAAATCACACGCGGGCGTATGTGTATATGCCCGGGATGACATCTGCATTCAGCGTCTCCGAAAATTTGAAGACCCCATGTTCTCTGTGCTTTGGGCGCTGGTGGACACAGGTGTTGAGAAGATTCTCTACGCTTGTGTTTACCGCTCTCATAGTGGAGATCAGGGGACGACCAGGCTCACCGAATACCTCAGTGAGGTGGCGGACGCAGCTCAACAGAGGTACCCTACTGCCCAATTGGTGTTTCTGGGGGATTTTAATGGCCATCACCAGGATTGGCTATACCCATACCAGGACACCAACCATGCAGGTAGAGAGACGCGAAAGCTTGCTTTAGCGTTAAATCTCACCCAGCTGGTCCAAGGAGCCACGAGGGTACCTGATGTTGAGTCTCACACAGCCTATTGCCTGGACCTTCTGCTGACAACTGATCCAGACCGTTACTCGGTGTCGATTTGTCCACCGTTAGGTAAGTCCGACCATTGTCTGGTGAAATCTGTATCCGTCTACTCTCCGCCCGATTCCAGCCCTCGAGGCACCCGGCGGATGTGGCGATACAAATCAGCAGATTGGGATGAGATGCGGTCTTTCTTCGCATCTTATCCGTGGCAGCCTGTATGCTTCTCTTCTGGTGATACTACCGCCTGTGCAAACGCCGTGACAGATGTGTTGCGTTTAGCAATGGAATACTTCATTCCATTCTCTGACGTACCACTGTCCGGCAAAGCTCGCCCATGGTTCAGTCCTGAATGTGGACGCGCTGAGGCGCTAAAACATCAAGCATACTTAGCCTGGGTTGATGCTCGTAAGCACAAGGCAAAGGATATTCACTTAAAGAAGAGAGCTTTTAACAAGGCTGCCAAAGCCAGCAAAAAGGTCTTACAGAAGGCTCGTTTTGACCACATTGGCCGAATAGGGAACAAGCTTGCTTCATACCCTACGGGTAGTAAAGCGTTTTGGTCCCTAGCTAAATCGGTTGAATCGAACTTCTGCCGCCCCTCACTGCCTCCACTGCAGAAACCTGATGGAACGCTGGCTCACACCGCTGAAGAGAAAGCAAACCTGTTTGCTTCTCTGTTTGCGGAGTCTTCACGTCTTGATTCTGGTACTGCGACTCCTCCAATTCTACCTCGAAGCGAAATTGTCATGAATGACATACATATTCGCCAAAAGGATGTTCGTAAGACACTATGCAATCTGGACGTGAATAAAGCCAGTGGTCCTGATGGTATACCTGCAATAGTATTAAAAACTTGTGCGCCTGAGTTGTCTCCTGTACTAACACGCCTTTTTCGGCTGTCTCTTGAGACTGGTAAAGTGCCCAAATCATGGAAGCTTGCTAACGTGCAACCCGTGCCTAAAAAAGGTAGTCATGCCGACCCTGCTAACTATAGACCCATCTCTATCACGTCTATACTCTGTAAGAGTATGGAGCGTGTTCTCAACTGCCGGCTCCTGGCATACCTAGAAGTGAATGATCTCCTCAGTGACCATCAATACGGGTTCCGCCGAAATCGGTCCACTGGGGATCTTCTAGCGTATGCCACGTATATCTGGAGTGAAGCCATTGAGAAACAAGGGGAAGCGCTTGCCGTCTCCCTTGACATCTCTAAGGCCTTTGACAGGGTCTGGCATGACGCCCTTATTAGCAAGCTTCCTGCATACGGCCTGCCTACTGGTTTTTGTGCGTGGATATCGGACTTCCTGAGGGATCGATCATTACGAGTAGTCGTTGACGGCTGCTCGTCAGATCAAATGGGTATCAATGCCGGTGTTCCCCAGGGGTCAGTGCTCTCTGCGACGCTCTTCCTGCTGCATATCAACGATCTGTTAAAGCCCGGTACCTTTGGGTATGCAGACGACAGCACGGTTGTAGAGAGCTATACATCTACCGCACGAACCAGTGAGCCAGAAATCCAGAGACTCAGAGAAGCTATGGTCGAACGCTTGAACTTATCCCTTAAGGCAGTCTCTGACTGGGGCGATGCCAACCTGGTTAAGTTCAATGCCAATAAGACCCAGGCGTGTTTGTTCTCCGCTAAAAGGAGACCATTTCAACTGTCTCCAACTTTCCGAGATGTATCTGTGCCCGTCACAGACCACCTAGACCTCCTCGGTGTCACTCTATCATCGACTCTAAACTTTGGCTCGTATATCGAGTCAAAGGCTCAGTTAGCCGCCAAGAAACTTGGTATCCTCTCAAAGGTGAGACGGTACTTCACACCGGAACAGATGCTAACTTTGTACAAAGCGCAAGTAAGGTCCTGTGTTGAGTACTGCTCTCACCTCTGGGACGGCTCTGCCAAATACCAACTTGAGGCACTGGAGTCGATTGAGAGACGCGCCAGGAGGTTAATAGGCAGCGACTTTCTGAAGGAGTCTCGGCTGCAAAGCCTTGAGCACCGCCGTAAAGTCGCTTGTCTATCGGTCTTTTACCGGATACATTTCGGTGAATGTGCACAAGAACTGCACGACTTGGTTCCGCCCTCACCCTTTTTCCATCGGACGTCCAGACAAACGGGGAGGCGCCATCCGTACATGGTTGATATTCCGAAGACTCGTACGAAGCGCTTCGCTTCCACTTTTCTCGTGCGTACTGCGAAAGAGTGGAACTCCTTACCGTGGTCAGTCTTTCCCGATGAATACAATATGGGTGTCTTCAAATCGAGAGTAAATAGGTTTCTTCTAGGTAAGCGTGCTCCATCCTAGACCACATCAATGCTTAACATCAGGCAGGGTGTGGTCAAACGCGAACCTATAACCAATAAAAAAAAAAAAAAAAAAAAAAAGATATTTTTAATAGGAGACCTTTACATGGAGAAATTGTGATTAAAAGGTACTTACAAGAACACACTTAATTTTGTTGTTATTTTGGAAAACGTAATTGAAAAATATTTCAGGCTTGCAGATTTATTACCTTGGTAGCATCAAACAATACATAACATAAAAAAGAGTTTTTAAAAAAAAAATATTGCTGAGGCGTTAGCTTTTGACCACTAAAACATTTTTTTTCTGAGAAAATAAAAAATTCACAAAGAGCAATTCTCAAGGTAGCCTACAAAAAAACATTTTATATACCCAACAGACTGTTACACAAAGACTAAGCTAGAGTAGTTAGTAAACTTAGAGTAAGACAATTATCTTTCCACCTATCTCTACCGTACAAATATACATTCACTCAATAATGAAAAAGAAAAAAATATACGAGCTGATATGATGAGCTTATTGCGTCAATAAACCATTAACAAATAACCTTGCTACCTTAAAATTTACACACAAATTTCTTCCAAGTGAAATATTCAATTAAGCAAAGTCCATGCTTCTGTAAGCTGTGACCTGGAGCAATCGAGTTTGACTGGATGGGTTGTAAATCAATATAGCTCCGGCTGACATTTACGTTCGAGTCAGCCTCTACTTTAAATCCTTTTCATGCTAGAGCTCAAACCGGCCGAACTGTGTGAAAAGTGCCAGCGAATAATAAAGCTACCAAATTTAAACAACGGTGCGAGCGAAGAGCTTATCTATAATGGCGTAAGTAGGAGTAACTCATATGAAAATCTGAGTAAATTATTTACCTGCAGACAATCCTTTTAGAATCCAATAGGAGCAAAGACGCGAGGACAAGTAACGAATTTTTTGCCCTTATAATTATCAAATAACTAGGCCTACTATTATTAAGTAATACATAAGTATATTTTTACCTGATGCACCATATTCTTCTCTCATATCCATACTTTTTACTTCACAAGGAAATTATTGTTATATCTTGTAAAAATACCTTTTTAATTTTATTTATATTTTTCGTATAAAAAGAGAGTTTCGAAAGATTATAACTTCTAAAACAAACATTAAGTTATCCGTTTCAAATCTCAACAATACCTTTTATGATGGTCACACAATTTCCTCAGGAAATTGAGAATTAAAATTAGTTTTGCTCTTATTTTTTCGCCAGAGGATAGACAATGGATTAAGGTATACACAATGATAAAATATATACAAAGTAAGTCGTTTTTGCATCCTTGTTATGATATTTGTTAGTGAAATCTGGGCTCTTCGACAACTGATCAGAGATAAATGGTATAATTGGTTTATTTGGTAACTAAATAGATCGTTTTTACTTATAAATATGGTTACGTACAAAATGATGGCTAACTGAAGCCACATTAATTTTTTGAAGTGCCCGTTGTTCGTTACATGCGAAAACTCAAATGATGAAACGTTATTTGAATAAGATTTTAGTCTGTCAATTATCGCAGACAAAACTATGAATAAACTTGGAGCTAGTATACAATTATATGAGAAAATCTTTTTAGGTTACGTAAAAGCTTTTATTATATATATCAATAAAAATGCAAAATTATGTAAGTACTTACTTAATATATATTTAATATTCATGAATTTAACCAACATAAGTTGTGTAAGATACCATGTCGGTAAAAACTTTCTTCTTTTTCATGGTCTGAATTCCACAAATTATGTTGGTTATATACAAAAATACACGGATAGCCGCGAGCAGAAATCACGTTCGTGGTACAAAAATAAATCTTTTCGTTATAATTTTGTAAGCTTATTAGCTTAGCAGCCGTAATTGCAAAAAATACAATGTTAGCATTTATGATGGTAAATCTTGTTTATAATATAGCTAAATATATAATTTTTTTTTTCTGTAAATATCTTTTTGAAATTGTTCGAATTTTTTAGGGTAATATTTTTGGGGGTTGTAATTGAAAACGGGATACTTCCTAATATTAGTGTAGATGTAGATTATTGTGATGAAGTTTCCGGTAGATTAATCAATTGTTTCCGGAATAGAGCAGTTTAAACTTTATCAACCGTCATGAGTAATCGAAAATGAAGTTCTATATAGCTTTTTTAATATTGTTACGTTTGCAATAACGCATGCTATGCGGATTACATTACAAAATCACATATATACGATAGGTAAAATTTTAATCCCAATCCAATACGATGGTTAAAGAACGATTGGAAAGATTCGAGTTATGACGCCATGTCATGTTAGCTCAATTGGTTAGAGCATACCCCGGCTCAAGGGGTGGATGAACGCGGGTTCGGATCCCGCACATGACTTAAATTTTTCTTATCGTATATTTGTGATTTTGTAATTCTATATAGCTTTTATATTATTATTTATAATAGTAGTTTATTTACCTCATGGTAAATTATAAGTTATATAATGTAAAAAAACTACTATTAGAATTAATAGTGTCAGGTCATATAACCTTAGGTACGGATGGATGAGAAGAAGAAATTAGCAAAGACCTCAAGTAACAATGAGTTTAGTGGGTTGGATGTTTGGCCTACAAACAGCAAGGCCAGGTTTAAATATATGAAACAGCCAAATGGGTTCAAGAATATAGAACAACATTTTTATATAGCAGGATTTTTTTGTATTCGAAACACAAACAACTCACGGCACTGCGGAACTGGCAAAATACACTTAAAAGCGCAGTAAATTATAATAAGAAATGTATCACGAGTTAAATCCATGGTCGACACGAGTTTTAATATTACACCCAATGTTAAAACGGTCTACTATATATGTATATAATAGACAGTTTTAACATTGAGTGTGAATGTATTTACTGAACGCTAACGATAATTAATGATATTTATGATCATTTAATAAAGAATCGAATTCCAGTTACACATTACAAATCTAAATGACCTAGTGACCTCCTTAAGTACCTAATGCGACGACAATTGGATACTATAGGTTAACTATAATTAAGGTAAATGGGGAGTCCCCCCGAAGGGTTCCCGCCTTGTCGTGGCGGTGGGGCTTAGTAGCCGTGGCTTCGTCACCCACGGTGAAGCGAAGAGGAACCAGGGGCCGTGCTGGCTTAGGCAGTCGGCCGGCCCCAGAGGGGCCGCTCCACTGGGCTTTGCCTCTAAGTCCAGACTGGAGCGGCAACGGGTAGGCTGCGGTGCTGTATGGGCAGCACCGCATCTGAGGCGGGCTGTGGTGTTGTATGGGCGACACCACAGCTGACGGTGAGGGGCCACGGCGGGAGAGGAGTGCCGGTATCACGGTGCGCCGCTCTCCCTACCTTCCGTGGCCACGGCGGGGCCGCCACCGTTGGATGGCGGACGCGGAGGGGCCGCAGGGGAGGAGGAGTGTTGGTATAGCGAGGCGCCGCTCTCCCTATCCTCTGCGGCCGAAGTAGCAGGCGACGGGGCTACTCATCTGACCCGTCGCAGGGGGACCTTGGGCGTCGGAAGCGGGGTCGTCTGACGCCCATTTGCGGGCTTGGTCCCCGGGTGGTAGCGACGTGCCATGTGTTCTGGTGCGTCGTGAGGGGTAGCACCCCAGGAGGGGTCCGGCAACGGACAACCGTGGCGGGTTCGTGGTTGAGTGCTAAAGCGACCCTGCGATCCCGCCGAGAAGCGGTAGAGACGGAACACCGTGTGTTATTTAGTCGGTAGGGGCACTTGCTGCTGTGGGAGTAGTTGGTGTCGAGCCCGACATATCCCGGCCACCTTCCCCGGGGTGGACGGGAATGCGTAAATGCATTCCCGGCCACCTTCCCCGGGGTGGACGGGAATGCGTAAATGCATTTTTCACACGTTAAAAAAAAAAAAAAAAAAAAAATGGGGGAGTAGTTGACACATAGGTCGGAATAGTCAACTTTAGAACAGTGTAGGGTGATCAAAATGTTTTAATGTAAAAGTGAATTATATATTCGAAAAGAAAGGGTTTCATGTAGATTATTGCATGTTATTCAATTATCTCATAAGAGCAAGCAATAAAAAATTAAAAATACATGAGATCAAAGTATCAAATGCACCCATAGTTGACATGCTAAAAATTGATTTGTTTGGGTAGTTGACATTAGTTGATCCAATAGTTGACATCAAATAAAGAAACTAATTTACTAATAATGAATACTTTAATACATATAAACATACATAAAATCACGCCTATTTTCCGTAGGGGTAGGCAGAAACAATAGATTTCCACTTGCTACGATCCTTAGATATCTCTTTCGCTTCATCTACATTCATCATCCTTTCATACATAAGCGTCGGTTAAGGGTACTCCTGACATGACCATTTTTCAGAACGTCTTCAATTTGATTTCAGATCGTTCGTCTAGGTCTTCCCCTTCCAAAACTTCCGTTCACTTGTCCCATGTAAACCTGTTGAGTCATTCTTATTTCATTCATTCTCTCTATATGTCCAAACCATCTGAACATACATTTCTCGATTTTAGTCACTACTACATCGTTATTTACACCACGTCATTCCCTTATCACACTATTCCTTATCCTGTCACTACGTTTGACTCTAATTATGCTTCTCAATGCTCTCATCTCCACTGTATTTATTCTACTTTCATGCTTTTTCTGCTATACCCAACTTTCACTACAATACATTTACTTTTTGTTGTCTTAGGTTTTCACTCGCGATTATTACACATAGTAATAAAACAACTTTAAACGGTTTAAATCGCGTATATTTATCATTATTTTTGTCCCGACGTTTCAAACACTTTGCAGTGATCGTGGTCACGGGGTGAAAATAATGATAAATATACGCGACTTAAACCGTTTAAAGTTGTTTAATTACTACATTTACTTTTTGTTTGAACCAACCAATTTTTTGTTGGAACCAAGAGTCCTACATGAACAGCCGGATGAGCCTTCTTAGACATATTTTTTTTATGTCTGATTTATGAGGTTATCCATTGACCATTATCTCACCTGATGGTAAGTGACGATGTGGTCGAAGATGTTGTTCAGGCTAACCTAGAAGTACTGGCTCTCAAGGACAGCTGCCGGAACACACCTTTAGGTGCTTGGCGACAGATTTTCTACTTGAGGGTGGTAGCTAGCCAGGCGGGCATTCGCAAAATGCCCTACCACCATGCTATAACGACTGCCATCCTTAGACAACAACCAGGACCGACGGCTTAACGTGCCCTCCTAAGCACGGAAGTCTGAACTGTCCCAAAACTTCTTTCTTTCTTTTTGTGCTTTTGGGGACCTTCACGAACCCATGTCCGTAGGCACATAGACACCCGCCCCAAAACATCGAGTAAGCCCAACTTTAAGCCTCACCCAGAGAATTCTTTGGCTCACGCCTTCATACTTGATCATATTAATAATTTTTTTTGTTGTATTCATTTCATTTATTAAAATTTTTAAAAGTTCTATGCATCATTACACTCGGGCCGCTATTACCGTACTTTTCGCGTTTTTTATATATATATTTTATAAAATACAAAAACAAATGTTGCATCTATCGTCTGGCATACTTCATAGTGTCCATTCCACCTCTTACTTTCAACGTAGCAAAGCGGTTCCCCGTGGGACGCTTTCCGCCCCGTGAGCTACGGAATTTTTGAATAAGGGATTATTAATTTAAACCATCAACAAAGAGTATCTTATTATTATCATAATCATACTTTACACTTATAAATATCAGTCTAGCTAATCTAAGAAAACAGTATTTATTTACAATCATAAATCATATTTATTGCAGACTATAAAAATCCGACATGATTTAAAGTATAAAAAAATAACAAGCAGTCAAGATATAAGTGCGCTGCTTTTGATTGTTTTCCAAAGGAAGGAAAAAATATATGTACTCAGTACTTGACACTGTATGCATGTGTAGTTGACATCCCTGTCAAGTATTGGTTCTAGTAATAGGAACTATACTCATTATATACAGAAACGATTGTCACCTTACACTGATCACTGACATAATGCAAACTTAATTTACACCTAAAAAATCAGTTGTTGACAGGGATGTCAATTACTGGTCAACATTGAAAAAGGCGTAAGTAGTAGTTGACACACACGAAATAATTGCCGCCATTACACACACGAGGTTAGGAGTGGAGTTCGGGTAATAAGCAGTGAACTAATAACAACATTATACATCACCTATGTGGATATCAGGAAAAGCAATGAAAAAATTTGAATAAATGTTAATTTACTCACCTCTTTAAATTCTGTTAGATATATTTAAAAAAATATAATTCACTGACACGCGCTTAGTTAAACACACGCTTTTACAAAATGGCTAAACCAATTTTGCCAAAATAAAAAAAATAATGTGTCTGAATATATTTCCTATCAATAAGAGGCATTCACATGGTCTGTTCTATGAAAAAACTGTCTTTATATGTCTTCAAAGTTGAAAGTGTCAACTACTACCTCAATGTCAACTATACCCACTGTTACGTTATGAAAAATTACAGACATTAAAATGATAAGTTTTTTTGTTCAACAGTGGACGTTTTCGTACTACTGATGATGATGTTAATGATTCACTAATTAATTCGCATAGTATACTATATCTAGATGGCCATTGAAGGAATTCATGGAATATCTCTGTGTTTTGCAGGCCAATATATATTTTGCTTCATCGTTACAAGTTGCAAAATAAGTTTTCAACATTCAACTTGTTAAAGTTTCAACTTTGAATATTCAAGAGAGTTTAAGAAAGTTGGCATTTATGTGAAAGAGGAAAGTAAATATTTAAAACTGAAACTTTAAATGCAACCGATTTCTAGCTCTAATTAAAAGACTGTATATATCGAAGCGCTCGTAGCGGAGCTTGCCTAGATAGGTAACGTAGGTTCTGGGTTACCTATGCAATGTTCGCTGCAGTCAATATTTGGATGGCTGACTGATGGACGGAAGCGCTTAGTAGTCAAAATCACCAGGGCTTTTAATGCTGAGCGCTTCCGTCATCGAAGGGCAGGTCGGTCCCAGTTGTTGACTAAAGATGGCATTAGTTATTGCATGGTGGTCGGACATTATTCGAATGCCCGCCTGGGTGGCTATCACCCTTGCAACGTTGTGAGTTTCCTGAGGGCTATCGGCCGGCTCAGGGGAACTGCTCGATATCATAGATGGTACGGGATGGAGTTGTATGATGCAGAAAGAGTACAAATACTGGTAAGAAATTTGAAGCGCTCGTAGGGAAGTTTGCTTAGCCGTTCTTAACCGATCAGTTAAGCAACATTTGCCGCGGTCATAACTTGGGTGATCGCTAGGTGGCATTACTACTGAGCGTTTCGGTGCTTCGGAGAGTACGTTAAGCCGTCGGTCCTGGTTGTTGTCTTAGAATGGCAGTCGTTATAGCATGGTGGAAGAGTATTTTGCGAATGTTCGCATGGATAGCAACCATCCTCAAGTAGAAAATCTATCGCCAAGCACCTAGCCGTGTTCTGGCAACTCTCCTTGAGAGCCAGTAATTCTAGGTTACTGAACAATATCTTCCACCACTTACCATCAAAAGATATAGAGGTCATAGGCTCTAAATACAAACGTATATATCCCGGCAGCTCTCATCTAGAGCCAGTTTCCATACTAGATTATGCCTGATTACCGCCTTCAACCGTATTTTCGCTCACTTTCAGGTGCGACTGCTGTTCAAGTCTAACCAATCGGCAATAAAAAAAAGTTTGAGCTTACTTTTTTATGGTTCCACAAGTGATTTCATATTTGTCAGTGTTTCTTAAACTATTTTATTTATTCATGCATTCTGCGTAGGTACCTAATGGACCTTTTGTGGCTTTGATGTCCACAATAATGGTCACCAATGGAACCAGTGGAATTCTCTACTGATGATCGATGCTGAACTGAACCACTGTTGAACACGAGCTCCCCCGTTGAGGGGGGTTTGCAAGAATCCCCACGCTTCACAGGCGTCTTGGGAATTTCAGTATATTTGTAATATTGTAATAACTATTTTTAATATATATATTTTTTTAAATAGCTTTGCAATAACGCCTGCTTGGCGGATTACATTACAAAATTACAAATTTATACATTTACAAATACATTACATTACAAAACTACAAATTAATACATTTCATTTTAGTATAAGATAAGATAACAGTTTCACAGATGAGGGCTGGCCACCTTCCGGTGTTATTCCCTTAGTCACCTCTTGCGACACTGACAGCAAGATGAAAGGGGGGGGGGGGAGTGTATTAAGGTACAGGGTTATTAAGATATACCCAAAATATATACCCATCACTTTACAAAAGTAAAGTGATGTTTTACAAACATTATCTTCCTACTTTTATCCTGCTCATGTGGGGTAGGTACAATATGTTTCCTACCTAGGAACTATAACGAAATATAAACGAAATAAGGAAAAGTAATGGGCAGCTTCCTCCTGACTCCAACTCTCCTTGGGAATGCTCGCATTAGTAGTTTTCTTGCTACTTCAGATAACCATGGCGTTAAATTGTACATAAGTACATACAGATGAAATAATTCAATCATATTGTATTTTTTTACTTAGATGAAGACGCGGACACTAGCAAATAGATATTTGATTACTTGTCGCTTATTCTTACATATTTGACCTTCTTGACCGACCTCACGTGAATCTAATTTGAAGCGATAGTGCACGGCCGACATCTTCATAACATATCATGGTTAATGCCTTGGGTTGTGAAATAAGACGCTACTTGTAATGTTTTTTTAAATTACCTTGAATAATCATTCAAAAAGTTATGTTTAGATTAGTAGTCCCTATTTTTAAACAATCAATTAGAACACATCAACATAGAATTAAAGTGTGATTTTGTATTTTTTTTTTTTAATGACCGTCGAGTTTTACTTTTAAGTATGTTTAAATATTTATTCTGCTCACAAAAAGGACATAAAAACCTATTGCTTTATTGAAAATTTAAAAGAGTTTATAAACTGGCAAATTTTGGTGCCGGGTTAAAGTGTCACCTCCCCATTTCTTCCCGTAGGTGTCGTAAGAGGCGACTCAGGGAAAAGTTCGTCAAATGAGCAGCATGGCACTTCTCACGTGGATGTGAGTAGGGTGTTGGGGCATTAGACGAAAAACAGGGCTGTATACCATCATAGTACCCTGCCAGGGTTTCATTCAATATGTTCTTGTGTTCCTGTCTTATATGTTGTTAGCGTAAACATATTATTCGTAATATGCGCTTGTTTTTTGTCCAGTTTGTAATACATTTTGTATGACCCTGCAACTGTGCCCGGTGAATGGCAATAGGCTCGCCTCCTATTACATGAGACCAATATATAGAATATAGAATATTCAATACTAAAATTTGTTATTGACCTTCCTAAGAGCGTCGTAGACGCCTAAATTGAATAAGTGATTTTGCCATTAACGAAAATATTCCTTATTGATAAATTTCTGGAAAGTTTATGTGTGAAATCTTAAATCAAATGTTCCATTAATGTCTCACACATTTTTTGGTTTTGATTAGCTAGCCTTGGTTTTAATTGCTAAAATACAATGCATGAACATATTGGCCTTGCAAGTGATCGGTATACCGATGTATAAATACAATTTTTTTTTTTTATTACTACTACAATTTTATTTTTTTAGCCACCCATCTTACTTCTACGTTGTCGGAATAAGACTGACGTTCGAATTAATCGAACTATGTGTTTCATTACTGATGTTGAATCCAATTAGTTTATAGGGTGTAAAGTATATGTATATGCGATGACTTTAGTATATGCAACATACTAATACACTGAAATTTGTTAAAGTCGTAAGCAAATGTTTTACTGCAACAGAAAGTGTGACACGATGGGAATACGATAAAAAATGGCCCCGTTTTTGACCATTCATCCTAATTTCTGGTATGATTTTTTATATTTATTGTGACAAGCTTTATTTATTTTGTTGCATAATACACGTTAATCTTCCTGTCCAAAAATTTTATTGTTTCTATTTTATACCGTTGAGAAGATATTACTGTGTTACCACCAAATTTGAGCTGCGATGAGAATTCATCAAGATAGGAAAACACTTTTCAGTTATTGGAATGTAACTCAAAAACCGCATAACCAATTTTGATGAAATTTAAATGGGACCACACGGCAAGCACCAGCTTTCAAATAAGAAAAGAATTATCACAATCAATACAGGAAAACACTTTTCAGTTATCAGAGTGTAACTCAAAAATGGCTTGACCGATTTTGATTAAATTTAAATGGGACCACACAAAAAGCATCATCTTTCAAATGTAAAAATAATTAACAAAATCGGTTCATCAAATCAACAGTTAGGAGGTAACAAACATGAAAAAAACAGACGAATTGAGTACCTCCTCCTTTTTTGAAGTCGGTAGATAACTTAATTTTTACACTCCTCTGCCTACCCCTTCGGGGAAAACAGGCATGATTATAATTCTGTATGTATGTATGTACATAATTTTTCTGCTTAATGTCGTGTGAAAATTTTGCTATGTTGTTATACCTTCATCAAGAGCCACTCATCCCAAATAAGACAGAAGCTAGTTTCTATAAGAATATTCATTAGTTAGAGAAAGACAAGACATTTTTAAGAGAGTATCGTCATTTATTTCGCTGCGGTACTCTGGGTTCGCAAGGGCAGACTACGGTAAAATGCTTGGGTGCTTGGAATACTTACGGGCAGATAACCGGCTAAAATATATAATTTTATTATTTGGTTGTAATCCAATCTGGCTTCGAATGTACCCACTGATTTAGCAAAATTATGCGCTCGAAATATTTCCACGAAGGGAACTTTTGTAATTACATCGAGATAAGTTTGTCAACAAATACATTTTTGAGATCGGTTAACGGTTTACGAAGCCTTCCGGCATAGCGAGCAAACTCAAAATTTTGACCGAGATTATTAATTGTTTATAACTTAGTTTTAATCAACCAGCTCTTTGACAAAGTTATTAAATGCGAAGCGGGCTCTTCATCTTGATTAATTTCAAAAGGGTTTATTGGCTTAACTTTTATACGATGCTTTACGAACTACGATTAGCGTAAACAGAGGACAGTTGTTTGTGGTCTGATTTACAGAATTGCGTTTTAAAACAACAATTAACCCTTTAGCTGGAAAGTTTGGAGCTGTAATTTGGCGGTTAGTATCATATTTGCCTTTACAACAATGACTGGGACAACATTGTTTGTCTCATTGTTAACTCAATCACTAAAAATGGTCGTATAGAACCTTGGCGTATTTAAGGACGTGTATCACCTTGTTTTATTACTCTTGATTGTACTGTCGCTTTGTCCCTTTTGTGTCAACACCTTAGTAGACATAAAGTAGTTGTTTACAATTACTACGAACTCGATCGAGAGGCTTAAATCTAGTACATATCCTGCTACGTCAATGTTATTGCAAGAAAATGGTAACCATAATCTGATGCTGCACGCCTAGGATCTGTAGGGTAGGCAACTATATCCTCACCAACATATAGCAGATTGATTAGGATTGGATATCGATTTACTTATGTTTTGATTTCATGTTATTTAATTTTTATATATGTTATCAAGCACTATCAAATGCTTACGGTAGGTGCAAATGAGAATATCACACTTTAATTTATTATCATAACCATCATAGAGAATTGCACGGCTATTAACTAGATTACTAGAACTTTTTTGTAACAGATTACTAGACTTTGTCTGCAAAGATGCGGACTCCGTTCCCGCCGCGATGAAAATTTTACATTTCATAAAATATGTATTTTTTTCAATGAATTAATTATATTAAAAGCAACAGACTTAAAATGCATTCTTATTATTGAGTAATGATAAATTCAATGAAAATAATATATTAGAAATTAAATACTTAGAACAACCGTAACTAGCGTCTTGACTCGATCGAATATAACTGAGTTACCTAAGTGTCTTATATTAGCTCATGACGGGATTACAAACATACTGAAAACTGCAAGCAATCTTATTATTCGTTACAGATATCTAAAAATAGTTAAATTTTAGATTACGAACGCACGTGGCCAAACACCCTTTTTTAAAAGTGGTTAGACATCTCAGATTTTTACAACCTAGAATCCGCGAAACACTATGACACAATTCTTATAGGCAATTAAATATCCTTGTGAACAAAAGGTGAGGCTCACACATTCCTTTAAGGGAGTACTTTGTAAATAAGTAAATGGCATATATACAGCACGACTTGAAGGATGTATGAAGATACAAGACATTTTGGTAGTCTGCGTCTGAAGAGATTCGTCTCTTGAATAATGCCTATCATTATATATTCGAATAATATTCTCGTAGCATTTATGCTCCATGCAGTGTTAGAAGGATACTCGTATAAACTAGTTAGTCTCGACTTTTCTCCTTGCATTGCTAGCTCACAGCTCTTGTATGATGACACTAGCTTTTAAAAAAGCTCTTGATGTAGAATAAAACACGCCTTCTGCATTAAACCGGCTTCGTTCGGGTTGTTGTGGCAATATAAAAAGGAGCTGATACGAACTAATTGCGACTCGGACGTGCAAAGAATCATGTAAGTGTTCTATTAAAAAATTTCTTTCGTGCACTATTTCATAGGAAATTACTTCTAGTGTTAAGATTGGTGTACCTGTGTATTTGTGTATCTGCGAATAATTTTTCGTAGTTCACAATTTCATAAGGTAAAACAGTATATATGTACGGTCGGAGTTCATCCTAAAATAAATATTAGCACAAATAATAATCAATGGTAATGGGCTTATTAGTACACACATTATTATTACTTTAACTGAATCTGAAGGTTTAGTAAGTAAATAATGATGATCACAGAATATAGATGTCGTTACAGTTAGCTAAGGAAAACAAAGATACCTAATGAACAGAATTCTACCTTCATGGTGATGTGATAGTATGTTGCTGCTGGTTAGACGCACAACAGAGCTTTTTATAATCGCAGTGTATCGAACACATGACCTATACAGCATAACCGTAGTCATAGCATTTAGTTTAGTATTCAGACATTCACCATGTAAATGCTTTACAATATAAGTACTTGTGTAATTCTACAACCACGTTTTTATTAAATACCTAAAATGAATCACCACCAGCTTCAAGTCCTGCCTTTTGCCGCACCCACAGAGCCATGTCTGACGCGAACCTATACCAACACCCAAACTGTGACAGCGGCTGCGGGTATGCTATACATGACCACATTTTCTAAGGTATTTAAAATCAGATCATAAAACTGACGCCATTTTATTACAATTATATTCTTGTGCTGTAACTGACGGACTCAGGCGTTACTTTGCGAACATGCATAATTATTAACAACAAATTAAAATATTTCAAGAAAACATTATTTTAATATTTGAGCCAAAATTTAAAAAATATGACATATACCTATAGAGCTAATTTAGCCAAAATTTTCTGATAATTCCAAGTGACTCACTTTTCAGAAACGTTCAGAGAAAATTCAATCTCGGACGTTTTATCGAAGAGTCAAAAGTTTTTCCCTCCGAGCATCTCTCGAGTATGGAAAACCCGGAAAAATTTAAGAAACATCATCAGAAGGTTTGGCCTGATAACATCCTAGCACGTATTAAGCGCTCGTAGCGAAGTTTAGCTGTTCTCAACCGATCAGCAAAGTTAAGCAACGTCGCGCGCGGTCATGAGTTGAATGGGTGACCGCTAGTGACATTACTACTGAGCGTTTCCGTGCTTCGGAGGGCACGTTAAGCCGTCGGTCCCAGATGTTGTCTTAGGATGGCAGTCGTTATAGCATGGTGGTAGGGCATTTTGCGAATGCCCGCCTGGCTAGCTACCACCCTCAAGTAGAAAATCTGTCGCCAAGCACCTAATGGTGTGTTCCGGCAGCTGTACTTGAGAGCCAGTACTTCTAGGTTAGCCTGAACAACATCTTCGACCACATCATCACTTACCGTCAGGTGGAGATAGTGGTCAAAGGCTAAACTATCAGGCATAAAAAAAAAGCGGAATTGTCACTTGAATATTTTTATGTATATTAGGGGTTTTTCTAAAATATTAACTTAATGTTTTCTTAAAAAAAAAATGTTATTCATGTGATATGTTAGGTTTTTGTATTGATTGTTAGCGATTTTCTGTTAATGTTGCTAGTGTTGCAGCAGCGACCATAATCTAACTCCTCCAAAAATTAAGATTTACAGAACGTATATTGTTCTATTCACATATGAAGGATATGAATAGGAAGATTATGATGACCCAAAATGTACGTAGGTAATAGTTTAGGGAAAGCCTAGCAAAATGACTAAGACTGACATAAAAGTAAATTTTACTATAAAAGCGGATGCACTTACCATCACCGTATCGGATGGTTTACAATTCTCATTAGCCGTCATGCATATTCATCAAGTCACTATAAAAAACTTGTAAGTAAAACTTGTATACTTATAAGTTAGCAATACCCGTAAGTTCCCAGTTTAAATAACAAAAATATTATAAATCAGACGTGTTTCTCAAAATCGTAACCTTGGTTTAAGTTTAAATTCTGCTGCAACATTCGTAAGAAACTCTTGAACTTTAGACGCCGCTAAGAAGTCGGTTTGTTTGCAATAAAATTCATGAAGTGGAAACACCCCGAGGATTGTGCTTTGATATATCATGGATAATATCTTACCTGATAAAAATTAAAATGTTTTAGTAGTTTTATTTGGCCCATTCAAGTTAGTTATGTCACTTCTCAATTGTGTTTTAAGCATCATAAAATGCCAGTAGTAAAAAGAAAATTCGTTGCATTTAAAAAAAAATTGACTTCTCCCGTATCAAAAACCTTGCAGTTTCTAATATATTTTTTCTTTTTCGTATCACTAGATTTAATTTATTCTATGCTTTATTTCTGAATATTACAGTATTGTTGAAACTTACTATATTGGCTACTTCTATTTGGGAATAAAGAGGGTTAATCTTTCCATTGCTTTCAAAAAGGTTTATATTAGTTTCTCAAAATAGTCAAATTATTATTTTATGACAATTGAAAGGTACAGAAATAATAATATATTAAAATAATATATTATTATTTTATATATATTTATAGATACGAAGCTATTTCTTACAAATAAGTGCGCAAAGGAAACACAATTTTTAGTAAAAGACCTACATTATTCTCTGCACGCCCGAGTCGCAATTAGCTCGCGTCAGCTTCGCTATAATATGTTACCGCAATAACCCGAAGACGGGGTAATGCAGAAGGCGTGTCTAATTCTACATCAAGTGCTTCCTTAAAAGCTGCTTCGCGCAGAAGAATACAATATTTATCAATATATTCTTGGTATAGGAACTAAACAAAAATATATAAATTCTTTGGATTTAGAAGTATTCTTTTATAATTGTATACGTCAATAGTTATTATTACTAACAGTGTCACTGTCAAGCCAGTGTTGAAGTGGTTTATAATAAATTTTACTCATCCTTTTCTTACACGTATCCAGAGTTATTGCTTGAATACCAAGGCGTTGTCTTAACTCTCTAAATTACCTATAGGGTTACATACAAAATTTTTTTTTAATGCCTGTTAGGTTAGACTTTGACCACTATCTCACCTGATGGTAAGTGATGATGTGGTCGAAGATGTTGTTCAGGCTAACCTAGAAGTACTGGAAAGCTGCCGGAACACACCGTTAGATGCTTGGCGACAGATTTTCTGCTTGAGGGTGGTAGCTAGCAAGGCGGGTATTCGCAAAATACCCTACCACCATGCTATAACGACTGCCATCCTAAGACAACAACCGGGACCGACGGCTTGACGGGCCCTCCGAAGCACGGAAACGCTCAGTAATAATGTCACTAGCGGTCACCCATGGTGATATACAAACCCTTATGCGTTAAATGTCCATATGATAAACCAAAGCAAATAAAATGTTAATATAAAAATATGGATGCCACAGTTCCTAAATTCCAGTTCAATAATTATATAGGAAAATACCATGAGTACTTACAGAAAATATTCTAAGCCTTAAAGACATTAAAATTCATTACTAACAAAGTCGCTTGACGTTAAAGTTGTGGCAATATCTCTTAGTTTTGCTGGCAAAGAGGTTTATTTCCTTCGCTTTCCCAGTCGAGAAAACTAAGTGTTAAAATATACATTCAATTCGTTTCAGTTTCACCTCTGAATATTTAGGAGGATTCAAACGTGTTCGTAAAATTAGTGGCACATTGACGAGGTATTAAGAAATTGCAAGTCTGTTTTTATTATTAACGTCGCTCGACTAAAGAGTGCTGATTTTACTCGATTCGAAATATTTTTTATGATATTGTTGCGGAACACGCACTGTGCCCTCCTAATCTTAAGCTCTGCCTAAAACAGATGCATTTCGTCATAAGAGACGATTTTCAGTGCGCCCATTACCATGAGACCTGCAGTGTTATTAAGTCTCATGTGCTTGTAGTTTTATACTTACTTTAGTGGTCTCAATTAAAGCTGCCGAAGCACACTGTTAGGTGTTTCTCAACAGATTTTCAAGTTGAGAGTGGTAGCTAGCCAGGCAAACAACGCCCTTCCACGATGCGGTAAAGCTCAATCCAGAGATGGGATATTCGTAACCATGGACCTGCGGTAAGACAGTCTTATAGCTATTACCGCTCAGCTATCACTGCTTCAAAAGTACATGTCTCTAATTTTATAATCTTATAGAATTTCGTTGTTTTCTACAATCAATGGATGCTGGTGGGTACCAAACAAAATCCTAACATAATCGTTTTAACAATAATTTTTAAAGTTTTGATATTTTTAATCTCAAAACTTAAAACCATATCACTTCTACAATGGTACAGGCAGTCTTGCAACAGTGTGTGTCCTTATTTGCTCGTATTTTTTTCAAGACATCAAACGAGGAATTGACCGCGGTCAACATCATTTTCCACCTTTTTTAATTTGTAAGATATATTAGTCAGATAACCTTTGGCTTAACCTATAATAACTGTATCTCAAGGACAGGTTTTGGATCACTAACTATAGCCCCAGCGTTAAGCAAAGAAATTCGCAGGTATAGATTTTTGTTCTTGCTCGTATACTAGCAGTTGCAAGGTTAATGGTGATTATAAAGTAAGGCGCAAGACGCTACTCAATAGTAAATTTTGTATGGACAAGATAAAAGCCATCAGCTGGATACGTGGCTAGGGGAGGCTATGTTCAGCAGTGGACAATCCGGCTGATACAGTATAGTACAGGATACGTGACTGCTGTTGTTTTAAAGAATCGTCGTACAGTAAATAGTAATTAAAGCCATTTGTTTGCCGGAAGTTCTTTGCGGATTCCGTAAAAATAACCGTAAACGATTTATCATCTTGCACCATGACAATACCCGCTCTCACGCGGCCAGACAAACAAACGAATTTTTGAAGTTGAAAAACATAGAATTTATTTACCTGTATACGCGAGAACATGCTCGTTACTTGTACAGTTTATACAGTTGCACAAAACAAACATATCGCACTTGTTGGTAAGTTTTAAGTAATGCAAGCTTTTTGTTCAGTTTAAGCCCATGATGGGCTTTATTTATATATTGTACTAGATAGATACTTTTACTATAAGTTTGAATGAATAATAAGCGCTAATTCACTTAAATTCCACGCAGGAAAAAGCGCACTAGCTGAAAGGTATATGATTATTCAACTATAAGAATATATAGATTTAGTTGTGCTATAATAAGGGCGTTAAAAAACCCCACTCATTAATCTAAATTTTACGCTAGAAGTATTTCTACGCAAAGGAACTTTTGTTAATTAATTCAGTTAAATTTCAAAACAAATGTCCACAAATAAACATATGAGATCGGTTTATGGTTGCCGGAAGCCTTTAGCAGTGTAGTGTGCAAACTGAAAATGTTTATTGAGACTATTACCCAGTTAGCTTAAATTAACCAGCTCTTTGACAAGGTCATCAAATGTGAACGAAGTCTACTTCTTGACTAATTCTAAAAACGTTTATTCGCTTAATTTTCATGCAATGTTCATGAAACTATGAACTAGCGTAAAGAGTTCTGAGATCAGACCACATTTGTGGTCTGATCTACAAAATTAAATTTCAAACAAATACACAACCTAAAACCTTTTAAATGGAAAGTTGGAAAACCAACATAGTTCTCAGAATTCACAAAATGAGAACTGGTGTTGCCACTCCATTTTGTTTATTGTGTCGTTCAATTAGGCAGGCCTTACCTCTTCGGGCTGACCATGATTATCGTATTGTTTCATAAAATTTAAACATCCAAAGGCCATGACAAAAACGTAAATCAAAATTTATTTTAATTTTACACAACATTGATGCGGTGTCATTAATTATATTTATTAATTAATCCCAAAATTATGACAAGGACATTAATTTAACACTGGAAACGGTACGCCGTCAAATATTGTTATGAACAATTACATGTGAAAATGTGTATTTTAAAATATTAATGCGTTCATAACCATAGTCAAACATGACACGTTAATTTTGTATTGCTGTAAAAACTGGTTATCATATCAGATTATTTAGAACAAAGTGTTCCATACTAAGTTTTAATAAGTGCAAGATCGATATAATTTAAAAGTTCAAGTAGTCTTCATATACATGCAAAGTGAATGTTTAAACAATCATGTCCCAGTTTCAACTTTATTGACATTTTCTACAGGTTAAACGCCTACCCTTATTCCAATCGGTTATATAATTTTATGTATTGTGAGGACAAGAAATAATACTGGCATAACTAAGGCTACTTGGAACGAATTTGAATCTGTTTTCCTCCACTCATATCAGTAACGACAAACCAGATTGTCTTTTGTTATTTTCACCTCAAAATTAACTAAGTTCTTATTATGTCTTTACACCAAAAATACACTTTTGAAGTTTCAGAGTCGTAGTCAGATTTCAGCTTATCGATGAAACTAACAAACATAGTAAAATCAAATTGAACAGAAAGATCGACGAGAGCAATAACTTTAAGATAACATTTTCGTGAGACTACTTTATTAAGCATCATCTCGTAATCTTAGGGTCGTATAAATGTTTCAGTATACTATTGGCGCTGTACAGCAAATCTTCACTTTTCGTACAATTCATCCTATTTGAGCTATATTGTGTAAGGCTTATTATTAAACCAGAGGTTGTTGCGAATGGAATTGTGGCTCGGAACTATATTCAAATCATTGAATATAGTTCCAGGCCATACGACTCTTCGAGCGCACGATCGAGAGAGAGAGCTCTCTCTCTCTCGATTGTGCGCTCGAAGAGTAAAGACCTCCTGAGGATGGTCGTTCGTGTAGAAGCGAAAGGCGTCTTCCGGTTTGGCTGCGTGGCGTTTGTGACGTCACCTCAGCTTAGCAGGAAAATTAAGCGGAATTGTCACTAGATATATTATTATATTTTTTAAGTGTTTTATTAAAATATTAATTTGATGTTTTCGTAAAATATTTTAAAAGTATTTGTTATTATTAAAATTAGACATCTAATTTTTTTCGTATTAAAATACTATACTTTAATATATTAATAATAACAACTACGCTTGTGTTAATGTTTTTATAGAAGGCTAAAAGAACTAATTTATTACAGAATTAATGTGACTTTCTCAAGTTAGTGTATGTTATATTATGAAAATTCTAGTCACTAATGCTGTTTATGGCAGTGGGAATTAAAAAAAATTGCTGTTAAGGGGGATGGCCCCCGGGGTACACGCACTTTTCCATATTTAAAATTTAATGAAGACAACACAATTTGGCGGGGTAATAACTATTATAAAAAAATTACAAAATTTTGTAAAATTTTACAAATTGTTCTACCTCTTCAATTAATTTGTTATAATTATGTATCTTCTACTCATGTTATCATTTTATATATTTTACTTTCCTTATATTTTAAATGACAAGTAAGTAGTGTTTTTACACGTATATAAGTAATCAAATCAAATCAAATCATTTATTTGCTAAAATACATCGATTCCTTCTCGTAATATAGCCACTTTATTACTTTTATTTTAGTTTAGTTTAAATAGGTACTACTCATATTTTTACTATCAATAAATATTACAGAAAAACTACTATTTTTTACATTCCTTACATTTTTAGTGAAAAGTAGAGTGTTGAACGTGAATGAAAGTAATTAATTCCTAGACTATAACCACCTGTAAATAATACAACCAAAATTTTACCTAAAATGTCATAAATTGTTGTAACCTCTCAATTAATCTTATAAATAGGTGTTACCCATGTTGTCTTAGAATGACAGTCGTTATAGCAAGGTGGTGGGGCATTTATCTAATGCTTGCTCGGCTAAGAACCACCCTCAAGTAGAAATTCGGTCGCCAAGCACCTATTATTGTATTTTAGGAGCTTTACATGACAGCCAGTAATACTAGGTTAGCCTAAACAACATCTTCAACTACATCATCGCTTACCATCAAGCGAGGTTTTGGTCAATGACTAGCCAAAGAAATAAATAAATGAGACGAATTTACTTAGCATTCCATGGATTCACCGTGCGGGTGCCGGGTCCATAGCAATGCAGAGGAAGAGGCCCAAGTCAAGGTGCCTGGGACTTGCAACCCCCTTATGATGGCCCCTTTATGATGCATCAATGCTCCCTTTCACCACTCGAGCCTCCTCCACTGCCTAACCAAATATGATAAGACCCTACTAATGCCGCCTTGGATACACGTTCTAGGATGGAAGTTACAGTTGTTCTTGACAGGCCAGGTCTTTTAGTAGGTTATATAGGGATTTCGCTGGTATACCCTTGCTCCTACTTCTACAGCATATAAATTAACCACATGACCGTTTTTGGTTAATTCATTTGTTAAGTCATAATACTTGTTAGTTATATTGTGTGGTCTTTAGGTATGTTTGTTTCCCACGGCACAGTAAGTTCTATAAGTAATATGCGTTTTAATTTTTTATGACTATAGAAATATATCTGGTCTGGATGACGAAACACCAACATCCTCAGGAATTTTGTAGTGTTTTTCATACGTATCCATCAAAAGAGTCCAATCGGGAGCTGTGCCTAAGATGGAGTAAGGCTTAGATTTTGATTTTGTAGATGACCCTTCTTTTTCAAAAGCAACCTGTCGTTTGTTCGTGGTTAACACTTTTTTTGCTCTAGCTACTGAGAGACTCGCTGCTTCTCGTATGATTTCGAGGACTCTATCATGACGGCGTGAATAATGACCCCTATCAAGGAGCACCTTGCATCCTACCAATAGGTGCCTTGCTGTACCTATGGCCTCCTGACAAATAGCGCTAGACTTTTCGGTGACTATCCCCCATTTCTTAACAAAATTGTCTGGGAGGGTCAACTGAAAGGCGTTAAGATAGAATTTTAATAAGGCAGGTGACCAATCGTATATTAAGGTGCGCCACTTTAACGCCAGAGGGATACAAAATTCACCTATGGTTAGCCATTCGCTTTGCATTTCCAAGCTCGAAAGTACTGAAGGGTTCCTCGGTATGTACCTTAGGGACTTATCCTTTTTTTTTTTTTTTTTTTTTTTTTTTTTTGACCCGGGAAAATCCTTTATGGATACCACCCGGCTCCGGGGGGAGCAGGGTGGTTATGTGGGAGTCCTCGCCTGAGGGGCCTTACTACCCCCACGGGGGGGTAGTAAGTGAGGTTACCCACTAAAAACCCGGGATGAGCAGTCTGCCGCCTAGACGGGGCGAGATGGGGTAGCGTTAGCAATCACCATCTCGCCCCGGCTTAGGGACTTATCCTGCCTCAAGATTGTCTAAGAGCAGTCTACGAGATGCATCTTCTACAAGGTCTACAAACGCGTAGTCTACAATACTACGAAAGTTCAACGTCCACAAAGCTTAACTTTATAATAGGGATAGTAGACTAGACTGAAATATATAATAGACTAAGAAATACTTCTTAATAAAATGTACTATATTTACTGAGCTCAAAACATTTGTAGAAAATCCTGTTAGTAGAATAAAATGTCATATTTGCAATGTTTTCATGGTTATAATAAAACAGTCATAATAGTAAAATCATAATACAGTTTTTTGTGACTTGTCACCTAGCACAATGAGTAACAATAGCATTCCTTGATAGTATATACATCAACCTAAAACTAAAAAAAAGAGTTGTTTGTTCCACCAGAACTTCCAAGTTAACTTCAGACCTATCCACTTACTTAGGCGTGCCCCTTATTTTTAGGGTTCCGTACCCAAAGAGTAAAAACGGGACCCTATTACTAGGACTCCACTGTCCATCTGTCTGTTTGTCACCAGGCTGTATCTGGTGACAAACAGACAGAACCGTGATAGCTAGACAGCTGGAACTTTCCCAGATGTATTTCTGTTACTGCAATAACACAAAAAATTGGCCAAGTGTGAGTCGGACCCGTGAAACTGAACCCTTCGTGAAAACTAAAAAAAAAAGGTTTTAATATAGTGTCTAATGTTGTATAGATAATGGTAAGTAACCCTTCATGCGTGAGTGCAACTCTCACTTAGGCGATTTTTTTTTAGCGTAACTGTAACTACTACTTTCTACACAAGCGATAATTTCCACTAAATCCACACTAAGACGTAGGAGTAAAAACGAGGCCTGCCACTAAAACTGCGCTACAATAATTTACCAGGGACGCGCCTTCGTTAAGGAAGAGGTCTACACTAATACATTCGTTGACCCCACGAAATCCAACCAGTTTGTGACGTGTTTTGATTTTTTTATTTTACATAATCTAGTATAGTTGACTCTCCGAGCGAATTATTAAAAATACATCATTGTCTCTAATTCGATAAAGAATCGAAATGTTAACAGCTATGAGTTTTCAGAAAATACAAAACACAAGAAAAACATAATTTATATAATGTAACAGTTGAAGTGACGAGTTGACGAGTATTACTCTGCAGTCAATTATAACGGTATTGATAAGAACTTAACGTTAAGACCTCATCTTAAAACTGAACTTTAGTCTGCATTTCCGACATAAACTTAAAGTAGAGTAAAGCTCAGTTTTAAGATGAGGTCTTAACGTTAAGTTCTTATCAATACCGTTATAGTTGACTGCAGAGTAATACTCGTAGGAAACGATTCTCAATTTTAAACCACAATACAATTTATTTTTTTATATTGAAGATTGAAATTGAGAATTTGAAATTATTATAATAGCCCATCTCAGATGTGGCGCCGTCCATACACCACCACGATAGAGCGGCCTTTTGCGGCTCTATCGTGGGTTTATAGACAAAGCTCAATAGAACGGCCTATTCAGAGCCTGCCCATGCCTGCGCGTTCCCTGGTACTTTTTTGCTTCACTATGGGTGACAAGGCTTTGGCTACCGAGACCCCTCCTCCTGCCACGTCAAGGCGGGACCTCAAGCAAAATAAGTCCAGCCGTTGTATTTTAGTATTAATCTTTACTTTTTTAATAGCTCATTATTTGTTGTACAATAATGTGCTTGGTATACTACATTCAACATCAAAAACAGTTATGAGAAATTGGCATCAAAGAGACAATTTCTATAAATCTGCTACTCCATATAATGGTTGTAAACCGATCTAAATTATAGTATTCATATCGTCCCACTTTGTCCTAACATGATGAATTATTGAGCCGCATTGACACGGGTCCGGACTGTATGAAATCCGCATTGCGGCCGGATCAACGCTACATAGACCTCATTGTATGTCATGAGTCTAGAATCTAGACAGATTATGATAAACTGAGTAATTTGGGTTCATGACCAAAGTTAATATTTGCGGTAAAAATATTTGCGATAGGTACGTGTAATAATTATGATTTGTTTGGTAAACAGATACCATCTAATAAATCGTATCGATAATTATTGTGAAAATGTATATGTTAAGGTGTGTTTGTCGGTTTATCCTTCTTTCACGATGCAACCGTTTTTCACGGAGATAGATTAAAGGGTGGGGAGTTACTTAGGCAGTTTTTTATCCGAAAAAGAAAATATAGTTCCTGTAGTGTCCTATTTAGCTAATAAGTATACATTTTTCTCATAAAAGTAGGTCATCAGGAAACATATGTGAGTAAAACAACACTGAACAAAATGGTACTTAACAAGTCCAAGTGTTTTCACATTAAACTCTCGAGGAAGTTACTTCCAACAGCTGGTGTTTACTTCGTGGACAACGTACCAATCAGTGAAGTTTCAACCATCAGTGATTTGGGAGTAATAATTGATACAAAAATGGACTTTCGTGATCATGTCGATCTCATAGCTAAAAAGGGAGCACATTTGGCGGGGTAGTGATTAGGCAAACTAAATTCTTCAAGGACACAGAAATACCCATAATTATTTTCAACTGTTACGTGTGTTAAATTTTGGAATACTGCAGCCCTTTTTGGAGTCAATATGCGGTTCATGCTGATAGACTTGAAAGGATACAAAAAGGTTTCTCTACCACTTATACTACGCTTCAAATCTCTGCAGCACTCTACTTTCATATGAGTCTAGACTTAGGCACTTCAAGATAACAACGTTAGCACACGGGATGCCGCTGATATTGTGTATCTGCATAAAATTATGAATGGCAAAATTGATCATCCAAATTTACTTTCCAAATTAAATCTGGTCGTGCATCGACCATCTAGTCGTCTCCAACATAGAATGACATTTTGTCTCGACACCTGCAATGCATGTATGCTAGGAACTCTCCACTCTATTGAATGTATGCTTATAACAGGTTATGTCATTGTTTGGATATTTTCGATTCATCAACTGTAATGTAAAAAGATTTTTCTATCATAAATTGTAGTCAACGTAAAATATTGTAAACAAAAATGTTTAATAGTTATATTTTGAAGTATCGTAGGTGTATAAAGCATGTATTGTTCATCTCCAGAAGTACGTGCATTTAACAGCATGTTCATATTGTTATTTACTTCTTAGTTTGTTAAGTAAGTGTACAGTCCAGTAAGATGAAACAATAAAAAAAAAAAAAACGGAGGCACTTGTTATTCAAAAGTATAATAATTATCACAGTCATTTTAATCATTATTCGTTAGTCTCATTGAGTGTTTGCCTAATCTATCGAACCAGAGCTCTTACAAGCTGTAGGTACTTGTATTGGCAGTAATATTAGTCTTTACATTGCTTAGTGAATTATGAAATTTTCACGAAATGGGCGTCCGCTAGCTACTTAGCGAGTACTACAAAATGACAATGGCTTTGCAGCCAAATACTAGGCATACCTAGTATTTTTGAATTATTTATTTATTTTGTGACCGTAATGCTCCGTGGTCTATTCATAAGTAAAAAGAATTTGCGCAATTAGGAGAAAAACAGAATTTATTTAATTTTTTTATACCACACCCACTCGTAAAACGTCTCATTACTCGTTCCAAAACATGTTATAAAGTTCGTCATTTCTCCCTTATAAATGTACGGCGTAGAAAGTTATATGGATTTTCATTCCTTCACTCCGTAGCAGTGAAGGAATGTTGTATGAAAATCCATACCTGCCCTGGTAAAGTTCTTTTGCTTTTAGCTGCTTACATAAAAAAAACAATCTCAAAAAGGTTTTATCAAATCAAATTTGTTTATTTCAGATATCATAGATCCATATATATTAGTAATACACCATCCTTAGCACCTAGTGTTAGTAACAGAAATTTACAAAAAGTGAAGCTATTTTTATATGATGACTGCGGGACAATTTTTTTTTTACTTGACCATCACGTGTACAAAATGCCTTATGAAAATAGAAGTTAAGTCGTATGCTACAGTTTTGAGGATGATGTTATTACTGTTCCACGCTCTATTTCTTATAGATGCCACTTTTTTGCGCATGACAGCGTGAAAACCATCAGTTTGGTACTGGGTAAACATCTCAGAAGCACTGCAGAAGCGTGGAAGTCCCAACATCATCCTAAAAATATTATTGTATTGGATACGAAGGCCATCCAGCGATTTTTTGGTATAGTTAACCCATAAACCGCCCGTGTAAAAACTCTGACAATACGCTTTAAATAGCGTGATCTTGACCTCTTCAGTACAGCGAGCAAATCTACGGGCCAACATATTTCCTCTTACCGCCAATGCCCTGCGCTCCCTCTCAATATCCACATTTATATCAAATAATTAGGAAAAAGAGGTGAGATTTTATTTGTACTCGATTTTCAATGAAAAGAGGTTAGCAACCTGTTTTTGGACTACGAGAAAAAAAGCGCGTCAATTTGTTATGTTTGGTTAAATTTTGTTTTTTATTAAATTGATATTTTAACAGTACGCTTTTAATTATTCTAAATAATTTTCCAAAATGTCATCTAATAGTGAAAGTGACGATTGTATAATGATGACGCCACCAGAAATAAGAAATGCAGCTCAAGAAGTCATAAAGAACTTACTGCCTGAGAAGTCTCGAGGTAAGTACGAGAAAACGTATAATGGTTTTATTTTCCTCGTAGGTGTAGTATAAAGCACTATGAATCACTCGGGAGAAAGTTCTATTTCTGTTCTCGAGTTGCCTTTAAGCCCTCCGCTACGCGTCGAGCTTAAACAAACTCTCGAACAGACATAGATCGTTTTCTCCCCTCGATGTACAATGTACTATTGTTGTTAAATATTCTAACTGTTAAACAAGTATAACAGTTAGAATCATTAAAAGACGCAAAGTTCGGTCAAGAGTCAACAATATCTAATAGTTTTTTAATGTATTTTTGACGGTTTTGGGTACCCCTCATTTATGAATTTATGGAATGCAATGCACATGGCATTAGTGTTGCATCACTCTTAAGATAACACGATCAATATTTTTTTATAATCGTGATTATCATGATATAAAATTTAACGAAATCTGTTATAAGCTAAAAGCTTGAAAAAGGTGTACATTTTGAATTTCCCGCCATAGACGTGAGTTTCATTGAATATAGCTATAGATGTAAGCAATGGCTTTGTCGGAGCGACTTAAGTATTCGCGCATACCAGGCGGACAGTATTACCAGTAAACTCACATGGACGTATGTAACGGCTCCATATGCGGTCTCACTGCTGTCGGAAAAGACCAAAAGAGTGACGTCACAATCCTCAGTCACACCGACATGTCGCGGAATGCCTAAGTTATTGAGAGCCGGTAACTCCTTGCAGAACTGATATGTGGCGGCGGTGTATCGTAGTTGCCAAAGTTGTTTTATCAATAACTTAGCGAACACGACTGCAGGAGCAACAAAGCCCATTATATCCCACAGACGGGTGACAGTTGACAAGATCGAACGCTTAGTGCAGATCGCATCAGTGGCGGGTGCGGTAATTTTAAAATATAATGAGTCATCATCCGTGGCCCATTGCAAACCTAATATTATACATATTTTTATCAAACTCCAATTCAGCTGGACGTTTGTGTGAAGCTGGAATATTGTCCAAGACAACTCTGCAGTTGCTTTTCCACTTAACAAGGTCCCATTGGCACATTTCAACAAGTCAATCAGCTGCTGTGACGCCAAGACTGCTTCTCGTTCGCTGGGTAACGAGAAGGCAAAGTCATCTATATACAACGAGGTAGTCGCAATGCTACTCGCGAGCGGATAAGGAGCAAGAGGGCTAGAAGATATGCCATAGCATACTCGATTCACGCGGAACATCCAATCATACAATTCAGACAATCTGCAGTCATTGCTACAGCGTATAAGCGGAAATTTAAAATAAGTTGCCTTGCAGATTCGGACCTGAGTGCAAGATGTCAATCAGTGCGCGGCCGCCTCACCTGGGTTTGCTTCTAACATCCATGCCGATGCAGAGTCAATTTGATGTTTTATCCTCGCGTATGACTGAATGACGCACAATTTAAGGTGCTAACATTAGTCAAATCAGCGCATTAGTGTATGTTCTTTTATCCTAGCCCGTAATAAACTTGACTGTCAGCATCCGAATTTTCTAAGAAATTCGTTCTTTTGTTTACAAATTCGGACTGCTTGCATGAATAGACTTTTGTTGACCATAATAGGCAGTAATAGGTAATGACACCAATAAGTAGGAGTCATGGCTTATCTATACGTTATCATATTCTTAGTTGCTCACAAACTTTTTTTCTTCTCTCCATTTAACGATAACTCATACATATAACGCCATAAAATGCACAGTCCCATCAATGTCGTTATATAGAGTTTAAAACTGTTTATGTTTTATTACAAAATCATAAATATACGATAGGTAAAATTTAAGTCATGTGCGGGATTCGAACCCGCGACCATCCACCCTTTGAGCCGAGGTATGCTCTCTAACCAATTGAGCTGACATGACGTCATAACTCAAATCTTTCCTATCGTTCTTTAACCATCGTATTGGGATGGACCACATGACTTAAATTTTTCGTTAAAGTTTTGGCGTTATTGCAAACCTAACAATGTTAAAAATGTTTATGTTTTATTTTTATAAACCAAACTACCTATACTAAGTACAATGACATTTGATTAACTTGCTAACAGTTAAATTTGAAAAAAAAACCTGATTCGATCAATTCGGCCGGATCCGGCCAGATCGAAGGAATTCGGTCGGATCCGGCCTGATTGAAAATGACGCCGGATCACTCATCAAATCACTATTATCAATTAGCGCTTGTAGGAACAATTGAAAATTCTCTGGACTTGAAGTAACACCAGCGCATACTAAGCGAGCTTTGCCAGTCAACTTACCGATCAGGTAAGTAATACAGTTTCTAGGCATCCGTGACGGATATCATGCACGGTTTGGTTAAAACTCGCATAAAATAACGGCCCTGAACGAATGTCTAGCCGAAAATTTGACTAGTTGAAAAGAAGGCAAAGAAAGCCCCTGCGACGGTATACGCATGTTTACTGGGACAGTTACGAAGGTATTCTTTTAATTTTACTATATAAAGATTCAAAAACCACGAGACTGTTATAGTCAGCTTTAGCGGTGGGAGTGAACGTCAACAACCGAGAATTATAATCATCAAAAATTTGTACGAATAGATCACATAAAGAATCGAATTGTGATGGTAACGTCAGAAAATCTTTCTCTGTTCTAGGTATTTATATGAACATTAGAGGACTGATCACACATATTTTGAATTATTTGGAAGATAGCTTCGCGTTTGAATTGTATCATACATAACTGCATATCTTGCGGTTCGTGATTAATCGCTATCATCTGTCGTAGGTTTCTTACGAGGCATCCTGTAATAATGTTTAGTTAATAAGAGTCAGTATACAACGGAAGAATTAAGTTGGTTACTCTATGTACGCACGATAAACGTAGCGTAAAGAACATATTATAATACCAGCGCGCTGGTATTATAATATGTTCTTTATGGCGCTGGCCTCCGCTACGCGGTCGGGTAATATCACGCCGATCTAAGCGCACGTATGTAGCTGAGATGAAATGTATACCTAAGTAATGATGAAGGTAGAATAAAATCTGCAATATTCGCAATGAATAATTATTATACAGAATCATCAGGTTGTTAAGAGCATGCCTGATAAGGGCCGATGCTTATAAATATATTATGTAAAGGAACATACGGATCGAAAGGACCACCAAATGATAGCGTCAAAAGTCATTATTTTATGTCTTCGATGCGTTGCGATATTATGTTAGGAAGAATAGCACAGCAAGAAAAGGGGCGGGAATAAAGAAAGACGAAGGAATGCAAGCCTACCAGACAATCCAGGAGCAGCCAAGTAGTAGAACGGCACGATCACACACGCCGGCGGGCCCGCCACGCGGTCTTCTTCAGCAGACACTGCAATCCTTTGTTTCACCTTTTATCACTGATGGGCTAGCACACGCTATCACTAAGAATTTACAAAGAGCGCAATGTAGGAGTAATATTGTTCCATGAGCGCAATGCTCTAGGTTAAAAGTTTATTTGTACATAATTTATAATATTATTTGCGAAGCGATATATTTTGTCAGCCAAGATGGCGACGGGTGAGTTCAATACTAGTTTTATTTCTTCACGCTAGGTACTAGCACTATTGCACTTAACCCAAGGTAGGATGGCGGCAGTTTTGCTTGCATTTAAAATGGTGAGGATGCATGGGGAAAAGGAATGTACTGTTCATAATAAGCCGCAACTTTATTTATGTTTTCTGGTGTTACCACAGACGTTAACTAAGACTTGATTTTAAAACATTGTTTTAATTACCACAACTGGGGTACCAGTGATGTGACAGTTAATTAAACAATTTTCTTTATTTGATTTCGTTTTGTTCATAAACTCTTATTGTCTTTCACTTTTGCTGAATGACTACTGAACGTTATTCTTTGTCACCAACCTGACGTGAAAACTGGTGCAATGCTGTCGTAGAAGCCAATTTAACTCCATTCTGTTATTTGTTAGAACTATTGCTATTCGTGATTTATTGTTAAAGTATATTAATTAAATTAAGTATATGTATAAAAGCGCTATTGTTATAATAGTTTTCTTTTAACTTTAACTGATCATTAATCGTCCTTACCTGCATCTATGTGAGGACGGTAGGTATGCTGTAAAATATATAAGAAGAATCTTATATATTTTACAGCACAAAAAGCGTCTTTCTTTTTTTTATGCTGGATAGGTTAGCCTTTGACCACTATCTCACCTGATGGTAAGTGATGATGTGGTCGAAGATGTTGTTCAGGCTAACCTAGAAGTACTGGCTCTCAAGGACAGCTGCCGGAACACACCGTTAGGTGCTTGGCGACAGATTTTCTACTTGAGGGTGGTAGCTAGCCAGGCGGCCAGCCAGGCTTAATGTTCAGACACACTTACGTGAGTTAAAGCGAGATGTTCTCTTGACGCATTCTTTACTTTAGTTGCCCCTTATGACATCAAACAGAACGATATAGAACAGTCAGCTTGTATCTATTCATGAAACGGGCACTGCATAATAGCCGATGAGCTAACGTGTGATAAATACCTGTTGTTAATGATCATCTGGTCAAAGATGTGAGTAAATAGAATTGAAATGGGAACATGATCTTATGTTCAGTTGCCTTAATATTTCTTTATGTATTTGGACAATTGCTTTTACTAGACTACTCTCTATTGTAGGTAGCCATACAGCAAGCACAATATAATATCAAAATGCTGTGAAGCTTAAATCTGTGGTGAAATTCGAACAGACGACGACTTGATCGGATGACTCAAAACCACGGAGCTCTCATAGTTTTAAATTGAATAGTAATCTATAAGTAACTCTTCTTACAATGACTAATTACAATAATAGATTTGTAAGAGATCATTACTAAGCTGCACTTAAATAAAAAGTTGAAAATATATACAAAATTTTAAAAGTATCCAAGAGAAAGTAGCCATTCATAAATCAGAGCGTTTTTGCAGAACTGTGCAAAAACAGCTACTAAGTATACGATGCAACGAGCGTGGTTAAAATAATATATTAGCCATTTAGTTAATGCTTTGGAACCATAGAGAAATTAAAAGCTTTCTCTTTTCTGTGTTTGGAACAATGGTTTGCTATTTTGATAGACAAATGCGCTAAGGAAAATACAATTTTCGTGGCCATGTTTCAGTTGTAGGAAATTTTAAAAGATATTCTCAAAAACGTAGAGTGACAAGTTTAGTCCCCTATAACATGGCACTAAAAAGCAACACGGGAGTTTTTACTAAACATACGAGTATCTGGCTATTCTTAGACATCTATACCTACCTAGTACCGTTCCAGGAACAGGTGTCAAACCTGAAAGAAATATGCAAGTAGCAAAAAGTAGGGTTTGCTATTCGCTATAAATAGTACAATATCCAATTTATTGACAAGCTAATTAGTCATAAAAAAAGCGGGGCTATCGGTTTAAAATAATAAAATAAAAATAAAAATAAAAATAATAACAGATACACGGGCGTCAGCGTCTTATTTCTCCGACAGTGAACTATTACGCGTCACGTTTCCGAGTGTTTATTGATCTTCTTGTTTAATTTTTCTTTTTGACTGTTTAATATGTTTTTGATGATTGTTATATTTGTTTTTGTTACCCGTTACGATGTTAACGATGAGTCTGACTCAGCGGGCTATCGGGGATCGGGGCATCGAAGAGCTAAGCGATTCAAATTAAGATACCTAAGTACAAAATATAATAAAATCAGTTCAAATTATTTCTGTGTTTGCTGTACCTACAGTCACCTACAACTTCGTTTACCTACCTATGACTACTTGTTTTTTTACACGACTGCCCACATAAACGTGTGTTAAGTTTTCAGGATACATGTATGTATGTTTGTGAGTTTCTTTATTTCACCATAACTTCTGAACGGCTTAACCGATTTTAATGTACGAGATATTTTGATAGCTCAAGTGACACTATGTACATAAAAAAATAAAAATAAACTAGTGGAGATTAGACGCCATGTAGTGAGAAAAACAATTTATTTTTACTTCCAAAGCCATCGTGTTGGGTATCAAAATTATTGGCTTTAAAAAAATATTCCATAAATATATTAACTGGCAGTTTTAATTTCAGTCAGATCGATAAAACACTTAACGGAAATAAATTATTTGAGTCGGTTTTTTTTATTTTCATTATTAATTTATACATGTTTCATAATTTCTTTTTTTGCACACTGTACCAAGTTCTAGTTTTGACGTCACAACATGGCGCTAGGCCGATCCTATTCTTATTTTAATCGCATTGTAAATAATCATATCAAAAAGAAAAACCAACGACGTAGGTGGTAGATATAGTTTTTGAAAAAAAAAACGCTTCCGTATACTTTTCCCACCAAAATTCTTAAAAAAAATTGCGTTGTTTTAATCTCGTTACTACTTTTCTGTGGCGTTTGTGACGTCACGTCGGCTTAGCAGGAAAATTAGGCGGAATTGTCACTAGATATATTTTTAAGTGTTTTATTAAAATATTAATTTGATGTTTTCGTATAATAATATAGGTACCGTTTTGTTAATTTTAGATATTGATTCCATGTTTCGTACTGTGCTAAATTGTTAAAACATTGTCGGTTGTCAAAGTATGTTTTAAGCCGTTCGGATAGCATGCAGTAATTGGTGGTCAAAAATAGCAAAGCTTCCATCCAAACGCTAATACACAAATGCCACTTTTGAAACTGCTACAAACGGACTCTAGCCAAAACGAACGCACCTATTGAAGGGCATTTAATAACGATTTAGGGTGCGTACTATTTGTGTCACCAGGAGTCGCAGGTACAGCTATAAATAAAATAAAATCAATCCACGCGCTCGCGTTATCTTGTGAGAATGACAGTTATTGTCAAGAAGTATAATTGGTCGTTTGATTTGGGATGAATCATTGGTGAGCGAAAGTAGCAAAAATAACAATCATTGCTCTCAGAATGCAATAATAAAAATACAATTCAAACAATTAAGGGTGCGTACCACTAGCGTGAGATTCGCTAAAAACGCTAAAAACGATCACACTCCCAAAAAGTTTTCCACATGGGTCTTGGCGTTATTTTCGCCTTAAACGCTACATATCGTGTCAAAAGTGACAGAAGTAGCAAATTTTAGTGGCATTTTTAGCGTTCTTATCCAAAAGTGGAACGGGGATGACAGTTACAAACGATCACGTGATCACAACCATAGACGCAAATGTTATCAAAATTATCGAAAATAACGTTCTTAGCGACTAATGGAACATACCCTAACAAATAGCAATAAATGCTATCATCTCAAAACGAACGCACTATCATAGGGCGTTCGGATAGCCTATCGGTGCCAAAAATAACACTCACAAACGCTAAAAATGATCACACGGGCCGTTCGTTTTGGGACTTCGTGAGCAAAAATATCGTTTTCGCTCACCGTTCGGATAGCTTTGAAAACGCTACAAATGACAGAGAAAAGTGGTATTTTTGACCCATGTCTTACCGTGGGATCGTTGTGATCGTTTTTTGACAACTGCTGGTTTGACAGTTGTATTTGGCGCGGTTGAAGAGTTTCGCAAGTTTTTTATATAGGTAACTAGCAGAAGCCATTAACAAAGAAATAATAATAATATAGGTACCTACTTTTTTGTTAATTTTAGAGATTGATTCCATGTTTCGTACTGTGCAAAATTGTTAAAATATTGTCGGTTGTCAAAGTATGTTTTAAGCCGTTCGGATAGCATGCAGTAATTGGTGGTCAAAAATAGCAAAAGCTTCTATCCGAACGCTAATACACAAATGCCACTTTTGAAACTGCTACAAACGCAATCGAGCCAAAACGAACGCACTTTCAGTGTCATGACATGACAGTTGGTTGACAGTTGTTTGTTGACTTGTCAAAAATAATTAGCAATTCAGCACGTCTGAGCTCATGTTGTGCAATTTATCTTTTAAATTTTCGCAATATTACGCGTAAAATTCTGATTTGATAACTTTCTATACAAAATCTTGAACTATACACATATATTCAAATAAAAAAAATTGTTCCTATATTCAAAATGCGTCTCATAGACTTATCCAAACTTTCAGAACTCCAAAGTAGACCGCATAATATTCGAAATATCTGCATTGTAGCGCACGTGGATCATGGGAAAACAACTCTAGCAGACTCCTTGATATCCAGTAATGGCATCATTTCTCAGAGAATGTCGGGAAAGCTTCGTTATATGGATAGCAGACCCGACGAACAGCAAAGGGGTATAACCATGAAGAGCAGCAGTATTTCTTTGTATCATGCTGTGGAACAGCAGGAGTACTTGGTAAACTTGATAGATTCACCTGGCCATATAGACTTTTCAAGCGAAGTATCTACTGCGGTGAGATTGTGTGATGGAGCAATTGTGGTGGTGAGTCAAACTTAATGTTTTTAAATATTATCAGTCACAGCAGTGGTGACAAATGCTTTTAATTATTAGAATTTATTATTATTTTTTAATATATTTATTATTATTAGAATATCACAACTTATACTAGTTGTGATTTTCTAATTATGTATAAATAAATGATTTTCCAAAACTACACTCATCACATCAACTGGAATATCCACCGTTGAACAAGGTTTGCCATTTTCTGTTAAAAGCCTCCTCCAACTGCTTCCATTCTTCTCTGTTATTTGCTGCTCTAGTCCAAGTGCCACCCCCTACACCTTTTATTTTGCCAAACCCTTTTGTTAACGGTCTTGCTGGCTATATTGTATAGAATTTCGTGAACAATAACTTGTTGGTATTAAAACATTTATTTTATGACAAAAGAATGAGATGAAGCTTAAATGTGCTCTTATTCCATACTATTTTGCTTACTTGAGTTTTCTGCTACTAATAACCACTGATCAAAGTAGTAGCTATTTCAGGCCAACAACCTCCAATGTATATATAATAATATTAATAGGGACATGACACTGGTATCTCTGGATTTTAAAAGTATGTAGATATTTAATAAAGAAAATTGGATGTGTGAAAGCATGTTAGATATTAAAAAAAAAACAGAAGTATGGGCATAATGTCACTTATGCTATACAGTTTACTCAGGACGTTCCCAAGCATTAGCTCAGTTGGTTCTTATTTGATATTCTAAAACTATGACCATAAGCATGGCAACCTTATTTACCCTAATTCTATCCGATGTTGCCAAATAGCAGCTACCTATTTCATTACCATAATTAAGAAGACACAGAGAGCTTCTGACAGTTTATTTGTCTCTTTCTATAGAACTCTATACCTCTATGCCTTCTCTGATCACTGCTAACGACTCATACTCCAATTATCTCAGCCCACTTTGTGATGAATGTCACTAAGCCAAATTCTTTATCAATATAATTTCCTATCAAATAAATTTTTCATTGCACAAATTTGCACACTATTATTGATATGCATTAACTTTTTTTTCATATACTCAATGTATTACACCAATAATTTCAAATATAAGTACATACATATCATACATTTAACCAGTCATAATATTGTGAATGTTTTTTTTTTCATTTGCACTAAATCTTATCAGTCTTATAAGAGTAAACTAAGTCTTATAAGACTGAACTTAGAACTTAACACCACAATCGCTCAATTGAAAGAGCATGAGGGGTGGCTTATTTGTAGATTTTTATCCTGCTTGTGATTGTTGTTTTGTGAGTTCTTTTTTCTTTTAACATAAAAGAACTCAAATAATCTGGCTCAAGACTGTTATGCCAAGAATTTATTTTGTTTATTACAAGAACTTAAAGTGACAAAAAAAAAAACAAGTTCTTCAACTGAAGTTGTATGTCACATTCTCCCATTATAGCTGCAATGTCACCAAAAGTATAAACTAAAAAGTTCTGCGGTACATACAACTTTGCCTGCCAACCTGAGATTTAGTTCTTCTGTTCCCTAGTAATTTTACTGGCTATAGTGACATACAAGCCTCATCATAGAAGAATATGCAAACTGTTGTTTTCAACATGATTCTTAGAAGTAGAATATATTCACCAAAAGAGCCTCTTGCTGGAGGCCTGCCACCTGGCAAATGTCTAGTACTGAATAGTTTTCATTATTATAGTAAGATAAATTGTGACTAATCTCCCCTTTCTGTGGTTTCCAGGTAGATGTAGTTGAAGGTGTGTGCCCCCAAACTCGTCTTGTCCTCAAGCAAGCATACTCAGAAAATATGAAAGCTGTTCTAGTTCTAAATAAAATTGACCGGCTCATATTAGAAATGCAGCTGACTCCTCTTGATGCTTATATCCACTTGACACAAGTACTGGAACAAGTCAATGCAGTCATGGGAGAGCTATTTGCTACTGAAGTTTTTGTTAATGAGAAGACTAATATAGACAAACAGGTAGGACAAGCCTTTTTAATTTTTCTCCTATCCAAAAATAATACCATAAAATACTATAATAGGTTCGAGATTTAAATAAAAAAATAACATTCAGGGTTTGATGACTAATTTAGAAAGTGTTACTGGTTTCTTCGGAACAAAAATTATGAGCTTTGTCTATAATTATAACTTTAGATATTAAATTCCAATATCAGAGATTATTTTCTGAAAAAACACTGGAGTTGTGTTGAACTGGTTCCTAAAAATTAAAAAAGAATACAAAACTACATTGACACATCTGTATTCTTTGAAAGGGTTAGCAGAGGTTTATATACTTCCATGTTTTCTTCTGCAGCAATGATGACCGAGCCTTAATAGCTATGACTGCCGTGCTTCAGGTTCCTGGTTAAATCCCCACTGCTGGCTTGAGCTTCACCACATGGTGGAAGGGCATTTTGAGATTGCCCGCCTTGCTAGCTACCTATATATCAAGTAGAAAATCTGTCGCCAAGCACCTAACGGTGTGTTCCGGCAGCAGTCCTGCAGTGAAATTACAGGGACATGAGACTTAACAACTGTATCTCAAGGTGATGGACGATGTGCGATTTGTCACTTCTGATGAAAAACATCTGTTCTAGGCAGAAGTTAGTCCGCTTAACATCAGGTGGACCTCGAGCTTGTTCCGTCACAATAACATACAAAAAAAGTTTCATTGGATATGCACACAATACTGTTGGTCCCATCCGAGAACCAAACCCAGGCTGTTGAGCAACACTTTTACACGCTCACCCATGTGGCAATCAAATGTGCGAGCCAGTAACTGTGCTTGGTTAGAAGATCATAGGTGGCAAGCATAGTAACGACAAACAAATGGGAAATGTAATCCATTGAAACCTAGCTTTTGTATATAATTATATACAGAAAAAACTTGTAAATCAAGTATGTTTTAAGTATGCAAGAAATATTTATAACTCAAGTTACGAGTACTGTTGAGTAGTATGTGTGGACAGGGGCCCTTCTTAATCCCCGAAATCGCACACTTTACCACTGTGTCGTGCCGTATTTGACTGGGCTCCTGGAATGTCACAGGAAGACACCAGCCGATATATGTGCTATTAGGCACGTAGGTATAAAACGGCGGGAACGACCTACCTTCGGACTAAGTGCTAGTCGCTCCGTCGAATGAGAAGTATCGCTAAACACCCTAAAGCTAGATAATTGATAAATCAGCTAATAATACGGAATTACAATTAGGATACGTTCCCTGATCTCGATGGTGAAGTAGTGGCCCGCAGACAGCATCCGTTGCTCGCCCTTTCACTAACACTGAACGCCTGGCGTCCCAAACAACAGTCCCTCATACACAAAACACCAATGTTTATCGTCACTAATAAACTAGCAGACCGCTGCTTTTAATCCACCCGGTCGCCGCGACCCCCGGCTTACACAACCCCCGTGATTCGACTTTGACCCACGTCAACGCGCGAACAACCCGCTGCTCGAACTCGTACAAAACCAAACAAGGCGTCAGCGCCGGCCACACGCACACATTTACAAAATCCATCACATTACAAGAACACACATTATAATGAGAGTAATTTGATTTGTCATTTAGTCTAGGCCATAGTCATATTTAGGTACGACGATGAGCGAGGTGTCCTAGGAGGAGCGTTAGATTACTTGTGTTACCACAACAACGCGCGAGCCGAGCGAGCGAAGCGAGTGTGCTGCGGCAGCGGCCGGCGATGCGCCACAAGAATTTAATTTTGGTATCATATACTACTTTTGGTGGTCATTTACCACTTTTGGGTTAACAATGATTTGTAATTTAGCTTAAATAGGATAGCGAGATGTTAAAACTTTGGTTGTAAGATTACATTAAAATGCGGGGTTAGTTTTGGTGATCAATTACTATTTTTGTCTGTTATATGTTACTATATCTGGTGGTAAGCCAAAAATAATACACTTAAAACCTGTACCTACGTATTTTGCTTATGGCCACTGTAATACTTTTGTAGATCTATGGTAAATTGTTGTTGATCAACTAAATTACAATTTGACGGCTGGACATGGTCAGTTTATAATCTTGCAAAAATGTAAATGTTATATTGTAAAGTTTAGTTTCCATTCACAATCTATCGACAGTTTATAATCTAACTAGATTGATTATAAACTAACGGTTAGTACAATAAACCGGTGACATATATATTCTATAAATTGATTTTTTTTTCACATAGAAATATCCAATTGTGTTATTGTCTGATATAATGTACATTATAAAAATCTACTTTAAACATAGCATCGACGTTAAGTCTGAGTCAAATTTATATTGTTTATACTTTTTTCAGTTTTGAGTTATTTAACTTCTGATTAATTCATAGAAAAAGTGATTGGTGTGGTTTTTCATGATTTAATATTTACTTCTTATTGATAATTATTATGTTTCTAAAATTTACAGGAACAAAAGGAGTCTCTAAAAGAAGATAACAATTTTTACGATTGGACCTCTGCACTAGAAGATTCAGATGACTCGAACCTATATTTCTCACCAGAGCAGGGCAATGTCGTCTTTGCAAGTGCTGCTGATGGCTGGGGCTTTACAATACATACTTTTGCTAAATTATTTTCAGAAAAACTAGGTAAGCACCAGATTATGAAAATTCAACTTAATATGGATCAATTTAATTTTGGATAAGATGTGTTGTTTGACATAATATGAATTATTTCTTTACCTCAATGTTGTACAAAGCTTAGCTGGTAAAAGAAAAATTGTGTGTAAATGTAAATTCGGGTTTTCATATCCAAAAACAGTTTAATGAATTAATGCTCGAATTTAATTCTAGGTCAAACTAAATAACAGAAACTATATGTATAAAAAAATATATATTGAAATATATTAATTTTAAAAATTAATGCATTATAGTAATTACTTATGAATAACTGCAGTGTATTGTCAATTTTCATCTAAACATAGGTAAAGGTATCCTTTTAAATTGTCAGACAGCTTATTTTACATTAATAGCATTTACAATTAAATGGTACAGCTTATTATTATTTTAAGTTACCATTGAGGATCAGCTTGGAATACATTCACAGGATAACAATACATTTTTATTGTTTTTAATTAGATAAGGGTTAATTAGTAGCATATAGGAATTGGCCAGCCTAATATTATGATCCACGCAGCTAATTTATATACACCTTTACAGTGCCACTATTTCATTTTAAATATAATCTAGGAGTCGTCAAGTACAGAGTGAACAGGTATCTATTAGGCAACAGGTATATCAGCTAGCATATACCAATTTGTCACATTCCACCAGCGGCTATAATTGCCGATATATTGTTATAAAAAAAAAACTACCCCTACTTCCAACAAGTATAAAATATGTTAATTTCTGCATTGACTTCAGTTCTCAAATCATTAGATTTTATACATTTTGTCGCTATAATTTCAATAACTAGCCTTTCCTTCAATCTGGAACACAACATTATAAGCATTGTAGGTTATATAAATGATTATATTCAAAGGCTAGCAGCAATAATGCTATGACACTTGTATATGTGTATAATATACAGGGTTATTGGTAAAATGCTAAAAACCTCTTTGGGTTGACTTCTGCTTGTCCTAACAAATATATTGAGACAATATTTTTTTTGTATTGGAAAAAAAAAAAAAACTCTCAGTTTTTTTTTTATAATTTCTAGTAATTAAACATTTTTTTATTATGCCTACCCCGAGAGCTCCCAACGCGGCAACACTGGATCGCGCCGTGCTCCCTTTGAATAGAGTTTTGAATATTTACGTCGAGTAAAGTAATAATAAATATGAAATAATACATTACAGGGACAAGAGACTTTTAACATCAAGTGGTCCTCGTGCTTATTCAGTCAAAACCATATAAAAAATAAATATATCTCAAAATGTTTCATAGGACTAGCAGAAGTCAATCCTAAGAGGTTGTAAGCATTTTACCAATAACCCTGTATATTCTATTCAGAAAGCACATATGTAACAATGGACATCTTCTGGCTAATGATGATGATAATACTTTATTCCACTACACACAGTAAAAGTACAAACTAGTAGAAAATTAAAAACCAATTGTTGTTTGTTCAACGAGGATTGTTGCTTATATTATAATATGGATTTAAATTTGTATTACTGACATTCCAGGAGTAAAGGATGAAATCCTCCGCAAAGTTCTATGGGGCGATTTCTATTTAAATACAAAAACAAAACGGTTCATGAAAGGCGCACAAGAAAAAGCAAAGAAACCTCTTTTTGTTCAAGTGATTCTGGACAATCTTTGGAATGTTTATGAAACAATTGCCATAAGAAATGAAAAAGAAAAAGTGCCTGTTATATGTGAAAAGCTTGGAATAAAGTTGACTACAAGAGACTTGAGGCATACAGACTCAAGAATCCAACTGCAATCTTTAATGGTACAGTGGTTGCCTTTATCTCATACAGTACTAAATATGGTGTGCAAAAAACTACCATCACCGAAAGAACTGTTGCCAGAGAAAGTAGAAAAACTCATGTGCTCAAAGATCAGAGACTTTGAGTCATACCTTCCAGAGACTCAGAAACTTAAAGAAGACTTTTTAGCCTGTGATAGTAGTGATGATAAACCTTTAATTATTTTTGTATCTAAAATGTTCAGTGTAGATAAAAATATGTTACCAGAGAATAAGCCCAAGGCCTTGACAGCTGAAGAGATGGCTTTGAGAAGGGAGCGAGCGAGACAGATTCGTGAAGAAATGAAACAAAACACAAATTCTGAGATCATTCCTTCAGAAAAGATAGATAATGATGTAGAAAAAAGTGCAAAAGACGAACAGGAAAAAGAAGATGCTGAGCAGCCGACTTTTATAGCTTTTGCTAGAATATTTAGTGGTAGAGTTAAGAAAGGTGATAAAGTATATGTACTAGGTCCTAAACATGACCCGTCCAAAGTCCTAAGTTGGAAAGACTATAAAGTGGATCCTTATAAGAAATTAAAAGATTTACAAAGCGATGAGCATATTACTTATGCAGAGTATGTATTTTTTTTTCTTAGTGTCATACTAGAACTTAATTCACTTCACTCGAAAACTGGCTCTCAAAGACAGCTAATGCTATACACTGTTTGGCGCTTGTCAGGACGGAAAACGTCCTACCACTATAATTTCCACATTGTATGCTTGTAAGTAGCATAAAGTGGTAAAAATTATAACCCAGATTTATAGTGCAACTTATTGAGATTGTAACTCCTTTTTTTATGTTAATGTGACGGAACAAGCACGAGGCCCACCCGATGTTAAGCGGATTAACCTCTGCCTATATGTAACATGTATTTCGTCACGTAACGAATTGCACTGCGCTCGTCAGACAGAGACATACAGTTCACTCCGGAACCGTGGTCCCACGGCGTCATCCCCCGTTGTTAAGTTTCATGTACCTGTAATTTCACTGGCTCTCAAGGACTGCTGGCGGAACACACTGCTTGATGCTTGGCGACAGATTTTCTACTTGAGTGAGGTCGCTAGCCAGGCGAGCATTCGCAAAATGCCCATCCACCATGCGGTGAAGCTCAAGCCGGCGGTGGGGATCGAACCATGGACCTGCGGCACTGCAGTCCATAGCTATTACCGCTCGGCTGTCATTGTGGGTAGAAACTTTAAACATAGGCCGTCAAACCACGTAAAGAGATATAGATTTGTATTATATTTTTAATTTACTTAAGTGTGCTGAATTGACATGACGAGCAAACTATAACCCAAATATTATTAAACCATATTACATTATTAAGTGTTCCTAGTGACTAGTTGCCATGCATCATAATAAAAAAAAATATGCTGATAGGTTTGCCTTTGACCACATTCTCACCTGTTGAGATGTGATTATATGGTTGAGGTAAACCTGTACTGTATCAGCCGGATCGTCCACTGCTGAACACAGCCTCCCCTATTAAGGGGGGTAGTTGCCATAATCCCCACGCTTGGCAGGCGGCTTGGGGATCGCAGTGTAAGATGGCAGTTCTTTAGAAGGCGCTGCTGCCCACCTTCCAGTATTTTTCCCTTAGTCGCCTCTTACGACACCCACGGGATGATATGGGGAGGTGCAATTCTAACCCGACACCCCACGGGGTAAACCTACTTAACCTAAAATGGTAACTGGCTCTCAAGGACAGCGGCCAGAACATACCGTTAGCTTGGCGACATATTTTATTCTCTTGAGGGTGGTAGGTAATCAGGCGGGCATTTGCAAAATGCCCTAACACTATGCAAAATTATATATTCATATCATTATAGTGTGGACCCTTAACAGAATGTGCAATGGAGTTGGCTACTAATATGTGCAGATGGGTATAGAAAGACCCCAGCCAACTGCAGTATGACTGCGAAACTCTGCAGAGAATGAAGAACCTGCTGGAGTGTTTGCTGTGCCCGAGTAGCTGCACAATAAGTGACCTCTTTGTAGCCTCACTGGAAGCCATCAGACTGGCCACACATTTGGCTCCTCAAATATAAAATATAATGTAGACTCATTAACACGAAAACAAGAATAGATGCTTAACGCTTAATTGATTCTTATTCTATTACAGAATCAAGTCCTTATACATTCTAATGGGAAGAGAATTAGAAGTCATTGATGAGGCTGTTGCTGGCAACATTATTGGTAAGTCACATTAAATTTAAATTTGTGAAGAGAAAATTTAATCACCTCTAATATAATTCAAACTAAATGTGATGTGAGAGAAAATTAGAGCACCTCATATATAATAATAACAAATATTTTAAGAAAACATTAAATTAATATTTTATTAAAACTTTTGAAAAATAAAATAAAAATGTCTAGTGACAATTCCGCCTAATGAAGCGCTCGTAGCGAAGTTAACTCAGCTTAGCTTAGTTTGAAATTTGTGTCATGTGTTTCACATAACTCTTCTCTGACCACAAGAGACAGTTCTCAAGGGTCCATCTTGGTGGGTACCACCGCAGTGTTAGATATTCTGCCTCGAAGCAGTAGTGTGCAAAAATTACTGTGTTTAGGCTTTTAGGGCACTGTAACAAGTGAAATTACTGGGCGAACACGACATAAGAACTAAACTCTCAAAGCTATTAGCGCAGTGCAGTGTCAAGTAGAATGAAGCCTGCATGCGTGCTGCTTAACATCAGCCGGACGAGTTGTCCGTCTCATCATTACAACATGAAAACAAGTAAAATACAAGGGAGATACGAATTACTTAGCATTCAGATAATAAATAGATTTAGGCGTTACTTTGCGGAAATCCATATTTAATAATAACAAATATTTTTAAATTATTTTATGAAAACATCAAATTAATATTTTAATAAAACACTTAAAAAATACAAAAATATATCTAGTGACAATTCCGCCTAATTTTCCTGTTAAGCCGACGTGACGTCACAAACGCCACGCAGCCAAACCGGAAGAATTTTCGACGCGTTTCGCTTCTACACGAGAAGAATCTCGATCGTGCGCTCGTAGACTCAAGACCTCCTGAGGATGCTTCGTGTAGAATCGAAACGCGTCGAAAATTCTTCCCGTTTGGCTGCGTGGCGTTTGTGACGTCACGTCACCGTAACAGGAAAATTAGGCGGAATTGTCACTAGATATATTTTTGTATTTTTTAAGTGTTTTAATAAAATATTAATTTGATGTTTTCATAAAATATTTAAAAAATATTTGTTATTACTTAGCATTCCATGGATACACCGTGTGGGTGCCGGGTCCATAGCGTTGCAGAAGAAGAGGCCCAAGTCAAGGTGCCTGGGACTTGCAACCCAGTGAGTAAGGTTAAGGGGCCCCTTATGATGCATCAGTGCTCCCTTTTACCGCTCGAGCCTCCTCCCCTGCCCAACCAAATATGGTAAGACCCTACTAATTCCGCCTTGGATACACGTTCTAGGATGGAAGTTATGGTTGTTCTTGACAGGCCAAGGTCTTTTAGTAGCTTATATAGGGATTTCGCTGGTATACCCCTTGCTCCAATTCTACAGTATATACATTTACCACATTACCGTTCGTGGTTAATTTATTTGTTAAGTAATAATATTTGTTAGTTTTTATAATATTTGTTAGTTTTTATAATATTTATTAGTTTTTATTGTGTGGTCTTTAGGTATATTTGTTTCCCATGTATAAAAAGTATATTTTCTGAAATTTATAGGTATCGGTGGATTGGAAGACCATATACTAAAAACGGCAACAATAAGCAGTACCATAGCCTGTCCAGCATTTAGCGAGATGCAGTATTCGGTTGTACCTATTTTGCGGGTGGCATTGGAACCTACGTATCCCTCGCAACTACCTCAGCTGGTCAAAGGTAAGTTGACAATACTTGTACCTAGTTTGCATTTGACCGTATCTTCCTCCGCATGGAACGTTAGTTACCGATTACCCTCGAGCACTATTTAGTAATTGTAGAATATGGGACGTATAGTAGGGACAAGATAATAGGTCACTTTTGACATTTCATCAAAATTCAACAACGTAACCTTGTAACGGCGGGCATAAAATAAGAACTGCACAATTGCTTAACTTTTTTCAATTACGTTTACATATTTATTGTAATAATGACCGATACGAGTAATTTTACGATTTGCTTTCACTAATAAACCATTCTAAACTTAATAAACAATTTCTGATCTAAAGAACTAAACGTCGTTACAATGTTGCGTCAGTCAACCCTTTTTCTTTTTAAACACTAGGGATGTTACTCTAAAAATCGAAAGCTGATAGGATTGTAAGTTGAATCGAATGCAATGATTACTTGTGAAGAAAAATCACCATAAATTTATAACCACGTTGTGATTATAATAAAACCTAATTATACATATTTATTATTCTTTTAACTAACTATAAAAATACAAAAAAATAACTAAATAGAAAGGTCATTGATGTTGGGTGCAATTTAGGTGGATGTTGCTGGCAACACCAGTGCCTGTCGATGACGCATGTCATGTCGCCATAACATGATGATGACGCAGTCTTTTGTTGTTGTGCGAAGTGACTGTGCGTTTTTGGTGTGCTCTCTGTTATTTTCTTCTGATCCGGCTTTTTGACTACGTTTACTACTGATCTTACTGACTACGTTTACCTGGCTATAAATTGGACTCCGATTGCTTAGCGATTATTAAACAAGAAAAACATTACAGTCTTACTATGTCGAAACGGGGGAAAACTCTAAACAGTCAATCTCGCGAACTAGTGGTGAAATTGTACAATTATTTTGGACGTGAATCAGTTAACGATGGGCCTCTTTTACCATTGAAACCACCGAGAGAACGCGTTGCTGAAGCATTGGGAATAGGGAAGAAGACAGTAACTCAAATTCTGAAAGAGAAATACGGACCATCAGGCTCAGAAGATAATACTTTACGTACACCGAAAAAACGAAAGAGGGACAAGAAAATTGTTGACGTTGATAATTTTGATGCTGCTGCAATTCGCAACCACATTTATGGATATTACTCGAGAAAAGAATATCCTACACGGGAAAAGCTATTGAGTTCGTTAAAAGGCGCAGGCTTATTTTTTGGAGGTAAATCGTCTCTATCAAAGGTTTTGAAATCGATTGGCTTTAGATTTAAAAAATCCGACAAGCGGAAAATCCTGCTAGAACGCTACGATATTATTTTGAAGAGAATAACATTCTTACGTCAGGTAAATAAAATTACGGATTGGGACAATGTCGTGTTTATTGACTAAACATGGTTGAATGCGAACCATACGGTTGCGCGGACATGGACCGATGATACAGCGGCCTCCACCTCAAAAGTTCCATCGGGAAAAAGAGCCCGACTTATTATATGTCACGCGGGATCAGCTTCTCAAGGTTTTATTCCAGACTGGCTCCTCGCATTCGCCTCTAAAACTACAACAGATTACCATGAGGAAATGAACTTTGATGTTTTTAAAGAGTGGTTTGAGAAGCTGCTAGTCAGCTTAGAAAACCCATCGAAAATTATAATGGACAATGCTCCGTATCATTCTGTACAAGTTGATAAACCACCAACTCAAGCAAATTGTCTCGTGGCTGGTAAGAAATGGTGTGGAGGCAAGTCCAACTTTATTAAAAGTTGAGTTGTTAAATCTGGTAAAAGCAACTAAGCCGTCCAAGCTCCGCTATGTAATCGATGAACTAGCCCTAGAGCATGGACACGAAGTTATCGATTGCCTCCCTACCATTGCCAGTACAACGCCATCGAGCTTATTTGGGCACAAATAAAGGGTCATGCAGCGCGGAACAATACTGAACGACCCTTCAGTACTGCTAAAATGATGACTCTGCTACAAACTGCATGTGCAGAAGTCACTACAGAAGACTGGCGAAAAGTCGTGGAGAAGACAAAGAAAATAATTTTACAAGATTTTGAACGAGATGTGAGAATAGACAATATTATTGAAAATGAATTAATAATATCTCTGAGTGCTGACAGCAGTGATGAAGATAGCAGTTCCGATAGTTCAAGTGAATAAAAGCAATTTTTTTGTTAAATTACGTAGGTACTTGTCTTATTTTGCTCCTTTAATTTATGAAAGAAAAAATAATAATGGGACAGGGATTCGCATGATCATTTTTAAAATTCACATATGTTTCAAGTCTGTATCGATTCATTCGATTCATTCATTTAATCGATGTTTTTAAGCAGGTCACCTCACTATGAATATAAAACTGACATCTGTCAAAAGTGACCTATTATCTTGTCCCTACTTTAATGTATCATATTTTTAACCCTCCTCCAAAAAGTAACAGATTCTCAATTCGGTTGTATGTTTTTATTTTGGACGTTTGTTGCGCGATCACCTCGCTAATTATGAATTTAGTGATTATTTTTTGTTGGTTTGGGCTCTTTTAACCCGGCGAGCGTAAGGTTAGGTGTGGTAAACCCTGACCTAGCAATATCGATCGATATTTTAATAGCAAATTGTTATTAAACTTCGTGCGACTAAGTAGCGAAGTTTATTGAAGCGCTCGTAACGAAGTTTACTTAGATGTTCTCAACCGATCAGCCAATTTAAGCAACGTTGCGGTGGTCATGAGTTGGATTGGTGACCGCTAGTGACATTACTACTGAGCGTTTCCGTGCTTCGGAGGGCACGTTAAGCCGTCGGTCTCGGTTGTTGTCTTAGGATGGCAGTCGTTATAGCATGGTGGTAGGGCATTTTGCGAATGCCGCTTGGCAAGCTACCCTCAAGTAGAAAATCTGTCGCCAAGCACCTAACGGTGTGTTCCGGCAGCTGTCCTTGAGAGCCAGTACTTCTAGGTTAGCCTTAACAACATCTTCGACCACATCGTCACTTACCATCAGGTGAGATAGTGGTCAAAGGCTAACCTATCAGGCATAAAAAAAAAGCTGCGCGGGAGACGTACGGAAGCGTTGAGTGCCATTGTTGATTAATGTTTGTCAGCTTCGACAAACAACATTTTGCAGTTGATTGTCAGCGGGTGCGTGAAACCCACCTTACGCTACTTGTAACGATTTTGAAGAAACACATAGTATTTTATTTTTAACTTACATGCATTTTTTCGTTTATTTTCTGTCTATAAAAAGAACTAAGTGAAATATGTGCTACGCAAGACTAAATACGTTTGTTACCAGTGCAGCCGTTATCTATATATGAAATATGCCACTTTTGTTTGTGAAAATTGCGTAAGGTCGCAAGATTAATACGTTTTTTTTTATTAGTTTTATGATGCTGAATAAGTATTATTTTGTTATTATGTTAAGTCTATTAGAGGAAAAAATTATTTGTTGTTTTATTTTAATTTTTTCACCAAAAGTGGTAAACAAGTGCCTTGTCTAGTAAATGTAAATTGGAATTGATAATTTAGTTTTCACGTTAGAAACCCCTAAAATGATCGGTTTCTCTACTATATTATACATATAAACCTTCCTCTTGAATCACTCTATCTATTAAAGAAGACCCGCATCAAAATCCGTTGCGTGGTTATAAAGATCTAAGCATACATAGGGACAGACAGCGGGAAGCGACTTTGTTTTATACTATGTAGTGATAAAACGAGATATAACAAGGGACAATAAAAAAAAAACAACAAGTACGTCTGGAGATATATATATCCTTGTTAAATGAGATACTTTCTTTTTTACCCAAGATGGTTTTTGCACTCTCCTAGATGTCAACACCAAATTTTATTTTATTCCCGGCACACAAAACTGAATCTAATAACACAATATTTTTTCATTTTTAGGTCTTAAACTGCTGAACCAATCAGACTCGTGCGTTCAAGTGTTGCTGCAAGAAACGGGCGAACACGTGCTGGTTACAGCTGGAGAGGTGCACCTCGAAAGGTGTTTGGAAGATTTGAAGTAAGTCCCATAAAGTAAAAGAACTTCTGTATAAAATATTCTATTGTGTTCGTGCCACGTATGAAGTATTTTTTTCTGTATCCCCACAAGAGTAGTCAGATGTGATGTTAAATTATAATGGTGATGTTTCTAAGTTCCATCTAATATGGGGTGAGCCTGTTACCATCTGTCAGGCACAGTTCTTTGATCTGGTTCTGAGTATTTCTATACGATTCTAAACTATGTAGCTTTGAATAAAACTACATTCATTTGTTAATATTAAATTTATTAATTTATTGTAAGAATTACATGAGAATATTTAATGTCTCTGGAGGCGAACACAATGCTGTGCCTTGAAGAACATTTACATGTTTTGCATGATCTGAGCTTATGATATGCTTAACAAATGTTGCGTGCTATCAGCACATGAATAAAGAAATGATGAAAGCTACGAAAACTTTGACCGCTTACTCAGCTGGTTCAAACCGGTTCTGCACTCATGTTGGCGCCGCTGTGGCTGCTGAAACCCCCGCGTTTCTTGTCAGTGACTAGTTACTCACACAAAGCTGTACGTGTAGTAGTAAGTTTTAATTCTGTACCGTTCTTTATGCATGTGCCAGCAGTGATAGCACAAGAATAACAATACAGTACAGCCACCACAGCGGTTCACGTTTGGGTGAAGAACCAGTTTGAACCAGCTCACTAAGTTTTCGTAGCTTTCGTTCTGTTGTTTTCTTTATTCATGTGGTGATAGTACGTTGGCAAACGCTATGGTCTCTCGAGCATTGGGGTTCACGTTTCGAAACCCACCGCAAGCTTAATCTTCACCACATGGTGGTATATTATTTTGCAAATGCTCTCATAGGTACCAACCCTCAAATGGAAAGTCTGTCGTCAAGCACCGAACGGTGTGGACCTGTTCTATACTGTATCAGCTAGATTGTCCACTGCTGAACAAGCTTTCCCCATTAAAGTGTGAGGGGTGTTTGCCGTAATACCCACGCGTGGCATGTATGATAGCAGGTCCACCCACAAGTAGCAAGGGGGGGGGGGGGGTGACATTGAAGTCTACCATCCCATGGGTATATATATACCCATACCACCCCATCCTTAATTAAACCTGTTTACCATCCTCGACCAAAATAATCACAGATGAGATACCTACTGGTCAATCATATATAAATCAGATATAAATAAAAATCAAATGAACTTACCTCAAATTATTGGAAATGTTCCTATGTTTATCTTAATTATATGATGCGATTAAGCAAATAATGAAAAATAAGTTAGGTGTTGGAGCATTATTTTAGAAATATTGATTTGAATGTCAACACTACTGAATCATATGATTCAGTAGTGTTGACATTAAAATTTTTGACATAAATATTTTTACTATTTTACAGAAACCATTACGCCAAAATACCAATCACAGTATCAGAGCCCATCGTTCCATTCAGGGAGACAATCATAATACCGCCTAAAATAGACATGGCAAACGAAGAAATTGACGCTCAAAACATAGACAAAGGTCTCAATAAAGAAGAGGAGCCAGTCATTACAATACTCACAAATAACAAACAAAGCAGAATAAAAATAAAAGCAAAACCATTACCAAACGAAATTACTAATCTATTAGAAAAATCCACAGATTTACTCAAAGCTATATCACAACATATCAAAACGTTACAAGCTATATCGAAGAATGAAAACTTAGAAAGCAAACTAGATGGTTTACAACTCAATGGAAAACATAAGCTATCAGATAGAATGTTGAAATTGATACAAAATTTCAAAGACGAGCTAGAAAGCATATGCTCGAAGTTAGGACCTGAATGGAGAGATGTAGTCAATCAAATATGGTCCGTAGGGCCTAGAAATTGTGGTCCGAATTTGCTTCTCAATCAGACTGCAGATTATAGTACAAAGTACCTTCATCATGAAAGAGAGATAAAGGAAGACGCAAGGTTTGAGTTTGAAAGTAGTTTCGTTAACGGGTTTCAGTTGGCTACTTTGGCCGGGCCATTGTGTGAGGAACCGATGATGGGTGTAGCATTTTGTGTTGAAGAATGGACTTTAGAAAGAAGTGAAGGGGATGAGGTTTCACATGTTTTCGGACCACTTTCAGGTGAGCTATACTTTTTCCAAATTTCCAGTTTACTAGGACCCAATAGGGTTGTTGACTTGTTTTTTTAAAGTATGTTAAATTATTAAGGACACTGAAATATACACCTAACATTTTTAATAATTTTTTTAGGAGTTCTTAACTACAAGAAGTATATATTTTTATTTCAACTTTTAAAATTGGCGCTAAAACATTATTCAATAGCGGCCTGTATGCTTATGACGTCACAAGTACAAAAACAAATAGTGCTGTTATATAAGACGTTTTGCTTGCTTGTTGTGTCGTGCGTAATCGATTTTAGAATCGATTACACAGGTTGTTCGGCAGAACGTGTACCATAGTGTGGGGGGTATGTAGACTTACTAAAATAAAGCATCAACGAATAAAACAAAGACAGAATCAACACAGTTTGAGGCACAGACGGATACATGAGTGGCAGCATTATCGATTCTTTTTAATACATGGCAATTAAACAACTTTAAACGGTTTAAATCACTATTTTATCGAACATTATTGTAATCCCAAAATGTAAACACTTTCAAGTGATCGAGACAATGGCGTGCAGTGACATCGGAATAAAAATACTGATAAACATACGCTTTTCTAACTTTTTAAAGTAGTTGTATTACTATGAGTAATGATTGCAAAATGTTTCCATAGATTCTTGTTCCGAGTTTGGAGTGGTTTTATTATCTATGCTGATCTTTGATCAAATTTCACAGCGAAATATGATGAAAGATAAGTGAGTCAAATGTACGTATTACACTATTAAATATATGGGATCCAATAGATTTGATAGTCTAATACGGGCCCAAATAGTAAATCGATAGTGATGCGACATTTTGTGGGTTGCTTGCTATTAGCAATGACTAATGTCAACTGTCACTGTCAAAACCTTTGGAAGCAAACTTTCAATTACTATTACCTATTCTGTGGCTTTGTTTTTGTCCTTATGACATCATTTCCACCTTTACTTCCGTTTGAGATCACGTGACTTACAGAAAATTTAAGCACATTTTGTTTATTCAAAATAAAGTTAATCCAATGCAGAATAAATAATTTGTTAAGTTCATCGAGTTATGTGCTCCAACTAATATCATGTTAACGTTACATTGTATTTTATTTTAGACTGTGTCAACTACCCTATTAAAGGTATAATAATTTAAAAAAAAGTTATCCCTTTTTTAAATCTTACAATCATATTAACAGTTCAATTTACATTACCTCAACCTAGACCTTAATCGATATCTATGTCTACCTCGACTTTGACTTCTAGTTATCATTATTATTATCCACATTCTTACCTGCACCTAACAACCTACCTAGATAATATCTGTATTGTCAACCTTACCCCTTGAATACCCCCTTAATCCTGCCCTTCTTAAAGTAATATCTTAGATTATGTCTACATATACCATATTATAAGAATTGTAGATACTCAGTTTCAGCTTAAACATACATTTCATATAAAATTGTAACCCCTATCACCCTTATCAGTCCCTCTATTAATTCTTATATTAGTTACTACTAAATTGCAATTTCAGAAACAGGGTTTTTTTTTCATACAAGATTTCAACACCAATTCGACCCCTTTATTACTGCCCTTTCATTTCTTAACTGTTGTAATTTACCATAAACTACCTGTCACATTTCAGCTTCATAGGGCAAGTAGTTTTCAGATTAAACGTGAGACTTCTATAAATATAAAAAACAATACAAGGGGTTTTGTAAATTCATTTATCTCTATCGGAAAAATCTTAGTGCAGTACCGTTTAACTGAATGTTATAAAATTTAATTCAAAATGTTATGCCCCTAACTTCAAAAACATTCTTCTCTTCAGGACTTTCACTCAAAAGTTTACTCCCAATTTAAACCTCTTAATCCTGTCCTTTGATACAACCCGGTTTTAGGTGACGTGCCCTACTTAATAAACTACCTATATCAGTCAAATTACAGCATTATAGGCAAAGTTTTTTAAAAATAAAACATGTATAATATTTATCCCTACGATGATGTGTTAATTATTCCCTCGTAAAATTCTTAGTAGGTAAGTACTGTACTTTTTAATTTTTAGTCTAAACTTTGTACTGAATATCATGCTCCTAACCTCAAAAACAGAACTTTCATACAATTTCAACCCACAATTTTACCCGCTAAATTTGGCCCTTTAGCTAAGTCCGTTCTTAGCTGCCGTCTCCTACCTATAAACTACGTATAAATAGTTCATAGTTCAGTGACCTTTCCGTTTAATAAATATAATAATATATATAGATTTGTTCAATTATAGGCCTAGTGTAAGTAAAAGTTATCAACGGCATTCAGCATCAACGGATTTTCCGGGCTGTTGTCAATGAGAGCCAGTGCCCATTTTAAGTCTAGCCTGCTGTCTATTTTGGACAACATAATCGATTACCAATAGTTGAGGTAGTTGACAATGTGATTGATATCTGTATTCCGAATTAGAAAAATATGACTACGATTTTGATCAAAATTCATTCTCGTTGCGCTTGCAATCAACTCTACATACTGTACCTTATAACTGAATTCACTCAAGCTATGCGCTGTTTATTGAACAGCAATTTGGTTTTTTGATTACTTATTGAAGGTGGCTATTTCAACATGAATAACAATTCCAGGTCAAATAATGTCTGCAGTTAAAGATGGATGTCGGAGAGCATTCCAAATGCAACCCCAGAGACTGATGGCCGCCATGTACTGTTGTGATATTGTCGTCGATCAGAAAGTATTAGGTAAGTTTTATGCCCTTTTGTACTTTACAGCTTGACATACATTTATTTTGGTAAATCTTTTGAGTGGGCCTCTTCAGTTTTCCACTTTTATTCTTTGTATTTGCGATTCATCAAATCCCCGTTAGCATTCGTTTTTGATCTTTTAGTGGAAACGCACGACTGTTCTGGAAAATTCAAAATATCAACAGTTTTCCGGTTTCATAATTAAATTGGGGTCATTCATTACATAGCATTATTTTTTTCAATATAGGAATAAACGACGAACATTTGGATTCCTCTGCACCAGTAGAAGTACTCTGCTCTTTATACCAGCAGCTGGAGGGGATTTACTTCATGCTTACCTATTTAGCTACAATTACAAAAAACATGTTAACATTTGATGTATTCTGCGGTAGAAGTCAGCATTCACCTGCATGCACAACGGTATTAAACATATGTTGTAATTTACATCTCTCTTGGCGCTCATCACCTATTAAGGCTTCGTCAAACACAACGCGTTCTTAGCGCGCGTCAGAGCGCTAACATGACGGCGCGCTATGACGCCGAGTTGTGTTGTACTACTATAGTAATATACCGTCAAACAGAGTGCCAGCACTAGCAGTACGCGACGTTCTGTCGCAGCGTTAGGACGCTTTGACGTCGGCCGTTGTATTTTTTTACAAAATTTATTGAATTAGTAAGAAAAAATTCATGTTTGTACAATATAAAGGATAATTGTTATAATAAATTTAATATTTCTTACCCTAGACAGATTACAAGTCTTTCTCTTGTAGAAATAGGCACCTCCAGGTTCTGGTTCATTTGCTTATTTTTGGATAAGCAATTCGTGTAGTTCTTCGAATAAATCTTGAGACATACGAAAGTATGTAAAAAAACGATCTTCATATGATGCAAGCTCACGATACAACCGATGATATTCTCCTAAATTTTTCGAAGCAGTGATGGCTCAGTGGCATTGGCTATGGACTGCCACGCAGAAGGTCCATGGTTCGAATACCGCCGCGGGCTTGAGCTTCACCGCATGGTGGAAGGGCATTTTGCGAATGCCCGCCTGGCTAGCGACCACCATCAAGTAGAAAATCTTTCGCCAAGCACCTAACGGTGTGTTCTGACAGCAGTCCTTGAGAGCCAGTGAAATTACAAGGCATATGAGACTTAACAACTAAGTCTCAAGGTGACAGACGCAGTGCAATTCGTGACTTGTGACGAAATGCATCTGTTATAGGCAGAGGTTAGTCCGCTTAACATCAGGTGGGCCTCGAGTTTGTTCCATCACAATAACATAAAAAAAACCCTATCTTTTCTCTCTCTATTATTGCCAAACTCTTTTTTCCTGTGACCGTGATAGAGCATATAAAAGTTACAATTCTTCCACATCTGAATCACTCCACATCTTATAGGGCGTTCGGATAGCCCATCGGTGCCAAAAATAACACTCACAAACGCTAAAAATGATCACACGGGCCGTTCGTTTTGGGACTTCGTGAGCAAAAATATCGTTTTCGCTCACCGTTCGGATAGCTTTGAAAACGCTACAAATGACAGAGAAAAGTGATATTTTTGACCCATGTCTTGCCGTGGGATCGTTGTGATCGTTTTTTGACAACTGCTGGTTTGACAGTTGTATTTGGCGCGATTGAAGAGTTTCACAAGTTTTTTATATAGGTAACTAGCAGAAGCCATTAACAAAGAAATAATAATAATACAGGTACCTACTTTTTTGTTAATTTTAGAGATTGATTCCATGTTTCGTACTGTGCAAAATTGTTAAAACATTGTCGGTTGTCAAAGTACGTTTTAAGCCGTTCGGATAGCATGCAGTAATTGGTGGTCAAAAATAGCAAAAGCTTCTATCCGAACGCTAAATCACTAATGCCACTTTTGAAACTGCTACAAACGCAATCGAGCCAAAACGAACGTCCCTTTAATAACGAACAAACTTTTCACACCTTGCTATCGATAGACACTGTGCATTGGCCACAGCCTGGACACTCGACTCATTCTCTATACAAAAGCCGCGTTCTATCTACCTATTACACAGACACTACACAAATGTTGTTTTTGTACACGCGTAAATGTGTGCGTGAAGTCTAAGGTTGTCACCGTATGAATAATTGTTGTACTTACCTACCTAACAATATTTTAATACTACTGTTAATATGACTTATTAGATTTTGTAGGTTACCTTACCTACCTTCAGAAACATTTCGACTCCATGTACGACGTAGGAATATGCAACACACAACCGAGTAGGTAACATTACTTCACATTTAACTGTATATATATATGCATAACCTATAAGTATACAAAAAGTATCATTCCAAGAAGTAATGGTAATAAATACAATCGCAATAATAATTTATGTTCTTCTTCTTCTCGTATAATAAACAATCATGAAGTGTGCCGCGTTTCAACCGTGGCGAAGGTTGGTATGTGTATTGCTTTTCTCTATGGTAGGTATAGGTCTAGGTATAGGTTACAAAGACACTTGTTTATCTGCAAACGAAGTGGATATCCACGGATATTTTTTGCAAACGAAAATCTTCTAATTTTATCATTATCTGAATAGCAGTTTGAATAAAATACAAAGATAAAGTATTATGTTTGTATTTGTTTCAATACCTACTGTAAATTACCGGTTTTTATATGTTACCTACTGGATAACTAATAATAATAATATATATAGATATATAGATATGACCATTAGCCAACAAGTTCGGCGGAACAGAGGGGCTCTCTCTGTTGCCTGGATTGACTACAAGAAGGCCTATGATTCAGTGCCTCATTCATGGCTGGAAAGGATATTAGAGTTGTATAAAATTGATGCAACCCTAAAATCCTTTTTAGCTGCGTGTATGAGACAGTGGACCACAGTCCTTCGTCAACCAGGTGGTAGCAACACTTCCTCTGACCCGCAGGACTTTATAAGGATTGAGCGGGGCATCTTCCAGGGTGATAGTCTAAGTCCATTGTGGTTTTGCCTAGCGTTAAATCCTCTCAGCACTTTGCTGAAGGATTCAGGGCTAGGCTTTCGGCTTCGAAGAGGAGGTGAGGTCATTAGTCATCTGCTGTACATGGACGATCTCAAGCTGTTTACTCCGAAACGCCAAGACTTGATGGAGCTACTAAAAACTACACAGGTTTTCAGTAGTGCCATTAGGATGGAGTTTGGTGTAGATAAGTGTGCGGTCTTGCATGTACAGCAGGGGAACGTTGTAAATTCTCCGAATTTGCAGCTTTCTGAGACAATGACTTTCAGATCTCTCTCCGAAGTCGAGACCTACAAGTACCTCGGTATGTCAGAGTCGTTGGGTATTTCGGTAGAGGACATCAAAAAATCGGTAAAGGAGCGCTTCTTTTTCCGCCTGACAAAAGTACTTAAAAGTCTTTTGTCTGGAGGCAACAGGGCGCGCGCCTTTAACGGTTGGGTGATGCCTCTACTGATATACTCCTTTGGCATACTGAAGTGGACACAGACTGAGCTGGACGCCCTGGATAGAAAGGTCCGACAACTGCTCACTTCACATCGCATGCTACACCCGCGCTCGTCCGTTATGAGACTGTACATTCCACGGAAATGGGGAGGTCGCGGCTTTTTAAATGCCAAGACCCTTCACAACCGTGAAGTGTGCAATCTCAGGGATTATTTCCGTAACCACGAGTGCGGGATGCATCGCGATGTCGTGGCGGTTGACAAGGGCCTCACACCGCTCTCCTTGGCGAACGATAACTGGCGCAAACCAACGATGCTGAGCACCGATGACCGCAAGGCAGTATGGAAAGGCAAGGAGCTGCACGGTAGGTTTTTCCGGGCCCTAACAGGGCCTGATGTGGATTTACCAGCTTCGGTGAATTGGCTACGCTTCGGAGACCTCTTTGGGGAAACCGAGGGTTTTGCCTGTGCAATTGCAGACGAAGTAATGATGACGAACAACTATCGGAAATATATCTTGAAGGACGGTACGGTCGACATTTGTCGAGCATGCCGCCGACCCGGAGAGTCACTCAGGTATATCATTTCCGGTTGTTCGCATCTTGCTAACGGCGAGTATTTGCACAGGCACAACCAAGTGGCCAAGATCATCCACCAGCAACTTGCCCTTCAATACGGCCTTGTTGAGTCAGAGGTGCCGTACTACCAGTACGCACCGGCGCCAGTTCTCGAGAATGGTCGTGCATTGCTCTACTGGGACCGCTCTATCATCACGGACAGGACTATTGTTTGCAATAAACCTGATATCGTGGTGGTCGACCGATCCCAGCGCCGGGCAGTGCTCGTAGATATCACCATCCCACATGACGAGAATCTCGTTAAGGCCGAAAAGGATAAAGTCAGCAAGTACCTTGATTTGGCTCACGAGGTAACCGCCATGTGGGATGTTGACTCGACGATCATTGTCCCGATAGTCGTTTCGGCGAACGGCCTTATAGCGAAGAGCCTCGACCAACACCTTAAGAGGCTCTCGCTAGATGGTTGGATCAAGGGTCTGATGCAGAAGGCAGTGATACTGGACACAACACGCATTGTCCGGAGGTTCCTCTCTCTGCAGCCCTAACCACTGGTCGCTTGGGCTCTGCCCCGCGACCAGCGGCACCCTAGTTTTAAGTTTTTTATAATATTTATTTTTGTAATAATGTTGTAAAAAATTTAAAATTATGTTGTATAATAAATAAAGTGAATAATAATATAATAATAAAATTGTTTATTTCCTAGAAACTTATTTAACTAACACAGTACATTATACTACTAGACTTCTTATACAATATATATATATATTTTTAGTTACAAACAGTTATTAGTGTTACCAGCAAGTCTCAAACTAGGCGAGAGCCTGTGTCTTGAGACTCAGAGAGCGAATATTTAGTAATTAACCAAGTTTAATATAGCAGTAACATAGAAGTATGGGGGTAGCTAATTGCTCTAAAGACTCGTGAAATTAAACAAATTGAAAATTTTAAAAATTTAAGAAAACGAACCTGTGCATAGCTGTAACTATTATGCATAATAATTAAGATATGACAAGGATAAGTTAATTTAATATTGTATTTACCAATAAATTAGTGCTAGACAAATTTAAAACAGCTCAAATATATTAATAATAGTAGGGATACTTATTTTACCTGAATGCGTTTGTGTTTGTGCGTGTGTTAGAGGGTAAATGTGTGTGTGTGAGTGTGTGTGTGTGGTGTGTGAGTGTGTGTGTAAATAATTAAGAGAAGAATGAATTACGTACTTACGTTGAAATACATTTAGGGGCTCGCTGAGCTCTCTCTATAATTATAAAATTGGTTTTTCCAGCGCTACCCCAAACTGACACACAGTATTGTAACACAGATTGACATAAAGCTACATATACTTGCCTAATTACATCTAATGGTGTGCAGTCTCTCAGTTTCTTCATTATGAAAATTAGTTTCCTCACTCGGCCCGCCAAGTCGTTGATATGATTATTATAGTTCAGGTTTTCATCAATGTTTATACCTAGATACTTTATTGTTTTAGTTCGACTAATGATACTACATGAGCAGATGTTGACAGTGCGCAATGCTTTGTCGATAGTTTCCAGGCTCAGTTTTTGATCCATTTTTATAAATTGGTGATATAGAAGCCACTTTCCAGCTATCGGGGAATGTCCCTGATATTATGCTTATGTTTATTATGTGCGTCAGAGGAATAAGTATGGAAACGAGTGATTTCTGAAGTATAACAGCAGTCAATTTGTCAGGTCCAGGTGAACTATCTATTTTCAATTTAGACACTATGTTAAAGATTTCGATGGATCGGATGGGTGTATAAAAAAATGACTGGATGTATGATGTTAATGGTTTGTAAGCAGCTATCAGATTATCTTGAGTCCAACCAATTTTGTTCAGTATTTTATCTGCCAGGGTTTCACCAACTGATACAAAATGTTGGTTACAGTGGTATAAAGATAAATCAGGGCATTCCTTAATGAAGTTCAGGAGTTCAGAGGAGCTAGTACTGTTATTTACTGAATATACCGGCTAGCACTCACGGTGTTTTGGTCGTAATCTCCGACCGGTGTTCGACAGTGACGCACGCGCCCCTACCCTGCCTGCGATGCCATTGCTGCCCGCCGTTCCTCAAGTTTCGCAGAGGGCGTTGCGAGCAGCCGCCCGCAGTGCGCGTTTAGCAGCCCTCGAAGCTGCCCGCATTCCTTGAGAATGAGCATCTTTACTGCTCGAACACCGGTCGGAGATTACGACCAAAACACCGTGAGTGCTAGCCGGTATATTCAGTAAATAATTATGTCAACTCACGTTAGTTTTTATGAAAAAAAAAAAGCTAGTACTGTGTTTCGGTGAGTGACAGATGTTTTTGACTGCTTGCCAAAGCTTCTTTGGATTATGTACACTTTCTTCTATCTTTTTACGATTGTGCTCATTTTTAAGTTTTTTAAGAAGTTTATTGCAAAAATTTCGATATCTTGAATAAATTTTACGTTTAGTTAAATCGTCAGGAGACATTTTCAAGTCAAGATGCAGTTTGTCTCTATGACGCATGCATCGAAGAAGTCCTGGAGTAATCCAAGGTTTCATGATTATCCATTTGCGTCCAATTTGGATCTTATGAGTATGTTTAGCCATGATTTTCGTGATATTATCATTAAAACTAGCGACCGCCAAGTTTACGTTCCATATGTTGGTAATCATAGACCAGTCAGTTGAGTTTATTTCAGCCACAACAGCATCGACATTTGTTTTTTGTATGAAATTAGATTTTTGAACAGCAGGATTCGACGTGCGTGTACCGGTTATTACTATGCAATGATCTGTTATTGATGTTTCGCATATTAATCCTACTGTTTCGGTATGAGATTTAATAAAGATATGGTCAAGGCAGGCTAGAATCCTTGTAGGTTTAGATATTGCCGGAAGCAGACCATGTGAGGCCATTAATGTGAGATAATCACAGTGATTGCTGTTATATGTGTTGCAGATATCAACATTAATATCACCCGCGACTGCAATAAATTGGTAACTTTTCAAAGAGCTAAGAGTAGAATCTAGGGAATTTATAAATGGTTCTAGGTTTGTCACCTTTGTTGCTGGAGATCTGTATATCCCGAGTATTGCATATTTATTGTCTATGGTTACAATAAGTGCATCAGCATCATTAATTTTTGGTTCCTGAATTGAAGTTTTATGTGAGCATTTAGAGTAAATAATAACACCACCGTTTTTATTTTGTTGAAGCGTAGTGCGATAGGCATTATATCCTGGAAGAGAATCTATTGTTAAACCATCACTGAGCCAACATTCTGACAACACTATTATGTCTATGTCACAGTCTATTCGTTGCAAAGCAATCGTAAATTTATCGAAATTGCAATTGAAGCTTCTAACATTAAAGGCAAGTACTTTGAAGTTGTTATCGAATTTAGTGATAAAATGTTTGCATAAGTCTACAGTTTCCAGTGAATGACAATCAATAGTTACGGTTTCATCTATATCATGAACAAGGCTAAGTAAAGCCATCATTATAATAATAAAATTGTGAAGATGTTAGTGTCGTAATCCAGGACGTCATTTTTCTATTAAGAATGAGTAAGTTACTGACTGAAGTATTTTCAACTTTAGTATGTAATTTTAATTTGTTGTGCATGTGAGCATGTAGGTGAGTGTTTTTGTTAAAGTGGAAGGTAAAGTGGAAAGTGGAAAATAGGTCCAAATATATGTTTTTAGTAAGCTGTTGACAAGTGATGGTCACAAAACAAATATAAGCTAACAATATGAATGATAGGTATGTTGTTACATAATTAATCAAGATCACAAATTGTGCAATTTGGGTAAGTATATAGAAAGTAAAAAAGTTATGTCCAATACATCTATAACGCAGGTGGAGCGTAAAGATGCTGTTGGAGTTCATCCATGGTCTTGATTGATATTGCCGGGTTTCCTTCCCGTTTTCGAACGTATATGGTGCCATTTTTGACCCAGCAAAACTTATAGTCTGCCAATTTGGCCTGCTGTCTAGCCGATCGAAATAAATGTCTGGCTTCCTTTGTAAGGCGCTCATTGATATATACATTCCTTGAAGGCCCTTGTACACCTATGTCAACATTAGTCAGGTGGCGTCTTACTTTGCTTGCTTTTAGAAAAGCTTCTCGGTCATATCGGCGAAGAAAGCGTACAACCAGAGGACGAGGAAGTGTTGGTTTATTAGCTCCGTCTGTGGCCGTGCCCTTAGCGTTGAAACTTTCTCGGATTCGCGGTCCGACGCGGTTTACAAAGTCGATGTCTTTTATATCAACAGCCGCCCCAATTTTTTGCGATATCAGCTGTACTAGTTGAAATGGATTTTCACTAGGAGATGTTTTATGCCTGAAATTTCGTTGCGTAAGTCAGCTTGGGATCGCGTGTTGAGCTCATGACGTAGTTCAACAATTTTATTGTGGCACATAAAAATCTCATTTTGTCGCTCTTCTAGTACCCGAAGCCTCGACTGACTATCCTCTAATTTTTTATCATGGTCTTCGATACGATCAAAACATTGCTTAAGGTGTTCCGATAAGCCTACCATGTGAGCCTTCATTTCGCTTATGTCACTCCGTAATAGTTTTATTTCAGTGGTAAGCAAGGATAAATCTCCGCATTCGGCACTGACAATAGACGGGCTCGACGAAGTAGTGGTCTTTAGGCTACAATCACGAAGCAGAGTTCTAACGCTGTCGTCACAGGGCGACGCAGTCGCTGACGGCGTCACAGTCACGGCGGCGGTGGCGGCGGCGGCAGCAGCTTGGACCGGCGTATTGGAGTTATCTCTCCGAGGTTCCCTTGAGTGACACATGGGACAAACCCAGTTTGACTTAATATCTTCAGATATCTTGCGGTCAGTAATATTAACACATATCGGATGATAGTAGCTACTACATTTAGTGCATATTATGTTTGGAGTACTCAAACGTATAGTTTTGTTACAGGCAGCGCAAGTGTTGACCATTTTTAAGCAAGTTTTATTATTTCGCTTGGCTACAGCAGTGATAAGAAGAAATACGTTTGTATGTGTAGATAGATATTGCAATGTTAGTTGTAACGAACACTCAGAGCCGGTTTCACGGAGAAGTCCACGCCGCTGCTCTGCTCGGTAGTGAGGGAGTGTGACAGAGACGAAAATATATAAAACCGCAGCCCGTCCCTTTTCCCCGAGGTGTAGAGGAACCTACCTCAGCTACTGCAGCAAACCGACTCGACTACTTTATAGTAATCTGTGTCACTTCGAGATATGGTTACTTGCACTTGTGGTGGAATATTATAATTTTGAATGCACTTAACTATGACACTTTTTAATTACTGCTTAGGAATGAGAATGGTGTGAGAGAAAGACGTCCACACCTTAACTGTGTTAAAATCGCACTCAACGCAACTAAAGAACGACCAATAGGTAGGTACTTAGTTTAGTTTGGGAATCTATAAAAACTCCTATCCTTTTCTCGCTTAGTTGATAAGCAACCGTAAACAGCACAAGATTACCCCATTCTCAACTTTTAAAATACTCGTACAATCGTCACGCTTCGTCGTCACGTCATCGTGCTGGAGTTGCGAGTCCCGTACTCAAGTCGGCTCAGCGACAGCTCAGAATCAGTGGCGGGGTGAGGAAGGCTCGTTTTGGTGGGGGGTGAGGAGTGTCCATTCTATACGTAGTATTATTATATGTTCTATGCCATAATGTAAGAAAAATATGAATGTATAAATAATAGAGGTCGTTTTCGCACTGAATATATATCAACATATTATGTAATATTTATGTTGATTTTAACTACTATGAATACAAAATTAATGTTATACTACAAAACCGCAATTACTGTATCATCCGAATTGTCCACTAATGATCACATCATGTGGGCAACATGATGGGGGCATCATGGAGTTTTAATCCCCACGCTTGTCATGGCGTCTTTCGATACTATAAAAAATATCTTTAAACTAAGGTAGTTCTGTCTGGAAGAAATTGCCTTTATTGCGATAAGACCGCCCATTGTAATACCATTTTGTAAGGGTTATTATGCTTTATTATTTTATATGTGTAAAATTTGTACATTGGTTTGCAATAAAGAGTTATTGTAGTTCTTACTTTATTTTCACTAAAATCAATATCGTGGACCACTTAGATTTCATTTGTAAATATTATTTATTAACCGGCAATACATTTACGTACGTGATCGAATACGTTGCCCCGGGTTTGGAGCATATCAGATGCTTTTTCCATCCTTTTTAAATTGGGCCAATTTAAAAAGGATGAAAAAGTAACCTAATTCTATATGATACGTTTTACACGGCACTCAAAAACCGGTAACGGTTCCTAAGGGATAGACCACGCGGGCGAAGCTGTGGGTAAAACCTAGTTTAAAATAAATCTCTAAACAGATTTATCATTACGTGCGATTGTGGTCAAAGGCTTAGCATATCAGCAAAAATAAATGTCCGCCTATCTTCATATTCTTCGGGTATTATTGAAACAAATTATCAATATTAGTTAATTTTTATTTCCATAATTACAAATATTGTAATTCCTAACGCTAGTATTTACAACATTCTAGTCTAAGTATAAATATGAATACCCTAAATAAATAGTAAATTATTTCTATACTAACTATAAATGCATTGAAAAGTTACACAAAAAACCACTGTAAACACTCTATCACATCTTTTTGTGTACACAACAATTTCATTATTCATCACCTTGCATTGGTGGGGATCATAATAATTGCCAATAATTGAGTATCCCGATTCTTAAACACTAAAGTCATGGTTATTTCTAATCCTGGCAATTCCATACTTATTCAACGAACGAGGATTAAATTAAGTTAATTTGATGCTAATTTAGAATATACTGAAATTATGTCTTCGAAATCATGTGACGGATTTTGATAGGCCTCCATTTAGCATTTGGTACAACGTCAATGTTTCAAGGAGTTCAATTTTATATTGAGTTTATTATTCTGAATTTCATTTGAGTTGATATTGTTGATCGATAATTAATGAAAATCCTGGCATGCCAGCATTTTGGGTCGTTATCCACAAGCTATAGGTGATTAGCAGAAATTTTATAGATAGACACATGATTATTTATAATTCTAAATTATGTGTTGTATTTTTATAATTAAAAGTTATTTTGTTTGTCCTTGTCGGTATTGACTACCATAAGTACATATAGGTAGGTGCCAATAATAATTATGTATAATTTGAGTCTAGCCATAACTGATTAAAAATAGAACACATTATTTGATGAAGGGTGATTAAATCTGTAAGTTCACAATGTCCATAAACCCCAAAATGAAGACCTACCATATAGCCATTCCATCTAATAGCCTTATTCCGTAGATTAAACTAAATAATTCCCATTGGAATAAAGTTATTGACAGTTAAATCTAATAAATGCACTGAACACTGAGTATTAGGCGTATAGAGTTTTCACCAAACTAAACGTGAATTTAGAATGGGAAAAGTGAAGCTTTTAAATAAATTCTGATACGCAAGCGAAAAGCGTTTTGTTAAGTGTGCGTTGAATCCAAGGGGGCGAACGGCCTCGATGGAACCAACAAACTTATATTCCTCTAAACTAAGCTATTAGATCCAATGTAAAGATCTTGCTAACTCTTGTACTTTGTACCATGGGAAAGGGGGGTATTCTAATGTGGATCGTCTCATTCTCGTCGCTCGAGACCTCCTGTTGTAGTAGTTGTACCGGTTGTAGACTGGCTTATCGGGGTAAGTGTGGGGTTGAGAATAGTCCACTTTGTACGACATCGTTGTGCTCTGGATACCTGAGTACCGGTTGGTGTTGTAACCTGGAAAAATAAATAAAGCGGTCCTTTTCATCTTCGTATTAACGAGTGTGTATTGTTCTGGCACTTGCAAAATGCTACTGGCATTTAAGATGCGCAGACATAGAGGATTGACTCATAATTCTATCAAAGAAGTCTAACAATTATGTGGATTTCCTGTGGGGTTCCATCGCGTTGCAAAGAAATAAGCTACAACTTAGCTCAGAGGTGGCTGCTTTACGATTCGCATTATTGGTACTCTTCTTTCAATGTTAAGTATGCCTATTAAAATTTTATAAGACTCCTTGATATGCTGCTTTTTAACAAGACCGCTTTGGGTAATTTTTCAAAGACTGTGTGTTTCCGGTATAATTTTACTAAAATAATTTTATGGGTAAAATCAATGCCGCCATGTGTTCACGTTGGACAATTTCATGGTATAATCTTACCAGAATGGTAGACTGATGTCGTCGGCTTCACACACATCATTCCATATACTCTGATGCCAGGGACGGACGCGTAGGTTGGCTGATCGTGAGACATTGGACCTTCTGAAATATAAGTAAAGTTCATATATAAACAAAAATTAAGAAATTATTTATATTTATGTGACATACATGATGGAGATTTTTTTTTATGGGGCAAACTAGCAGTAGTCTCACATGGTGGGAAGTGATCACCGTCGCCCACGAAAATTCGCAACACCAGAGGTCTCGATTATGCGTTGCCAGCCTTTGAGGAAGGAATATGCTCTCTTCTTAAAGGCCAGAGTCGTATCTGTTCGGAAATACTTCACCAGGTAGCTGGTTCCAAATTGTGGCAGTGCGAATAGGAAATGCCGTGAAAATCGCAAGGTTCTATCAAGATTGATTAGGCGCAGACAGTTTTACCCAGAGTTAAGTCATATTTTTTAGTTTGGTTGTTATTATTAGTAAGTGTGACGTGAAGCTATTTGTTGAAGAGCCTATAAATACAAAAGACAGAAAATTATTACTAAAAAATAAATATATAGTATTTTATAATTATCGTTTTGTGACGTTATTTAGTTCACTTTTTTAAAAAAGAACACTAAAGTAGAATATTATATATTAAAAAAAAAGTAGAGACATAGTGTGTTTCCTGTCACTTCAAAAACATATTTGGTTACAAAGCAACATATTTGGTATGCTGTAAGCTATTCTGTTGCGATTGCGTTGCTACAGTGGCATATACTATTTTGGAGGATTTAAGATATTAAATAGCTAAATGACTTACATACATTTATTTAATGTATTGTTTCCTAGAAAACCACTGTTTTGATGTTTCGACTGATGCTTATTTGATCAAGTTTATTTCAGTGGCAACATTTGCAAGCAATAGCACAGCCATACGATAGCGACGCGATTTCTATACAACTGCGATTAGGAGCCAGAATTAGCGGACTACCATATATGACATTGACAGCAGTTCGATCGCAGAAGCATCGCAGTAGTGTGGCGTTTAGTCAATAGCTAAGAGAATTGGGGGCCTGTTCACTGAAGGAAAGGGCCCTCCACAATACAAAATATTTATTTCGGTTAACTTGTTCTAATTTACATTTTATTCGTTTGAGACTCTCTTTTAAGTATTGGCATAGGTATGCCAATACTTAAAAGAGAGTTAACCTGTGTTAGAGGGTCTCGCTCTTCCGTAATAAGGTAATAGTGATTAAGTAATGAATTACAGAAAATTAAAGTTTGTATTTGAAAAAAAACTAGTTACAAACAAGTAATACTAAAAGTTAAAATGAGTTATTTATGTTAATTATTTTTTTAACATAAGGTTAAGTATATTTATGTTTTGTATATGTAAATATGGAGGGGCGCCTTGGTCAGTGGAAAGATCTGTACTTACATATAAAATAATAACATTATTTTATTTTAGTAACAATATAAAGCTATGGACATCTTACAAAGAAGGTTCAAAAGATCATTATCAGAAGTGGCTTTCCAATAGGGCTGTTTGAGAATGCAGAGCAGTGGATAAGAAAAAATATCAGTCGTTAAGATTGCTTCATTTTCTTGACCTAGAATAATGATGTAATGCCATTTAAGTTTCAAATCTTACCCAGTATGTGATTCTCGGGGCATCTGCAGATGACCAGATAGTGAGACTTCCCGGTCCTGATGTTCTGCAAGGCTAGAAGGGACCAGTCCCGTGGCGCTCTGCATTCTCGCATTTCTAATACGGCTTCGCATGTCTTCACTAACGTCACAGCCTTATTGGCGTACTGAAATTTCAAATTGGTTGTCTGTCTTTATTTATAAGCTAACGTAATGAAATTGAAGTACTTATTAGTTGACATATTAGAGGGGCGTTCGTTTTGGCTCGATTGCGTTTGTAGCAGTTTCAAAAGTGGCATTAGTGTTTTAGCGTTCGGATAGAAGCTTTTGCTATTTTTGACCACCAATTACTGCATGCTATCCGAACGGCTTAAAACATACTTTGACAACCGACAATAATTTAACAATTTTGCACAGTACGAAACATGGAATCAATCTCTAAAATTAACAAAACAAGTAGGTACCTACTATATAATATAGTATTTATATTATATATTTATATCTAATATAAATACTATATAAAAAACTTGTGAATTCTTTAATCGCGCCAAATACAACTGTCAAAACAGCAGTTGTCAAAAAACGATCACAACGATCCCACGGTAAGACATAGGTCAAAAATATCACTTTCTCTGTCATTTGTAGCGTTTTCAAAGCTATCCGAACGGTGAGCGAAAACGATATTTTTGCTCACGAAGTCCCAAAACGAACGGCCCGTGTGATAATTTTTAGCGTTTGTGAGTGTTATTTTTGGCACCGATAGGCTATCCGAACGCCCTATAGGTAGCGCAAATATTTCACTACCAGTAAGCAGTACGATCCAATTATTGTCATATAATTTACTAAGATACGGAATATAAGTGTCGCATCTAATGGACATCAATTTATAGTTCCAAGTGGTTTAATTCCCTAATGACAAATTTGATTATAAATCAATAGTATACGGTACACGAAGAGGAAAGTAGTGGTATATTATGGTGTTTTCTTTTAATTTATTTTTTCGATTTATAATATTATACATAAATATGATCGAAAGAACTTAGAATGAAGTTCGATCAATAATATGAATCACTTTATTTAGAAGATATAGTTATAAATTTTAGTATTTAACAGGTAGGCTCTGTTAAATACTAAAAATAATAACTATATCGAATAATGAAGTGGCGAAATATAATTGGAGACGCATTACCATTAGGTCATTCCAATTTAATGTCTGTTTTCTTACATAGGCTTTTTTGAATACACTTGTGGTCTAAAGTTTCTTCTAAATTATCTTTTGATACCCACAATATATACCTCATTTTTCAACAGCCACGGTCATTAATATATTGCAATAGTACACTTCAACTAATGAGTGGAATTGATCTATTCGGTTCCTACCAGTTCTTATAACCACGACACGTTTCTGCTAAGTTCATCGTTTGTTAGCTGTACACCTGACCTTCCTGGAATAAATGATTGAGCTATATTCTATTCTAGGGCCTATAATAGTGGTAGTTAAATTGCCAGTAAACACGGCGCTATATCCAGCTAACTAGCAATATGCATGGAAAGCCAATACGGTACTGTAGACTCATAAGTGTTGCTGAGAATACTCCGGGCACTGGTTAGGTTAGTACAAAATTATAAGATTTTTTCAGTTGTACTTATAAAAATAATGAAATTCCACATAGAATAAGAAAAAAGGTTTGAAGCTTTATAAACAACTAAATTTTTGTTGGCCTTTGTGTTTGAAAATTACGTGAAATATCAATTTGAAAAAAATGGAATTTGTTGAAGAGTTATTAGTTAACCTGTAAGACGTGAGATAATTTTGTTCGTCTTAGTAGATGCCATCATAGACAAATGTGATATCTGATCATTTAGTTTATTTAAGTACTCGGAGTGGTGAAACTTTTCTGAATAGATCGGTGACAATTGGACTATTGAGAATAAAGGTCGATAATTCTATGTTACACGATTGTCTCCAACCGAAAACTAAATTATAATATTAATTGTATGAAAATAAACAGAATTTATGAGATGGATAAGAGGATAATCTTACCTTTTTCTTAGAATCAGTGGTGAGCCTTGTTGTATGTAAATCGTCCGCGTTCAAACTAGCTGAGCATGGGTCCCGGTACCTCGATGGACATGCACATAACGGCTGCGTGTAATTCAACCTCACGTACACGGCGTTACAGACCTGCAATTAAAAAAAATACATCCTTTTATGTCTACTCTGTCAGCGACGTCGGCGCCGGCGAAGGTGCGACGACGCGTATTTATTTACTATGTATCTTAGGGAATCAACCCGAAACACTTATAGTAAAGAAAACCAGTTTCGTATGTATATTTTCCAAACTATACAAGGGTAATACGCAATAGTCGTGTATGTTTTTCATAGATCAGCATCTACATCGCTTCTGTGCTGTGTGTGACTAGTGCAAAGATTCGTGTGTATTTAAAAATTATAAACGAGGAGTTTTTTAAATTATTACTGCTTTGTTAGGTTAGAATTTGACCACAATCTAATCTGATGCTAAGATGATGATGTTGTCCAACGTGTTTAAAAGGGCTATCCCTTGTTTAATATACTGGCTCTTAGAAACAGCCGCGGATTGGAACGGATCGGAACATTGTTAGATCACACCGTTAGGTGATTGGTGACAGATTTTGTGTCCGTATACCTAGCGGGACCCCCGCTTGTTTGCATATATAGACGTCGCCATTATTTACTATCCATTTAGTATTATATTAATCAGAAATATCAGATTTGGTATCCCTCACATAATCGAATAAACTAGTATTAAAATGGATATGGCTAGCGGGGCCCTTTTGTACTTGGGTGTTTACGCACATATGGATATCACTATGATTTACTACGCATTTAGTAATATCTCAATCAGGAATATCAGATGTGGTAACCCTCAGATAATTGAATAAACTAGTATTAATAAATATTGGCCTTCCTTCTTAGGGCATAAATATATTTTTTACATATACCTGCATTAAGTACGTTTTTATATAGAAACTGCCTTTGCAAAAAAAAATATCTTGCTACACTGGATTTTAGATGTATTAATCTTATTTATTATTAAGCAGCAGCGGGGCCCTCCATTATCTGACAATCAAAATACATAAAAAAAAAACTACGTGGAGGTGGTTGCTTTGGCAAAATGCCCTATCATCATACGGCACCAGCCGAAGCCAACAACTAGCTTTGAACCTTCTGCGGGGCAGTCATAAGTCTTTGGTCTTATTGTTTAAAATTTCAAGACTTATTTTATGATTTGTTTAATGCTTGTAGTTTACGAAAAACGTTGAGTAGCATATAAAGATTTTAAGATAGCTTAAACCCCACCTCACTATTAAGTTTACAGCATCACCGAAGTATAAAACATTGATGTTAGCCATAAATGTTCACGGAAATAAGCAACTTTGCACTAAAACGCGCTGTTTAGGAGCAGGTTCTAATTAAAATAAAACTGCGGGTGAGGCCCTAGACAATTTTATTGATCATAAGCATACATATCAAGATATGTGATTATGTGATCCATAATCTTCTAAGTGTTCGAAGACACAGTAATAGCAATCTCTTCTATGATTTATGTCGCACAAACTTTCATATCGTCCCAATAAATAATGTATGATAACCCTGCGCCGATTGAGCAGCTTGACACTCCAACGTGTATGTAGGGTGTTGTTTTTACATTTGGAGCACAACCACTCATTACCATCTTAACTCTCTTATCAGCCAAATCAGTAGCGGGTATTCTACAATTGAGAACTTAGCCCTTAGCGGCATCAAGCAGATGGCTGACTATAGAACCATAGAAATATGATGCAGATCGATATTTGTGCATACATACTAGTAGGTGTTTCCGGCTATATCGGCGACAAACGATACTTGGCCGCCTTAGAAAATCGTATTCGTTAAGTGGGCATTGCACTTTTTTTAAGAACAATGGTATATTCGATTTGCAATCACTTTAAAGTTGTGTTTATACTTGTATAATATATGCGCGGAACAATTTTAATTGTTGTCTTAATTTCCTACAGGCCTTTTATATAATTTGCATAAACGAAGCTCTAAAATTAACCTAAAGTGCAGTCTCGTTTCAATGGTCCGTATTTATTTATAGAAAAGTTACTTTTTAATTAATCCCATCTCGTTTTAGAAGTGTAGCTGTTGTAAGTGCGACAGTATCATAAATATTGCTGTGACCCCCGGTTCAACTGCATAGACAATGATGAAAAGTGATGATGATGAAAATCCTATTTGTTAATCCAGGACCAACACTAATTATTTCCAAGTTTCATCCAAATTGTATGTTTTAAGAAGTTACATTGTGGTGTAAGAAACATACACACTAATATCCTCACGCAGTCACTCGCAAACTTTCGCATTTTTTATTTCGTATAATACAAGTGTGATAAATGGCAAACTTGTCGATAATGCATTATTATCCGTGACTAACTACACAATAAACTAAATTTGTCGTTACCTCGCGAGCTTTTGTGATGTCAATAAAGTAGCTGTATGAATAAAATTAGAAATTACCTGTTGAATGGCGCATTCTGGTAGTAAATAGATGTGTTGATTGTGCGGATAGTAATGGTACTTTGTCGGCTTCGCCAACACTGACGTCGATCCGGCAGGCAAAGGCACCGTCTGAAACCAAAGATAATGCTCTACATAACATTGATTTATGATTCAAAACACAACTTATGGAAACAAATTCCGCAATAGCTATAATTAATGGATCCGTTGAAAGCGTTAATTCATCTGAGATGTCATTATCTATTGTTACAATGATGGGAAACGTCTCGAGGTCGGTCTCGGCTGGCAAACCACATCTCATTCATTCCCGTTCAGCGCATTTAGACTTTCTGTGTCAACGCTCTTGTGTCCTCTTATTGATTTCACCATGTTACAACAATACCGTTTTTATGACAATTTCTTATTTGTACCTACTACTGGATCCGGGTCTGGCTTTTTTCTTATCTGGATCTATCGTTTTTCAGGTTTGTTATATATGAAAAGAGGTTCGCGGGTTATACTCTCTGTAACAATACTTCACGGTCATGCAACTTGCGATTTGCCGATTACTTTGTCACGTTTCCTGCTAGATCAGGTTAATAAACCTGTTAGACAACAATTGTCCTTTGTTTTTTTTTCTTCACGCAACATTTTTTCTGGTTCTGCGATTATTTAATCTCATTTACCCTCGGTTAACATTAATGATAATTTTGTAGATATAAAGTCATATTTCAGGTAAGTAATTCACGTTGTTTGAACAATGTTTATTGTTAATTTTTTCTGAAGTATCAAGGTCATTCTAGTTAACTTCTCAACAGCCGTTAGGATCAAGACATCTAGTTACACTGTCAATGGTCACAATGTTCACCCGCTGTGAGATTTAATTCCGATAAATATCAGTCCCTGGTAGATCAATACACCCATCTGCCCCAGTAACCTGTATATTGACATCAGATGTTAGCTCACAACAAAGACCTTTTTGTACTTGTACAACCAGTCCATTCAATTCCTTTTTCACTTTTTATATGGTATAAAAAGAACTGATTCTCTTAAAAGTGACACTTCAATTTTGTTAGCCAGTTAACTGTTACAGTTGCCATCATCATATTTTATTTTTGCATCTTGCTCGTTAATCTTACCGGTAATGTTTAGCGCAAATGAGCAAAGAAAATGTGTTAATTTTTATATTAGCTCTCAAGTTATTTTATTCGGTACTTTCTAGAAAGTATCTATTTTAATATAAGACTAACGTCCCTTTGAAGTACCTACTCTGTTTTCCAATTACTGGTCATGATTTGACGATCTCTCCATTTTATTTGTAATCTTTTGAATTTGAGTTGTGTATTTTGATTACTACCTTGTTACAATCTGTTATTAATTTTGCCTGTTACCTTTTGGTGTTTGTAATGTTTTTAATGATCTTATTGTACCCTGGAAGAGCAAGCATGAATTTACCCAAAATAAATCATATATTCTGCTTTACTTGATGCATACTTTATTTATCCTCTCAGTTATCTCTGTTCCAAAATAAGTTAGGTACTTAAAAAAAAAAGTTTTGGTTTGTAATTAAATAACTAGCGTCTTTTACTAACAGTTAAATTTGTTAGAAACCATCTAAGAAATACTAAAATGTATTAGGTCCTTACATATGAAATTGGCGTTTTTCGTACTGGCCACTTTAATCACGAATTTCTCCTCTTTGGTAAGGAATTCCAAATTCAAATTTGTACAGCTATAGACTCATGTATTTGTGCTTCGATGATCGTCATTCATTTGTTTTTTTTCTTCTGTTTTTTTCTGTTTGCGTCACTCATTTTACAAAATGGAAAACCTTAAATATCGCATTATTTACGAGTACGAGTTCCGCCGTGGCACTAGTGCTGCGGATACAACTCGAAGGGTGAATGATGTGTATGGCGGTCGTGTTGCAAAAGAAAACACACTTCGTTTTTGGTTCCAACGTTTTCGTTCTGGAAATTTCGACCTGCAGAACAAGCCCCGTGGACGGCCTGAGACTCAAGTTGATAATGAAGAGTTGAAGGCTATTGTGGAAGCGGATCCATCGCAAACCACGTCCGAGTTAGCTGCAGGCTGCGATGTTAGTGATAAAACTGTTTTAATTCACTTGAAGCAAATTGGGAAGATTAAAAAGCTTGAAAGGTGGGTACCTCACGAATTGACTGAAACAAACCGGCAAACGCGCGTCGACTGCTGCGTTACATTACTAAACCGGCACAATAATGAAGGTATTTTAAACCGAATCATTCCCTGTGATGAAAAATGGGTTCTTTACGATAATCGGAAGCGCTCAGCGCAATGGTTAGATCCTGGCCAGCCAGCCAAATCCTGCCCCAAGCGAAAATTAACCCCAAAAAAGTTACTTGTAAGCGTTTGGTGGACTAGTGCCGGTATTGTTCATTACAGTTTTTTCAAATCTGGCCAGACTATTACGGCTGATGTCTATTGTCAGGAATTGCAAACCATGATGGAAAAGCTAGCGGCTAAACAACCTAGGCTGGTCAATCGCTCCACGCCACTGCTGCTTCACGACACCGCTAGACCACACACTGCGCTACAGACGGCAACTAAATTAGAAGAGCTTCAATTGGAAAGTCTAAGACATCCTCCGTACTCCCCGGACCTTGCTCCAACAGATTACCATTTTTTTCGAAATTTGGATAACTTCTTGCAAGGGAAAAAATTCAACTCCGATGGGGCAGTCCAAATCGCCTTCAAAGATTTTATTGATTCCCGTCCGACTGGTTTTTTTAGTAAAGGGATCAATGAACTACCTATGAGATGGCAAAAGTGCATAGAAAATAATGGTTCATACTTTGATTAATTAAATATATTATATTAAAAAATATTCGACTTTTTGTTCCTCCCATACAAAACGCCAATTTCATATGTAAGGACCTAATATTTAAATTGAGCTAGATGTCATACCTAAGTATACCTTTTGTTTATTTATTAAGGTGGTGTCTACTAGACTGTTTTGTATAAATCGTTAGTTGAATACCTATATATGTATAAATCTTAATGTTAGGATAAGGAAGAGCGGGTTTACATGACACAGGTATTATTATACTTTAAAGGTAGTCCCTACCTTATATTGTAAAAATGTTCAGACGAAATAAACGATTTATTATTTATTTATTTACTTGGCACCATTATATTATACTTGTATGTAACCCTTTCTTAAGTTCGTGTCTGAGGTTAAATGATACCCAGTCGTGAGTTCAGGGTCTACTGAAGTTATTGATACTACGATAGCTAGAATGCCTTATTTGTATTGCCACGTGCAGGATAAAATAAAAGCTATTTCATGCTCTCCACCGACCTCCACGTTTGTGTTCTAACAATAGACACGATTCTTTGTGTTTAATTCAATTGGATTTTGGTTTTAGCTTTTTATGTAATCGCAAGCAAACTTTCTCTCTATTCTGTAAATTCACTGAGTGTTCTGATTAACCTTTTTTTGGTTTGATTGCGTGTTACTCATATTAGTTCAATCCGTTGGAATTCACTTTTCAATGGTGTGCTTTCACTTTGTTCGGCCACTGTTTACTGATGCTAATTATTTTTCTCGTTGGAATTACCGTAAAAAAGCCTGTGTTACATTTACGGCGTGTTTTATTTTCACGTGTACTTATAGTTGTGTCGTGTTTTCGTTGATAGATTTTATTCTTTTATCAAGCATCGGATCTGTACAAATTTTATCGTCGATAACTCGTTCTTTCGGCACGGATGAGTCAGGAGAGGGCCAAGTTTTGTCTGAATAGCTCCTACAAATATTTTATTACAAAAAGTACCGGACGTCACGTTGTAGTTGAATGATCTAAATTGTCTTAGCGGTTTTGGGTACAGATCTTGTTGTGTTTTCAGCACAATTTACTTTGTTAGTATAGCAAGGTATAGCCTAGAGACGGTGCATTTTTTGCTGTTATTGTAATAGCTCAATTTTCTTCAAATTTATGCGCAAGTACCGTTCGACTTATCCTCAAAGTTTTGTTTTGTCTTGAAAAAATGCGTTTATTGTAAAAATATTATGATTCACTATTTCACCGTTATGTTTAATTCGGAAATGGATCAATAACGTTATACGATCCCGTTACTAAAGGTCGATAAGTCACTCCAGGGCGTTTACTTAGGTCCCGATAAAGAGCCATCTTAAGTTCGCCATCTTGACATGATCATGGCATCATCGTGATGTAAGAGACAGGCGGATCTCGATAACTTCCAACTGTAAGGTACATACATAAATATTACGGTTTACAGTTTTGTAACGTCTGCATAACCGCCGGTCACGAATGTATGGCTGTAGGATGCTGGGAATATCCAATGTCAATGTTAAAATTATAGTAAGGATTTAAAATTTGTTTTCTACTTTGTCACACTTTTTGCTGCGATTACGCATTGGCTATTCTTTAAGCATTATGTCACTTATTGGTATGTGACATAGAGTGCACATATTTAATAATGAATACGTTTTACGTTTGCATTTTATCCATTAATAGATCGGACAATGCAAAAATATAATACATAATATGTATAAAATCACTACGAAAAGTAAAATTTAGATAGATAAACTCTTTACCGAAACACCAAGCCTAATTTACTTATAACTTAACTAAGTGAAATAACCCCGTCGCTTTAGGCGATCCCTTCCAGACAACCCAACAATGTTAGATAGTATGTAAGTACATGGACAGAGTTTAAAGCCAATGTAACTAAATGCTATATAAAATAATTATATTATAGACATACATAAAATATATGTCACGTATAATAATCATGTAATATATATACATACATACCTATTTTATTATACAGGGTTATTGGAATATGCTAACAATCTCTTAGATTTGACTTTTGTTAATCCTAACAAACATTTTTTGAAGATTTTATTATATATTTGTGATGTAATGAGCGCTAGAGCTACCTGATGTTAATAATCTTGTGCCTGTAATTTATTATTACATGATTTTTATTACTTTTCTCGATATAAATATTAAAAAGTCTGCCAATTCCAATCTCAAAAGGATCGCCGCGCGGTCCAGTTAGAACAAACAACACCACAACCCCATAATCGACATCAATTTTAGAATATAATGGATGTATTAGAATTCGTTCAGTTATAACTCAACGGCTACCTAAAATAATTAATAGTGGCTCTCGGAGCTGTAAATCTCGTGAATCTGCCCTTGCATAGCTTACAACTAAATAAAGGTTCATTGCACATATACTGGTGGGGAAATGGGCACAAAATTCAAACCATAGTTATATTCCGAAAATAGATGAAATTAATTTGATGTGACACAGGTAATTTACGTCTTCTATAGTATGGGTCAACAAAAACCATTAAATACACCTATTCGAAAAGCTGATGAAATTCCATTGTGATTTGATATAACACAGGAAATTAGAGTTTTTTTTCAACATTTCCATCCCGGCCCCTCTAAGTTTATCTAAAAACTAAGTTGTTGTGACCGCAAAGTTACTTCTTGATAACAAAAAAGTTATGTAACATTTTTGAAAAATTTCGATATGGTCGTCATACAATTTTTTTAGGTTTTCAATCCCCATACTTAGGTCATTTTGAAAAATTTCCAAAACCTGAATTGAAAAAACATTCTATGGAATTATCAAACCTCCTCACATGAATTTCACGAGAATCGGTTGAGAAATGCGACCTGTAGAGCAGAACAACCGGACATACGAAAGCATTTTTGTGTAAGCGAAAGCAGAGACGCTTCGCTCGAACTTCATTATCACAAATGTTATTACTAGTTAGAACTGAGATGAAGAATTTGATTATAATTTAAGAAACATTGGCTCCACACTAGGCTCTAGGCCCGTATAGTGGAAACCTAAATAATGCCGATGTATACGATGCGTAATAAGAATACTCATAGTAACGACAATGGAGGCATTTTTGGATATGCTCGTTTAATGTATCTTACTAGCAAAATAAAAAGTTATTACATTTCATATGATTTGTGATAATTGTTTTGGTCAATTTAAATATTAATTAGATTGTATAATTTGCATGGTGGTAGGGCATTTTGCGAATGTCCGCCTGGCTAGCTACTACCCTCAAGTAGAAAATCTGTCGCCAAGCACGTAACGGTGTGTTCCGGCAGCTGTCCTTGAGAGCCAGTAATTCTAGCCTAAACATTATCTTCGACCACATCATCACTTACGTAATCACGTGTGATAGTAGTTAAAAAGCCTACAAATCTTAAAAAAATAAAGATATCATCTTGTTAAATATAATTATAATTACCTACGTAAACAGTTTTATGTGTTCTACAATTTTCATTGCATTGAATAAACATAATCCAGTATAAAACATAATTGATGATCATTTCATCTGCAGCTTATCAACATTCCGAAACATGAATAACCGGTGGAAGCCGTTCGTTGCGAACAGCTAATTATATATTCATAATCACTTGCGCTGGAGTTAAAGATTATCGAATAGAAAACTAGATCTAACAGCTCATCATCGATTTATATGTTATATGGTGACAACTAGTAAGACTTCTAGACCTTTGAAGTTCTTATAATGAAGAGATCGATAGAATTTTTCACTGTCACTTTTTTACCATTTTATTATGCACACCGTGATAATAAAATCTGTACTTGTACGCGTTTAATCCTGATAAAAAGTTGTAAAAGCTTCATCATCCTACTACCTTTATTCCCTTATACTACTTATGTGGGATTAGTAAATTATGTTGTTTTCTAATAAAAGACAACATACATATAGCATATCGTGTAAGTTTCATCTTAGAATTCATAGCCAGGAGAATGCTTTTCCGCCGCCTATACTCCTTGAGATTATCCGTGGGTATCGGTCTAGGTCCGTATCTATTCAATACGATTGGGCTAACAAAACACAGCAAAAGCCGTATCGTGATCAACGCGCACCTATATCCTACTTATACGTCAATGTTAGTAGTGCTGCTTATTTGGAGTCTTATTTTTCTATTCTACTCTTCCGAAATTTAATAAATTCATTTTTAAACTGTCCTGATACTTAAGACGTACGCTGTTCGGCAATTAATTAAGAAGCAAGTACGACGTGTTATAAATGTTATAATATGACAAAGAATAAAAATGACGCGATTGAACAGTTTATAATAACGTACCTACTCTTATATTCTAAACTTCTAATACATTACTTAGTTTCATTTCTGCAGTCATCTAACAGTACCTGTCGTGTCTGGTCTCTATAATGAATCGCAATAATAAATTGCTCGTTTAACTAATTACTGAGCTAATTAGATTTATATCAAGTGTGAATCGGATGTTAGCAAACGTGTGAGCCAGAAACACATTACATTTGAGTATATTTTCAAATTCATTAGTGATTTTACTTCCACAGTACGAGTAGATGGCAGTGGGAGGTGGAAAAACCGGTGTAAATTGCTAGCAGATGACAATCGGCCCTATCAATCACTTCGCCTCCAGCTAGAGCGCACCCTCAATTGTAATGTTCAGAATAGTTTACTTGTAACATGTTCATAACGTGCTATTCGTGTTTTACTATTAAACGCTTGGCAGTATAATAAATTGTAAACCCCTTTATATAACTTTAACACCATAAAAATACTACGCCAGTCGTACAATGTTTCACACTGATTATTACCTACCCAGATGCAAATTATGGGTACTAGGAAGTACGACAGGTAATGGGAAGTACTTAACGATGCAAAAGCCTTTTCATACGTCAATTGTAAATTCTCATAATTAATTTCCTTTGAGAAATGACCCTGCACCAATAACCGTGCATCAATAGTTCGATGGCATCGAATGCATCGGATTGCTTGCACTTGATACTTGCAATAGTATAATGCTTTATTTCAAATGAAAACTATGTGTTTTTATTAATCTGCATTATTACATCAAAGGTTTTGCAAAATGTTTCAATGATTCGATCTACTTTCTACTGTGACAAATTTCACTACTTGAACTAGAAATTTCCAATTTTTGTTTAAATACCGCATCATTAGGTTCTCACTCTTCGCTGTTGGATGAAATCAATCAAACTCGTGCATTTCTAAACCACTCAGAATGAGCATCAATGAATCGGAGAAAATTGTAAGTTTTAAAACCTAATGTTTAAAATGGTTTAGAAATTCATATTTATTTCAACAAGAATAAAAATATCGCACCATACAGATTTAGTACTAGTATTTAAAAAGTTAAAAACTGTTGCGTTTCACAGTTTCTATTTAGGGTTGAACTGGGCGGTCAATTCTCCATACAAAAGTCGTAGGGGTTATTACTTCCTTATTTGAGGTTTTAGGTCGAGAACTAAGCACGATATTGATGTATCTCTTCATTATCTAGGCTTATATCGTAAAAAAAAAAAAATTAAATACTTTCGAGGTATAGTGTTTTTATGAAAATGTTTTGTAAACATATTTAGACATTATCAGTCATAAAATGCATTTTCATAAATGTTGTAAAGATACAAGCCTAGATAAATCAAGAAATGAACAGATAAATCAAACTCGTTCTTAGTTCTAGCCCGAAAACCTAAAATAAGGATGTTCCCCTCCTTTATTGAGGTATTGTGAAGTCTATTAGTATTATCCATCTATTTTACAAATATCGTAGTAATGAGAAGTGACAAGTCAGTTCACCCTATCGTTATTAAAATATAAATTTTAACTTTAAATTATTGCTCATATCGTTCTGTAGGTGAATAACTGGATATATTGTCATGAATCATTAGGGCTTAACTTTCTATTCGAGTATGTAATTTGAAAATTTATATAATAAACTAGTTTTTCGGGCAGTGTGCGGGCCGCATGCGGCCCGCATTTATCGTTGTGCAAGTTTGAACAATATCAAAACACCTTATACATTAAAAAAGTATGTTAGAAACTCCATTAGAAGTATGACATCCCATATTAACTCTCAATACAATAATGAACAATACTGTAGCCTCTAAAACAGATTCACCCTACCGCCATAAAAAAGGTGGTACGGGCAGAATGGGACTAAGGTTCTGAGTCACTTTTGTTAAGGAACCCCACTCGTAGGTGCTTCGCTTACCGCGGGCAGTTGCCATGGAGACCAGTCGGAGACGTGGAAAAAACTCTCAAGTCGGAGCTCGGCCTTCGGCCTCGCAAGTTACCAACACGGCTCGGCCTGCGGCCTCGCCAAGCGCTCGCCCTTCGGGCTCGCGCATCATAAGCTCGGCCTTCGGCCTCGCGGACCGAAAGTTCGGCCTTCGGCCTCACCAGGAGCTCGCCCTTCGGGCTCGCTACTACACTTATGTAGGACAGTAACTCCAAATTCAGTCAAAAATCCCACAAAAACTCCTAATACAGTCGAAAATATAAGGTAAAACACTATAAATGAAGTATAAAGAATGATAGGAGCACGTAAAACACATCCAAAATGTCGGATTTCAAGACGGCCACCATACAAACTGCTCCGCCCCTACTGAAGCTCGGCCTAAAGGCCTCGCTTCAGCAGGATCGGACCACTTTGTATGGCGGCCATCTTGAAATCCGCCATTTTGGATTTTTGACAGATGTCATCCGGCTGCTCTCCCGATTCCCTATGACATTTGTTCAAACACCCCCTACCTATCTCTTACCGTTTTTGAGATACGTCATCCATCATCACTTGGCAGGCGTCTTTTTAATGATTTTCGATTTTTCTCATACTCACTAAAACCACCCGAACATTTTTGCCATACTTCATTTTTACCCTACTCTGCTCCTTCTAGGAGAACATTTATGTCAGTGAGTGAGTGGTAATCGAGCTTTATATATTATAAATAAATAAATAATGTTATCTATACAGTAAATAGTCGGTTCGCGATAAAACGATCAATTCGTTTCAGTCCTCGTTCATTGACCGCGACCAGACTCAATACTGGTTGTAGTTGAGGGTTCTGTGACGCAACGATCGCGTAATAGCTTCCGACTCCATCCTGATTTATTTGCATGTACACGGCAATGAATTGAACTCAATGCAATATAACAACATTATTGATAATATGTTCTTAGGTTTGTACAAGAATATGCTCTCGTGGTTAAATTTGATGGCTTTGAACTGTGAATATTGGTCACATCTCTTGTTCGTTATCAGATGAAGTTTATTGGACTAAAATAAATGTTTGTAAATCTGAACTGCATAACAAAATATTATAATAAACAAGTCATTGGCGGTGACATCTGTCCATCTAAAAAACAGTAACTATAGTGTTAACTCTAGTCTTGAAAAGTAGTTTCGATGAGTAGTTGTGTTGTCTTACCAACACGGCCAGGTTTTGAAAATGTGTTTTCAAATCTTTCAAATTATATTAACAAATACTACTTTGGTAAATAAAACCTATACATACAACATTCCATAACAGTTTCTTAATAAACCCACTTATTACCTGATTTATTCAAAATGAAGGTTTTTTTTTTCAGTTTTTCGGATGTATGTATACAATTTAGTCTATTTGTTGTTATATGTAGCTGTTTCATGGATAATAAATATTCGACTTTTTACATTTTCTTCATTGTGGGAGTAACTAAGGGTATATTTAAATAAACAATTACTACGGAGCGTGTCCTGTTGTCTTAGTATAGAATGGTATAGTGAAAGGACATTTTGGAATAACATTCTCAATTAGAAAAACTGTCGCCAAGGACCTTTTTTTCCTAACGTTTTTTTTCAGCGGCCGTCCTTGACAGTAATTCTCGGTTAGCCTGAACACTTCGCTTGCATCATCACTTACCAGTAGATGAGATAGTGGTCAAATGTATCAGTAAATAAAGCAATATAATAAATATGACGTCTGAAAAAGAGAGGCAATAAAACTAAACATCTTGAATCTATCAATCTAACTATCAAATATAAGCTATTGGATATCCAATCCAAATACATACTTCCACTTCAAAATTTCTTATAAATCTATAAGGGTACATTTTGTTTCATATATATTGTTATTTTTTCCCATGTCCCATATCTTGATGATATTGTTATACAGGTAGGTTTTTATTTTTATAATTACTTTTTTGTTTTTTGTAAATAACGATTGAAAGTAAGGAAATGATCTATACAATCCCTCTTCTAAGGTACTTCTGAATGACACCCTCGATATATTCAACACGAAAGAAAAGTAATGTCGGGATCATATCAATTAACAATGTATCATACAACCACATATATACGGCAATTGATGTATCTTCCTTTTGGTACACTATCAAGATCTGACGGAAAATTCTCATAACTATTCGAAAATTCATATATGCTTGTAATATCGAGGTATGGACTCGCGTACAGTTAGTTCCTTCACTTGTACTGTTACCTCCTGTGGCTTTACATGCAGATTGTTCGTCAATCTCAACACTTTATTATCAAGTCTTGAGATTACGGTATCCTGGCGTCTGTTATATCTGTTACAGATACTGGTTTTCACCTAGTTAACGGTATATTTACTGAATATCTTAACAGAGTTCCGGATGTGAGTGTTCAGGATGTAGTTTACGATTGTTTTAACTATATTCCTTAGATACTATTTATATGTGATCCATTAGGAGCTGGAAATCGAATCGCCTGACGGGTATCACTTTGTATCGATTATATAAACTTTTTTTTATGTTGGAATGTGTGTCTATTTAATCTATCTATACTCTTTTGATGCAATTTGAAATGGTACTTAATATTTTTTTTAGTTTACTCATCAGTAAGAATCCGGCCAAATGTGATCCGGGGCTCACTCTACTAGGGTTACACTAATTACCGAAATCTTTTAAGTAAGTAGTTTTTAGTACCTCCGTACTTGTGAATTTATTTTTGATTCATATTACATACCCCTTTGCAAGTAGGTTTCATAAACTTAAAACGATCAGCAAAGATAACCGCCGCGTGAGCGTTACTGAGCGTTTCCCTGCTTCAGAGGGCGCGTTAAGCCGTTGGTCCTGGTCGTTGTCTAAGGATGGTAATCGTTATATCATGGAGGTAGGGTATTTTGCAAATGCCCGCCTGGCTAGCTACCACCCTCAAGTAGAAAATCTAACGGTGTGTTCCAGCAGCTGTCCTTCAGAGCCAGTACTACTAGGTTACCCTGAAGAATATCTTCGACCACTTCATCACTTACCATCAGGTGAGATTGTAGTTAAAAGCTAACGTATCAGGCATGAAAAAATATTAAAAATAACAGTTGACACATCGAATGCATTATTAATAATTGTAATTCAGTTATCTTTTGAAATTGTCGAGTCGCTGTGGAAAATGGGATTGACTCGAGAAATTTAATTAAAAGCAACGATTTATGGGGACATTAAGGGTAGGTTAACACAGAAACTGTGCTTTTCGTAATGAAGCACAGCCTTCAAAATACAGGGGTTTCGAAAATATTAATGGGTGTCACTCACGTATTAGAAATGTTTCCAACTATTCCTTATTTTTTTTAAATTATTTATAATAGGCATTCGCTAAATGTGCTACCAGCATGCTATAACGACTGCCATCCTTAGAGGATAACCGGAACCGGAAGCACTCACTAGTAATGCCACTACCGATCACCCATAAGTCATGAACGCAGCTGACGTTGCTGAATTCAGTTGATCGACCTAAGATACTAGTGCTTCTAATATATGTATTCTAAATATTATATTCTTTATGAGATTAATAATACCAAAGTTGTTTATTCATTATTCAACGTTACGTAGTATGCTTGTGTATATAATTTCATCCCGATCACATACTCAGCATTAAAACATACCTAACAACTTTATTTTCAATTTTATACTAGCCACCGAGTTGATACTTTGTATAGAAGAGATAATGCATTTCCAGTTATTGAAATGATATAACCACTATCGAGTATCTCTATGTAGATGCAATAAGGATGTGATTGCTTAGAATTCTGAACGCATTTCTCGTCTCTGATATAGAGTATTTACAATTAGTATTAATAATACGTTTAAAGAACACACATGATTACGGTCGCTGTCACTTTGCACTAATGACGTATCTACTTGTGTTCACTGGTAGCATGGGAAACGAGAAGTGTTTTCATGGTCGGTTGGCGATCCTTGAGTAATTATCTAGCTTGATTTATCTCTTCCTATTATCGATTGTCCATTCAGCTGTAACTTAATCGTACTTAGTACTTATTCAGCCAATTAGTCTTAAAAAGTTTCATGCTAAAGTTTTACTATAAAAAGCTCTGCGATTATATATTTTAATGCCAGTATCTTAAAAAAAGTTGTGTAAGCTAGTTAAAACATGGACAGTTTTTTATTGTGTAATGCCCTAGGGTGCAGTCTTAGGGCATCGTTAGTAAATACCATACAAGACATACAGCCTTATTCAATGGCGTATTTCGAATTCAAATCTACATTGAATAGGTTTCGTCCATGCAAGTCTTCGTATATCTAACGTTATTTCAATAACAAGTACTCACTTTTTTAAATACTATATCAAGATTAAAATAAATGTCGGTACATCCTTTACCATGTTCCTTTATGTCGACACAATCATCGTAAAGACTTAATTACAAACGAGGTGCCTATTTATTGCTCTCATTTTAAAAATAGTAGTACTTACATTCTGACCAAGTACCGATATTATTGGCTGTTATAGTTGCTAACAGGTATGACGTTAAACCTGCCTTCACATGTGTTTCAATAACATAAATTGCAGGTGTTATCTTTTTAAATATCGATTCCTTATGCCTTTTTAGTTACGCCGCGGCGGCACAAACACGCAATCTGTACGACAGTAATAATACCATCATGTATAGTTTATTATCGCCATACTTACAACGTTAAATACTAACATTCGTTCAAGGCTTTCCGCGTTATTTTTGGTTGTATCGAGTCCCCTCTAGAAATCACTTAGAAAATCTAGATTAAAAGTATCTTATGTATTAATCCAGGTCCTAAGGAATGTAAGTAATAAAATAGGTAGATACTACTCTTTTGAAGGTCAGTGGTAACAAACACACACTCATAAATTTCTTTAAATAAAGTACCTAGTGATAGGTAAACTGTGAATACAAACATTTCAATAATTAATAATAACAAATATTTAATTTAGTGATGATTCTGCCAAAATTTAGTGAGTGGTTACACCAACGTGATCCCAGAAACGTTATCTCGAAGAGTTAAGACCTTTTGAAGATTCTTCGTATAGAATCGAAACGCGTCGAAAATGTATCCGGCTGGTTTAAGCCGAGTTTTAACGTGATGTTGGTGTTCATAATATAGCAGGAAATTTAGGCGAAAGTACCAATACATATATTTTCTTTTCTTTCAACAAAATAACTCCTGGATCTATTATTTATCTACGTATTTACCCCCTTTAGTAATAATATTATCAAAGCAAAAGTGAACCTTCATGCGTCTATCTTATTCCGCCTTGACACATAAATCACTGATGAAACTGAAGGCAAACATGAAAATAAATCGCATCCATTAGTTTGTTTTGCCTCTCTCACCACTCCGCTTACTCGTATAGTTTCAGTAGAAAGCGACCCTAATCCAGATTCAACATAGTTCTTGAGAGATTACTAAATAACTTAATTCGAAGTGCACTCACAGGATATACAAGTTTGTAACCTTTTTGTGTTTCTTTGTGTCTATATCTAAGCCCCTTTGTTTATACTTAACTGTTGGCAGGTACTGAAAGCATTCCTTAGTTGAAAACTGATGTTATCAGATCACGACTATGAACGCTTCTCTTTCTCAGTAAAATTTCCTTTTCTGCAACTAAGTTATCTTTTGCTAGAAATCATACAAATGATAGTACGCTTGCAAAGTTAGACCCGTTCCGTTTAAGGGTCTTATCTTGATTGATGTTTTGGTTCTCTCTATATTTCAATTGAATAACAGTTTCTCAACCTACAGATTACTTGGAGGCAGGGTAGTTAGTGCAAATGCTCGTCTAGCTGCCATTCTAGTACCAACATGCTAGCTTTCAAGGACCGCTACCGGAACACACCGTTCGGTATACTTGGCTCAGATCTACTTAAATACATAGATGAAATTCTAATGCATTGCCTTTACCAAAGTATCGCAATTATGTACTTAAAACTTTAAAACTTTTTTAAAAGCAACAGGGTTATGCTCAGCATGTGCAGCGTTTCTTCTACAAGAGCAAAGCTGTGCAGTTTTTCTGCATATCCTTACTCGAATACAATGGAATAATTAGTTTGTTTAGGTTTTTGTGACGGAAAAACCTAGAGGTCCCCACCAGCGGATTAACCTCTACCTAGAACAGATGCATTTCATGACAAGTGACGAATTGCACTGCGCCAGTCACCTTGATACATAGTTGTTAAGTCTCATTTGCCTGTAATTTCACCGGCTCTCAAGGACTGCTGCCAGAACACGGACGGATTTCCTACTTTAGGGTGGTAGCTAGCCAGGCGGGCAATCGCAAAATGCCCTTCCATCATGGTGAAGCTCAAGCTGGCGGTGGGGATCGAACCAGGGGCCTGCGTCACGGCAGTCCATAGATATTTCCGCTCAGCCAAAATTGCTTCAAAATGTGAAGGTAAAAAATGCGTATTAAATTTATTACTACCGCAGTTTTCCAGGACTGTTGTCGTCTTGAGTCCGAAACGATGACGTGTGTACGGTATTGTTTTTATTGAGTCCTTAATATGGATATTCAATTATCAAGATCAATATTTCCTTGCGTATCATTACTAAGTCTAGAAATTATCTTTACCATCCACGACGCTCCAGGCATAATGCGGTCTTAAACGAGTTAATAGCATCTGTTCAACTTATAATTTATAATGGTGAACAGTGAGTAAAGTTTATCCCGTTTTAGCTTATTAACTGAAACAAACGTAAAGTTTGTAGCTATTAAAATGTTTAGCTTAATTATTTTTAACGTTCCTGTTATTATTTTTAACGATGCTCTTCAGTTTCTCTAATATGATGAGTTTGCTTATAATATGCCACTGTTTAGTTTTAAATAATTTTATTATTGTAACACAACCATCTGACTAGTTCGGTCTGTGATAGCTGTGACTCGTGTTTATTTCTATAAAGTGTTAAAGTAAAATCTATTATTTTAGCCAGCCAAATGAAGCAAGGAAGCCAAGGAAACTTAACTGCTCTTTACTATCTTAACGCTTTTTTTTAACCAAAATATATTATATATATATACTATATTATAACTTCTTCATAAAACTGAAAAAAGAAACTGGCCAAGTGCGAGTGGGACTCGCGCACGAACGGTCCCGTAACTAAATATTCTGTGAATAGTTAAAGCGTCTACCTATCACCGTTATTATATATAAGAAACGGTAAAAAATCAAGTTTGTTGTATGGGAGCCCCCGTTAAATATTAATTTTATTTTATTTCTAGTATTTGTTGTTATAGCGGCAATAAAAATATAACATCTGTGAAAATTTCAACTGTCTAGCTGTCACCGTTCTTGAGATGCAGTCTGGTGACAGACGGACGGACAGCGAATTCTCAGTAATAGGGTCCCATTTTTACCTTTGGGTACGGAACCCTAAAAATATGGCAATAACAAAAAAAATCTTACGAAAGTCAATGACATCTATTTTATTTTTAGGGCTAGTAACCAATATTTTTTAATGAAAGTGGTACTTGTTACAAGTTTGGCATAACGTGTGACGATAAAGTCTTTGAAACTTAAATAGATTGCGAAATCTAACCGAGATTAAGTGCTGTGATAGTCGCCGCGATCGGGTTCCTAGGTGCGTGTTTTAAATCGTCCACGTCGTCTTAAATCCGCATTATCTCAAGTATCCGACTTTAACAAGACCGACGGTTTCTAACCTTTTTGCTTTGTTGCATCGTTAAAATGTAACCTATAATGAATCTATCAATTGGCGATGTTTTATAGTATATTATAGACCGTGCGTGGTAATAATATTATTATTATTTTTTTGTTGCTGATAGATAAATCTTTGACCACAATCTCACCTGATGGTAAGTGATGATGTGGTCGAAGGTGTTAACATGCTTTACCTAGAAATACTAGTTCTCAAAGACAGCTGCCGGAACACACGGTTAGGCGCTTGGTGTCAATTTTCTACTTGAGGGTGGTCCCTAGACAGGCGGGTATTCGCAAAATGCCCTTCCACCATACGGTGAAGCTCAAGCCCGCGGTGGGATTCGAACCATGGACCTGCTGCGCGGAAATCCATGGCCAATGCCACTGAGCCATCATTGCTTGATACTTTGACTTCAGACTTTGTTTATCTGATATATCATGAATGACTATTCTGAGTACTACACAAGTACTACAAAAACCGTTTAAAATAATAGTTAAAATTAAACTTTCCATAGTATTTAGTAAAGTTTCTGTACCATAACTTTAATTTTAGTACTCATAACGCATACCGATAAATTTATCTGCACGTAAAACTGAAAACAAGGAATGAAAGTTGTATAGGAAAAGTTAAGTGCATAAAAAGACAATTGCTGTTCAGAATGGAATCTAGAGACGTAAAATTATTTTTCAGTATATATAAAATTCAACTTCTTACTTGGACTTAGTTGAAACCTGAATGTATTAGGCCGCCGAACCGCCCGTTTTCAATACTCGCAATACAAAGCGTAGGACGTTAGATAAGAATGCGTTCCTAACAACAGCAACCGATCCTACTTGCACGATAGGACCAGCCTCCGCTGGCTGGAGACACCGCCTTACGATAACCTAGGCTACGTAAGTACATGTTATAAGATAAATCGAACTTATCGCCTTTTAATCTTAGAGAGAAACACTTCCCACGTAGTCCGCTCATAATATGCCCTTGAGTTACGATCATGCTAAACGCACGTACATTTTCTTGTAGAGCTACGATCGCGAAACGGCTCTCACCAGAGAAAGATTAGTTTATAGAAACGGACCGCTCGATATTGCGTTCATATTAAATTCAAGTACAAAATAACTTAACAATTTTCAACATTAATGCCCACTTTTCCATATAGAGCCGTCTCGAAAGCCAGAGAAACTTGCTGGAATTGTATCGTTAAATTGAACAATGCTAACCATTGAAAACGAGTGGTTGCATTGTACAGATTTGCATCTGAACAAGAGTCAGCGGTCTTCATTGTATCGTGTTCCCGAGAATTTGTAATAGGAACACGACAGTACGTTATTATGGGTATCGGCTACTTCATCTCAATACTGGTATGCAAAGGCACGTGTATCGTACCGTCGATATCTCGATACTTCATCGGACTCGAACTTCCTCAAAACCTTAACGCTTAGGCGTTCCTGCTACTAACGTCTATGCATTATTCTAAGCATAATTAATACCTTACGTACACGCAATGAACTTATTTTACTTCATGCTGTGTAATTAGATAGATAAAGTTGTTGATGAACATTGATATACAAGCTTATACTACTGTAATAAATTGTCTGAAATTAATATAAAAATACTGAAGTCAAAGTCAAAATAATTTATTCTATTAAGGCGTCTACGACAATCTTATTTAGGTCAATTACAAATTGTAATCTTGAAATATTATCAATAGTAATGCAACGTTCAGCTAAAAAAAAATATAGTGCCAATGTGAGAAAAACGGGCAAGAAACTCGGGGCCATTCTTTTTAACTTCTTTTGACAATGCGTTACATAATATATAATAAAATGATTACAATATTTGTTAATTTAAACAACACTTAGGTGACAGGCGATAGCTTGGCAGAGGCTGAATTGTCCAAGAATTTTTGTCGTTTAAGTAATCAAAAACTGTGTAGTGAAATGAAATGAAATGAAATGATATTTATTTGCCAGAAACACGGTTACATAATAAAGGTCTTAAAAAGTTAAGCAGCTTAGCGTGCTTCGTCACAATTCGACATGCAAATATTATGTTTAACATAAAAAATATACACTATAAAATTAATGTCAAATTAGAATACTTTTTTTTATATAATTATAAATCACAATGTCCTAGTTATCATTCACACACAATATTACAATACAAAACAACGGAAAATTATTAATTATCATTAAAGCACAATGAATTAAAATTAAATATTCATCATTACAAATTAATTATTATTATTATGTCATAACTAGGAAGTATCCTTACAGTCAAAAAATTCTTTTAAATTATAAAAACAGTGCTTCGTTAGGAACTGGTGTAATTTTATTTTAAAATAATTCAATGGAAGCTGGCGTATCCTTTTTGGTATTTTATTGAAAACTTTAACTATCATTACCTCACAATTTTTGTCACGAAGTGCCGTACGGCATTCTACGGATTTCTTGTTCTATTCTTTTTATTACATTTCTATTTGTTATAATCTAAACACCTAAAGTTAAGCTTGTTAACACCTTATGTACTGTATGTACTGTCCAAGCAAAAAATCTATTACCCACAAACAAGGCTCGTTTGGTCCGTTGTACTTTTTGCGTCCAACTAAGCGGTCCATGGCATGTATCCGATCAGGCTTGCGGTAGTACTCACAAAACTCGATCCCGTTTTAAGACAGCTTACGGTAATCATATTACCTGAGATGAGCAAAAATCTCTTTCCATCATACCCATTGTCTTCAACGTTATTGGTTCTTCTTGTCTATTTGTCATACTAACGGCGTGCTTTATGCAATTCCATCGTGTGACAACCGCATCTTTAACACTTCTTGCGATCACTGTATTGCTCGTCACGATTGAATTTTGTGTCAGTTATCGGTTAAAGTAGTGAGAATCAATCCCGTAACGTTGGCGCCACATAATAACTATACAGTTAAGAATTTACTGTACGCCTTCTATTTTCATGTTTTCTTAGAACTTTAGCTCGTGCTATACCTTTTTTTGCTACTGCGCTAAACTTAGTTTTGTTTTACCGATGGCATCTCTTTTGTACAAACGAAAGTTTCTCGCATTGAGCCTCCGATAATGGCTCGTATATCTTGTCTTACGTGCCCATTGTTAGAAAGTATTTTAGCAAATCTGGCCGTTTCTTACATTATTTATTAGTTTTCGCCCACAACGTTTATGGATTTTTGAAAACTAAACAATGCCACACGATGAGATTTTCTATCGCGTACTGTTAAGTTCTTCATATATGGGCCTATCTCCACTAAATGGAAAATCGCTGTCCAAGCTGATTTTTTGTAATAAATAATAATATTTCTTAGTTTTTCATAACAATAACGACTAAGTATTAAGTATTCTTGGTACGCCACAGCTTATTTAGTAATTTGACAAGGTAGTATTTGAATAAATTAATCTTAAACACCTCAAAATACAGTCCTCTGGTATGTTCCTTTTCCAAAATTACATATATTATTTCAAAAATTACAAATCTTATTACCAAACTATTTTTTTGTCGTAGATGACTGAATAAAAATATATCTTATTATTTTTTTCTTTAAAGTACATCACAAATATATTTTTATATTAGATATTTAATCAAAATATCTATGGGCGAATGCTGTCCTCAAATTATCAAATCGGTACGCTGTTAAATTTTTAAAACCGGGTTTAAGTCAAATTTTATTTTTGCACGAAATATTTTGATTTTGAAACAGGACGCAATCGGTGTGAAGTTCGTTCGGTCGTGGAGCTAACTGGACAGACGCCATTTTTTGACAAATTAGACTTCTTTCTGAATTGTCTATTTTTATACAAATATTTGTCTCCACTCCCTAATAAAAAATTTACTTGATAATCATGATTGATGAATTCTTTCATTACCCGATCTTCAGTTACAGAATAACTAGTTATTACTTCTGCGCATAGGCAATAGTGCGTACCAATCTTGATACGATCAAACGTAAGTAGGTACTGCAAATCACGCCTTCTCTTGATCTCTTCATGGAGTGAGATACAATCTCTTTACGCTGACATAAAATTTTCTTAATACTTTTTCCCACTTATTGTATTTGCCTAATGGGTATAAAAGAGTACTCAATTAAAAAAACAGGCCAAGCTCGAGTCGGGCCTCGCTCTTTTTGGGTTCCGCATTGGAGCAGCACGTAGAAGAAAAAATGTTGTGGTCGTTTTGATCACAGCTTTAAAATAACATTATAAATAAACGTTTCCACTATTGGTTCGATAAATAAAAAAATTGGCATTTGACATATTGCAATTGAAGCTTCCTGACTTGTTAAATTTTTGAGATAGATCCGATAACAAAATGATCTAAAGTCAAACAACAAGCCCCATATTTTTTTATAGAATGATGTGAAATGATGTTTGTGTACGCAATGAGTTTTATACGTTGAAACCCTACATGCCAGGGAACAATAAAGTATTTTTTCAATCTACCTTCTCATGTATTAAAGCTCCGCTGAAAAATAGTTTGATTGAATTTAGATTCCAAGGTTTATCTTTGGGTCAAAGTTCTGCACAAACTATGAAATCGTCAGGTTAGTAACTCGGAGTGAGTTTTTGAGCTAGAGACGCGTGACATTTAGACGGACGGATAGACAGCATACAGCAGAGGCTCATTACTAGGGCTCCGTTTTTGTCTTTGCGTACGTAACTCCTAAAAAGAACACCTAAGAAGTTCATGCTAAAGCTTTTAAATGTTTATTGAACTCTTTTAGCAAAAGTAATAGTTTTATTTTACTCGTTTTATTTGCATAACATTGTTTGTATTTCATTAAGGAAGTACTCGTATGCAGTGTTTTGTTTTTATCGATTCTATTTGTAGAAAGTCTACTGTCAATACATTAATCGCCTTAACGTTTTGATCACGATTAGACCTGTGCCTCTCTAAAGCCAAACCCTGTGCAATAAGAAATCGAACTTAATTTCTATCGTGACGCCTTTAAAGCCTCCGGTTATTAATTGATTATATCGGCGATACTAAATATTTGCTTTCAACATTGAAACAACGGATATTCTCACTGTATGCCTTGAAGGCGCAAGAAATGGTTTTAATGCCATTTCCCCTATGAGATAACGTTTTATTATAATCATCTGTAACAGTTAATATTTCTGCAATCTGCAACATCGTTTCTTGGTAATGTATCTTTCTACTGCCCAGAGAAATATAGTTTCATATCAAATCCAGTAGCAATGCAGATTAACTGACGGTGATTTGTATATCTTATATGTAGATTAAGTTTTGTTACAACGTAAATTGTTTTTAACTGAATTGCTAATATCTTACTATTAATCAAATATTGTTAATTATGGTTTGCCTACTGTATTGCATTACTGCATCGCAGTCGGTAGATATATAAAGTTAGGCGTTATTTTTTGGTCTTGCACTGGCTAAATTAGTGGTCGGCAGTCCAATATGAAAATAAATCAAATCACCATTGCATTAAGGATTAAATCAGCATACGCTAGATTAGAACATATTGTCTACTGTAATCGCTCCATCTGAATTGCGATTAATTAGAGAAAATATAACTTCTCACTTGATCGTGTTCCATTACAAAATTTGTTTGTAAAAGATATTAATTTCTATTATTTAAGAGATAAAAATGTTGGTGCATAACTTCGCAAAGTTTCATTTCACAAACAAATTTTTGACTCGGGAAATTTTCTGTGCTATCGGTCAATTAAATGTGAAAATTGTAATCAAGAATCGAATTATTCATAAGTTATGGTTTTTACCTTTACATTATATTATGTAAAAGTAAATTGAATTTGAAGTCAATTCTAATTTGAAGGTACTGTTTTATTTGTAACGTAAAAAACATCTTGTATTTGTAGTTTGGGCACAAAGTTAACTTTTCATTAGTTACGGACCCTTGAGTTTTATGGGCTCTGCTTAAAAGTGTTAAAAAATAATATTTTGTGTAATTATTCAATTTTACTATACGTTATTGGAACGTTCGTCAAAGAAACCAAACTTAAAAAAGCAATTAGTTGCAGTAAAAGATGTATTTATGTTCAACATATCACATTTCTTATAACAATAACTTTTTATGAGTGGAACTTAATACACAAACAAAATGTTTAGCTAGAAGTATCATATAACATGTTAACATCACTTATTAAGATAAAAATCGGTATGATTAAGAATCTCATCAAATTAAGTGCTTCTCTCCGAACCGGTTTCACTCATAATGACAAATGAGCATTGGTACAAATAAACAACTAGCACATCGTTAATCTTGTTTGACCTCACATTTGGGTGTATCAGTTTTGGTAGGTGTTTGATAGGTGTTATTTTTATTTAAATGAGACTTTGTTTATGATGTTTGTTTACTTTCAGTTTCACATTGTAATTTATACGATCTTTGAACACCGTATTATTATAATCACAAACAAGCTTGGCTTTGTACGTACTTCAACAGTGTGTTGGATGATGAATGTACTTCCTATAAATCGTATCGCTCCTCTATCATTATGGTGATTTATTATATCATCGTTTCCGTGGTCCACGACCGCGGGATCCTCACAATTCAAGGCTCGTGTTTTAAGTTAACAAAGTCTAGAAAATTGCCCTTTCTCAGACTTGCGGCTGGCTAATGCTACTCGCTGCCTGTTTCAAATAACATGGCAGTGGCTTCCGCGTGGCTAAAGAAAATATTTTAACGAAATTGATAGTTCCCGCAGTCGCACAGCCATCATTAGCGAGTTATGCGAACCCACCATCGTTGTTGTCTCCTTTTCTGGTTACGTTGTAATACTGTCATTATATTCCCCGGATAACTATTTCTGATATCTGCTTTGCTTATTAAAGAGACCAAACATTGATTTTAATAATGATAATGGTAAGAGTAGAGTTCACGAAGCACTATCCATACAAACGTAGATTCGTCATATTTTAAATACAACGTATTCAAACTCGAGGAACTTTGCATGTACGAGTATGTCCTTGAGCCTAAAATCTATGTTTCTGGTTTGCCAGATAACCGTAAAATTAAGTATTTTCTAAAATAATTCGTTAAGTCTTTTTGTACGGGAATTGTTATTTTGAAATTTAGGGATATAATAAATAATAATAATAAATGGAAAAACTGGCAAACCAGAAGCATAGATATAGGCTCAGCAATATACGTATACAATTTCACCGAGTTTGATCACTTGGTATTTAAAATATGACCAATCTACGTTTGCATGAAAGGCAAATGCACTCTAATCTTGACACATATTTCCATTTTGGCCTATTTTCTACTTTATGTTTTAAAAATATGTGTATCCTAGCGTATCGGCGCATATTACGTATAGCTATATCGCTGGGAAAATCTGTCTGTCTTTTTGTCATGTTTCTGCTCGTTGCGTGCTCAGACGCTCTACATTGTGAGATCGCGACGCGGCGTGCGTAAACGATAATAGTTCTTTGCCCTGATCTACTTCTATATCTTCAACATTGTTTTTTTATGGTGACATCATTGAGGACTTCTTTAATGTACTCGACATTACTGGCTCTGAAGAAATGCGGATTCTAATTATGCCAAGTAGCGCAGTAACATGGAAAGTTCTTGGCACTATGAAAGGGAATGTTTGCTTTCCCTTCTGTCCCTTTCAAATAGCTATCTAGTGGCACGTACCCACTAAGAACGTTGTTCTTACAAATTTTATCATTTACATCGTTTTGGTGACTTTGCTTAACCCAGATGCCTAAACGTTTACGTGACGCGGCGGCATTTGTACCACATTTAAATAATCGGCCTTTGCAGTCTCCATCTAAACAAATTTGGGAAAAAGTGCAAGAACTTCAGCATTTGTCACGTTACAAAAATAAAGAAATGAGCGGACAGTTCTACCACCTGCTCCCTCAATTTTATTAAGAGGTATAATCTAATATTATTTTGTTTAAGATACAATGTCGAGTATGGATAATTATTTATAATAATAGGGTATTAATACTGTATCTATACTTATTATTCTGTAATGTCTCAACATTATAAATAATGCTCAATTTAATGATACATTCCAATGAATTTGTATTGACGGTAAATGTTGTTTCATGTTTTATGTACAGATTTTTAATAAAGCTCACATGACAACCTTTAGTTTAAAGATTAGAAAAAAAAATATGTCGAGACGAATAAGATAAGAGGTTGAAGTAGAACTAGTCTGGGTTTAGGCCAGGACCCAAGACCTGTGACAATAAACGCCATGTAAATACGAACGGATAGAGACCTGTATACATGATGACCGTTGTCTTAGAGAAACCAGCAACTATTGTGCGTTTTGAATAGAAAGAGCGCGCCTGAGAAATATCTGTAGTTTATCCGATCTGTGTACAGCCGAGCAACACAGTTCCCGTCTGAAGTCGGCGTCACTGACACTTTAAATGTGGCTGTAGGCTTACAAGAAAGATCAGCGTCAGATAGAAAATCAGCAGAACGAAAACTAAGTACTCGTTTTACTGCTACGGTTATACATACAATTTTTCTTGTGATGTGTGCCCAGATTGTTCCTCATTTTTATCATTGTTGATGGCATTGATTGTGACGTTAGAAACAATAAATGCAGGATGTTTTTTTTATGCGTGATATGTTAGACTTTGACCACTATCTCACCTAAAGGTAAGTGATGATGTAGTCGAAGATGTTGTTCAGGCTAACCTAGAATTACTGACTCTCAAGGACAGCTGCCTGAATACACCGTTAGGTGCTTGGCCACAGATTTTCTACTTGAGGATGGTAGCTAGCCAGGGAGGCATTTCACTAAATGCCCTACCACCATGCAAATTAATGTTAAGATGAGTATTTGGTGTTGCCATACTGGGTAAAATTAGGAGTGTTTATATCCAAGAATTATTAGCATTTAAATAATTATTTCGTTAAGTATTTGTACTATTAAAATGTATGTTTATAAAATATGTAATATAAAAGGGCATTAAGTAAATTAAACGTCTAAAAAGGTGAAAAGGGTTGTCAAACTTTCGATAAGAGGTTTATTTAACCAACTCTTAGTTTACTCTTGAAATAATGTTGATTGGTTCGTTATATAGTTTTTGATGGATAAAGAACATCTAGGGTTGGTGAAATTTAAACGGTTCAACTTTTGCTAAGCCGTGTATGAAATTCGGTAGTAAAAAATTACGACAAATCTAAACGATGCGTATGGAACACGCAAAGAATATATTTTGGTAAAATTATAACCAAAATAATGCATTAAGTATCAAATTACAAAACCAAAATAAAATAATCAATTCTAGTTATCTAAGCGTAGTTTCAATTCAAATCATAATGGTGCCTCACATTATATGATTTCTTTTCTATTACATACAGATATTTCAAGATTCACAATTCTTCAAATCAATTTACTTTAGATTTCATCACAAATATACCATAGGAATAAATTTATAATGAAATCCGCATAGCAGGCGTTATTGCAAACCTAACAATATTAAAACTACTTTAGATTTATCTTATACCTATTGCTCAACGTATTATACTCCCTAGTCATTAGTCTCAGTAACAGGAGTTGCGTCTGTGAAATCACCTCTTTGTTTCGTGCCAACTGTGTTCCATTATGCTCTCGATATGGCTTACTGGTATGGCACGTCGTGACAACAAAGGTAGCGTCAGAATGAGCCGAAGTAACCGAAACCGAAAGTAAGTTGACAGGTGCTGGACTGTGCGTGAGGTTGCCTCCAGTCACATCTATATCAAACAAGATCATTTCTAATGCGGAATCGTTTCATCTCTACAGACTCACTTCAACACCCACGTGGTGTTTCTTAACAAGTTTATTTATAAATGATGCCCGTAGTTTAACGAAACGGAAGCGAAAAGCGTCGCAGGCGCATTAGCGTTGGCTCATTAAAAGCCTCCGTTGACTTGTTTTTGCACTAACATTTCCAAAGGAAGTAAAACGGGATTATGTTAAAGGGATCCGTCAGTCTCGTTTAAAGTATAACTGCTTGCGCTAATTAATGGCGTGACTTGAATAATTAGCTGTGTAGGCAAATTAGAAGGACGTACATACATTTGCTCGTAAAAGTTCTGTTACGTTTCGAAATGTGGTTCTTTTCACACACATGCTTTTTACTATCAAGTTTAGTTTTAATAAGCTGCCAGTAGCTTGGAATCAAGGATATTGTTGTGATTTGTTAATTTTCTTACTAGTTCGCTTCTATTTCATATTTGGTCATTAAATGAATGAATTTCAATTGTTACCATTATCTATGACGCGCATGGAGTAAACACCGGTGTTTCAAACATACAATAAAAAAAAAACAGTAGGTATATCAAGAAGTTTGTTACCTTCGGAATTCAATATACGTACTAGTATACTGACATTTCTAAAGGTGGTGCACTTTCATTGTTGCAAGTCCTGCGTCTGCAAGTTACGCGTATAGGCCTCTTAGATAAAATAATTTGAAACGCTACGCCTACGGCTTAGGCTTATTCGTACGTAGCCTCGATTGTATTATGTAACTTTCAGGACTCGTATCGTAATATACTACTTAATCACTAATACTCTTAGCCCTACTGCACAAGGAGTGTTATGTTTTCGAGAATATGTATGTATGTGGGTATGTATGAAGATTCTTTGGCACGCACTACAGCCTAAACAATAGATTTGGACATGTGAAGTGCCTAATGAATTGTTATAATAGTAACATGTTATTAGTGGACTCGATCCCGGATACCGGGATCCCGAGATCCCGCTCATATTCCGGTCCCGAAATCTTCGCGATTAAAACTGAAATTCCCGATATTTCCTATTTTTTTATTGTCTTAAATATATTGCGTAATGTGAAACGATAAATTATTAAAACAGTAAATATTTTTTTACATATCTCTTGCTCTGTAAGTACACCCTTACACCCCTGAATGCCGGGGTGTATGACTATCATTACAGCATAGGTTTTGGAATTTGAAAAAAGAACTGTCATACTCATACTGCACGAAGAATATTTTTAAAAAGTTAATTTTTTTTTTCTCGGTATCGATTAATTACTCGAATCGGAATCTAGACAATTTATTTTATAAAGATTTTATTTTAAATATGGAACTATTTGTTTCCACATCGTATGTTAGATGGAATCGATTTAAAAATCAAACTGGCCAGCAAGATTTGACGCGCTTGCGTGCGTGAAAAAAAAAAAGGCAGTCTACTAGTAGGCGCGAAAGCATCGCAAAAATAATTAATTTTCTTGTTTGAGTTCTTTTTCAAAAGTTTTAAACATGTCTAGTGACGAAGACATAGATCTAACGCCCGATTTTATTAAAGAAAGGGCAAAAACAGTTGTCGAAAATATATTACCGCCGAACTCGAAAGAAAGATATGTAAAGGCATACGACGAATTTATGAAATGGCGGTCAGAAAAAAAAGTGAAATCTCTTTCTGAAAGTGTTTTTATATCATATTTTGATGAATTATCTAAGAGGCTACAAACTTCCAGTTTATGGTGCTTTTATTCCATGCTAAAATCTACAATGATGACAAAACATGACGTGAATTTGAAAGATTTTTCTAAACTTACTGCTTTCTTGAAAAGGCAGTCTGACGGCTTTAAAAGCAAGAAATCGAAGGTATTTACTGCAGAAGAAGTACAGAAATTCTTAAATGAAGCTCCGGATGAAATTTATTTAGCAATAAAGGTACCTACGTATTTACTTGCCCTTTTTAATAAGTTACCAAAATATTTCACAAAAATACTATGCGAATTTGGTGCCTTTAATACAACTTATGTCTTTTTTACAGGTTGTTCTAATTTTTGGGATATCGGGAGCCTGCAGAACCGTGGAATTGACAAACTTGACAATAGAAAATGTAGAAAAACATAACAAATTACTACTCATAAAACTGCCTAACACGAAAACTAAAATTGACCGGTCATTTGTTGTGCATGAAGAATTTGCAAATTATGTTGAAAAATATCAAGCTCTTCGGCCTGAAAACGTGGATACAAATCGTTTTTTTCTTAATTACAGTAAAGGAAAATGCCACAGACAAGAAATAGGAAAAAACAAATTTACAGGCATGCCAAATCAAATAGCCACATATTTAAAACTGAGTAACGTAGAGTTATACACCGGGCATTGCTTTCGCAGAACATCAGCGACTCTATTGGCTGATTCGGGAGCCAACCTCACTCTGTTAAAAAGGCACGGCGGCTGGAAGTCCAGCAAATTGGCCGAAGGTTATATCGAAGATTCGATGGCAAACAAAAGCAAAATTACTTCTAAAATAACAGAAAATATAAACTTGAAATCACCACGTCAAAGCACATCATCTGAGCCATTTTTTAATGAAGAAAATAGTACCAGTCAACTGCCGCCATTTACGATGCAAGAACCTCAAGTCACTCAAACTCAAGTCTTATCATCACAAACTCATATTCAAACTATAAATATTCCTAAAAAGAACGTGACCATATCTCTTACAAATTGTAATAATTTTACTATTAATATTATTAAATACACATTTTTTTCTTCTTAATAAATGTTCATTGAAACCTGCTGTCTTGTTGTTTACTAACCTCACAATCGATATGTAAAGCAGAGTATTTATCTCGGGCGTAAGCATCAATTGCATACTCGGGTTAATTAGCGCCTTCGCTTCGCTCAGGCGCCAAAAACCTCGTATGCAATTGATGTCATACAGCCCTTGGTTAATAATCTACTATTAATGTTATTAAAGTTTATGAGAAATTTTCAGTTGTAGTTTCCAGTAGATAACATTATGTTCGTCCCCTTTACACAAAAGCAAAAAATAATCGATATGATGTAATACAGTGTTGAGCAGTCCACATTATGGAACTTTATGTGATACACCTGGCATAATGTCATCTATTCCTTATGTAATTATTGTTTTGCTCTTCTAATTTATAGTGAAATTTTAGTATCATATTATTACTAATTTTTGTCCCTTATAATACTTATATAAAGAAATAAGTTATCATTAGAAATGTAGGGTCATTAAACCCTTATGCGTGTGTTCAACTCAATAACGGTGTTTGTTATTTACGTATACTGGGAGTATTGCATTGAGCTGAAATAGCAGGATGTGATCCCGCTTTAGTAGAAACATTAACACTGCACTAATTAAGCTGTTCTCAATACATTTAAGAGGACTTTAATTACATAAGTCGTTAAGAAGATTATTATTGTATTTAAATAAAGCGCTCGCGCATTTTGTAATTGTTTTAGCAAATACAACATATTTACCTCCGGCCCTTTGCTGATTGCCTAGTACATGCTTGTAAGATCAGAAAAATAAAACCGAAGTGCAAGTCAAAAAGAGCAAGGCCGTGCTTTTTACGACAGACCGTAGAAGACAAAAAAATGTTTTTGCTTTAGGTCATCTTCAAAATAATATTATATTTCAGCGTTTCCAGTATTTGCTTATTAAATAGAAGATATGGTAGGTAAGCAATTTTTAAATTTCTAGCTAGTTTAGTTTGTGATATAGACCGCAGAACAAAAATGATCCAAAATTGCCAGAAAGCCCCACATTGATTTATATTTATAGATAAATAAATATTAAGACAATATATTAGGATTCTATTCAATGAACTCTAGATGATGGAATCACACATGCTAGTGTGAAATATTATTTTTCTTTTTCGCCTTCTTATATTTAACTTATTTAATTTCTAGTTTAATATTCACCAATGGTCAACGTTCCACACAAAATAGCCCAATTCCAGCTTTGTAACTCATCCCGTACGTAACTTACGTACGTTACGCTAAAAAACCATATCCATCATTTTTATGGGGTTGCAACCATATGTAATTATTTTTGGTATAAATGCTTAACATTTTTACTTCTTGTCTGTAACTTCATACTCATAAGTAAAAAAAATAATTTCACAACAATTTTTTTCAATAACATTGCGGCCATAAAATTACGACACGATTTAGCCAAATCTTTCCTTTTCATTAGCCATAACGTAAACAACCCTCTTTTATTAGAAGGTAAACGTTGATACCTCACAGTATACAGATTTTATTTTTCGATAAATTCCCGGACCTGCCAATTCCATAGATATCATTGTCGTTAATCGTTCAAGTGTTGGAAGGTTATCCTCTACGCGGAGACTGATCTTTGTATTATATTGTCAATGACTTATCGAGAGCCAATGATACTAAGTTATATCTTCGACCGTATCATCACTTAGATGAGATAGTGTTCAAAGGCGAGTCTTTCAACAATAAGAAAAAAACCCAGGGGTCATGACCCAGTTGGCCATGAAATGAAGTAGAAAAAAAAATTTACAGCATAAAACATTTTTTTTCAATAACGCGTGCTCTGCCGATTTTATTACAAATTTACGAGAGGAAAAGTTATAGTATATATATGAATAAAGAATTTTAGTAAATATATAATCCCACGCATGACTATATTTTTTCCTTTCGTAAATTTGTTATTTTGTACTATAAAACATTCTTCCGATCCCACAAACAAATTATTAAGGGTAGGGTAGTATGATGATAAATTACATAAATAATCAAATTAATAATCTCATCACGAATAACGGCTCCACTTAAGTATATCAATCGTAACTCTATGAATTATAATACGTGTTCATTACATAACTATTCATATAATTCCCCCAGTTTCAGCTAGTCTATAATTTGCTCAAATTATACGACCATAAAATTATGTAAAAATGGCCCGGATTGGTCAATGGTTTGAGTTTCTTCTAAAATGGTTTGAACGTCTGCTTCTGGGACTTTTAGTTTATTGCAGAGACAAAATAGCCTCCAGAGTCTGAGTATAGTTAAACATCCTTATTGATAGTTAATATACGATTTGACAAAACAATACCGTCCATTTCCAAATTATGTTCTCAGATCTCATGATGAGACTGATGTTTAGGATGCCGTACCAAAAAGGCAAAACGAAACTCTATTAATGTCACTCTGCTATTTACTGTTGTCCATCCGTATGTCACTGGTATCTGGCTCTTAAAAGGAATGTGTTACAAGCGTGAATTTGAAATGTATAGTTGTTCCATAACCTATTAGAAATTACATACCTAACAGAAATACAATAAATACGTGATAAAAAACAAGCACCCCGCATCCCCCGATTTTGCGTCGGGTGCCTTAACTACTCGGCCACCGGAGCATGCTCGCCTGAGTCGAATCTTGCTCCAATTTAATTATATTTAACCGTTGAGATATAAGAGGGGATGGTGAGGTAATAAATTAGACTGCTGGACTTCATCTGAACAAAAGATGTGCTTTTTCAAACACTTAAATCTCGCAATGATGTCGCTTCTATATTTCTTTATATGAACAAGCACTGTCGCGGGGTAAGCGAAAATCACATTAATATTATGATTACTATAGTCCAGATTGGGCAACGAACCCGCATTCCCCGATTTTGCTACGGGTGCATAAACCAAAATGCCAAAGGACAAAAACTTGGTGCTCTAATCATTTGTGGGTAAATGTGATTTTCGCTTAGCACGCGATAGTGCTTTTGTAATCATATGCAGAAATATGAAACACATTGGTTCGAAATATATAATATATAAACATATTGTATGACGGAACTGAACCCTCGGTACGCGCATCCTCTTGCAGATGGCAAGTTTTTTTTAATGTAACAGACTTTATTGATAATGACTTTACTTTAGTAGTTACGATCTTCGAGCATAGAAGCTCGATGGTTACGATCCAATTACAATAATCTGATAATACAGTTCCGACACTAAATAAACCTTGCGGTATTTCAATACCTTCTCGTATAGATCTGATCTTACTCCATTGTCCATTCAAAGTAATTTTGAATAATAACCTTATTGTATAGACGATGCTCATGGAAGAAAGACATAATGCAGTCTTTAGCGTTAGGCGAGAGCTATTTCAATTTCACACTGCATTCATTAATCAAATGCTATGATCGTTCATTTTAGTTCTGTGTCGTAGTAAGAATTGTAATGTTTCCATTATTAATAATCCATCTCGTAAAATTCTGCTCTTCTGCCAACTTTCATGGGCCTATAAAAGCCGCAGCGCTGCAACATCTTTCTTCAATTCCAACTCCTGACCATCCTCATTTTATTTTTAAGCAATTTACCGATTGTGATGTTAAGAGAAACATAGAAACCATTTCATCCAATGCCGTTGGAAGTGATTGCATTACACGAAAAATGATAGTGCTGGTACTTGACGAGATTCTGCCTGTGCTCCAATTTATCCTTAATTACTCCATTTCTACTAGTACGTTTCCTTCCATCTGGAAAGAAGCACAAATCACTCCTCTTCCTAAAAAAATCAACCCATCTACTTTCAGTGAATATCGTCCAATCTCTATTCTTCCTTTCCTTTCTAAGGTCCTAGAACGTCTTGTACATCATCAACTTACCTCTTTCCTACTTCGAAACAACCTTTTGAATCCCTTTCAATCAGGTTTTCGTCCAGGTCACAGCACTGTCTCAGCATTAGTAAAGATCACAGACGACATACGTTCAGGTATGGCTGACAGGCAACTGTCAGTTTTTACGTTACTTGACTTCAGTAATGCATTCAATAACGTGGATTTTGAAGTATTGTTAGGCTTTCTGTGCTCTCTTAACATATCTCCAATGGTTATTGCATGGTTTCGTAGTTACCTGTATGGACGTCGGCAACGTGTACGCATCGATGATACTTTCTCTTCGTGGTGTACTACGTCTGCAGGCGTACCTCAGGGCGGCGTTCTATCACCTCTCCTCTTTTCAATTTTCATTAATTCTATATCACATCAGCTCTCTTCTTTCTACCACCTTTATGCAGATGATTTGCAAATATACACACAGGCTACCCTCAAAGAACTACCAGAAGCGATTGAAACCATCAATAGAGATCTACGACGAATTTCTGAGTGGAGTATATCCTATGGTCTTAAAGTAAACCCGGCGAAAACTCAAGCTATTGTAATCGGTAGCTCAAGAATGATATCCCTGATTGATTGGTTTCGCCTTCCGCAAGTAATCTTCGATCAACAAGTCATAGAATTCAGTACTACTGTTAAAAACCTAGGCATTATTATGGATAGGCAATTATCATGGATTCCTCAACTGGCTGAAACCAGTCGCAAAATATTTGCTTCCGCTTCTTCCCTTAGAAGACTGCGAAATGTTCTTCCCATTACCACTAAGATTGCGCTCGCACAATCTCTTTTACTCCCTATACTCGACTATGCCGACATATCGTATCTGGATTTAACCCAAGAGCAGCTCGATAAGCTTGAACGCTTACAAAACCTCTGTATTAGGTTCATATTTGGCCTACGTAAATATGACCATGTTTCCGAATACCGCAAAAAGCTGCAGTGGTTGCCCATTCGTCTCCGCCGGAATGCTCACATTCTTCATTTTGTTTATAGTATCCTTTTTGTCCCCAGTACCCCTATGTATCTGAAACAGCGTTTTCAGTTTCGGCATCTTACTCATGATCTGTCTTTACGCTCTTCTCATACTCTAATACTTACAAGTACAATACCTCCCCATACTTCCCAATATTATAGCAAGTCATTTACACTGCAGGCTGTACGATTATGGAATGCATTGCCACTTAACATTAAGCGTGCTAAATCACTAGCAATATTCAAAACTATGGTAAAAAATCACTATTTATCAAGTATGTAACACTGCTTACAATGATATCATGTTTATTATTTGTATTACACCGATATGTATGTATGTATATTATTGAATATATGTGTATATGAATATGTATGTATTTAGTTATTATCAGTATTGTATATGTATATACTTATATGTGGAATATGTATGTGTATATATATCTATATACATTATTTATATATATAATTTTAGTGGATATATAAAACTTATTTTGTTTTTATTTTATGAATTAGAAAATGAAATTTTTTGTTTACCACCGTGACACCTAAAATCTGATTCTGTCCATACAAAGGTTGTTTGGAAGAAATCGCTATATGCGATAAGACCGCCCATTGCTACCATAGTCTAAAAAAATACTATTTATAAGATTGTTTTACTGTATAAAATAATGGTGTGCAATAAAGAGTTTTGTATTGTATTGTATAATCTTAAAACGGCAGCGTTCTAAAGTAGTGATAAAGGAAGTTGTGTTTAGTTGAGATAATTTTTGATTTCGAAGCACGCGACGGCTCAGACCGAACTTTCTTCGGGAGCCACCAGACAAATTACTTTATAATGAAGCCTAATTGATCGTTCGCCTTGATATGAACAACTTTATAGTTCATTTTTTATAAAGAGGCGGTTACTCGAATAATACTTGTAGCAGCGCTCTAATGAGTTTCCAAATCATCGTTACTGCTAACACGTTCAAGCTTTATAATGATTATAACATAGATCTTAACATACACGAATAAGAGCTTATGGTTTAATGACCATCAAAACACTTTCTTTTGTTTTAAAGGTATTACGAGTATTCAAGTAGCGAGAATATAAAACGCACTTTAATTCAATAAGAATAAAACAATAGACAATACGGGAAAATAGTTACCTATTGTTAGTAACAACAAATATAAATTACTTTAAACATTAAGTTTGCAATAGTCTTAAAATATTTAACATAAATCGCCTTTTAACATTCAGAAACGACCATTACGCTCATTCAAGTGAAAATTGCGAATAGAAAGCTAATCTGATATGATCTAAAATGCTACTTACTAAAACAATCGTGCTCAACCTTTTTAGGAATTGTCACGTTATACAAAATTGGCACTTTATTATACCGTTAACGGAATATTTCCCAAATTAGGTGAAATTGGAATCGTGTCTGAGATTGTTCCAATTCCTTAAAAAACGTGTGTACACAAATGCGGAATAGAATTTCCCTAATGAACGCGTGTATCCATCAAACGATTTCTCATTGTAAACTACGTTGGTACTATGACAGGAACTTGTGGGAACTCGCTGTCGGGATAGTTGAGATCCGTGCACTGAACCCTCGCACCCGTTTTTCTGCATCACACTCTTGTGTGACTGCTTTTTCTCCGCCTCCATTAATTCCAATTCGACAAACTATTCTCACTTTTTCTTTCACCTGATGATGGTGTTGAGCTCTAAACTTTCGTCATGATGCTCACATGTGCGTATATGATTTCCAATGCCAAAACAGTTAAATTTCTAAGACTACACTCTACTGACCTAATGTTCCATAGTTTTATCTGCATACAATTGAACTTGATGATCATTGACCTATCATAACTTCTCACCTCTCTTACCTTTCGGAAGCAAAACATATTCTGAGCAATTCGAAATCCAGATAGGATCGAAGTGAAAGGTTTTTATTGCTTTTGATTCGGAAATATTCGCTTGGTGATACTACAAAAGGTAGTCTATAAATAATTTATTTGCTGTATAAGAACAAGGCCGATAAATATCACCGATAAATGCGTAGCATTCTTATGTTAGACTGTTTGTATTATTGCGTGCCATACTGACGTGCACTTGTCATAATAGAATTCGGAGTCTGTCTGACCCTCTTGTTATTGTTAACTTTGAGCAAACAATGAATGTATTATTCTTTTATCATGGTTCAGTTGCTATCGAATTCAGTTATCTTAGATTTTAAGAGACTTCCAAATCGATTACTTTTTGAATTTTTTTATGTATATCCGCCAGCAATAAATTAATTCCGTTAATATTCGTTTTCTTGAAATAATATAGAAATATTTCATCATAACGCGATAGATTCAACAGCACAGTGAAAATATGTCGAGACTTATTCCCGCCCATTGCTTCCGAGATGTGTTTCTACTTAGGCCAAAGCTAACCACCGTTTATGTAATAATGGTTAAAATATAAAATTTCCAATTCATATATGTTTTTTTTATTATATTTTATTAGTCTTGAGTATCTACCCTCGTTGTATGCTTCTGCCATCTGATAGGAAGGTCATTTAACGTTTTGATAAAACTCTGTGGACCGGGACTCCACAAAATGTGTGCAGGAATTTTTTACCGTTTCCTTGAATCATTGATTTTTCGTGGAAATTCGTTGCTTTAATCGAGGATCAATTGGTAGTAAATCTACCAACTAGATCCACGTCTCCAGTGTCACATGTCGGTCCAAAATCCCTTCAAGTCTGTACCGGTTTAACAAGGTAAGGCAAGCTTCAGCGCACGCTGCTCTCTGCATATCAAACAAATCATGAGCCACCCATTTAATATTACCGATTTGCTGAAAATGTTTTAAGTATGCTAACGTCAAATCGTGCCGCTAATCCTTTGATAGTTTGATATTGGTCGGATTCTACCGTCACCGTTTTTTATACATTTCTTTAATGGTCTTTCTCGTGGTTCTTCTGGTCAAAGTTCCCACTACGAAAGTGGTTAAACAAATAACGCACTTACAGGACTTCCAGGTACCAAAGAGACACTTTACGCCATTAGACCAACGACGCAGCTATCGCAGTGAATTTTTTATTAAAAAAATCGTTGTAATTCCTTAAAGGCATCTTTTTTCAACTATACCTATAGTAAACAATGACAATAATAACATATTTACCTACCTACGTATAAGTGAAGTGAAGTTCTATACGAAGATGATTACGGATGCTTAAAAATATACTGATAATTAAGGCACATGCTGCTTTCTTCGCATAGCAATTAAATAAAGTTCTGTTATTTTATGCATCTAGTAAAGTGTTCATAATAGAATCAGCACACTCTTACCAATTTGACGCTGCATTAGTTGTGGCTACTAGTTACATGGGTAAGATTTACATTGAGTTACCGTTCGTTTAGTCGTTCTTCAATTGGTATCGACTCATTGCCCTATTAATATTTATCGTTGAGATTATACGTAAAATTGGATAAGGGAATAGTACTGATATTATTCCGTTTGAATGCTTGACGTATTTTGTAATCAAGATTCTATTTAAAATATACATCCGGAGGAAAGTCGGGCAATCCTCGTTGCTTTAATTTTTCGCATTTTACCTCTAATCATTGCGGCTTTTGCGGTTTTGCAAACATCTTTTTCCGAACTTTCTTTATTTTATTCATTGTTATCGTATTTGCAATCTTAGTTTCTTTATGTTGATTATTGCTTTTCTCAACGCGAGCACGTAAAAGTTTACAATTATGCTTCGCAATAAGTAAGCAAAGGTGTCTTTAACCATCATGCCCACTTACTTTACCTACTTATATACTCTAGCTAGTATATACCCATCGCTATGGTAAAACCTACTTCCGAAGACATAAAAGGCTATTAGATCTTAAAGCTAATAAGAACATATAATAAGGATAATATGTAGCGGTATATCATACAGCAGAAGTAACGTTTTTGACATACTAAAAGATATTGAATATCGCAAAACACAGTTAATAAGATAAATTGAGCATCTGTCGTGAAAACATTCTGTCATCAAATAGCCAAAGGATCTAGTCGTCTTGCAATTTTCTACGTGCCATACATCATATTTGCAGGTTAATCGCTGGTTTCTTGTTTGTAAGTAGGCTGCAGTGCATTGTAGGTCATTGGAACAGAGCTCCGCACGCGCTGCGCTTTCCTGCAGTTGTCTTATGCAGATGAGAACTTAGTGCTTATAATCGTTGTGCACATAAATTATTTACCATAGCCTCGCAATTGACAGTCGGGTGCTTGGTAAGTTACATTAGATTGTACGAGTACAACATAAAAGATTACGCTGCATTAGTTTCATTAACGTTCATTGCCAATTAAATTGTGAAGTCGTTCGTTAGAGTTACAATATTCATACAAGTGCTTTTATTTGAATACTCTATAAAATCAATTTAAAGCTTGCAGTTTATTGATTAAAACTAAAAAAGAAAACTTTATGTATAAATTGAACTGAATTTGTAAGGCATTTTCAATCATATAAAATCTTCATGTTTGAAATTTTAATTGTAACTGCAACCGTCCTCATGAAACTCGTGAAAATTTGTTGATATATACGACCTAGGTTACGAGCATGTCCGATGCCTTTCAACAGATGAGTTCACTCAGTTCGATTGCAGCGCTGACTGCGAGCCGCTGCGCGCTGAGCGCTAAAAATGTAGCGAAGAATTAAGACATTAATTCTTCACTTAATGTGTACAGTTAATTTAGCTTGCTGCAATGCTCATCAAACCTATAGTCACCCTGCGAAAAGTCTGGGTGCAAAATTAATTCTAATAATAATAATAATAAAGATCTCTTAATTTATTATCTTTTATGTTTATTTAGACTTTAAAAAAACACCCATACTTGCACTCAGACTTTTCGCAGGGCGACACTATCATAAGTAATGTCATAATTATGTCATACTTCAGATCAACTCGTAGGCCGTCTTGTTGACCCTTAATCAAATCCCAATACAAAGGATTTCCTACAAATTTTAAAAAGGAGTATAATCCTGGTCGATGTGATTATAACAATCATAACATAACGGATTATTTCGAATGTGATATGTTTACAACCTCTGTTGTTCAGTTTGAGTAGCTGATTGTAGAAACGGTACTTAGCATAACAAATTGATGTTAAAGATAGTTCAACTTCGAAAAATTCGAAACAAAAGAAGTTCATAAGGCTGTCAATTTGACTTCCGCTCTCAGACCAATGAAACAAAAGTAATAATTAGTGTCGATTTAGCCGTTTCTTAACTCAGCAAATGAAAATAAGGCTTATATTATTTCACATTGTACGTACGTTGAAGGATAATCAAATTATATAGAGTTGAGCTAGTCTCTAATAACAACTTCGACTCGTTTACACTTTCCCAATATACATTGAACAGCATTGTTTTCTCATCATTCACAATGCAAGTCCGCTTGATTAAAAACCGATTGGCGATCAATCAGATAAAAACCATTTACTTTCTTCCGAATCATAATTAGAACCGAAAGTAATCATATCGGTTTCGGATTAACTCGATTTAACGATGTTGCTGACTAAAACGGAAGTCACGTTGCTTAAAATTCTTACAGTGTATTTGATTGTAAACAGAAATTTGCCATGCCTCTGTTTACCCAGATACGAAATTATTTGTAAAAACTTTTATGGTTCACTTAACGTGGATGCCACATTGAAATCACCTGTTTACGCATCTGGGTCAGTTTTTATTCCGTTTTCACTATTCAAACAACAACTTGGATGCCAGCGCTGCGCTGGCGCCGCTGCGATACTTCAGTTTTAATCTCAAATGCTACTCTATGCTACTCATTCCGCTTAATTGTTTCAATCGTAAAAATCTTACTTTTAAACCCAATTGTATGCGCTCTTGTAACGACAAAAAGCAATTATGTACAAGTTTAACTGGTTTAAAATAATCTTACACATGTTCAGATGTGGTAAATTGTTCTCTGTCAGTTTTTTGTTTCCTTTTTGCTTGTCATAACATAAACAATTAGCGATTTAGCTAATTTTGCACACCATTTTGCCATTTCTTCTGTTTTAGCATTGCGTGGCTCAGTTAAGCGTGACGTGCCGTTTTGTTGGTTGATCTTGTCGATACGGTCTACATGCGATGTAACATCCGTCGTCTAACCCCTGGTTTAGGCTTCGAGTTTTCTTCTGCCAAGGGAAAGCTATTAGTTTCTTGTTTGTAATCAATATCTTATTTTACTTTCTCATTAATTTCCCATTGATGTGAAACTCATTTTAAAATTAAATTTTATGCATTAACAATTCCTACGCTTGAAAAGTGTATACTCTGTAGGTACCTATTACAATAATACATTTTTGAAATTCATTATCTTCACTTTTTCAATTATTTTCCCACGTATTATTGAATATTCAACTATTGTGATGTGTGGAGTGTTGCATTTGTAATTATTCAAATTACATTCGTAATGCATATTTGCGGTAACCTTTCCTTTTGTTCTACCGCATTATCTAGATTGTGAGTTTGTGTAATTTGATACGAGAATAATAATCAAATGCCCTGAAGCAAAATGTAAAGTACTGTAAGTTATTAGAGTTTACACAGAAGCTTATTACGCCTGAGGAAATCGTTTATGAGAACGGCGTGCGCGCTATTAAGCACAAAAACTTGCGGCACCTAAGAAATATTACCATAAGTAACATGCACTTTGGTGTAAGCCTATGAAAATATGACAATATCAAAATATCCTTGAAATGAAAGGATATTAAGATATAAGAATAATCCTGAATTGTTGAAGCTGAGAACTGTATTACACGTGAATAATATTTTACGCCCCTAAGAAAGCAAGAAGGAAGCTTAATTCATTATAAACCACTAAATTTTGCAATACTTTTGCGACAATATCTTTCGATTGAGTGGTACCCGGAACGGTATAATAATCACCGATGCAATTGAAACTTTTAAGTGAAGTAGGATTATCTGGCACGACCATAGCCCAGTTTCGAGGTGAAATGCAAGGTCGGGAAACGCTATCTTATTGTGTCTATAACCTTTTTGTCATGCATCTCACCGAGTTGTATTGTTGGAAGCTAACTGAGCTGTTCCATTGAGACAGATATGCCGTGCGATACTCCACTCGGTAATATGTTTTTTTTCATCTTCCGTGATAGTTGACGGTCGAAAGTCTCACTTATGCTGTGGCAAATATGTGCGTTTGCAGCACTGCGATTAACTCTTAGGTATGCAACTGCGTTAATTACATCCAAGCTGTTATCCGTCTTCTATTGGCGTTAATTTTCCATCTGGTGACACGCTCAAGTGCTTCCAGTTCCAACGTTAATAAGTAAGTAACAAGTAATAGATCCATTTAATATCTTAAATACACTATAACAATTGCAAGACTGCATCACAGATCGTACCTGTTGAAATTGAGTCAGATTTTGATGTCTCGCCGGTGAATTTGTAATGGTTGTATGCGGTTATGTCTGGAGACTGTACAATGTGGCTGCGGTTTGATTTAAATCCGAAGTGGAAATGAGAACGCACTTTGCGTTTGTCCCCTGCTGTAGCAGTAACCGCAAATCGTCTTAAGGAAGACTGCTCTTTGATAGTGGCATTTTGTAGGTAATAAGTCAATGCAGTTTCCGTCTTGGATACTCTTTGTGCTCTCTCACCTGTCGCATACCGTGAATCTAAAGTATAACTTTATTACCGGCTTATTTTGTATTTGGTATGGAATTCTTATTCGATAGGCACTTTAACGGTAATTGTGATAATTATATATTTGTAATCACGAGTACCTTTACTTTGCAATATTATAATGAGAAGGTGCATGTAATAACTAATCATCCTCCGTCATCCACAAAGTTATTACCTGTCTTAATGCTAGGTTCGTTAATTTTACAGCTTTGTCTTTAGTATCCCTTCTGTAATTCTGTGTTGGCTGTTAGTAATTAGTTTCGTATATAGCTTATTTATTGCTTTGTTTATTTGATTATCCAATCATATGATGTTAGCACTCATTAAATTTTTATTTTCTATTTATTTAGCCAGTCTTTCCACTTTCTAAAACACATAATTTCTTAACCTACACGTCTTGTGTTTTTTGTTGTGTTTATAAATTTATATGAACAAATATGACTCTCAATAAAAATGCGCCTTACTACCAGCATGCCACTACTGACGTTAACATAAGTAGGCGTTGCTGCACAACAGGGATTTTTTACCGTTTAACCCCTGATTACCCCAAAGTTAGCGGGTTTATTAGCAACGAAAGCATACTAAGACATTCTGTACCGACCCCACATGGGCGGTGTAAGTGTAAGATGTTGGTTATTACTGAGTTTTAATGTATCTTTGGTTATTTATTGGCTATGTGAGTTAGCCTGAAAGACTAACTTTTATGTTGATTATTGCTTTTCTCAACGCGAGCACGTAAAAGTTTACAAATTATATTTCGCAATAAGTAAGCAAAGGTGTCTTTAACCATCGTGCCCTACTTACTATTCCTACTTATATACTCTAGCTAGTATATACCCATCGCTATACTAGCAGAAGTAACGTTTTTAACATACTAAAATATATTGATTATCGCAATCATACTGCAGAAGTAACGTTTTTAACATACTAAAATATATTGAATATCGCAAAACACAGTTAATAGAGAAATTGAGCATCTGTCGTGAAAACGTTCTGTCATCAAATAGCCAAAGGATCTAGTCGTAACTCACTTCTTTTACCAAAATTATATTATATTTTAATCAATAAAACATAACTTATAATGATGTTTTATAATGGTTGCTTTATACATTTATTAATAAACGCGATCTCTTCTATACACATGTAGATGAGAATGTAGAGAAGTGCTATAATAAATACCACTAGCAGTCGTCCACTTCAATAAGTGCCAACCATTAAATACTATGCTTAACCATCAGACCTAGTTGATCGGTTCAGAAAAATGAGGCAAGTAGCAACATCAGGGTTACGTTTAAAGTAACAATATGAAACTGTGCATGGATATCGATTGTTGTAAGAAAGTAGCCTGCCTATATACTATAGCAGTTTCCTCCAATTACCCAGCAAGCACGTCTGTAGCCGACAGAGATGAAACAGCATCGTTTCAATGGTCATTTCCATCGGAGGTCGCGAATGAAAAGTCACCAGTATCAATGATTGGTTTGTGCAATTTCACGGTGCCGCGTGAACCTCGCGTAACGGCATTTCTCGGGTCTCTCTCGGATTACTATAACCTCATGACATAGTTACCGTCTCTTCGCCAAATTGATTCCTGGCAAGCGCGCCCGCATGCCCTAGGGTCGATTTGACCCGATATCTGATTGAACTTCAAAGGCCCGGTCGAGTTCGTGCGTTGTATATGTGCAACGAAATGTCGCATCATTACAGGGCGACCAGTACCAGTTCGGTAAATTGCGGAATCGTTTAGAAGAGTTTATAGGGTTTTTGAGGTCAAACTTTAAAAGTGGTATTTTTAGTAATCTATTGTAATATTGCCGCCTGAATAAAATACAGAGACAACGTCAAAATATCAGTACAAAACAACAAAGATTCGCGTAAATTTCTATGAATGTTTCTTTATTGCATTTGCAGCCAGTTGTAGTGCGTGGTGTGCTGCTACAATTTCAATAGAAGAAACAACTTTTGTCTTTTCTCGACATAATTGAATTATTCTATAAAAAAAATTGTAACGGTTCAAGTACATAGAGATCATAGCAATCATAAAGGCTTAGTAAGATTTTGATAAACAAGTTGCAACGTTCTTTACTAAAAATAATGTGCAACAAAATCGCAAGTGTTATTTTACCATGTCCCTATTGATTCCTACCGTGAAGATATATATGAATAAAACTTTTTATGAACCTCGCGTAGTGAATCGACAGTGACATTTAATGAACGTACACAGCTTGAAATATCGCTCAATTAGGGTAAAATACAGAACTAGGGTTAAGTATGTTTGGAGTTGCCCTTACTCGTTAGTGATAGTAATTATGCCGTTATTACGAGTGATATCATTAAATTTTGTATCTAGCTTTAGTCTAAACTGATACAAAAACGTCAGTTGTCGAGAGTGGTAGACAATAATTCTTGAAGTCTGTTTTAGACAGTTATCTCTCGTAGGATAAAATAATAACTTAATACGTTGTTGTTATAAATATCAATGTGGTTAAGAAAAAAACGGAATTAAATTATATTATTAGTATAATAAGAATCACAAGCAGTTAAGTGCCATATTATTCCCACAATGTTTATAAAAGTCAGACATGACATTAATTTAGTTTCTAGCGAAATGCTTAGGTACTTACTTAGTAGTTACTCGTAGTGTTTTCTCCTCGTTAATAACATAAATTATTTACTTGACATAGTAAACAGTAAAGATAGCTACTAATATTTTAATAATTAATTTACAACATTGTAATGTAATATTAATATATTCAAAGCCGCCGCCGTCTAAAAATATACGACGTGAATAAATATTAACATGTTATAAAATAAACATTCAGGATGACAGAAAGAAATAATTAGTTTACATTAGAATTTTAACATCATAAATGTAAGGAGTATTTTGTGAACTTTAATTAATTAATAATTAAAAAGCAAGACATTTGACTAGGTCTCCCCAAAATATCAGTTTATTGATCTGTCTTATTGAACGAAGTATAAGAGTAAGGAATACGAGTCCAGATATGATCACCTGTATACGAAAGTGAATGGCGGTTTCTTATACTAAATTGAGATAAACTAAAATGGAGATAAACAAGCAGACAATCGGCTTGCACAGTCACAGTCACATAAAAGACAAGTTAGTATTCAACTTTCTGTGTTATACCTGATGATACGCGAATAGGCGTTATATAGGTCATTCCATATCATCCAAGTTTGTGGATTTTGCCACGACAAAAATATCACACAAAACGGACTGTAGATTTCCACGCATTCTATGTAAGAGGGCAAGACGATTAGCCCTTAGGTGATGACGAGCAGTGCGATAATAAAACTGCGAAGCAGCAATAAAGCCATAAAAGTTCTTCAGAGCGTTCACCATTATAGATTTTATTGAACACACAGTAACGGAGCCGATATTATACCGCGTTGGATAAAATTAGATACCACTGAGTTATCTCAGTGGTATCTAATTTTATCCAACATCGTAAAATAATGACGCTTCAAACACTTTACCCAGCAACCTTGACGTCAGACGAAGAGAAAATTATCACTTTTTGGTAATGAACAGCCTAATGTTATGTTTTATATTCTGCGCTTTCAATATCTCGAATATAATATATACTGGCAACCATTAATATCGTTTAATATACTGTATTTGTGTGCGTCAAGAGTGCTTAGCCGTACGGCTAAGTCTTCGACTCGTGTTTATTTTATGACACTAGCACCCCATGCATGTATATATCTCATAGATCGTGACCATCGCATTATCATTGTGCCGACCTGAGGGTATTCTCACGCTATCAAGACCATATCTGGGTTGAAAACGCTATTCGGCTTGCAAGCTATTTGCTTTGGCAGCTTCTTCCCCCCAAGTGAGATGGTGAAATGTTCATTGTTATGACGTCTTCAGCTTACACTACGATTTTTTAATGAAACGTGTTAACAAAATCATCATAAGGCTTATGACCTACCGGGAGAAACTCCAATACAGTCATTAATGTATAAAGATATCCGTTCATAAAATTACCATTCATAATAATGTACGTTCAAAGGTTTTACAAACATAAAAATGTCGCAATTAAAACGTAGACAGTTGTATTTATTGAGTCTATGTAAAAAGGGGCGAGCCTGTTGCCAGGCACAATGATAGGTTATAAGTAGAGTAGGTCATAGAAGTCTTGTGCATATATTATGTCGGGAACTTAACCTTATGCCGACATGACATCACACAAATGCGCTGACATACTTTAATATTGTTAGGTTAGGTGCACTATATTAAGAAACATTGCTTATGTATTCGATTAATATCGAAAAAGCCCGGGGGTGCCGGGCTAGGTCCCTACACCTTCCTGTAGGAGTCATAAAAGGTGACGAAGGAAAAAATATTAGACAGTGGGCAGCAGTGCCTTCTGAAGAATTGCCATCGTACCATGGCTCCCCCAATATGAGGGAGGCATCTATTCAATGATGGACGTTTTGACGTTTTCCGGCTTTCGAACGATGTGAAATACGAGTACTCGTACAATACAGTAACGCCAGAATTTATTTATCACCACCGTCTTTTTTTTCCTAATTCTATCCATACAAAGGTTGGCTATAAAAATTAAACAAGAAGGAAGCGATAAGAAAGCCCATTGTAATATAAATACATAATTTGTATATCATTGAATAAATTTAATTTATCTGGTTTAAGTAAATAATGAAGAGGCGCTAATGGCCGTTTGGAGACTAACACATTTGCCTAGCTAATAGGCATTTTTTTGATAGCACTTACCAATAGGCCAAATTTATATCTTATTATCTGTAGTTAACCTCATTTTGTTTTATAAATTACAAGAATTTAGTTTTATAATTTACCTAGTTTAAATTTATCGATTTTCCTCATACTTCAAAATTAGCTACGGCATAGTTTGTTTAGTTTTGGACAAAATTTATGTTAACTTCATTTCATTTAGATAGTTCATGGAAATCGTTTTTATTTTCAGATTAGAAATGGTAAATGGTATGATACTTGTAAAATTCAAATTGGGTCTTTTTGCGTTTTGGAATAAGGAAATCAAGTAGAATAATTATTAAAGGAAATTTGCGTATGCTTACCAGCTACCACTCACAAGTAGAAAACCTTACTCCAGGCACGTAACGATGTGTTCTGGGAGGGGCCATTGAAATTCAGTTGGCATGGGTTTAGCCTATCGACATCCTCTAACACATTATACTGTAGCTATACATAATGATTTACCCATATTAAGTCTATATACCTACACACTAGCTTAAAACATAATTCGCCAACTATCGTAAATAATTTCGGCACGAAATTCGTGTTAATAGTTGATGGATGTTAATTTTTTTTTTATAATATGTGTTCGGCAATACTTTGTTAAATTTTAGCGCGAGATTATTTTAACGCAATCGTGTATTTGCTTTTACACGATTAGTAGTTAAATACTACGGTCAAAGCTTGATCAAAAATATGCCATGCTGATTTGTAAAATCTAAATATTTTGTTCATGGTCCCGACTTCAACAAGTTCCTTAGTTTAGATGTGGGAGTGTTCACACATATTTTAGCTGAACCTGTATCTTAAACTGCAAAGCTATTGTTCAAGTTATTTGAGGGCATATAAGTAAATATTTTGTTTATTAGTGTTTAGGTTACGATGGCACTGGCATGCAATTTTGAGTCACTAAATAAATACGATTTAAAAAAAAAAAAAACTAGTGTTAACTTCAGTTCAGTGCATTTATCCATGCATTAAAAAGTTGTTTCTTTTTCCTTTACTTTTATGGATGTACTAGGTTTAAGTATCGACTGTATCATGCGCAACGATAGTGGTCGGAAAATCTACTTTACAAAACTACAATATTTATTCTTTATCAGAAGGAGGTCAAAATTTCATTAGAGGTATGATATACCCAACAAAAATCCAAATCATATATTGGTTAACAAAACGCATAGAACATAAAAACTTTATATCCGAGTATATTCCATATCTGAGATAAATACTTTACATCTCGTTCCTATAAATTTACCGTATCTTGTTATATAGGAAATTATAAATGCAAGTTTAATCAGTAACGCTTAAAATTTATCTCGTGCATCAAATTCACGAATACACAAACATGTTTTCTTTAGCTTCGATAACTATTCTCCCATAGAAAAGCTAACCGTTATGAAAATAGCTATACCTACATATAACCGCTGTCATCGATGAGAATTTAAATGGCCGTGGAAACATTAAAATATCTTATAGCTAAATGGATGGGCAGCCAATTGCCTGGCTCATTGCTTCCGCTATATCAGCTGATATATGCCTTTAACCGTTGGGGTCTGACCATATAAATTTGAAAACATTGAAGGGCTTCCTAGTCTTGGAAGTTGAACAAGATGGCTTTTTGGCATGTTGGAGTCGTCTTCAATGTTTTTTATGACCTCAACGGGACATGAGATGTGTACTGGAATAAATTTCAGGGAATACTGCTCTTAAATTCCATTCATCTGTCTCTGATTTAAAATAAGATTTTGAATATGATTCTTGATAGTAATTAAACAACTTTAAACGGTTTAAATCGCGACAAAAATAATGATAAATATACGCGACTTAAACAGTTTAAAGTTGTTTAATTACTATGTAATTCTACAGGCAGATGAGACTTAAGGTTGAACTGGCCGGTAACTTTTCCATACAAACGCCGTAGGATGATCACTCCCTTATTTGAGGTTTTAGGTCCACAACTAAGCATGTTATCGATTTATCTCTTCATTATCTAGGCTTGTCTTGGCACCGATTTGTAAAAAGTTCTTCACATGATAGTTATAAGCCTCGAAACATCCCTGTAATATCACGAATTTTAGCGCATGTTTAGTCGAAAATAAACGACTTATAGAGCATGAAATCCCTAAAATTATTTACATAGAAGCATAGCTCAGTTCATGATCATTTTAGATAACATTTTGGAAAACAAATCCATCCAGTAGTATAATCATAAACATCCTAGAGCCAAAGGTCGGCACACATAGTTTTGCGCGCTAGTTTTTCGTTCAAAATATTGGGCATCTCATGTCAATACTTCCATTCCGCGGTGAGGGAAGCGGGCGGGCGGGTCTCATGCGCAGCACACTAATATATAATTAACAAAACGCACACTACCAAAAGTCACGTGCACCGCGCCGCGATCTTAGAACATAATATTATATTGTAGGAATGCCCTGTTGCTTTTTGGTGTGCACGTATGTATACACTACCAATATGTAGTGCCTATGCCTACTTACGTACTTATATATATATTTACATATGTTGGGAGTTGTGGACCGGATTTTCTTTCGCATTTGATTAGTTTGTTCGTGATAGTAAGTGTCGGACGCCATAATCCATATAGATAGGTACTTGGGTAATATAAATACGTAACTATGTCTAGGTACTCACCTACTCTCACCTAAGTTAGTACCTAGTAGGTATTAGTCAATACGCAGGTCATGATAGCTATGGTGAGTACCTAATCATTTTAGCAACACTTAGACAATATAAAAAGCTGCATTTGGTTAGATATGGTATGGACGTAGGTAGTCCGCATTCTTTTTAGAATATAGTCTAAGCAGTAATATAACTTCGAGAAAGTACCTACCTAACACAAAGTAGTAAAGGGTTAGAATTAGAAGCTCAATGGAAGATACCTACCTATCTACGATAAAATTATCATTTATCATATAGGCCTGCCTAGGCACGCAACTGTCAGCGATGTCAAATCGACATTCGCGGGCGCGCATTACATTGCATACCTATCTACATAGCTATAAGATCACAACAAATAATAAAGTTAGTACTATGTATCTACCTACGTAAATTAGTAGAATAAGTATGTATATTTGTAGTAGGTACTTATACCTAAGGTAGTACCTACGAAAGTTTACATGGTAAACTTAGCGGTGATTGTAGGCACTTACCTAATCAAAAATAACCTATGATTAGTTATTGATTTTTATTGGAAATAATTTAAATCAGTTACGGGTAGGTAGAGAATTTTTATTCCAAATGTGTTCTACCAGGATTGGTAGATCCATGATGCCATCGTACATTACCGCTTAGAGACAGATTTTGAAATCGGTACGACACACTCTCATCTCAAAGCTCGCTAGCCGGCGAGCATTCGCAAAATGCTCTTCACCAACGCGGGGAAGCTCAATATCGCGGCTGGATTCGAACCATGGACCTGCTGCGCGGCAGTCACTAGCTAATGCCACTGGCCCATCACTGCTTCCCGTTAGGCGCTTACTGACAGATTTTCTGCTTGAGGATGGTGGCTAGCCAGGCGAACATTCGCAAAATGCCCTATGCCCTTCCACCAAGCGGTGAAGCTCGAGCCCGCAGCGGGATTCGAACCATAAACATGCTGCGAGGCAGTCCATAGCTAATGCCACTGAGTTCACGTTAGTTGCATGGTGACAGATTTTCTACTTGGGTAGCTATCCCGGCGAGCATTCGCAAAATGCTCTTTTTTATGCCTGATAGGTTAGCCTTTGACCACTATCTCACCTGATGGTAAGTGATGATGTGGTCGAAGATGTTGTTCAGGCTAACCTAGAAGTACTGGCTCTCAAGGACAGCTGCCGGAACATACCGTAAGGTGCTTGGCGACAGATTTTCTAATTGAGGGTGGTAGCTATATAGGCGGGCATTCGCAAAATGCCCTACCACCATGCTATAACGACTGCCATCCTAAGACCACAACCGGGACCAACGGCTTAACGTGCCCTCCGAAGCACGGAAGCGCTCAGTAGTATTGTCCTAGCGGTCACCCATCCAACTCATGACCGCGCGCGACGGTGCTAAACTTTGCTGATCGGTTGAGAACAGCTAAGTAAACTTCGCTACGAACTCTCCACCACGCGGTGAAGCTCAATATCGCGGCGGGATTCAAACTATGGACCTGATGCGCAGCAGTCCATAACCAATGCCACTGAGCCATCACTGCTTCACTTTAGGTGCTTGGCGACCGATTTTTTACTTGAGGGTAGTAGCTATCCAGGCGGGCATTCGTATAATGCTCTTCTACCACGCGGTGAAGATTAAGCCCGCGACGGGATTCGAACCATGGACCTGCTGCGCGGAAGTCCATAACCTATGCCACTGAGCCGTCACTGCTTTACAAAATATGTTGTAGTAAAAGCAGTAACTTGCTAATTATGTAATAAATAATTATTGTAGGTAAATATTTACTACATCAATATGAAAAGAACAAACTAATACATTTACTATGTACCTACAAATCATTGTACCTACTTACTAAATATTTACCTACTATAGGTGAAATAACATCAGTATGTTATTATAAAACGAACGAAAATTATAACAACAGGTACCTACTGTCCGAACCAAAATGTATTCCTCTGTGAATATATAATATTATTTTATAAGAAATACCTACACACGTCGTGACGTAGCTTGAGACACTATCTCCGTCCGTCGTCAAACATCGTAATTCGTTCGGCATGGTTCGGCTTTCATTGATATATCGCAAACAAGTGTGCGTAATTAGCGTAGATGCAATACGTGTGTGTGATGCGCGAGCACTATCTACTTACTACTCATCACGGAGTCTTTCCCTTTCCCACAAAGGTATAGGTGAAATAGCATGCTTTGTTTCCTCGCCCGCTGATAAGTTCGAGCCGTCGGCCAGTGCATCCTTAAGGACTTTGTATCTTAGGGTGATGGGCGCAGTGCAGTTAGTCACTGGTAGTAAAATGTATCTGTTATAATCAGTGGTTAGTGCTAAACACCAGGCGGGTGTCGTGCTTGTTCGAATACATTCACATTGGCAAGGAATTACAAGTGGACGTAATTCAGATCTGATTCATCAGATCAAAAGTATCCACGTTTAAATGCACTGAACGGCAATGAACGGTTATCAGCAATTTCTGTACATTGGATCCCTGTCACTCAGACGTCGGTCAACCTAGCCTATATCGTAATATGAACTCAAGAAGTAAGTATCGGTTATCGGTTCGTCGTGCGTCGTGTTCTGCTCATTGTCACCTTAGCTCCAAATTCTAATAGCTATCTCTGACTTTGTTTTTTTTTTTTATTGCTGCTAGGTAAGCCTTTGACCACAATCTCACCTGATAGTAAGAGATGATGTAGTCGAAGGTGTCAACAGGCTTAACCAAAAATTACTGAGTCGCAAGGACAGCTACCGGAACACACCGTAAGGTGCTTGGCGACAGATTTTCTGCTTGAGGGTGGTAGCCAGGCGGGCATTCTCAGAATGCCCTTCCACCATGCAATAGTTTCGGGTTTTATAGTGAAAAAAAAGAGATGAAAAAATCATAGATTTAAGAAAGGGTAAAATAATACACTGGCAAAGCATAATCATAATATTACAATAAAAATGCCTTAAAAGAAAGAAGATTGTACAAAAATGGACGCGTAATTGCACTCTTACGATAATGACATCAAAATTATTAATGCATGGAATTAGGTGAGAAATCTACTGTACGTTTACCGTCTATAATAAATCATTGCATGGGAGATGGAGGATTCCTAGGTGGCGATGTAAAATGTTTTCACAGAAATTAAAATTTCCAAATGTTTCATACCTGAAGATATCACATTTGAAACATTAAATACAAATTTAAAAAAATCTTCTATCTGTTTCCTAGGAAGAGATAACCGATATTGGATGTGTTACTGTGCAGGATAGATTTTCCAATAAACTGTTAAGCTCCAAGCATAGAAAACCTATAAATATGAATCTGTTAACTATTAGCAAAATGAAAGAAAACCTTGGGAAAACGGAGGCAGGATTTATTTTACATTACTTTTAAATTGTCCTGGTTGGACCACCAACAGGTTGGTTTGCCTCGGAAATTACAGGGATAACAAAAAATAATTAAGCTTGTCGCCATCACGTCGCCATGGCGGTACACGCCCCCAGCTTTCTAAATAGAAAAACAGGAGAGTATGAAGTGTTATTGTATCTAAGAAGACATTAAAAAGCTAATCTACAATCTACATTAATATTAAGAAGAAAGATTTGTATTTTTGTATGTATCGAATAAACTTAAAATCTACTGGACCGGTTTTAAAAATTCCTACTGCTCTATTCCTACATTATCCCTGACGAACGAAGGCTATAGAATATTTACATCTATTTCGCCCAAAATTACTGGTGAGGCAGGCTAATTGTATATCACTAGCCAAGCAGTAATGGCTCAATGGCATTGGCTATGGACTGCCGCGCAGCAGGTCTATGGTTCGAATCCCGCCACGGCCTTGAGCTTTACCGCATGGTGGATGGGCATTTTTGCAAATGCCCGCCTGGCTAGCGACCACCCTTAGGTAGAAATTCTGTCGCCAAGCACCTGACGATGTGTTCCGGCAGCTGTCCTTGAGAGCCAGTAATTCTTGGTAAAGCCTGTTAACACCTTCGACCTTCATCACTTACCATCAGGTGAAATTGTGGTCAAAGGCATACCTATAAGCAATAAAAAAGAACTTGTCCAGTTGGTAACTCAGCCGCCTAAGAGCAATGTTAAAATTTCTGTGTTCCGAAGTGAAAGGCAAGATAGCCAGTAAAGAGACACAGGCACTTGATATTTGTAGAACTAAAGTGTTTACAGTATAAGTTTTATGTGATTCAAGCCTTATTCTTCGGAATTAATAGTAAAAAAACTGCACATGTGATACGCTGTAATAATAAAAATCATGTTTATTATCGTATGCCTATATGTGAACCCTATTGTTTTCCTCGTCAAATATAGATTCTTACATAGATATTTCAATGGCGAGTAGTTCATAAAATATGTACTTTTAATATCAAATTAAATCGACAAAAACAAATGAAATCACCGACATATGTTAACCAAAACATAAGCGCCTTATAATTTAACGGTACCCAATTCAACTATCACGACAAACTGTTAGAATTGGGTTCGTACTGCGCTATCTCGTGGGACGGAGCTAATTTCATCTGTTTTACTTGCTTTTTTCCTCAGTTTTCAATTAAAGTGTCGCCGACGTGTTTCCGGTTCGATGGTTAGGTACTCGTGTTCCGATGCATTTTCACGCCTTAGATGCCCTTCGTGTTAAGATTCTAAACATTTATTCAGTAAAGATCATTTGGTTTATCTCAAAATATTTCAAGATATCTACACTAATATTATAATGACGAAATATTTGTAGGTTTGGTTTTTTGTATGTAACGAATAAACTTAAAAACTACTGGACCGATTTAAAAACTATTTCACCATTAAAATTCTACATTACCCCTGATATATGGATATGGGATATTTAAAAAAAAAGTTGTGTTTCTAATTTTTGTTAAATACCCGTGCGATGCCGGGGCGGGCTGTTAGTAAATTATATTTCCTAAAATCAGTTTGCAACTATATTAACAAATTAAGTCATTTCGTTACTAATTAACCCTATTATTGTCTAAACTATCATACAATTTCCAAAGTGTATTTTTGTTGTTATTTATGGAGTGCCAAACATGAAAATGGCTTACCCAAAATAAGCATAGATCTTTCAGAATATAAATGTTCTCAAATTGTACTATCATTGCTTCGGCCACTTGAGATATTTGAACATTTCAGAATAAAAATGTTCTGTATTGGTACTATCGCTGCTTTGGCCACGCGTGACATTTGATATAATGTCTCATTTACCTGTAATATAACTGACTGTCCTGAGCCTAATGCGTGAGATTGCATGCTATGTGCCATTTGAAGCCTGTGGCTGAATAAATGGACAGTACAGACGCATTTTTCAATACATATTCTACTTCATAGTGAATACTCTTAAAATATTCGTCACAGCTATGACTGTTGATCGATGTATTAAGTTAGAAGAATTTATGCTATTTGATTTGATATTTGACTTTATATTTCAAGCGAACGAATAGTTATCTTACATACCTAAACGTTTTTAATATTATATTTTACTAGAATGAAAATCTGAAATTCGTTCACAACTAACCTATTATTCCAAACTTCTGCATTTTCTACAGAATGCTTTCAAACGAGACTCAGTTTAAGAACCGCTGGCTTCTACACACTATGGGCCCAAATTATCTATCGATGGTGATTTCGAGGGCCTATTGTGCGGTCTCGGTGGAATTTCTAAGTAACGGGAAGATTTCTCGCACTTGACTGACGCTCGACCATGTAGCGTGAACTGCATGTCGCTATTCTATGCCACAAGCACAGCACCGACAATGCAATCTAAACATAACTTGAATTCGTACTGTATTGTCATCATAAGGTATGCAGTAATTTTAGGTTAGCCTGAACAACACCTTCTACCACATAATCACTAACCAGGTGAGATAGTGGTCAAAGGCTAACCTATCAGGCATATGAAAAAAAGCCTAGGAGTTTATCACAGCTGAACCAATACGTTAAAAAAACTGTTCTACCTGAGTTGCGGTTGTTTAATTACTACTATTGAGAGCTTGTTATATTGAGAGCTAGGCTAGGTTATCCTGTTCAACATCTTGGAACCATGAGGTTAGATAGTTATCGGTCAAAGACTAAACTATCAGTGTAAAAATCTTGCCATGGATTAGGAATAAAGCCGTTCTGGACAGATGTTCCATACATTAGACGTCAAGAGTGCATCCAAGATAGATTTCAATTTTTATAAATTATTAATACGAGCCTAAGACCATTTTTAATAATAACAAATACTTTTAAAATATTTTAAGAAAACATCAAATTAATATTTTAATAAAACACTTAAAAAATATAAAAATATATCTAGTGACAATTCCGCTCAATTTTCCTGCTAAGCCGACGCGACGTCACAAACGCCACGCAGCCAAACCGGAAGAATTTTCGACGCGTTTCGCTTCTACACGAAGCATCCTCAGGAGGTCTTGACTCTTCGAGCGTACGATCGAAAAAAAGCAGGAAAATTGAGCGGAATTGTCACTAGATATATTTTTATATTTTTTAAGTGTTTTATTAAAATATTAATTTGATGTTTTCTTAAAATATTTTAAAAGTATTTGTTATTATTAAAAATGGATTTCCGCAAAGTAACGCCTGAATCTATTCATTAACCTAAGACCATTATATTCCTTCTACTGATGTGAAGGAATAAATGCATCCGTAGAAATATACAACGGTCGTCCTAATTATAACTGCCCCGTGGGTTGCCGGGCTAGAGTTGCACTTTGTTCAGAGGTAGACATTATGGTTGTTAATGTGTCCTAATTATAAGGGACGTCTTAAAAAATGGGATTCCATAATAAAATACTAGGTATAAGTTGCAGAACTTAAATTGTTAAGTAGTCCTTTGATCAATACTTATATTTATGTGAGACTCGTTTATGTTATAGTGAAACAACAACAATCATAGAAATTTATATCAGCCCGATATAGACATAATATGAAGGGCTAGTGCCACTTGAGCGTAACTGCTTTCATCTGTACCGTTGTTGACGAACTTAAAAGGGCACGCTAAATAACCATGATTTGTGGGCCACAGTAGGCGTAGAACGTGATTTCACATTTCAACTGGACTTGAAATGTGTGCCATACCACCGACAGATAACTCATTCATTTCAGTAGCGCATTCCGGTTAGAACAATTGCAAATCACAATCGGTGAGAATTCTTGACCTCTCACAAATTTTTAATATGCCAGTATCTAAAGTCATTGATAATTAACGACTGGCACGGTCATTACTGCGTTTGAAGAATATCTTTATTGACAGCTCAAAGGCTGCGAGAAAGCCTCTATTGTGGCGAGAACATCGATGCATTATAATGCTACTATCCGACGTCTAATAACCCATCTGCGAGCGAGGTTACCGGCAAGTGGCAACTCATTTTGGAAAATGAAAAGCCCGAACGATTCTCCACTCTCCCTTATTGTTGTTAAGCAAGAAGTCGCTCGTTCACAATAGCGGCTAAGGTTATCAGACCGGATGATGAGGCCTTCAGATTCTATGGCTTTCACCGATTACGTTGCCTTTTGTATGAAACTCTTTCGTGGGTAATAAGTTATATAACGACTTACTAGTGACTTACTAATTGGAATTGATTTAGCCCTTGATAATAAAATTATTAAAACGTTTATTACTTGAGGTTTTCCCCTTATAAAAACAGCATTAAGTTATGGTCAAATCTTCAACATGTAATAAATAAGTCTCGAATTTATCACAAAGTTATGTTCTGTTACTATAGACATCCGATCTGCTTTAATTATTACTAATATATTATTATACTAGCTTCCACCTGTAGATTCGTCCGATCGCGCTCCGTTAAGATATTTCTAACAATTGGGATAAAAAGTATTATATAATAATCTAGGACATCGAAATCCGTTCTGCCGATTAGAATTTGAGCGGTTATTACATTACCGCACACATACATTCATTTGCATTTATAACATATATGTAGGATTACGCTCATAATAATGTAATAGTTGGAAATGAATCGTCCCATTATTGATGTCATTTTGTACAATTTGCTCCGCGGTCGACATAAGTTCTTATAACACTTCAACGTTACATTTATGCCAACAGACTCTCATTCCTACAGCGATATTTACCTTGTCACTTGATAAATGGAGGAAGCGTAATGTAATTGCATTTTCTTTATGATCTGCGTAGCTGAGCACTCTCGTGTTTTGATTTATAACGCCTGATGACATACTCGCCGATGGATCTTATCATTATAACCATTTGTGGCAATGAAATGCATCTACACAGTCCGAATGCCTGCAGGCCCTAAATGTCGGAATTGTGACTTATTATTTTGTGTCAAGTTTCGACCATTTATATCTCACGATCGATTCCATTGCTTCGTGGGCGTTTGACCTTATTATAAAACAAATAGAACCTCATAAGAGGTCCATTAGTCTGCTGACAGCAGTATACAGTTTCTGAACATCGCCGTTGGATATCACATCGAAATACAATCGTGCCAGTACAAAATTGCATATCAAAGCGGTGCGGTGGGCCGTTCAACCCTTCGCAAATTATATGTTACATCCCGCACAAGAAACCTTACTGTCTATGATGTTTTTGTTATGCAAAACATTGTGTTACACGTAACATAAACGTTTGAGACAGGAAGCAATTGAAAGAATCCTATCGGCGAATGCAAAACCGTTTGCAAATTATTCCGCTACGTCGATTTTCTACACGCATCTCACTCCGACCCATACCATAGAGTTTGCGAATCACGTACCGCAAATCAGATAGAGATGTGTAAGATAAGATTAATCGAAAGGCGTGAATTTATAGCGTGAGTAGAGAAAGGCTTTCCGTGAAATACTCGTTTCGTTCCCAATTCCAAGATAGTGGTGTCACGATATAAGGCGGTTTTGTATTTGTTAGTCTCGCACGTCCATCTGATTTCCACCGTGATACGCGCTCGCCCGACCGCGGCGTGTGTAGCCCGTCCTGTTATAGAACCAACATTTTTAATGTTTTTCTTAGAATTATTATCGCACTTTTCTCTAGTAACCGTTATGTTTCCATATCTGTACTGCACTATGCGTCTGGCTCTTGAATTGTTTATAGTGCTAGTGGAAAGTGTACTCACTTTTTCTCGTTCCTGACCTACAGATTGGCAAGATATATCCCTGGAGTAAACGTAGTGATTAGCAGTCATCGGTGTTTCGCGGCACGAGTCGAGTCTTTCGCACGCGAATCTCGAATCGTGATGTGCATACTCAACCCATTCGTTGGTCACTCGGCCGGCTTTACATTCAATCCGCACGCCAACACACTGACATATAATCGAGTTTGACCCGCGACAGCGCAGGGAAATTGTCCGCAACTGATACATACGTGCTCGAATGTGGGTTGGCACTTTCGTCCGCTTACAGCCATTTCAACCGCAATGCAAACAAGACCGGCGGTCACGTTTCCGAGATCGCCTTCGCCCAGTGTCGATGATACTATACGAGCTTTAATTTGCGGTTGAGAATATACGCCTATTGTATAATTGTTAATCTATTCTGATTTCTCATCGCCCATTATTAATACCGGGATGCTAAGTTCCCACGTTCTCGTGCTCCAAATATTGACGTTTTCTCGCTTGTGCTATGTATCTCATCATTTGCACTAGATTGCTGTGTCATATTTTAACACGCTATTCTCGTCTTTCTAGACCTGCGCGTTATGTGTCAAAAAACGAAGTCTTAAGTTTAAATGTACCGGTTTACCCAAAATTCGTACTTTACTTTTATCGTAAACGAGCTACGTATATCTAATCTGCTGAATACCGCTAAACCGCAGGCGCAGAAACTGTTTAAGATATATTATACATAGCGTCGTATAAAAAATCAAACTGCACGCCATTTATGGTAATGCATGTGCAAATGATAACGCGAGTCTCTATAGCAGTACAGTTTCCGAGTCATTCTATCGGCGCGGCGGTGATATAGCCATACTAGATTAGTAACAGTTACTGACAGAGAGAGGTTGCCATTTAAGTATATAGTAACGACCATCAGCTTTTTGTGGAAGCCATAACTGCCAGATATCGCAATTTATCGGCGGATGCTATCATTAAACAGTCGGAACGAAAAGTGAACTCGTTATAACACCTTTGAAGTTTTAATTTTAGCTTTTGCTTTCTAAATAGCCGAATTATTAGATGTTTACGCTCGGGGCCGGACATGCGATCCTTTTATATCACGTATCCGTAATCTTCAATTATATCACGAACTTTAATAACATAACTTTACCCGACTAAATGCTATCGGAAGATGATTGACGTGTTAATTTTACACGATCCCCAAATTATCTGTTGATTGTACATACATTTGCGTTGAGTTCTCAGTTTACTTACAGTGTCCAAGTTTTTTGAGTAATAATATTTATATATAATAAGTATATCCAGACCGATATAACTTAGGATTTTTTAAGTAAAGAGTATATATACTTCCCAAAGGCCGGCAACGCATCCTTAATTCTTCTGGTGTTGCCCGTGAGCGACTACATTAGGTGAGCCACTTGGTTGTCCTTCTATCACATATAAATGCCAGTTCTTAATTGAAATGAGAGCAAGTATTTGTAAGTATTAATCAGTACCTCAATAACAATCTAATATATATTTAATATGTACGAGTTATTCTCCATGAACAATACAAGCTTTCTCGGTACTTATTAACATTAACAAAGTAAGCAGGAATTGCGTAATGAAACGCATGTCAAGAATGTCTTCCTTATTAGGCGACTGGTTCGCAGCAAGGCGCCGTATCATGAGGGCATGTCTATACGGCTAGAAATCCTAGGATTTCTAGCTGTGGCTTCTGCAAATGGTCTGCCTTCGTAAGGCGCGTCATCCAACGGAATTCTGTTCAATAAAGCACTGTGTCAAATAGCGGTACGCACTTTTTTCCTATTTTTCCCTCCGCTCCTCGGGCTGCGATTCGACAAGCCGCGGTTAACGCAGCTAATAGCTGCAACACGTTTTTACTTGACATTGAATATACCAAGTTTTGCTGCATTAAGTTTTTTAGGTGAGGTGTTATTGAAATTACAAAAGGGAACATGAAAGAGTCATTCATTTTTGCGCTTGGATGCTTATCAAAAACGTTACTTTGTTAAAACTTCTTACAATACAGATTTTCTTTGAGGGTAATGTCAGATGTCAGCAATGTAATCTGATGAAACAGTTTTATAACATAGTATCAAATACAAGAAAGATATCTCTCTGTGCTATTGCTTGCATTCCTGAATATACCTACCTAAATTTGCTCACGCAGTGTTTGCAGTGTAGACGTTTTACTATTCACAAGTTTCCCTCACATTGCTATATTTTCTAAATGTACGTCAAGACGTATTTAGATGACCAGAAAATAAAGTAAAATTAATATCTAAATTTACAGCACAATTGCATGTTTTAATTTTCTTTTCATAATTATGCGAGCGTGAAAAATAAAATAATATGAGCAATGGAGCACGTAGGTCCTATTAAATAAAATAGACCACACTCATTATTTAAAAAAGAAATAGGTTCGTGGAACGAAATAAGTATTGTAGTTAAAATTATAGATTCTCTTCATAAGCTAGGTTAAATATTACTATTGCCAAGAAACATCTCTGACAGCATGAATATAGCTTTACGATCTGAATAATTAATACATAACGTTGACCGTCCCCTATGACGGTTAAAGTAATACAATTGGAGCACGAAACTTCGGCTAGAAATAGCGTGCCCAGGTGGCCGAGTAGTTTAGGCATCCGGCGCGAAGTCGGAGGACGCGGGTTCGATTCCCGCCCGGGGCATAAAATTTTGTGCCTCAATAATTTGTAAAAATAACATAACGTTAAATTACAATAACAATAAAAATAAAACCGTTACTCACTCAACTTCAAAAATGACACTTGGACAGGTTTTGGTAAATATAGTGGCTTTTTTTATAACTGGAGCAACTTAAAATTGTGTTTGTTTAAAAAGTCGTCGCGTTTTCATTCATTTATATTTATGTAAGCATGTTTACTGTGTCAACATTTAAACTTTTTTTCATGTTTATATAGTTGTCTTATTACCACTGTAGACGGGCTGTGTCAGACTTGGAGTGTTAAGTTGATAGACTAGAAGAACTGATTGCTATTGTTTGATTTAAAACTTCAATCTAAGTTAATAGACTGCATCATATTGTTTTCATTGTCATCTTACATATATACATGTTAAGCTATTCTGATGGGAATGAATAAAGAAAGACGATATACCAAAGCAATTAAAATATTCGACAACCATATTATCCTTAATGACGAAACAAACCCGCAAGCGTGTGTTTGTTTTCTGGCTTTACACCAATGAAAACCGTGAAATCTCTAACAATAATATATTTCACAGGCAATTACGTCCATGTCAGCTTTTTCTTCATAATATAATTTAGCTTTTATGAAGAGATTTCACACATACGATAACGATCTCCTTAGAAACCAGGAATGCTAGCAGCATACTATTTGTCATACAGATCGTGGTAATTTATGAAACGAGCATAATTTATGTGTCACAGAATAAATAACATTATGTATAAGTAGAGCGGTGCATGGTGCGGCCAAGCCAAATATTTTTCACGTTCTAACTGTTTTTGACTCTAAACGATCTAATTTGCAAGTCCAAGAACATTTAAACTTCAAAGTGTCGCTTTTAAGTCGTTCGTGACAGCTTTATTTGCATAATGACATCTACGTTCAAACTATGTTAGGTATAAAAATTAATATGCTCACTTTCGTGCACTTCATATGAATATACGAGTGAAGTGTTAACTTTATTTTATAATGTTTATTTTATACTAGATTCCGCACGCGGCTTCGCCCGAGTTAAATCGCGTTTTCTCGGGAGTCACTTACTTAATAGGACTTAAAAACCTATGCTCTAACCCTGAGGATGTAAAGAATATATCTACCAAGAATATATCAATTATTTACTTGATATCGTGAAAGGGCCCCTTAACCCTACTCCCTGGGTTGCCAGTCCCAGGCCCCTCAGGCCTCTTCCTCTGCAATGCTATGGACCCGGCACCCGCACGGTGAATCCATGGAGTGCTAAGAAATTCGTCTTTATCTAATATATTTTGAAAGTTGGTAATTGTTAATAATGGTTCTTTCGAAAACTTGTAATAAAATGTAATGGTTATGTTATTATGTGACAAAGTATATTGTGTTCAAATCACCATCAATGTATATACAATTTCTTATTCTCTGGTATTAAGTTACTTATCATCTTTTATTATCTACTTTCTCGTTTCTTTAACTTTGTAATTAATGTTTTATTCCACTTTGTGTCTGAAAGCACACATTCTACCAGTACGACACCAGTAATTCCACTCCTGTTCCTGTGGTTGATGTTCCATTTTCCCGAACGAAACGATTTGCGTCCTCGTTCATCATACGAACCGCCAGGGAATGGAACACCCTGCCTGAGTCTGTGTTTCCGGTTAAGTACAATATGGGGGTCTTCAAGAAACGAGTGAATAGATACCTTCTGGGTAAGCGCGCTCCATCATCGATCGCATCATCACTTACCATCAGGTGAGATAGTGGTCAAGAGCTACCCAGTTATGTATAAAAAAAAAACAACAAAAAAAAGCCATCACTTCCGCAATAGAAAATGTAAGACATTTGTATTCTTCTTTCAGTCTTTGTATAATATAATTCAGAGGCTTATTTATGTAGCTAAAAAAAGTAAAGAAACAGTGATCTAAATAAGTTCGTATTTACTTAATGGCTTTAAACTGCCAGTTCACGTTAGTTAGTCCAACTACGTATGCAACCTCGCTCTACCACAATTATTTACTATCTTAATCAAAACCAACAAGTGTTAATTGGTTTCAGATTAGCCAGCAATTAATTAAAGCAAGTCATTGCTCGGAAACTCTGATTAATTACAATTCAACCGCGTTGTAGACGATTAAAACGATTACGATTATATCTCTCATCGGATTCCCATAGAGAATTTCTAACGCGGAAATGCCCTGTTTTACTGCTATAGAGAACCACTGGCCCTTGATACTTTGACACTCTACTGGTCAACTGTTACCGACTCATTTTAAAGGGATTTGGTAATTTTCACCTTGATTAATCGTAGAAAGTGTACACTGTTACCCGCTGCCATAATGACATAGTTGTTTGGTTGTGTTAGTGATTGAAAACAACTTTGAATCTTTTCAATTCGATAATGAAGACTTGCTATTAACACTTGTAAGTACAAATATATGCGTGTTTGTGAAAAGATGCAAATCAATCATTCAATTTGGCGATATTTCGTAATTTAAAAGTTCACGTGAATGTCTTCGTAGCTCCATACTAACTCGATACAAGCGTTGTATCTATAAATTTTAAATACCAAGTTTTCAATCTCGTTGAAATTATTCATGCATGCCCTGGAGCTTGATATCTATGCTTGTGGTTTGCCAGCTTTTCATTTTATTATTTATTTAATCCGTAAATGACAAAAAATAATTCCCATACAAAATATTTTTTACAGTTTATTTAAATATAAATAATTGTACGTAAAATTTACGAACCATAAGCATATATTTTAGACTCAAGTACACGCATGCAAAATTTCACTGAGTTTGAACATTTGGTATTTAAAATATGACGAAAGCACGTTTGTATCGAAAGCTCTAGGTATTAGGAAACTTCCTTTAAATATTTCTAAAAAATATATTAATAAATCGAAGTACTAATCTAATTTCAATGATATGAATCAGTAGTCTTTTCTATATTTATCATTATTACTAACGTAATTATACTAAAACTAGATCAATACTGTACGTACAAAAAAGTACTCATTTAAAAACGATGTATATTCATAAAAGTCTACGACTATATAGTAAAGATCAACATTTCATATTAGACAAACATTTTCTCATCTTAATTTTAAGCACACAAATTTTCCATTTTTATGTTCATTATCGATTCTACGTATTTCTACAAAATGAATGCAGAATCACTAATCAGATATAATAATATATGTATCGAAACTGGCACACAATTTTATATACTTACGTTGATGATTAATAATCTTAAAGTTATATTCAGTTAAATATATTAACATGATACAATTTTCATATCCTATTCAGATCCAACGTAAAAGTAAAACTTAGTGGAAATAGTTAACAGTTTCTGCATCAAAATCGGTACCTCTGGAATACAAAAAGAAGAATTACATTTACCAACATAAGTAAAAAAACCTCTCAGTTATTGAAGACACGTAGATTTCTTACATGCCCATACCTTTATTATTTGAAAGACAGAGGGTGCATATTTACTCAAAAATAGGAAACAGTCTGTACTATTACCATTACCTTATAGTAGGTATAGTGCGGTTTTTTTCCGCATAATTTTTAGTCCGTATTTTATCCAATCCTGCTACATTGTTATGAAATCTCTACAGTCATCATCTCAACAATAATCCAAGTGGTAACACAGCTTTTACAATGTTTCCACTTACAATGTACTTACCTTCAAGATCAGGAGATATATGAGAGTCTAACATCAATTGCAACGGTACATATCGCTGATATACGTGAAATGTGCGCAAACATTTCCTAGATTTACTTCCAAATGATGTCCAGTTTTGATGTGGGATAGTAGAACATATTATCCTATTCTAGCTCTCACCGTTAGCTTATCGCATATTGTCATATGCAATAAACAGTTCTTAGCGAAAGTTCAAAGAATAAGTAGACGACATCTGATGGCCCGGATTAAGTTTACGATGTCGTTGTATGATATGGTCGGAATACACAATCGATTTTTTTAGAATCATGCAAATCTTCCACCTAGTCTCATGTTGATGATCTGTAATAATCGGACTCGTATGGCTTAGAAATTTGTTATTCTTCAAGTTATATCAAGTTATAAAAGTAGTAAAAATCTTTTAATTTAAAGTTTTTAATAAAGTGGTGGCTATGGGTGGTATATTACTTAAACCTTATGTGAACGGGCGAGAACACGAACGGAACATTTATTGATATTGTACTAAGTTACTAAGTTCGTACAATTTACTATCCTTAAAAGTAAAATCTTTTCCTCCTTGTTCTCCTGTCCTTTACCATGCTTACACATCTACTAATTCAAAAACTAATTACTAATTCGACCACATCATCACTTACCATCAGGTGAGATAGTGGTCAAAGGCTAACCTATCAGGCATAAAAAAAGAACTGCGTCCATTTCTCGTCGCATCCAAAATCAAAGTTAAAGATAATTTATTAAATGTCTACGACGAGCAATATAATAATAATAATAATGTCATTTATTTCAGTTCAAACGAATCCATAATATAAAATACTTAATTAATTGATGTCATAGATACATAATAAATTAGAGTAAGGTGAAATTTGGAGCTATGGTTGCGTCTGTTTCGCGCCAGTTGTTGCATATTGCGGCGAAGAAGTGAAGAACTGTGACTTAAGATATTCTTCGCATCATATAAAAGTATTGACGCCATTAAAACATTTCTTAGATAATCGATTGTATTTACAAAAAAAATATTAATAATAATTTACTTTTTATAATTTATTAATCGATGAGTACTAACCAAATCTGTTATTGATTGATTATTTTTTCACATCCTTAATTACATTATTTTATGGACAAAACACTTAACATGCAGCTAGTATTTTCTTTCAGCATAAATGGTATTCCAATTTTTAATACAAGATATAGAATTATTAAGAATAGTCATACGAATACTAGGATTATATTACGAATATTAGAATGTTATACGAATAGATACATTTCTGTACAAAATTTACGTACACCATTCATCAAAGTTGCCAGATTATTGCGCTTGCAAAGTTACGTATGGTTTCTTTGAAAATTATAATTAACATTCTGACATTGCTAATCCAATGAACAATAAACTCGATATAATACACAATGTAATGATATCCAGCCGACAAATTGTTTTTAATCGAAATCAATCCGTGTCGTGCATTGATGTAACAACACTTGTTAAAGTTGTTAATGAAATGTACCGTCTGTATAATCACGGTGGTCGAATTAATTTCACTTTTCATTATCTTATAATGAATAGAGGGGTCAGTGTTACTTTCGCCTAAGGCCTTCAATATAATAGCGTTCATATTATGCATGCGGATAAATAAATAACTATTTGGTATGTTGTTATGTAATCTTGTTTTTCATTACGATGTTTTGTTTTCAGGTATGTGTTTAATGGTGTACGTCACGTTTCGTAAATTGGTGAGTTATTCAATCTTTAATCACTATTCCATTCTTTTGGTCAAAGACCAAAGTCGTCTTATGTTGATTTGCTCATACTGTGCTCCCGTGGGAACTAAGTGTTGAATTGAGATATAAAACATCTCCATGTTGATAGACACATTCTTCCTTGGTTAGAAATGTTAAGTAAGCATGTATGATTTAATTCATTTCATAATTGTATTGTATCTACATTGTTCATGTTATCTTAAACATTTGGTACTAGTCTCTAGTGGTCTTCCTGATACCAATGAGGCAGTTCCTTGGCATTCAAGTCTCAACCCAGAAATCCCAGAACCAGAGTTCGATCTCCCGGGTTGGCTAAGAGTATTTCCTACAGGAGATTCTCAGTAACAGTGTGGAATTTGGTGAGTCTTGCCGCTGTCTGCCACTTAGGAGACATATAGGCGTGGCTTAGTGTTAATAAGTTGGCATCATCAGGACCACTATGTCCTAGTTATGAATAAAATTCTATTGTATTCATTATCGCAGATGCCAATGGGTTAAGGCTAGAGTGCTCGTAGCTCTTTCTATACAAACGTAGTTTCGTTATATCTTAAATACTGAGTGTTCAAACTCGGTGAAACTTTGCATATATGTCCTTGATCCTAATATCTATGCTTCTGGTCTGCCAGATTTCTGTAAAATTAAGTTTTTTCAAATGGGAATTGACATTTAGGGATAAAATAAATAATAAATTGAAAAACTGGCATACTAGAAGCATAGATATTAGGCTCAGAAATATGTATACAAAATTTCGTCGAGTTTAAACACTTGGTATTTAAAATATTACGAAACTACATTTGTATGGAAAGAGCTCGGTGCACTCTACCCTACTCTTAATTAATTCAAAAAATCTTTAATATGAACGAGATCATATATAACATCTTAAACATGTTCATCACATGACTATCTCCATTGTGAGAGACAATTAGTGGATTAGTGCCATCATTATTCTTTTCATGTGGTGTTCTCTTCTTCACAAAGCCTCGTCTGTATCACAGTAGACATTTCCATGGATAGAGAAATCAGATTGACAGAAGGGTCAGAGACTACGAGCGTTAAAATCGACGTTATGACACTAATTGATTTGATTGAATGCTTTCACTTAAAATTTACTTATGTTTATAAATCTTTGTTGAGTATCTCCATGTTCTGTTTATCGAGAACTGTGCTCTGTAAACTTAATTAATTCTTGTCGATCAACACAGCACTATATCTGTTTGAATGTGACAATTTACGTGGTGCTCTAAATGCATTCGTAATTACTTGTTGCTTGCATACTGTTAAATAATTAGCACGCTTAGTTGTGCTTTCTAAGATTGAAATAAGATGAATAGTAATAGTGTGTCTAACCCATTGAAATGTTATTGGAATAATTTTGTTTTTATATCACATATGACCGAGATAGAGGATATATTAATTACTACTTTAAAAAATATTTCACATCGTCATCTTCGCTCTCTAATCCCACTTACGGTGGATCGGTACACTATGTCTTATCTAACAACACAAGAAAATACGAGAGCAAAAATTATAAGTCATGTACGGGAGTCGAACCCGCGCCATCCACCACTGTAGTCGGGGTATGCTCTGATCGCTAAAGCTAACTTGACATATGTAACTTTACTACTGAGCGCTTCCGTGCTTCGGAGGTCACGTTAAGCCGTTGTCTTAGGATGGCAGTCGTTAACGCATGGTGGTAGGGCATTTAGCGAATGCCCGTCTGGCTAGCCACACTCAAGTAGATAATATGTCGCCAAGCACCTAACAGTGAACTCCGACAGCTGTCCTTGACAGCAAGTAATACTAGGTTAGCCTGAACAACATCTTCTACCACATCGTCATTTACCATCAGGTGCAGCAGTGTTCAAAGGCATACCTAGCTATAAAAAATAAATAGGATACGGTTGTGCGCCCAATGTGAGACCACGCTGACGTGAGTGGTGGCATGCCTCTGATTCTTTCCAATGTATGCCTATTTTATTTTTATTGTCGTGTATTCTGCATAGTTTTTTTATAATCTCTCTCTGTTATATAACATGTCTTCGTCATCTGTCTCTATTGTTGCCTAGCTTTTAAATTCAAATCGAATTAGTTTTGGTTACTGTCGTGTAAATATTTAATTAAACAGATATTAGTAATTAATAGCTTTCAATTCCGTTATTTATATCTCACTAATGTAATGAAATAGGAAATATCTGAAACACATCGATAATATGCACAGTTACCTGTTGTTAATTAACAAACGCATAATATTAACTGTTAATTGTAGAAACATGAATACGATTGTAATCAAAACTATTGAATATTCATTATTAGATACATTTCCTACTAAGTACAATAAGCAGCGTATTGTAATTGGAAAAATATTATAAATTTACTTTATTGTTCGTAGTTGCCGTTTGTCTCTTATCGTGTTGATATCTATTTTTGATTTTAATTAGGAACGTTGTATTGTAAATAGACGTCGCTAATATTTTTATCCTCCTAGCCTGGCTAGCTACCACCCTTAAGTAGAAAATCTGTCGCCAAGCACCTAACGGTGTGTTCCGGCAGCTGTCCTTGAAAGCCATTACTTCTAGGTTACCCTGAACAACATCTTCGTCCACATCATCACTTACCATCAGGTGAGATAGTAGTCAAAACTTAACCTATCAGGCATAAAAAAAAACTCAGATTATTTGAGGTATGTAGATCGGTTGGTATGAAAAATTTTTGATCTACAGTCTATATAAATTTCATAATATCAAACCAAGTTTAGTCGTTTTTGAACTATTTTCAACAAATATTTTGTCTCGCTGGATTCAAGTCTTCTATCTGTGTGAGCATACTCTCCACCATCCACTCAAATATAAATATGAACGATTAAAAAAGTAGGTACATTTAAGTCCACATCCTAATCCAAAAAAAGCGAATAATAAAACTAACCTTCTAAAGTCGATGCCCTAGTTATTAAACTTCCTGCAGTTTTTCAGACGTCACAAATTATTATCCAATGTCATTTAGGTTAAGAATTTGGTTGAAATACATCTTAAATCGTTATTAGCGTTTTCTCCGATTCAATCTCCACTACCACTTGTACATACAAACAATCGTCATACGGCTTATCAAACATACACAAAAGTAAATTCTCTTCACTTTCTACAATGATTATTTCATTAGATTCGCTTTCGTGTTTGATACCTTTATGACTAATGATGACGCGGCTTCCTATTTCATCAATACTATTGTTGACGTAAGATTTGTAATTATTCGTTTCGGCTCACTTAATGTTTGTACAAATTGCGATGTGTACTGGTAGCTTTCTTTCATTTTTTACTTTTACATTAATATCTTTTTTTATTTCTGTCATTGCTTTTTTTGGATTCCAACATTTATGGGCATGGTTTCCTCAGCTATATGGGACCTAGCGTTGAAGATCTTAGTGGCTAGTTGAAGGTGGATATCATTTAATATTTTGTGTTGCAGCATTTTTTTTGTAATAATAACAAATATTTTAAAAATATTTTTTATTATTAAATATGGATTTCCGCAAAGTAACGCCTGAATCTATTCATTTTTTTGTATATGATATACCTACGTTTGCTCGGCGATAACCTTTGGGGTGCTAATCAGAGCTGTGAAATTTGGTAGGGAGGACCTGTAATTTTTTTTTTTTAGTTCATATAATAATCAGAAAGACTAGTATTTGTTGAGATAATCGTAACTACGCGAGGTTTCAATTCTAAGCAACAACCAAGATTTTGTACTCCTACAAAATTGAATCTCAAACCATCTATCTGTACGATGTGCTGTTATCTAGATTTGTAAATTAGTTCCAATTACGGCAGGTGAGTGGAAAGTGTTTGTTTGTTTCGGCTCGAATTCGCGTGTCTAGTGAAGCGACTAAACGTATGCTTTGGTAAAATCACTCACGCCATTTCTTTGAACCGAAACTAATTTATTTATTTGCTGAAACCAATTAATGTACAATAAAGAATACGTATCGACAAGCTACGAATGTGCTAGTGATAAATAATACCAATCATGTAGTTGTAGGTATTGTTACTGCACAATATGGATCATTACCATCCTTACGCCCTTATCATATCAGGCCAGTGCCTAGTAGTACGAAGAAGAATTCCTAAGACGAGTTGAATATAGAAATGTGGCTGTAAATTCAAAGGCAAATAAATTAATTTTATAAAATGTTCATTGTTGTTGTTTGGGTATTGTTAATTTGTTGGAGAAAATAATTACCTAATATTAAACACTTAGCCAACGATTTCATAAGATCAAGATAATGGAAGGTGAATGATGGTTTTTTATGATTTTGTTTTAAAGAATAATTAAAAATTTATGCGTTCGTGATAATGATGCAAGATCGAACAAATTTACATTGCTGAACTGATCTCATTGAACTGCGATTGTAGTTCATACTTATGATCTCCTTGTAGTGCTTAGGAACATAATATTTTTTAGAGAACTGTATAGGAAATTACATTTTTTTTCTTGTTCGTAGCTAGTTACAAAAACCAGTTGTGAAAATGGATGAAAGAACACAGTCGTTACCGATTAAGAAATATAGTTATTGAAATCAGAATGTATAATTTTATAGCTAGTTATGCAAAAAATAGATATGGAAATTTAGTTATTAGTACTTATAGGTACTAACGGTTAGCGCAACAGAAAATATAAATTTATACTCGAATAGCTTAATAGTTTTATCAATAATATTATTTCACGGGTGGCTTGCAAATAATCAGTATATAGTCATATTAAAAGAGACCACGTAAGCCACGTTACACGAGTTACATATAGCAACCGGTCATTCCACGTTTTATATTAAAACTCAACTTTAGTGATGATTATCTTCTTATCCTTAGTCCACTTACGGTGCTACTACTCGTAATATGGATTTCGTTAACTCTAGTTCAGTTTTAAGAGTAATTGAAACATTTGTTTTGTTCATCTAATATCTTATGCTTTTTTTTTTTTTTTTTTTTTTTTTTTTTATGCCTGATATGTTATCCTTTGACCACTATCTCACCTGATGGTAAGTGATGATGTGGTCGAAGATGTTGTTCAGGCTAACCTAGTAGTACTGGCTCTCAAGGACAGCTGCCGGAACACACCGTTAGGTGCTTGGCGACAGATTTTCTACTTGAGGGTGGTAGCTAGCCAGGCGGGCATTCGCAAAATGCCCTACCACCATGCTATAACGACTGCCATCCTAAGACAACAACCGGGACCGACGGCTTAACGTGCCCTCCGAAGCACGGAAACGCTCAGTAGTAATGTCACTAGCGGTCACCCATCCAACTCATGACCTCGCGCGACGTTGCTTAACTTTGCTGATCGGTTGAGAACAGCTAAGTAAACTTCGCTACGAGCGCTTCAAAGCGCTTCCGCTCAGGTATTAGTTTGGTATTACATTGTTTCTAGAAAGCAGCATATTAAAGGAAAAATGTTACGTCTAATTCAAGAAAGTTACCAAAATTTGTGTGTTAGTCGTTTGTATACTAACTACCAGAAACAAAAATTTCACTGTTGAAATGACGCAGAATGAAATCTGTAAAAACCTCATATTTTATATTTGACCTTAAATGTGTGATGGTAACCCTAGCATTCACAAATCAGTCCATGCCATAACAGACGGCCTTGAACGGATGATTGAAGTCAATGTCGGCCATCGACGGATATACAAATTACGACAGACGGAAACCTGTCTCCGACTTGACTGTTTATGTTCATCAGTAAAAGCCGACACGGTGTAATTATGAATGGGAGGTGTTGTCTTCTATTTTAAACAAGAGTAGTTTATACTGCGAGAGAGTATTTTTTTATGTGATACTCTGTTTTCTTATTTCAGTGTTCAAAGTCAAAGACGACTAAGTCATAGTAATGACACAATTCATAGCCCTATTCATTCCGATATATTCTGCGAGAGATAATGTTCTCTTTCGATGACTTTTGAAACACATTCCAGTGGTCACTAGCACGCTCACTGTATATTGAGCACGATCCGGTATGGATATGAGTGGATACAAAAAATCTGACGATACTAAATATTTTTTGTCAGAAAACCATGGCTCTCCGACTCCGACATCGAACACAGGATTCCCTATTGTTACTTTACACAACTTGATCAACGATTTACTCGTATAAAACCAAAAAGATTACTATCCAAATGACGGTACTATTTACTGTTAGCAGCAGACCAAACTCTTCGTACCAGCCGTTGATCATTTTACCGTAACTGACCATGCACAACGGGGACGTAACCTTTCACTGAGAAAATCCCAAGTTTCTCAACATTCCCCCTTTATCCTATAGTATGTAACTGTATATCATAGTAAATCGTGATTTTTAACCGTTATATAACTATGACATACACTTAGAATTATGAGTTTAAACACTTAAATTTTCTCCGAGCACAAGTGTGCATTGTTATGTTAAAGATTGAAAGCCATTTAATTAATTGTCTTAAAGTGAAAAGTAGAGCTTTTATGATTAATTTAATTACCCTCGTATTATACTACAAGCGAATAATGATTTTATATTTAACTTCTAAAATATTAAAGGCCTGTGTTATCATAGAACGTCAAATGGCGTTCCAGTATTTTGAATTTGCAGCATGTTCTTGATTTTATACGTTTATGTAATGTGGAAAACACGTAATCCGTACAACAACGCAAAAACATAGTTATACATATTTGTACCTTTTAATTCTGACGTTATTCCATGTATTCTGTACATAATGACTACTTTGCTTTAGCTTATTTCAAATTGAGAACAGGGACAAAATATCGATCGTTGCTCAAAGTTGTGCTCTTTTCGTTGGTACTTGAAAAGAATATCTCTGATAGTTTATTTTATTCTATGTGGCTGCTGTTCTGACGTATTGTTATGAGAATACGACTTCGGAAGAAAAACCAAGTAGTTTTGTTTTACTCCTAAAGAAACCTATTAAATAAATTTCTGGTCCATTAGAAAATAGTTGTTTATAAGTAAAGGGTTATGACATTCTTGGACGAACGGGTTCCAAAAAAGGTGAAGTTATTATTAGACATATCGAAGCAGTCTGGAAGGTGGTGGCGAAGGTGAAAAATCGCCTACTGTAAAGTACTGAAATCATAATATTATTATTCCCAGTACATTCTTATATTTTCTTACAAATCATACGGTTCCTCAGCTGCGATCAATTGTAATTTAACAAACTCAGTCATCTAGATTGTTTTATATGTAGCGGCGTCTTTACCGAAGGCAATGAGCAATTTGATCTCACCCATTCTATTGCTTTATTATCTTATATTCTGTGACTTTCTGTTCTTTTAACATATTTAAAAATGCGACAGAGCAATTAACTGTACGATTAAATCGACCAGTATCCCGCATTGTTCTAGCTATTGCATTTCATTCAGTTTTAAATTTATTATTTCACGATCTAATTGAAAATTTATTAGTCCGATTGTTATCTCTATCCCAAATAGATTTTTACTTTTGAACCGTATTAACGGATGTTGCATAACACATTATTTAATACTTAACACTCTAATGAAAGTAAGATGCACGCTTTGTCGGAATCGATTCAGATAAATGTGACAAAAGGAATAATTCGCCTCGCGTTACATAAATTGCAACGGTATTGCTTACATAAGTGAGACAATGTCAATTACTTTGAGTGAAGCAGTCTATTTTTAGTCAAGTGTTGTCACAGCATCCGTGTTATATGATCCATATCACGTTCAATTAATTGCATCTTAGGAGTTAAAAAGTTCTTTTTCATCACACTCGCTCGTAACGGGCCTTTAAATGCACCGATTTTAGTGTCATAATATAGTCATCTAAAGTATTAGGCACTCGTGCTTTTTTATTACTTTACCGCACTAGTGTTTTAAATAGATTAAAAAAACAACGTTTCCACACTTCTCACCAAGGAGATTTTAGTTTGTTTCGTTCGTTTTTCATATAAAAACAAACCAAAGAGTTTTTTACCTACTGAAGTAGAACTTTAGAAGATTTGATTTTAAACGTTCTTAATCAGATTATTATTGCTATCAAAAAGATCAAGAAAATATTTTCGTATCGAAATTTTCGTATTCGGTCCTCGCAAGTGTGTTGAAAAAAGTCGTATGAAACTCGTGCGCGTTGTTTATTACTATCTCTACTACATTTATGCCTTTGATCTCAGGCCTAAAACCCTTCTCGATTGTAAAAAACATCTTCGCGTACTTTTTGCAAAATGTACTATTTACAAATGCCTTCTTTGAATTGAATTAATTTTGCATAGTTGATTGGCACATATCTGCATTTATTGTATTTAGATTATAACTATAATTATGTAATTCTTTGCTCGCATTCTTGAGGTACCTACTAATTGTCCCTTTCTCTTCAAATCAGTAAGATATAAACATCTCTCTACTTTCTATCAATAATCCGAACTGATTAATTAGCCACGATTAATATCGACCTTTGAATCGTTCGCTTCCTCGTGAAAGCAAGATTTATTTTGGATTCGTTTTGTTTCAATGGCAATTAACCACTTAATTAGTGTTGTTTACAACTTCTTAATTTTTTTTTATTTTTATCTGTTAATCTGCTGCTTTTTTTCAAGTTCGAAATCATCGTTAGCAACTTTTACTACTGCTGTTGAAATTCAAGATCAAATGGGTATTTCTATCACGTTTTACGAATTAAAGCAACCGACATAAAAGTAGGCGATTTACGAGATAAAATTATGAGCGTCAGTTATATAGTTGGCTTGACGACCTTTCCCAACGTTTAACTCTTCTCTCTAGAGCATCTTTGCATTACAATGGGCCTATAAAATGGCAATTAAGTAACATCATCAAACAAAGTGTGCCTTAGTAGATCGCCGCAACGCCGCGGCGCTGCCTGTTAATATTGGCGTTGCTTGTGTCTATTTTGATACACTTATTTTATAATTTAATATTGCTTATAGCTTTCATATTAACTTGTAATATTAAGTATATGTTCAAAGGATTTCAATCAGAAAAAAACTGAATGATTTAAACTGAGATTTGAAATAGATCGATAAATGATGATAACTAAAATTATATAATTTTAATATGATGTGATATAATAACTGTACCCATACATTTTGTAGTTAAATAATATCAAATGAAAATATTTATAATGTGCCGCATAAACTCCGTAAGCGCATCTTAGAAACCATAGAACCGTTACTTTCCACCGATGATGGAGCTACTATGAACGGTGCATCTGATAGGAATATTTTACAACATCAAGATTTTTATATGTTTTTGATAGACTTAGTTGTTTATTCTTGCATTTTATTTTGCATTATTATCGCATTTTCAAGATCTCATCTTTCTATTGACAGCGAAAATATTAAAAATATCGTATTCAAAATTGTTTTACTTGAATTTCCCTTTTTTCGATGACATGAAAAACTTATCCTTATCTACAAAATTGCTACAGTGAGGTTCGAGAAGCAAATATTGTGCAACAAACCCGACAAAATATATATTGATGTATATAGGTATAATGGTATACCTACTGATATAAGTAGTTAGCGTTTTTAATATTAGACATAATGACTCACTAATAGCTCCTATAGTATATTATGAAAGACATGACAAAAGTTACATAACAACACCAAGTAACGACCATATCCATGTCATTATAATTCAAAATTTAGTTCTATGCACTAATATCATTGTGCTAATGTACTGGGAAGACTAATTAGTGACAACGCTGAAACCGCCACAATGGAAGATGTTACATCAAAAACTGTCCATTCATTAACCATGATTGACTGTGTAACAGTGAAAGTTCACAGTGAATAGTGTCCGCTAGAAATAAATTTTCGTACCAAAAAATATGAGGTAACCAGAAATGTATTTACTGGCGACCACAGACACGCTAATGACCAGAAAGTCTCCTAATACGATGGAAACCTTTTTTGGTAGTCTGTGATTTTGCATAGACTTGCTTTCATTTCACGCTCAATATGATTGGGTCTAAATTTGACAGCTGTCTTTATGCCCGCCTGCCTAGCTACCGCACTCAAGTAGAAATGCATGGTGGTAGGGCATTTTGCGAATACCCGCCTGGCTAGCTACCACCCTCAAGTAGAAAATCTGTCGCCAAGCACCTAACGGTGTGTTCCGGCAGCTGTCCTTGAAAGCCAGTAATTCCAGGTTAACCTGAACAACATCTTCGACCACATCATCACTTACCATCAGGTGAGATAGTAGTCAAAGGCTAACCTGTCAGGCATAAAATAAAACTATTATTATTCACCGATTTTCTCTTTATTCTGTCATTAATTTTAAGCCTTAACCGATGCACTGCATGCATTGCTCCGTATTAATTCAGGGCTACAAACAGAATTCTTCCCAAACCTACTATATACTTTTTGGTGATGTCAATTGAACAGGAAAATGTAAGAAATGCCTGTTCATCCTTATAAATCATTATATGTTATCACAAAAGAGTTAGGAGTTTATTTTGTCACGTCATATCCAATTCTATAGCGCAGCAGATTTTCGTAAGTATCATATATGTATCGTGTTTTATTATTATTGATATTTAAAATTATGATAAAAATGTAAAGGTCAAATAAGTTTATAGAACTTTTGTGCGGGCGGTGTTTCTGAAAAGTAGATGAATCCTTGAAATTTTAAAAAGTCCACTAGTGTATAATATAATCTATCGTGATGTTTTGACATTTACTGTTAAATATCTTGGTTGAGAAATATCTACCTCAATATATACTTCAAATATCCCTTTTAGTCATTAAACCTCACCTACTACGTCCGAACGAGACCCTTTCAGAGACTTATCAGGTTCTCGCCTCTGCAATTTACTACTTATCCACAAATAGAGGTACAAAAAATGTCATCGCAATATATCATCTTTTTTCCCCGCAGAAAATTTAATATTATTGCAAACTTACCATTTTTTGTACAACGCTGATTGCAAATGAGTAACGATTGAAAATTGTTTATTTTACACGATAATTATATATTTTTTGTTCCTAGTAACTTGTTCCATTGTTAGTTTTTTATAAGTAATTATTGTCATTATGGAAATGTATGCGAAACACTTTTTTCAGTACCCTCTGTTGGATGTATATAGATGACTTGATATTAGTTTTATCTCTACGATCAGTAATTAGATAAAACTGAATAGATATGTTAATGTTAACACCTTACGTATGCGATTGCTATGGTTACGGCTTTTACAGTGCATTGACTTTGATGAATAATCTACTTCGCGTATAAGGGTGTTTTATGTCGGTATAATCTGAAAAACTTTAATAGTGTAAAATAATTTTTAACATAATAACATTTTAGATTATTACAAAAATACTACTTAGGAAAAAAATATGTTATTTAGTAATTTCAAAATGTACTATAATACTTCATAATACTCCCTTTATAATACTTCACTGGGTCTATTTTTGTCATCTTGATTGAACTCATATACGAACTCGAAAATTTTATATAAAGCTTCATACGAAATTTCACTTAGATCAGATCAGGTGTTTGCAAGCTATTCTCGAAAAATATAAAAACGCCCAATCAAAATTGAGTCAAAGAGCTCGCTTTGCACTCTGACATATTGTCTACTCATGTTAGACAGTTCTCATGAGTTGGATACATTATAATTGAAATATATGTCGAATTATACATTACGTTTACCGAACCCTCAACTGCAATTATCAGAGTATTCAATAAAATTTGTTCATTAGTTGATCTATATGGATAATGGTGGTACAAAAATAACATAAAATTGTCGATGGAAAAATATGATATTCTACAGTGTACTCATGAGAAATTCAAAAAGATCAAATTATACGCACTTTCTTTCCTAACATATGTTTTTCTGTTGTAAATTAATTCACCCTATGTTGTTAGAACAATTCAAATTGCCGCCATTAACAACCTCGGGGCAATAGAAGCTGTGTAACTAATGCGTGTAGTAAATTCATTTAACATAAATGTGGAGAGCACAGGGCGTAAAATATCGAGTTTTTACTCTAAGCGTTTTTCACGAAATTAGTACACTTCATCGACTTGATAGAAAATACATAATTCATATCAATTTGCACGAGTAATGTGGGAACACTCTTAGCTGTACTCGACGTAACCTTTCTACTGCCTACGGTCCAGTGTTATTAGCTCGAATTTATGTAACCCTCGCTTATGCTGAATAAGGCTTTTTATCGGGAAAAGCTTTTACGTCGGCGTATTTTAACGCCCACAAAACCCGGTGCAGCGAATGTTTATTTATCGATGCGTTTACTTCGGCGTTTAGAAATTTACGATCGCTCTGAGAAAATAGGAAAGTCGTAGCTATTAGACTGTGAATAATTTTAACAAGAAAAAAAACAAAGCTCGAGTAGTGGTATTAAATCACTGACCTCTTTCTTGGTCTGATCGTTGATCTTGACGTGAGTCTGCTGAGGCTTGTCTCGCAACGGCAGGTAGCCCTCCCTGCTGTCGGCGGACTCGGTGCTGTCTGTCTGCGTGGTGGATTCTATGGTGACGGTGCTGGCTGTCCCGGCATCCGTAGCCCTAGTGTCCTCCGCCGTGCTCAACGTAGGCGCTGTTTCCTTTGGCCCTTCGGCCGTAGTTCCCGCCGTATCTATTGATACCGTCTCCGTGCTATCGCTATTTAATGTTATCTCTGTATCTTGTACTGTGGGCGTTTCCGTTGTCCGCACCACTGGCCGTATAGTATATTTCTTGGTTGGCCTATATGTTGTTGCAGTCGCGTCCTTAGTAGATTCAGTTCTGGTTTGAGTCGTTTTCGGCTCCGCTGTAGTGGTTGGCTTACGGGTGGACTTTTTTGTTTTAGGCGGCGTTGTAGCGGTCGGATTCGTCGCGGGCACAGTCGATTTCGTTTTAGTGGAGATTTTTTTGGCGAAGGTCGTAGAGCGCTCCTCTAATGTTGTGGGAGTGGGTGTGCTTTCGGTAGCGATTGTCGGAGGTGGTTTACGGTCTGCTGGGAAATCTTGGGATTGTTTGGGGGTTCGCGAGGGTGGGAAAAAATAGTCCATGATAGAAGGGGACTGGTTTCTGTTGGCCGGTAGCCATGCCCAAGGGTTGAAGTCGATGAGGCGCGGACGAGGCGCGTCGGCAGCGGCGGCGGTGAGGGCGGCGAGCGCGAGTACTGCGAGCGAGAGGCGGGACATCGCGGCGTTCGCGTGCAGCCGCGGTGGTGCTTCGAGCGGGACTGCGCGCGCGCCGCCCGCCGCCGCTCACTACAGCCGCCCTACGCCCGATCTATACAGATACCCGGACACTAGATTGTACGCTCCTTGGAGAAGGCTTCTCACTACGTTTTCCCGCTTGCGTTATGTTCTACCATGGTTAAAGTAAATGCGGAAGCGAATGCACTTAAAGTTTGCGATAACTTAATGTTACAAATAACTGTTTTAGTATAGCAGAAAAAGTCAATTCTGCTATGCGCAATCCGTAGATATTTTCGACGTAAATCACATGTAATATTTATTCCTTACTAAATTTCAGCAACATACGAAAGCTACATATTAGAATACACCGTCGTCACCGATAGAGATATAAAGAATTTAGCCAATACATTTGTACGCGTAACCTACTCAAAGAAACTTGAAGAAAAGTTTGTGAAACTATACCTATCATCAAACAAATAAGTATCTAAAATATTAGGGGATAAAGTATGAAATTGCCGATTTGTACTGAAAAGTTTGTAGTCGTTTTTTTTATCTAAACGTATAATTTATTCTAAATAATTACCATTATTATCTATACATTGCTGCCATCCATTTTCTGGTCATTTATGCCTTTGCGATAGAACTTTGGTGACCTAGATTCGACAAACTGTGTGAAAGAAATTTACTTTTACTTGTACTGCCTCCTGGGAAGAAAACTTTTTATCACGTAGAAAATTGACCAAATCACGAAAAAAAATGGTAGTCCGTTGGAGCAAGGTCTGGCGAATACGGAGGGTGACGAATGGTTTCTAATTGCAGTTCCTGAAGAGTTAAAAAGGTTTCTAATTCTGTATGAGGTGTCGCGTTATCATGGAGCAATAATGGTGAAGATCCATTAATGAGTCGGGGCTGTTTCACTGTTAGTTTTATTATTATTGTTCGGAGTTCGGCACAGTAGACATTTGCCGTTATTGCTTGTCCAGATCGGCGAAAGCTATAGTGAATAACATCATGCTGAGACCACCAAATAGTTACCATTATTAATTTATTTATATAAGGGAAAACCAACAGCTTAAGCAACTTATATATATATAATTACCTCTTTATTGGTAAGCTTTGCTTTAGGTTACTCTTGCGGCGTTTCACCTGGGGTCAGCCATTGCATTTTTCGCTTACGGTTATCGTAAAGAATCCACTTTTCATCACATGTCACAATTCCATCCAATATTCCTTCACTTCTGTATCGATTCAACACGGCAACACAAGTTTCAACACGCGTTTCCTTCTGCAGATCAGTCAAATCATAAGGCACCCATTATTCATTTTTTATTTTATTTTATTGATTAACGCAAATGAGTCAATATTGTTGATAGTAACGTTAAACCATGTCATCCGATCCGATCGGTTTCCACCATCTCTTTCAATTCATTGTTATTCACCTGTGTGGGCAGTCTTCCAAGTGGTTCGTTCTTCAAATTGAAGTTTCTATCACGAAACCGTTTAAACCGAAATTGCACGATGCGTTCATTAGCAGTCCCCTCTCCAAACGCAACATTGATATTGCGAGCTGTTTCTGCCGCGTTAGTTTCGCGTTGGAACTCCAACTTAAAATTCACTCGAGTTTTCGAAGTATCCATCTTTATTGTCTAAGCTGAAAAAAATACAACTGAAAGTCGACAATCGAATGTTGCACGTTTTTTAAAAGAAGAACCTCACACGTACCATGTGAAAATAGTTTCGGTCAAAAATCTTAGACCATGAAGGTTTTATGTCAATTCGAATTACCTATTACAATAAAACGGCAATTTCATACTTTAACCCCTAGTATTTTATATTCTACTCGTATACTACTTATACCTAATTGCTCCAGCAATCTGGGGCACGCCTGCCTCATGATCTCTTAGCATCCAAATGGGTTTATTAATATTGTAATGTTCACGGCTGATATCCCTGTGGTTTAGTTGTAGGCTACAAAATACCGCTATTCAATTGCCACCGGTGAATTCTGCTCCGTGACGCTGCAAATGCACGTAGTTTCGAAAATCTGTGTTGCTGTCAGTTTTTATAGGGAAAAGTGTTGAGTCTCTTACAAATCGTATACCGGCATTTGACTTCTATGTCATCTGTTGGTAGTAAGAGATATTATGAGGTTATTTTTAGAATGGGAATTATGTAACTACTAAATCTACATGACCAAGGCCAGAGCGTACTGTTAGGTGCTTGCTTATAGAATTTCTACTTTGGGCTGGTATTGTACACCATGCGGTGAAACTCAAGCTCGCGTCAGGAATCAGGACCTACCAGCGTATGCGCACTTTGTACCATAACGCCATTTGTGCCTTCTAACGGTAAAAAAGTTTTTTTTTTTAAATTAAAATCATGATCGTAGTAACTGTTTTTTTTCTTCAAATTTTATAATCTACTTTAGTACCGCTAAAAATATTGTATTTTAAAAATTTAATTTATTTTTTTATTTACATACAAGGTATAAATTAATTAATAAAGTAAAATACCTGACTACAAATTATTTCATTTACAAATTATTATTAATCACGGAACCGGTTCCAGTGGTGAATAGGTATCCGGCGCGAAAGGAAGCGGGTTTGAATCCCGTCCGGAACAAAAAAAATTGTGCTCAAAAAATTTGTAAATGTGGTTTTCACTCAGCACGCGATAGTGTTTGTTATCATATTTAGAAATAAGCATTATTTATTTTCGTTCAACGTTTTATCGTTCCAATATAGGTATTGATGGTTGATACCACACTAATAATACTCGATCGGTTTGGAAGATAAACATTTTTTTATCTCACAATATGAAAAACTGGCGTCTAAAATCCGCCATTTTTTTTATTCCTATGTTTTTGATACCCTACTCGATCGGTTTGGAAGAAAAAATATTTTTTTATCTCACAATATATAAACTGGCGTCTAAAATCTGCTATTTTTGTATATCTATTGTGTTATATCTCTTACATTAAAATCGGTTGAGCCGTTTAGAAGTTGCGATGGAATAAAAAACTCATGAATCAAAACAAATCAAATACATGAACCTTGAAAGCATAACACCCCTTTTTTGGGAGATCATGTAAAAAAACATCATCTTATTGAGTTTAAATACCGATATTTCGCCTCGTAGTTTAGATTCCATCCTATTTAATAATGGGCTGACTTATTACCACGTACCGTTCACATACAGCAGACTATTACTTAAAATTATAGTTAAGTACAGAAGTGAAAATTCACGTTTAGAAAAAGGTGAATAAGTTAAAGCGCGGGACACCATGTCAACATACTACACAACACTGAAAACGCGATTATCAGAGACATATCGGAAACAGAAAAAATGAGGTATATAAAAAGACTAACAAGCTTGTATATCTTGGCATGCACAGCTTGAGAAGCTTTACCCACAAATAGCGACACTAAAATCGTAATGTCACCATAAGCGCGGCGCTGCTACCGCAAACCGTTTTGATGTACAGGTTAGGTGATGGAGAGGAGATGCTCATTTCCTATTAAAAAAATAAAGTATTTATAATAGCATTAATTTACTTTTGCATTCAGATTATACAAACGATTAAAAATAAACGCAGCCTGGGATTGGTATACATTACCTACAAATAGCTGCACTAAAACGCGATGTCAGCAAAAGCACGAAGGTACCGCTACCCGAGTAAGTACCCCTGTACCCGTTCATTACATGGATTCCAGAATGGATTAGACTTCCCTTGTTTTCAACGAATTTTTCTATCTAGATGTAGAAATTGTAATATGAAACCGCATTTATTTCAAACATTAATTGCGGTACTCTCCGCCAACATAGCAATACTTAAACGCGATTCAGGTCATCGGGCACGCTCCACTTATCGCCATCTTAATATCAACTTAATATTTTCTGCTAATATTGTTTCGACACACAGATACCTAGTTATTTGCGGTAACACCCAAACAATCAGAGAAAAGGAGGTCGTCGTGCGATTTGTTTGGATAAGCATTATAAATAAGAGCACAATCGTTTGCCGCTCTATTTACATCTAAAGTCAGCACGAGCATGGGCGTACCCAGGGAGTGGGCAGGGGAGGCTGGCTCTACCCTCCTGGATTTTGATTTGAAGTGCTTTTTCAAACACTTAACTCTCGCAATGATGCTACACTTCTATAGTTCTTAATATGATTACAAGTGCTTTCGCGTGCTAAGTGAAAATCACATTAACACTAGAAATTTATGCTAGCGAATTTTGTACTTTTAGAGCACAACATTTCTCACCTCGAGTGGGAATCTAACCTACATTCTCCAATTTTACGCACCACGTGCCTTAACAACCGAGCCACTGAGGATCGCTCAGTTGAGCCGAAATTATAAACTCTAAAGATTTAAAATGTTTCTTTTTTTTATGACTGATAGTTTACCCTTTGACCACTATCTCACCTGATGGTAAGTGATGATGTGGTCGAAGATGTTGTTCAGGCTAACCTAGAAGTACTGGCTCTCAAGGACAGCTGCCGGAACACACCGTTAGGTGCTTGGCGACAGATTTTCTACTTGAGGGTGGTAGCTAGCCAGGCGGGCATTCGCAAAATGCCCTACCACCATGCTATAACGACTGCCATCCTAAGACGACAACCGGGACCGACGGCTTAACGTGCCCTCCGAAGCACGGAAACGCTCAGTAGTAATGTCACTAGCAGTCACCCATCAAACTCATGACCGCGCGCGACGTTCCTTAACTTTGCTGATCGGTTGAGAACAGCTAAGTAAACCCCGCCACGAGCGCTTCAACTTTTCTTCATTGTTACTTCTTACATTTTCTAGGTTAGCCTGAACATAATCATCACATACCATCAGTGGACAAAGGTTAGCCAATCAGCTAGTTATAAAAAAAACTCCTGATCAGTTTTCATGAGAAAGTGATCTAAACCGTAAGAGTGAGGCCCGATCCGCATTTGGTCTGATTATTTGACTACGCGTAAAAAAATCTTGAATCTCGAAGGTGTTTGAAGGTGAGACTAAACCTTCAATTACTAGCAATCAAGGATAGCTTCACACAATTAGATGCTTTGCGACAGATTTTCTCCTTGAGGGAGGTAGCGAGCCAGATTCACAAAATGTCCTACTACCAAATACAAATATAATTAAGATAAGAAACAAGTGATTACCCGAAATTCATAACGGTTACAAAGTATAGGTAGTATAGGTTTAAAAGTGTTAAAAGCTGACGTACGGATTCATTTGTCCGGATTTTTTTATTTAATTGTTTGTACTTGCAGTGCTGGTTATCACAAGTAGAATAGTGCTCCATCCAGAAAACAGTATGTACTCGTCCTTTAGACTAACACCATAAACAATGATACACAAAAAGTCAGCTCGATTGCAAAATAGAGATATCACAATCACAAAACGACTTGATCAGTAATTACGTTAACTGTCGTATTATACTAACAATAAATACACATTACACTTGCGAGCATTACAAACTGTTAATTTAGTTCATCTATAATTGGATTTGCTAGACTAGTGCATCATCGGAGCAGTATTTTTTCCTTCATTATATACCAAACATGAATCATAAATAGAGGGAGACGCGGCATGCTGGCAATACAAGTTTTCACCCTGTTTATTGGGTAGTAAAATATTTGTTAAGCTTAATATTCTATTCCCATATCGAAATAATGTATTACAATTACATGAGAAATGAAATTAGCTATTTAAACATAAAATAACCTCCACATATTATAAATATATGTATGGTAAGTTTTTTAATTTACATTTTATCTATCATGATGGATAAGCACGAGGCCCACCTGGTGTTAAGCGGTAACATCAGCCTATAACAGATGCGCCCATCATCCTGAAACAGAAAGTTGTTAAGTCTTATGTACTTGTAATTTCACTGCCCCCCATACCCTTCAAATAGGAACACATTACTGCTTGGCGGTAAAAATAGGTATGGTGGCAACACTTTCCCGGTTGAACTCGCACAAAGAGTTCTACTGCTGTTAAATATATACAACTGTTTCTGTGTGTGAGATGACCAAAATATTACGACTCGAATTCGCCAAAATCAGTGCCTTGAACCCTGGTGAATATTAAGCTTTAGTAGTGCTTACAACGTACGTACTTACTTTCCGGGGTGCTGGGCTAGAATGTCACCCCCCTGTCTCTACCCGTGGCTGTCGTAAGAGGCGACTAAGGGTAAGACACCAGAAGGTGTGCTCACCTTCTGGCTTGTTAGTGAGCAGCACTTTCTGAGGAACTGCTATCTTACACTGCGATCCCCAAGCCGCCTGCCAAGCGTGGGGATTATGGCAAACCCCCCATTTTGGAAGAGGCTGTGTTCAGCAGTAGACTATCCGGCTGTTACAGTACAGTACAGTGCTTACAAACGCAGTTTTGTGACTAACCCTTCAATGTCTTGCGTTACGGTATTCAATAATAAAGTAGTTTATCTGAGTGTTTGGCATTGATCCTTGAATAGAACTCAAGTGTTCTTAAGTTTCCTGCACATGTTCCAAGCGCTCTAATGATTTTTTTGGAAAATAAGTAGAGCTTCCGGCCCCCGGGGGCCCAATAGTCTCTACACCACTTGGCTTAAATATGTAACCACTTGCGCCGCTTAGAATTTAACCGCTTTATGAATAGAATATCCATGTTTCTACGATCTACGGCTGTATTGTGGCAAGAAAGCCATATAACATGTTTGGTCGGGAACATCGCACGGCAGTGGCAAATAATGAAGTGCAAACGTGTGTACATTTGTTCTCTCAATCATTGAGAAAGAACTAAACAGAAGGTCACAGAATATATAATAGTTGCTACGTTTCCATTCGCAGAATTCAGTATGGAGAATGTTTGATTGCTTGAGAAGGAATTGTGTGGAAAATATAAACCTTACAATTGTACATTATATTATGTAACACCGTTTTTAAGTTTCCGTACTCAGAAAAGAAAACGGATCACTATTAATAAATTTCTGCTATCTGTCTGTCCGTCTGTATGTCATGGGTCTGGTATGGTCTAGCAAGCGGAAGGAGTTACACATATAAAATTAAAATACATATTATGCGTAGCATGTTGACCCAAAAATGGATTTGAGGCTATATCCAATATAAAATAAATAAAATACATTGTTTAAGGGCGCTAATACGTAATGTAGGAAAACTGGCTTATCTAGAAATGGGGGGCAGTGGGTGGTCAATGATATGATGGTGCGATGGAAGATGGTAAACAGGCTCAATCTGTCCTTCGTGGATATTGGTCGGAGGACCAGCTAGGCGACAGATTTATGATCTCCTATAGATGCAGTGTAGAAGATTTCAGACGACCCGTAGGTCTCCGTTCTCCTAACGACTGCCATTCTAAGAACCGAGAACGACGTCTTAACGTGCCCTTGGAAGCATAAAATCGCTTAATAAATCCCACCAAGTATATCAAAGTACCATCCAAGTATTGACCGGAGCTTACGCTGCTTTACTTATAGGTTTGGTTAAGAAACCTAGAGAAGCTGCGCTACGGGCGCTTCGAAATATATATACAGTGTCGTCAAGTGTTTATGATCACATCTGCTTCTCGGTATTGTTGTAGTTTATCTCTGTGTGTATTGATCGAAGCTTTTATTTTGCTAATTGGTCTAGTTTTGTGCAACAGTGATTGTACATTCACTATTTAGTGTCTAATTAGTTTCCATTGTTCTTTCTAAAGCGAAATAATCTTTTGTTTTTATTTTACTGAGTAAACCTCTCTGTATATAAGAGAGTCACGAGTATCAATTTTGCGTAATACCAAAGCTGGTTTGATTGTCGCCAGAGATGAATAAAATCTAGAAATAATTAAATGTGGTATTAGCTTGGCATACAATACCTAGTGCTTGAAATATTTGAACTTATGGATGAGTTGCGAACGACATCATTGCAAAAGCATCTTTCGGTCAGATGAAGTCCAACAGTCTAGTCGATGGCTGCACCGTGTCTTTTAACGCATCAGCAGTCTCGATACCGAGAGGGTACGGCTGTGCGTAAAACCGGGGGACGCAGGGTCAATTCCTGATTGGGATGAACATTGAGTGTGTGCACATAAGAGGTATTTCGATAGGTACATATAAAATGATCTGTAATTTCATATTTTCACAGCATGTATACAGTTTGTCACTAATTAATAAAGCATTAAATAAAATAATAAATAGATTCAGGCGTTACTTTGCGGAAATCCATTTTTAATAATAACAAATACTTTTAAAATATTTTAAGAAAACATCAAATTAATATTTTAATAAAACACTTAAAAAATATAAAAATATATCTAGTGACAATTCCGCTTAATTTTCCTGCTAAGCCGACGTGACGTCACAAACGCCACGCAGCCAAACCGGAAGAATTTTCGACGCGTTTCGCTTCTACACGAAGCATCCTCAGGAGGTCTTGACTCTTCGAGCGCACGATCGAGAATGAATTCTCGATCGAATTGTCTCGAAGCGGAATTGTCACTAGATATATTTTTATATTTTTTAAGTGTTTTATTAAAATATTAATTTGATGTTTTCTTAAAATATTTTAAAAGTATTTGTTATTATTAATAAAGCATTTGTGGTGGCTGGCATTGCAGTGGTACCTTTGTTGATCAATTTAATATACAAACATTTTTAGGTTTGACATTGTGTGCACAATACATTGCCTCGTGGGGTGCCGGTTTGAATGTCACCCTCCCACCATCTTCTCGTGGGTGTCGTAAGAGGCGACTAAGGGAAAAATACTGGAAGGTGTGCAGCAGCGCCTTCTGAGGAACTGTAATCTTATACTGCGATCCCCAAGACTCCTGCCAGGCGTGGGGATTATGACAAACCCCCTCTTAATGGGGAGGCTGTGTTCAGCAGTAGACAATCGGGCTGATATAGTACAGTACAATACATTATGACTTGTGGGCCACGACCACATCATTTACCAAGTGAGATTGTTGTACAAATACAAATCATTTATTGATGACACCAATGTCATAAGTCAAACAGTATATAGAATAAGAGAAAGTATGCAATAAACATAATTTCATAATATGTCCAGTTTTATTTTAAATTCATGATACAGGACCTCTTTAACTGAAAACTTAAAAAAGTGTCATAAATTTAACTAAAAAGATAATAATAATTTTAAATATAGTAGCAGTAGAACTCTTTGTGAACGAGTTTGACCGGGAGAGTACTGCCACGATACCTATTTCTACCGCCAAGCAGTAATGCTCGCATTATTTTGTCCCGGTTGGAAGGATATAGGTGCCGGTGTTACAGGCACATGAAACTTAACGACTTTGTTTCAGAGTGTTGGGCACTGCAGTTCGCCACTTGTGAGGAACTGCATCTGCTATAGGCAGAGGTTATCACTTAACACCACGTAAACCTCCTGTTTGGACCATCGAGTAGTATAAAAAAAAAATTAAGAAGGCGCTGCCGTAGTTTACTAAAATAGGTATGGTGGTAGCACTTTCCCGGTTGAACTCGCCCAAAGAGTTTTAGTGCTACTGCTAAGTATATATGTACAACTGTTTCTGTGTGTGAGATAACCAAAATATTACGACCCGAATTCGTTAAAATCAGTACATTGAACCCTTGTAAGTATAAAGCCTTAGTAGTCCTTACAGACGCAGTTTTGTGACTAACCTTTCATTATCCTCCATCACACATTACATGCAGACTAATTACATTGTATAGGATACCACTAATATAAGATCTTATGTCACATGTATTTTTGCAAATAAATTATTTGATTTGACAAATATAATACAACATTCAATAATAAAGTAGTTGGGTAATATTTACCTCATTGTTTGGCATTAATACTTGAATAGAACTCAAGTGTTAACCTTGAAAAAAACTTCCATAAAAGGTAAAATTCTTAATGCTTTAAAACTCCGGATTTGCAAAGTACTAAGGCGTCGTCATTGCAGGCAGCTAACGGGATCAGACGTTTTCACCAACACGGAATGAATCCGGAAACGAATTGGTCGATATTTAATTCGCGAGAAACTGTATGAGCGGGCAGTTTAGGAATGGTGTCCGGTAAAAGTTGTACTATACGACTTTATCGCAACGATGTGATGTCAATGCGTTTCGTTAAACGTACGGCCAAAGAATGAAATATAATACCTTAGGGCCTGTGTTTCTTGACATGTAATCTTGTATGTCAAGCTAGAGATAATAAGCTTATTTAATGGGAGCGTTTAACACTCAAGCTTGTTCAGAATAAAGAAATAAATTAGTTACCAACGTAAATGTCCATGAAAATGTGGGAGTATTTTGAGACGGCTTGGTACCGACAAGTCAATATTATTATTTAGTTTTGCTCAAATTGGTTCCTGAAAATCAAAATATTTTTATATAACCCGGTTAAATTAAGAAACGCATCGAAGATGGCATCGCTAATAATTATGCACTCCATGGACTGTCTATCACTTGCACTCTATGGAGTGTCTATCGTTTGTAAGCGAGTCATAATGAGTGCCGGTGTCTTTTTCGCTTTGTTACTTTATTAAACAGGGCTTTAAATAAGGCTTTAAAAAAAACATCCTTATTTCATTGATATTTATTGAGTGTTACTTAAAAACTACTCGTACGAAGTTGAAAAAAAAAATAAGACCAACTTTAAAGGTCAACCCAACAATAAATATTTATCAAGGTGGTCCTACGTGATCATTCATAATTAAATATAAGATAAAATAATATGCGCATTGATATGAAATTTTGCCTTTTTTGAAGGGAATTGTTTTAAAGGGAATACGTAATCGTCTAGAATCGGGAAATATCAGAGACGCAATATTTTATTTTAATATGATTCCCAAATTAATTGTTGCATTGAAACTCAGTTATTTAGACATAGGTTGGGATATCATAGGATGAGTGTAACCTCTCTGGTGACGAACTGAATGAAGTGACGTAAAGAAAGAACAAGGCGTACTTCTTAAAAAAAATATTAATTACTAATACTTTTATTATGAAAATAAGATTTTGAAGACTTTCTGATATAATATTTTTATTTTTGCAATAACACATGTTACACTACAAAATTTTACGAGAGGAAAAATATTCATGTGCGGTATTCGAACCCGCGACATCCACCCCTTTAGCTGGGGTATGCTCTGACCGACTGAGCTTACATTATAATTACTCATAACTAATTTTTCCTCTCGTCCTTTAACCATCGTATGGTCACGTAAGTTGAACTATAGGTGCCGCTCCATCCTCATACCCATCGTATTAAAGAACGAGAGGAAAAATTAGAGATATGAGCCATTGCCATGTTAGCTCAGTCGTTTAGAGCAAACCGCGGCTATCGGAGTGGATGACAAAGGTTCGAATCCTGCACATGACCATAATTTTTCCACTCGTAAATTTGAAACTATGTAATGTCTTCCTAATATTTTTTTTTGTGATGTGAAAAGCTATTTTCATGCTTTAGTTAAAAACTGCATTACTAACTTACTTAGAATTATTTCAATTGTTTTAATTTTCATACCATGCTGTATCAGATATTCAAATAAGCCAATTGTACATTATGTTTATAACTCAAGTGCAAAAAGTTAATATTATATCAAGCCTAAAGTATTGTTAGCCTGAGCCTTGGGCATGGTTGCAAAAGACTTTTTATGTCTGAGCCTTAGTCTGGCACCATACAGCTGGAATACCTTACTGAATTCACAAGCTTCTCTCAGAATTAACAAAGCCTGGAATCTCATTCAATGTAATTATGCTCCACACATATTATACTTCTCGTAATTTGTTTTATTTTATGAGATTATTTTTTTAGTTCGATCTGTCGGACTGAAACTGACGAGCTGAGAAACACAAGACTTCTTGATCAAACTGAGTTTCTAGGATCGAGATTATACTTTCCTTCTCTGAATTCAGAGATGCATTCGAGATGTTTTAGGCCGGGGGCTATTACTAGTAAGAACCCAACGCAACCCTCGTCTAAAATAATGGTTGACAGCTGACACTTCTTGCCATCTCTCGTCCGTACGAACTGGAAGGTAATGTTTTGTGCTTGGCACGCTGAACTAAATATAGAAATCTAGTGTACTGTCGTAATTGTGTTTTAAAGGCCCACGTCCACCGTGATCACTGTTAAAATGTATCTTTATTTGGTTTTATCGATAACTGTAAAATGTGTAACTAGTGCTGGATATTTTTCGGAATACGTAAATTTAGGTAACACTATTGAGTCACTTTTTGAACGAGCCCTGATAATGAGCATCTTCTGTTTTTATGTGAGTTAAAATGGAACTAAAATGTATGCTTTTCTAAAGATAATAAGTCAATTAAATTATCTCCAATCGCGGTGCACATAGTACACTAAAGACATTCCTCACAACTACACGTAATTTGCCGTAACCTGGGCTGGCTAGAATGTCACCCTACATCTTTACCCGTGGGTGTCGTAAGAGGCGACCAAGGGTAAGACAGCAGAAGGTGGGCAGCAGCGCTTACTGAGAAACTGATATCTCACACTGCGATCCCCAAGACGCGTGCCAAGCGTGGGCATTATGGCAAATCCCCCCATAATAGGGGTGTGCGGTGTTCAGCGGTGGACAATTCGGCTGATACAGTAGGTACACGTAATTTGCCACCTTTTAAGTTTGCATGCCTGTTTATTACTTGCTTATTTCTGATTGTTTAGATATATTGAGCCGTTTCTTCGCGGGGGACCAGAAGACCCTAGTTAACTTCTTATTTGGTGGATAACAGACAAGGGTTATTGTATAAAAAGCCGATATTAAAATAATTAAAGAAGCACGAGTATCAAGTATCATACGACTATTTTCAATACTTTAGTATTAAAAAATATTGTTACGTAGGATTCATAAAAAAACGTACCAGCAATCGCACCATATCGCCAAATGTGAGGAGATTACTTCTTGATCGTATTTTAAAGTCAGTAGATAAAAATATCCTTACTTTGTTTATTTTATGAAAATGATTACAATCTCCTTGGAGTTTGAAAGAGGTTGCTGAGCTCAAAATTGCTGGCAGCATATTGAAACTAAATTGTGAAATAAAAAGTATACCTGTTAAACCAACCATTTCTCTAATCATACAACGCATGGTGTTAATATAATGTGTTTTCTATGAGTATTAAAAATGCAGTAGGAGTTATTCTTATTTTTAAATTGGAAGAAAACTTACGAAATCATATTTTTCCAGTCGGTAACTCGCCTTTTTTTTATGTTATTGTGACGGAACAAGCACGAGGCCCACCTGATGTTAAGCGGACTAACCTCTGCCTATAACAGATGCATTTCGTCACAAGTCACGAATTGCACTGCGCCCGTCACCTTGAGGCATAGTTGTCAAGTCTCATGTGCCTGTAATTTCACTGGCTCTCAAGGACTGCTGCCGGAACACACCGTTAGGTGCTTGGCGACAGATTTTCTACTTGAGGGTGGTCGCTAGCCAGGCGGGCATTCGCAAAATGCCCTTCCACCATGCGGTGAAGCTCAAGCTCTGGGCAGGATTCGAACCATGGACCTGCGGCACGGCAGTCCATAGTCAATGCCACTGAGCCATCACTGCTTCAAACTGCCTACGAGGTACATAAAAAAAATTAGACAAGTTACTGAAGTAGCCCAACTCGCTATGGTTCCTCATTTAATGGACGCCTGTCCTCGCACGCTTGTTTATAAAATCACGCTTGCTTTTCGCACAGGATTTGGCGCATAATGCCCATTCCGTCGCACCATATCGGACGCTACTGCTTTCTATTAAGGACTTTAATGGTGTAAACTTTCTATTCGCATACCACTGGTGCTTTGTATTCTATACAGATTCAAGATAATTTGTATTGCAGATAGCTCTTGAACTTCCTTTTTTAGAAAATTAGTCAGCTCTAGTGGGTTTTAGTTCCGTATGGTACACTCCACTTTACTGTGTGAGTAAAAGTTTTAGTTAGGTATGTTGATTATGGTTTCGCACCAATTGGAAGCACCATTTTACTGTACTTACGTACAAGGCGACTGAGGTACACGTGCATGTGGAACCCCGTCAGCACGTAGAGAAGGACACTCTGTATGTAATGCAAACCCGGAATGGCATCTCCGTAAGGCATGAGACAGGTCCTGCAACTGACCCTGCTCCACACGTAGCGACTTGTCGCTTCTGTGGATTCAGCCGGTGAGGTCGAGAGAGAGGCGCAGGCAGTGGGCAAACCTGTAACTCTTAAATTTTGTCCAAGGCGAAGCAGTGCCTGCGAAGAGGTCACTTATTAAAATCCTTTTTAGACACTGTTCAAAATCATCTGTAATAGACGCAAAAGGCCAATAGAATATACTCTAAATACAAGTTAGAAAAAATAAAAGTTGCTGTATTTATAATTGGAAAGAAAATATTTTTATCTCTGTCTGCTTTGCACAACCGCTCGAATAAAACGACAAAATTATAACAAAAAATTTAAAATACTTTATGCAAATCTAAACTTTCACCTCTAAAATACCTCTGTTCTAAGCGATTTTTATGCAATTTAATTTACATTATCATATGATTTATAAGAAGTTTGGGTATCCTGAACTGTTCGTTTCTCACCTTGACCTCTCGTAGAAATATCTATGTCATAGATATATAAATTTCATTTCATTTTAACCGACTTCAAAAAAGGGAGGTGCTTCTTAGGACGATTTTTTTTTTAAATGTTTGTTATTTTTGAACTTTTGACTGGGTTAACCGATTTAGATGATTCTTGATTTTGCTGATGCTTCCCGTGTAATCCCATTTTTCCCCAAATTTCATCAAAACCGTTCAAGCCGTTTTTGAGTGACACTCAAATAACTGAAAAGAGTTTTCCTATATTGGTGGTATAGTCATTGACAGTGAATGACAATTGATGCCGTAAGTAGCCGGGCCACAAAAAAGGGTGAAACAATTGTTTTTACCTAAAAATGGAACCGACTTCAACATGCAAAAATATGACATTGACAGTGACTTGTCGAAGTCGGTACCATACGTGCAATATTGTGATAATTAGTACTTTTAAACCATCATGGTACAGACTTCAACAAGTTATTTCACGATTTCAAGTGTAGAATTTTTTGATAAAATAAAATTTTGCTACATTTTCTATGTTTGCTACTCGTATGTTGGGTGTTTTTAATTCAGAGATAATATATACCCAAAGAACTAAGGAGTTAAGAACAGATCCATATTTTTCGGTTTATGTAGTTAAGGGTTTCGATATTAATGGAAAGTTAGTGCTAATGATCAGCGTGCTACCATTCGCGTTGACTCGGTGACGTAATATATTTACTATAATATAGCCCGCACTTGTAGAAATAAATTATGGATATAGGTAGTACTAGCAAAAGCATCCTAAGTATCAGTACCTAAGTATATATAATAATATCACGTCGCCATAAAACAAAGGCCAACATTCACTAAAATGTGTTGTTGCGTTGTTAGACAAAACACACACGCGGGCACAACACTGTGCCCGCGGGGTGACGGGCCAGAATTGCACTAATATGTTCCTGTGACCGTTGTAGAAGTGACGAAGGAAAAATACTAGAAAGTGGGCAGCAGCGCCTTCTGAAGTGCTGCCATTTTATACTGCGAACCCCAAGACGCCAGCTAAGCCTGGGGATTAAGGCTAAACCTCTATGGAGGCGACTTTTGGTCAAAGTCAGACGCTGCGTGCGGGATCACGCTGCAGCCATAAAAGATGAGTAGTAAAATACATTTTTGTCAATTAAGCATACATAGAAGATCTGCCGTATGGGAGAGGCTTTTGTTCAACAGTGGGCGTCATCCAACTGATGATGATTAAAAACCAGTAACGAATACAGCCTCAACAATCAGGTTTCAGAAGTCCATAAAAGGCGGCAATTACTTTATACTAAGCAATCGACTCCATCGAACTATTAATCCGTATAGATACCGTTAAGGCAATAATAGTATTCCTTGAAAACCGTAACCTCAATATAACGATAAACGTCCACATAAAGACTGATCGTTTTAACAATTAACAACACTTAAATGCAAATGTGATCTTCATCATTGTAGCAATATAATAGTGCCCGATAACATGGAAACTATTTTCCTTTGCCCTCTTTTTTACACGTACCCATTCTCATAATAATCAATGGTAGATCGTCATACTGAGCGGCTACCTCAGCAATTCATCTTGTAATGGTGCGAACAGAGCTTACACTGCAAACACTTTTACTGAAGTCATTACGAACGAGAAGTAATTATTTGTGGTTAGTTTTATGATAGAGATGTCCCCGTGGCATAGCGAAGAAAAATACAGTGGGAGATATAAAAGATTAGTATAATTATTGATAAGAAAATCGTTATAACGTACATGTATATTTGAGAAAGCGGGCACAAACACACCTACTGAAATATATTCGCCTCTGACAGAATGCCTCGTTAATCGAGTGGTGAAAAATCCATCAGAATCTCGAGGTCATGAGTTCGATCCCCTGTTTGGTCAAGATTTTTTAACAAAAGCATTGTCAGTAGTCGTCTGGAGTCTATGACTGTGCCCGATAGATGGCGCTGGGGACCCAACTACATCGAACCAACACATATCTGGTGAAACGTGAGAAAACTTAAACACCTCTGCTTACCCCTTCAGTTATATACGTTATATGTTATATAATATGTTATATTAATTATATGTTATACATTTCGTTATGGACCTATTTAACCAACTTGTGAAAATACTTTCTGATTGTTCTATAAGGGTGATAGTTGTTGCACAGATATTTTGTTTGGGTTGTTATGTCAGCAATCCCTTTGGAACAACCCTAGTCATTCAAATACATATATACAGAATTCCGGGTCATTGGCTGTTCAAATCATATACGTAGGTGGATATCTGATTTACAAAGGCGATTCTTATCAAATGCAATTGCTTTTAAAGCATTTTACTAGTTTCATGGTACTGTACAACCAACAATATTATTGTATAAACTTCGTGATGTACGAATCGCTAACGGACTCGTGATAAACTACTTAATGGACCAACTCCGATTTATGTTATTGAATTGCATTTGGGATATGGATGGATTGAGTTTTGGGAGAAGGGCTAACAAATATCAGCGTTGTATCACTATACAACGCTGATATTTGTTAGCCCTTCTCCCAAAACTTCAAATCAGCCGGATTGTCCACTGCTGAACACAGCCTCCCCCATTAAGGGGGGGTTTGCCATAATCCCCACGTTTGGCAGGCGTCTTGGGTTTCGCAGTCAAAGATATCAGTTCCTCAGAAGGCGCTGCCGTATTTTACCTTTAGTCGCCTCTTACGACACACACAGGTACCAATGGGGGGGGGGGGTGACATTCTAGTCCTGCACCCCACAGGGCGTATAGTGTATAAAAGATGAACATTATTTTGATATATCTCTAACTTCGCCACAAAGGACTATTGGGTACTTCAAATTGTAATGATATTGTTTCACTTTTTGACGATAAGTTTGTAAAATTTGTGGCAGTACAATATTAAAATTTGTAATTGACGTGCATGAAGCGTCGTAGGCGCTTAAATTAAATAAATTATTTTGACTTTGACTGCATTACTTTGATTAGAATGCAACATCCTATCTAAGTCTTTCTTTTTTTTTCTACCTGATAGGTTAGCCTTTGACCACTATCTCACCTGATATTAAGTGATGATGTGGTCGAAGATGTTGTCCAGGCTAACCTAGAAGTACATAAATCCGACGTTTTCGTTAGTATTTTAAGATTAGCACAGGAATATCGTATATCTGCAAAAACTACTATCATCAATATTGTTGACTGTGTATATTCTGTGCCCTTGGCGTTGATTACAGATTGATTGTTTCGTATAAACTATACTTACTGCTTTACGATTCGCGCCACGCTTTCTATCGGCAGGTGCTATTATTGTAAACTTAAATGACTTGACAAACCGGAAGATGCGCTTCTCTTATGTAACTTTAAATTGTAATGACTTTCTTATTTCTTTACGAATTAGCCGTTTCAGTAGCGTTTTTTCTCTTAACAATAGTTATATGTTGATTATAAAAACGAACAATTGATTGAATGGATTTTCAAATCAGGCAAATATATGATTTCTAAATACACCGTTACTCCTTAAATCGAGTAGAATTGTAATTAATCCCGAAGATGAATAATGCCATGCTTGTTTTCCGAAGAGCAGGTTGCAATCAGATTAAGTATGTTGGTATCCTTAAAATGCTCCGTTTAAAAAAGTTTTATTTCTTGACTGTACCTCATGCCCGTTTCGTATGGAAAATACTTTCGGGGCCACAGTATAATAAGGTTTCCATAGCGGGCCGCAACACCACAACGAAAATTCGGACCAAATTTTTTCGAGCCTCAACGTAAACTACCCCACAAATTTGTTAAACTTCTTATTTTAATAATTTAAATTGAAAATGTGTTCCATTGTAATCCAGCTTGATTCGATCCCCAGCTTTAGTGTTAATTCTTTTATTCCAATATTTACTCTTAATACGTGTGATCCACGAAAACTTCACTATTCACTTCATTGCTCAATTATTATGGTAAATGACATAAAAAAACCACACGTTCTTCATATTATTATTAAATTCGAAAGCGTGTTTTTAGGTTAGACTTGTTTCCTTGATCTGTGGTGTGATTATGGCATTATTTAACGCAGCTACGATAGATGATATTTTTTTTACATACGGGGTGACATAGTATTCTAATACATTCTGCCATATTAATGGATCAGCGCGACATAACCATGTATCACGTAGGCTAAATCGCGGGTTTGGCCTATCATCAGTTTACGTGTCTGCAACTAGCGATAATAGGTTTTTGCTAAGAGTATAATTAGTATTAATTGCATAATACTAGAATAAAATATATACTAGATATAATATAATAATATAATATAATACTAGAGTTCATTATAATATTGTTATTCCAATCATAACTAAAGGAATGCCTTACCTTAGATCATAAAAATCTAGTTGCTTTCGAAAAAAACTTAAAAAAACTCTTGAGCCATTGGCCATAAATAAGTCATATCTTTCCAATAATTAGTTTTATGAAAGGTGGCAAGATATATTATCATTGGTAATATTCAGATCCCCTAGAACCTTCAACTCATCATATTAAAAAAGAAGCTCAAGAGTCTAGACGTTTTGTAAATTCCATAATAGGATTCGAGACGCTCAATGCAGACAGAAATCAAACGGAATAATGTCATTCATTGGACAACCATTAAAATTGTGCATTGTAACCAGCTCCTTGAAACCATAAATAGGAAATGCATTGATGCACTGGTCGGCCGCCACGCGGAAATTTCTGAACACGAATGTGTTAGGGATAGGAGCTTCAGTCTTGTATTCTTGCAAAATGAGAATTATCGTAATGACATCATTTACTTTCTTTTCTGAAAATAAGCCGCCAAGAGAATCTCTTCTCCTGTTTATTTTATTTCTTTTACTAGAAAACTTAGGCGCCACGTAGGAATTGCTAGGCTGTTCTTTTTTAAATAATTTTATTCCCATCCATTATATTTTTTATGGTTTGGGTCGTCATTTACCTGAGATACTCATAGTTATTGCTCTCTTACTGAGTGATTGTATCAGCTGGATTGGCCACTGTTGAACACAGCCTCCCTTATTTTTTCATAATCCCCACGCTTGGCGGGCGTGTTGGAAATCGCAGTGTAAGATATATAGCTCTGCGGAAGGCGCTGCTGCCCATACCTTCCGGTATTTTACCTTTAGTCGCACCTTAAGACACCCACTTAAAGAAAAGGGAGTGACATTCTAGGCCGGAACTTGATGGACCCCATACTGATTATGTTCAAATATTCGGGACTGCATATGTAATATCCATAAAAGTAAAAAAATAATAAAGGTAAAAAAGTAGTATTTTCTCAGAATGTTATTTCTAACGTAAACACCACTATGCATACCTATAAGAATATATTAGAGTTGAACGAAACAATATTATTTCTATAATTTACCATACAAACTGTATTCTGTCGGTTGTTACCTATCCATTGTTTTAAGAACAAAGTTGATCTTTCTTGCAAAACTAAAGACTTGGTCCATTTCAAGACTTACTCATCCCATCTTGTAAGAGACAAAATAGTATCTCGGGTGGTCGCCCCTAATGATTGCTGGCCACAAGCCGCAAACTGAAGATACGTACGTACCCCAGTCACGAGGGAAGCAACCTATTCACTATTCAATTACTGCATCGCAATAAGACACGAATGGGAAATGAGAGTTTTTATAGTAAACGACGCGGTAATCTTGTGGATTACTTTAGGTAATATAACATTAGACGTAAAGACACAAAACTTGAGTAACGGTAGAACTCTTTATAAATAAATAAAATACGAAGCAGTGATGGCTCAGTGGATTTGGCTGGCGCAGCAGGTCCGTGGTTCACCGCATGGTGGAAGGGCATTTTGCGAATGCCCGCCTGGCTAGCGACCACCCTCAAGTACAAAATCTGTCGCCAAGCACCTAACGGTGTGTTCCGGCAGCAGTCCTTGAGAGCCAGCGAAATTACAGGCACATGAGTCTTAACAAATATGTCTCATGGTGACGGGCGCAGTGCAATTCGTGACTTGTGATGAAATGCATCTGTTATAGGCAGAGGTTAGTCCGCTTAACATCAGGTGGGCCCCAAGCTTGTTCCGTCACAATAACAATAACACTATCTTTGAGTTTCAAAGTCATTGATTTAGCCTATCCATCGGTTAAAGCTTGAAACGCGCTGCATGTCAACTGTAATTTTTATCATTCAGTTATTTTATGTTCTGGGTAGTATAAACCGAAATTTACTCGAACATTCTGAAACAGGCCCTAAAACTCATAAGTCATAACATAACTAGTAGGTAACTGGTTTTATACGAAGTTAATATAACTATTTTACAAAATATTTTGAAGGTATATAAAAATGCTATCAGAGTAATATAATAAAATAAAAATGCTATAAAAGTTTAAAGTGTAGTATATGTGTGTTGTGTTGGTGCTCGTGTGCGTGAATATGAACTAGTACGTTTGTAGAATGAAAGGTTGTGTTGTGTCAACTGCATCAAGTTCTTCCGGGGAAGTACTGTCACCATACCTATTTTGCCGCCAGTAATGATTCCATTACCATGTTCCGGTCTGAAGGGTGCCGGTGAAATTACAGGCACATGAGACTTAACAACTTTATGTATCAGGGTGATAGGTGCAATGCAGTTCGTCACTTGTGATTCATCCGTTATAGGCAACGGTTGCTGCATAACACCATATGAGCCTCTTGTTTGTTGTGGCACAAAAAACCTCTAATTACTATTATAAATTAAACCCTTGCTGTTATAACTCAAGCCACAGCTAAAGTTTTGATTATTTTTAGATTACCAAAAGTACGTTTTGTATCCTATTTTTTTGTAGAATAACTCAAAATTTAATTAATTGTGAATTTTTATAAATGCTTCGGTTAGTCACTTTTGGTATATATATATATATAGAGAGAGAGAGAGAGAGAGTAAAGATATAAGCAGGCAATTCGCCTGAAGGTGAAACCACATATGTTCATAAATAGTCGGCGAGACAAGTTGTTGAATTTCATGAGCTGATTTTACATATGTCACATTTTTGTAAAAATGTAGTACATTAATTATATTTAGTACAAAAATGTTACTTACGATATCAATGACACCTTACATTTTAATTGTACACGATATTATAAAATATGTGAGTAGGTATTTGAATTGTGGAATGTAAAATAGTATTGAAACAACATGAAATCTCAAGTCGATACGACTTAAATACGCCAATAAAGATACGAGGAGATAAAATTATATAGTTTGTCCTATCGTCGTTTATAAAAGCACCCAGCAGTTATGCACAAACTAAGGGCATAGACGAGTCCAGAAAAATGATCATAACATTTAACAATTTAATCTTGATTACAATCTTGCAACCGTCCATTATTGCACGACCTTATTGTAATAATAGGTCTGAAAGTTATATACTTAAGAAATAAAACAATCTGTAGAATATCCATTTTCTTTTTGTTTTCTCTTCGTTTTCTTTACCTTGTGTCTACCGTATAATGAATTGTATGATATAGTTTTATGTCTATTTGTTGTTTCTCTATAAAGAGTATAGGGATGAAATGTTTTTCTTACGTAAAAAAAAATACGTAGTTCTATTTAGCGATGGTTGTTATGTTAATGTCATACTTGTACGTATATCATTGGCGAGTGTAAATGTAGTAGTTGCAAAGGGGAAACCTTCCGTGAACCTATTCTGACCAAAGATTTCTGTAGGTATATCTAAGGTAGACGTGACCTACGCGCTGCTAAAACTTTGAATTTTTAACACGACTGCCTTAAAAAAGGAATGTTATGTTTTCAGGGTTCATGTATGTATGTGAGTTTCTTTATTCCACCATAAATTCTAAACGGCTAAAGTTTTGTCTTGATATCGCAAGTAACACTGGATACATAAATAAAAACCGGCGGCTTTTAGACGCTGTATTTTGAGATAAAACTATTCATTTTTTCTTCCAAGCCCATTGAATGGAATATCAAAATGAAGTGCTTTAAAAGATCAGATTCCATAAATATATATAACTTGCATAATCGTTCAATGAAACGATAAATCGTTTAACGAAAATAATTAATTTCCAGCCAGGATTTTTAATTTTTAATTAATACTTGTTATGAAACTTTTATAAATCGTTCAAACTGAGCTAATTGGCACCGTTGCACTTAGTGACGTAGTTGACACCGAAGCATTGCGCTGTCCTTTGTCAATGTATCAGTTTGACGCTTGATCTTAAAATGATGTTTGTTGGGTAAAACATGTCTATCGCAGATATAACCTTTGGTTCTGACCAGATTGGTGAAGTTCAGCAAAAATGCTAGGCTTGCCTCTTAACATACTGAAATGTATGAAGAATCTAATGAAAGTGAAGGAAGCAAGAGAGAGTAAAGTTCGTAGTAAATAAAAATCCCTTGTTTCTGCTTATCTCTCTGAGAAACAGACATGACGTTCTATATCTATCAAATCTATAAAAAAGTATGTTTGTTTATTCGAGCTACAAGGTACCTTACCGTCTAGCTATTTTTGAAGCAGTGATGGCTCAGTGGCATTGACTATGGACTGCCGCGCAGCAGGTCCATGGTTCGAATCCCGCCACGGGCTTGAGCTTCACCGCATGGTGGAAGGGCATTTTGCGAATGCCCGCCTGACCAGCGACCACCCTCAAGTAGAAAATCTGCCGCCAAGCACCTAACGGTGTGTTCCGGCAGCTGTCCTTGAGAGCCAGCGAAATTACAGGCACATGAGACTTTACAACTATGTCTCAAAGTGACGGGCGCAGTGCAATTCATTACTTGTGATGAAATTCATCTGTTATAGGCAGAGGTACGCTTCCGCTACGTCACAATAACATAAAAAAAAAACCTTTGTTGAAGCTTACAGTGTAAAACTTGAACTGAGAGAAACGGGGTGGCTGTAACTAGTCTCCACTGTAACTCTAGCTAGGTGGTAGGATTCCCGGTGATGAAGTCATTGGATAAAAATTACTGTCTTGTCCATGAGTTTACGTTATAGACCAGATTACCTGACTAGCTACATAGTCACGTGGATAATCTATCGCTTAATACCCGGCACCGGTCCTTGAGAGCCAGTACATCCAGTTTATCATCTACGACCACATCAGGACTTACATCATGACAACAGGCAAGATGGTGGTCAAAGACTGTAAAAAAATACTATGTCCCACGCATAAATTATTCGTATGATGTCTGTTCGAAAATAAAGAAATCTTTTGAAGAATCAATGTTCGGTTTTAAGAAACAGCTATTTTGAAGTTATAATAGAAAATATGTCGTGAGAGGTTTAGCCGCTACAGGGGATATTCTTAAGCTTCCTGAATAGTGCCTAGTTAATACGATAGCCTACTGTCGCAAAGTTCCATGTCTTTGCTATATTCCTTATATCGTCTCTTGCCATAGTGCTTTGTCGTATTAAACTGTAAATCACGAATTATTGAAATGACTGTAGTGCGATTACAGTTTAATTCAGCTGAGTCGTGCCCTAACTGTACCGATTGTTATGAGCTATGAAAGCCTCCATTTGGGTTACGGAGGCAGAGTTAAAGAGGAAATACTGGCGAGTTTCAAGTTGTTGACTTTCAAAATTTTATAATACGCTCATAGTCACTTTTCATATCAGGCCGTACAGTTCCCTGCTTAAAAATAAAATTATTTTTCCGTACTCTCCTCTTGGACGTCGTAAAACGCGACTGATGAAGTTACCGAATGAAAAGCATGCCTTTGAGGTTGCTGCACATTTTTTAATCATTAAATGTTTTTGCATTCTCATATAATGTTAAATGACGATGGGGTTGTAGATGGTACACGCTCACCGATTAGATGCATATTTACTCTTGCTTAAAGACACCCAGACTACATCAGTATCAGGGAATACAGACACATGTATTTGCCGTACGCCTGATAAATGTTGAAGCGAATCGCTTTGTACCAACTGTAAGTGCTCGTGAAATATCAACCATATAACGGTTTCCCATTGCTTTTTGTCCCGTCGCAAGAGATGTTGATAGTGGAACCAAGTTAGCAACTCCATTGCACACTCCCAAAGTGTATCCAGTCATAGATATTTTTTCTCTATGATCCAGTATAAAAAACAATGAACTCTGTGCCGGTGTTCAATCAAGACTTTGAAGTTTTCTCTCAAAGCCATTGTTTATAAGTATTTTAACTCGTCTTTCAACTGATACGATGTAAGAGCCTTGGTGCAAGTCGACGTCAAAGTGACAATTCAGTGTTCAAGCCTATGCACGGATACATCTTGAAGGTTAGGACCTTCTCTCTTCTTCAGACCGGTCGATTGACTCCGTTTCGAAGCAAAAAGACACGCCTTGGTTTTAGCAAAACTGCACTTGGTGAAATTAGCTCTCCCCTTAATAGGAGACTGCTCTCAGATACAAGTTCATGCGCTCAATAATGGCCTCTCTTTGTAACCGTATTTAAGCTTCACCAATTCTTGCTCCAGATGTCTAGTTATCAACTCGCACTTACGAGTATCTGCATACCCATAGGTACCAGGATTCAGCAAGTTATTAATGTGTTTCAGAAGAAGCGTATGAACATCTGATGAACACATATTGGCCAGCCAAACAGATAAGCAGCCTTCGACCACTACCTACTGGGACAGATCTTTTGTTCAGGAAGTCCTAATAAAGGAAAAATACCAGAGGTCCTATTTACAGAATATAGGTCTTAACACCATGATATAATCCGTCCTCTTATTATATAGCCTCGTAAGTGCATGGCCTTGCCATCCCTTGTGATGGCAGTAATTGCCCGTAATACGATGTTTTATACGAGTAAGTTACTAGTTGTACTGTAAGGCAGGAACTCTCACGCACCCTTTAATGCCTACTATGTCTCATCCAATAGACCTATTATCTCCTGGTAGATAATGCCATTAATAAAATGTACCAATCGGCATCCGGCATGCAAGATAATAGTAGTAAAGTACAAGATAATGTAAAGTTTATAACATTAAAATGCGCTTGATACTATATTATATTCGAATATACAAAAATCAAAAATGTTATATAGTGTATATAGTCCTGGTGCCAGAAACGTGGATTATGGCAAACCCTGATGAAGGAGGCATTTATTCAACGTTTTTCGTCAATTTATATTGCAGCTTTTATCTATGTAATGTATTATAATAACTTAAAACGAGCGATTATTTTATATACATAAATATCTCGGATCTCTGAATTGGCTCTAATGATTTGGAGCAAATTTTGTACAAAGATACTGTACTGGATCAGCCGGATTGTCTACTGCTGAACACAGCTTTCCCCATTAAGGGGGGTTTGTCATAATGCCCACGCTTGGCAGGTGTCTTGGGGATCGCAGTTTAAGATATCAGTTCCTCAGAACGCGCCACTGCCCACCTGCGGAATGGCATTCTAGCCTTGCACCTCCCGGGGCATAAAGATTTTGCTTATTTAGTTTATTTATACAGACGTCCACATTTCTTTATTATAAGTTATAAAGCCTTATTGTACAATTTCATATAGCACCATGTCCTATACATTTTAGATACTCTCATTGTTAATTTTTTATGTTTCCTTAAATCCAAAAGAATGTTAGTTTCCTGGTACAAGAAAACTATGAGAGATGGAGCTATAAAAAACGCCGAGCTACCAAAACGTGATGGTTATTTCGGCGCTTAGTACAAAATATGTTTAGGCACCAATAAAGTGCAGTGTTGCTACCATGCTGGGGAATGAGTTGCTATTATTGATGAAAGTAAAGAGAAACCCTGAATCTGACGGACTTAATATAGTAAAATCACGGTCTTTGATTTGCACTGGTCCCAGCGTCAATCGACGTCAACACTCATAAGTTTTGTTTTTTTTAAACGTAATGAATACGTGTATTGTACTGCAGGCCTTACGCAAACGATTACATATCCGCCTACGTATTCCTTACTGAACTTGTTGGGGGCCTCCAGTTCCTGCTTGATATCGGTTGGATCGCCTGCACGAAAGGTCACACTATCCACAGAATAAATTTGAAAGTCACGTTGTTTTGCGTGACTATATAAAAACCTTACAAACTGATATTGAAACATTTATTCTTTTCTTTCAATAATTTAACTTAAATGTAATGATTTACATAAAACAAAAAAAGGAAGACGTACCATAACAATGTCATCATTTAAAAACAAACATTCATATTTTTTTATATATGTCAAGATTTTGATTACCTATATTAGATATTCTATATATCAACATTATCCTGATTTAAGCAAATAAACAGAGCACACTATGCTTCTGTTAACTATAAAATCATCTGGGAAATACTAGATGAAAATAAAATTACCAGCATAGACTGTAGACACTAGACAGTAGACACTTCTTCGACAATTACACCTTAACGGATGTTTAGAAAATTCTGCTCCTGATATTTAAAACATAGTCTTAAATTGTATCCCTTCTCTCAGAAATCTCTCAGAATTAAATAAGAAATGAAGTTAGTAAAAAAAATTTGGAATGAATAGTTATCATCCGTTAGTTTCTATATACTTCTGAAAATTACCTATATTATTTATGTAAACTTTTAAAAATTGTCCCAATCTAAAATCAGAAATAGAGTTAATAAACACTAATATTGAAAATCTCCCTTGTTAACAAAAAAAACTTTAAAGAAATTCTGTTTCTGAATAAAATCAGAAATGAATTTAATAATTATTTTCAGTTTTTTATCTATACCTCTGAAAATTGCCTATGTTATCTATAAAAACTTTAAGGAAATTGTCCCAGAATAAATCTGAAATAAATATAGTAGAAACTACTTCTGAAAATCACCCTTGTTATCTATAAACACTTTTAGGAAATCCTGTTTCAGAATAAAATCAGAAATTAAATTAATAGTTATTTTCAGTTATCTATACTTCTGAAAATAGCATATGTCATCTATAAAAAGGAAATTGTCCTAAAATAAAATGAGAAATGAAGTTAATAGAAACTACTTCTGAAAATCACCCTTGTTATCTATAAACACTTTTAGGAAATCCTGTTTTAGAACAAAATCAGAAATTAAGTTAATAGTTATTTTCAGTTATATATACTTCTGAAAATTGCCTATGTTATTTATAAAAACTTTTTGGAAATTGTTCTAGAATAAAATCAGAAATGAAATGAATAGACACTGCTTCTAATACTTCTGAAAATCACCCTTTTTATCTATAAACACTAAGGAAATCCTGTTTCAAAATTAAATCATAAATGAAATTAATAGTTATTTTCAGTTATCTATACTTCTGAAAATTACCTATGTTATCCATAAAAACATTTCGAAAATTGTCGCAGAATAAAATGAGAAATGAATTTAATAGACACTGCTTCTGAAAATCACCCTTGTTATCTATAAACACTTTTGGGAAACAGAATACAATTTTAAACGTAGTCTGCAGACACTATTTCTGTCAAGCACTTCTGTTATTCATACAATCTCTACAAGAAATCCTGTCTTAGAATAAGATTAGAATCGTTGTCTTCTAAGTGAACAATCTTGATATAAAAAGAACACAGTCAAGCGAGCTAGAGAATGTTGAAAGTGAATATTACAAGTTTACAACCTTAAAATATGGCTTAATCGTTTAATAAAATAATCGTATAACAATTAGTATTATTATACAATTTGTACACAAACAAAAACAATGAACTATTCCGTCTTCTATGACTGCAATTGGAAGACACAACCTACTCAATTATGGCAAGTAAAAATAATTATTAAAATATGAAAGATAATAATTTAAACTAAACGTTTGGAATGATAGTACTTAAATTAATAATATTTACACAATATAACAGAAACAATATGTAATACCGAGTTACTCTACTAAAAGTATATACATGATTTGTATCACTAAAAATTGTTTAGAAGGCAAAATTGTTTAGTATCGCATTAGAATCTGTAAGATTTATCTTAGATACCTATTGAATTTGTGTAAGCTAAAGCCATATAGAGTAACATCTACTTAGTCTCAACGGATCGCATCATCAGATGGCCCGCCGACACTAACGCATTCGTCATACAATATATAGTCGCAAAAATTCAAAGTGCCTTCAATAACGTCACAACATAAACAGCTACAAAGATTTTGATACGATCGCTTCTTAAAAATCTACTAGACTCCGATTTGTTTCGAATTCCAAAGTTAACGATAGTCACATCAATGTTATATTATCAACAAACAATTCAAACTTTTTTTAATAACCAAACAATTTCATACACTTTTTGTACTAAACAGGTAATGAGCAAAGCGAAGCCTTTAACCGTTCTAAATTCTGTACACATATATGTGGCAAGAAATCAAGAAAAAATGATACGATCGAACGACCAATCAGCTAGTAGGAATATCACGTCATGTTCGGGAACTTATATTGGTCGTACCCTCGCATCATTTTTTTTATTTCCCGTGCCTATAATCTTAATGTACACATAGTATGAAGCCAATTTTATCAATCCTTATCACCTACAAATCTGTACGCGTCTGGTGGAGGTTCAGGCATGCAGTAGCCGTGGTAAGTGCGTATGTCTTCAGATGCATACGTAACTCCAGCTAAAACCCCTGGTTCCGTATGGTGCCTGGGGCAGGTGTGATCCCGGGGACATTGGCATATAGTATTGGCGTTCACTTCGTCGATTTGCTCGTGTCGCCTGCGTGCGCTGAACAGTTTACATGGCTCCTTTCTCGAGCAACGCAGTCTCTGTAAAGGAGAAAAAAACAAGATAAGCTTTTATGAATTGAATATTGAAGAGTAAAATGCGAATGATCCGTTAAAAAAAAAATTTTAAAGAAAATATAGCGTAGAAACTTGAGACTTCATATACAGAGTAGATGCCTACCGAGCAGGTTTTGTTGAATAGTAGTTTTATTCCGAGTGTAAAATTCATAATATTTTATAAGTACTCTTCCAATACTAAAAAATATGACCATCTGTGCTCCATAACAAGTTTTTGCATTAGTCCTATCAAAAAGTACTTGAACATACCTAGAGCGGTCTTATATCAGTAGCATCGTCTATGCTGTAGCTATATTTTAATATTTAGTTAAATTTTATAATTATTTTCTTAAATATATATGAGAGCCTCATGGGTGGCGCCAAAGTTGGTAAAAATTGTTTTGATTTGCTACTTGCGCCACCAAGCGGCTTCGACCAAAACTAAGATACCCAAAGAAAAGCATTCCATGTGATTAACTTACGCTTTGCGGCGAGCACGCGAACTGATACTGGTTCCCTTGTTCCCCGCTAGGTGTCGTGTACGGCAATTTCTTTAGAAGATAAGTGACAGAGAATTTTGGGCAGTGGCAGTTGACGATTTGTTGCGTGGCATTGCTGTCGGGGAACGAGTAGATTATCCAGGCGGCTTCCTTGAAGTACCGGCATTTTGGCAGACGTTTGACAAGCTCGCAGGTCTTGTATAGCGTTGTTTTATCGGCCAGCGTGTGGTTGTCGTCGCTTGTTAGGTCGCTGGAAATGATAAAAAATAATATAATTTAATAACTTGTCTTCAATGTAGATCCTAGTAACTCGAGGTCGAAGAGTTAACGATATTAACTAAATCTCGATTCAATCATAAATAAAAAAAAATTGGCAAAGACGTTACTATTTAAAAAATATTTTAATAATTACAATGGAATGTGAATATTACTTCATATAACATTCAAATGTACTTAGAAGATGATGCATTATCTTGTAAATGTTGCTTAATAAACTCAAAGCAAGAAATCAAATTGATTCAATTACTATATCCTATAGAGTCGTGAAACAATAATGTGATATATTATGTAAGTAAATACAAACCTCGAACAAGGTCTGTGCCCCAAACAACGGCATTTTCTCTCGATCCAGGGCTGTGCCGAATCGTAAAGATCCACCTTACTGCAGACCTGCCTAGCACGACAGTCGGGGAGATCTTCCTCCGAGCCCTAGAAATAAACATAAATTTCTATTAGTTGAGTAGTGTAAAGAAAAACTGGAATAGAAAAGTTTGTTTTCAAAATCCACACCATATTTTTATAAACAAGATTTTATGAAAATATTCATAAAATCTTGTTTATAAAAAATTTATAAATGACGTACTTAATAAAAAAAATACTTATTATTTCAATGATTTGAAATAAAATAATACTAATATCAATATTTCGAATAAACTACTACTAAATTTGTGTGTGCGGTATTTTATTTAATTTATTATGTCCCCATTAAAAATTTCTATACAATTGGGTTTGCTCACGTTCTGTCAATTTTCTTTTTATTATCAAAGATCCTACTCTCACTTAACAGGCTTTGTTATGCTATGACATGAAGAAAACATTGAAAAGAGTTCTTCTGAGCAAGCAATGCACGAGCAGCGTCCCGAGCGATATGAAAAACATATCTCTCTATTATAGTTAAAAAAAAACAATATTTAATATCTATTTCATGAAGTAAGAAACAAGCAGACTTATTTTTATGTTATTGTGACGGAACAAGCTCGAGGCCTACCTGATGTTAAGCGTACCTACGTAACCTCTGCCTATAACACATGCATTTCATCACAAGTCATAAATTGCACTGCGCCCGTCACTTTGAGACATAGTTGTTAAGTCTCATGTGCCTATAATTTCACTGGCTCTCAAGCTGCCGGAACACACCGTTAGGTGCTTGGCGGCAGTTTTCTACTTGAGGGTGGTCGCTAGCCAGGCGGGCACTCGCAAAATGCCCTTCGATCCTGCAAAAGACTGATAGAAAATGGTCACCCACTCCCTGTAAACATTTTCAACACCCAGGGTGCTGCTCATGGAAAGCCTGCTCAGAAGAACTCTTTTGATCAAATTCTTCAGGTCATAGTATAACAAAATCTGTTAAACAGAGTAAGTACCTAAGACCATAAAGAATAAAATAGATAAATAGTTATGAAAGGCGAAAGCTCCTTGTGCTTTGCTTATACTATTTTATGAAAGGTCATAGGTATATAGAATATGAAAGTACAGGCAGCTTTAAACTTTAAATCCCTTTAATTTTTAACACAAGTACTTTATTAAAAAAAAAAACTGTCTGTTTGTTAATCCACTAATACACTGTTAACATTTTTACATCTCACATTTCTGCAAAGTTTTTTTTTCCTTGTAGGTAAGCCTTTGACCACAATCTCACCTGATGGTAAGTGATGTATGGTCGAAGGTGTTAACAAGCTTAACCTAAAAATCGTCAAAACTCGTCGCTTGTCTTCGGAATCACGATTACTTACATTGCAAGCCGTTTAAACAAGTAACAGAGTTATTTAAATACCATGCAAACAGGTGGCATTACAAAACAATTCCACAAATCAAATGCATGAAAAATCGCTTGAATTACAATTCATATCACGTCACTTCGCAATTCGCATACAAAACATTCGCTCCGTGCTACAAAACTCAAAGGAAAAATCAATCATGCTCTGAAAGGGACTTGAAATAGTTCGTGGGAATTTCGTAAGGTGTTCACAATTAGATCACACCTGCTCTGTAGCAGTGTTGCCATTGCCTGACTTTCCAATGTTGAAAATATATTAAACTTATCTTGTATCGTCACACAGTTTGGTATTCTGTTCTGTTTTTGAGATAAAATTACTTATCATTCCATTTATTCATCGATTGGGTGCTGGGCCCACCGCAGTAGAGGCCCAAGTCATGCCAGGGACTTAAAACCCAGAGAGTAAAAGTACCCCAAGTTATTTGTAAGCATAAATTACGCTTGAACCTATAGTTACATACGTTACTAAAGTTTAATGTGTATTACAAAATTACTTTTTAATGTGTGCTCAGAGTGTTTTCAAGAGTAATATAGGTATGTGGAATTTGAGGAACAACTTTAGTCAAAGAATTATATTCTTAGAATAAAGAGAAATAACAATTAGAATGTTTATTTCAAATAACCGAAGTAAGTTGAAGTTAATGCCTACTGATGTTAATTTTACCAGGAAGTTGAGTAAAATCTGTAATCTGGCAATACTCTTCAGATCAAAGGACACAGGTTGCGTTGTTAATCATAGCCATACCATCTGAATTTTGAACAACATATGTGCGATCCATTCATTTTTTTTATACCAAAAGGACCATCGGTCTTACTTCCGACCGGAAGCCGGCAACCTGTTCACTGTGGGAACGACTTTTTATGCGTACACGCATGCTTTGACTTACTGGGCTGGTACCACATCTGCTATAATTGAATCGTTTTAATTACTTCGTCTGATGAATCGGTTATGTGGCAGAGCGAGTTTCTTTTTTTGTTCCTGTAGTCTGATTTAACAGATGACTTTCTTTAATTTCGGTTGGGGAATATGTTTAAAGAATAAAAGCAGTTTTTAGATTCGTCTTGCGCACAATTCCATACACAAGATGAATCTAAAATTGGCATCAATAGAATAGGTACCCGATTACCTATATTATAGTTTAAAATCTTATTAATTCATTCTTACTTAGCTTACTTATTGTTCTAGCAGATGTGATATTTATTTTTATTAATTTTGTATGTGTTTATGTGTATTATCAAATTATTTCCTTCCTGCAAAACTTAAACGTAGCATACTTAAAAGTTGTCGATTACAAAATACCGGGACTATCAAAGCAAAAAGTTAGACAAATATTTTGCGACAGCCCTATAAAATGTAGGTGTGAAAAAGTCTTGTTTTTTCGTTGTTCCGGATATACTTCCCGTTTCTTGTGTGCTGCGATGAATTTCGCGGAAAGAGACTCGGGGCCTCCGGAAACAGCCCTTTTGTGTAACGCTACAAAAACACGCCATTTGTCCGTTTCAATATTCTGGACTATTTGTCATCCAACAACAAACTTTGAAAGAAGAGTTTACACGAGTTGTTGCAACTTGCTATAAATGCAACATTGAACTTATTATGATATAAAAGTATGAAATTGCCGATTTGTACTGAAAAATTGAAATTAGTTTTTAATTAATTTAACATAATATATATTTAATCAAAATAATTACCATTATATTATTATCTATACATAGCTGCCATCTAATAGGAAGGTCATTTATGCCTTTGCTATAAAACTCTGGTGATCTAGATGCGACACACTGTGTGAAAGCATTTTGTACTGCCTCCTGGGAAGAAAACTTTATCACGTAGAAAATTGTCCGAATCACGAAAAAAATGGTAGTCCATTGGAGGAAGGTCTGGCGAATACGGAGTGTGACGATGCCGTTATTGCTTGACCAGATCGGGGAAAAGTATAACACCATGCTGAAACCACCAAACAGTTACCATTACCTTATTAATGGTAAGCTTTGCTTTAGAACACTGTTGCGGCGTTTGACTTGGGGCAGCCATTACATTTTTAGCTTACGGTTATCGTAAAGGTTCCACTTTTCATCACATGTCACAATTCGATCAAATACTCCTTTATTTCTGTATCCATTCAACAAGGCATCACAATTTTCAACACGCGCCTCTTTTTAATTTTTTTATATTTTGATATTATTATTAATAAATGGCAATTTCATACATTAACCTCTTTTACTTTTTCATTTGATTTAATCAATTTGTGTCTGGATCGAAATGGAATACTCCATATTGTTATTATTATATTTGCAGTAAGTGTTACATACATTGCCGTGCTACGCTTTGTAGGGAAGGTTTTTAAATGTATTTAAAATTGATTAATATATAGTGTATCATGAAACTGCTGCTGAATAGATTAACTGAAATTGGTCATGAACCGCTTAAAACACCACGTTGCTGTCTTGATCCATATGTGTATATGAGTAACTACACACATAATATCTACCGAAAGGTATACTTTTTTCCGTTTATGCATTAAACATTATGCAGATCGTAAACCTTTACATTCGGTTTTGTTTTGTCGTATAAGTTTACAAGATTAATTTTCTCAAATATAAATTAGCAAAGGCTTGATGATACGGCTACGCTAAATTCAGAAATATGTATTTTCAACCTAAAATTCAAATCCTTTATGTTGAATATCGTGCAGCACGATTGTTTTACTTTTTATTATAAGAAAAGGAAGATAACGTTTACTGATGCCTTAGGGCGTAGGTTAGCTTGTTTCAAATACGGTTCCATCTTATTAATATTTTTAAAGTGCTTAAATATATTATTACTTACCAAAAAGAAAGACCTGAGTTGGCTTCACGCGATATGACAATATCTGCTTCTTTAATGTTATTCATATGAATACGATTAGATTTTTAAATGTAAAAGGTAACCTAAATATCCTATGCAATATTCAATATACATTTTCTGTTGTGTACTTTTATTCAAATATGTACATATTTATTTTAAATTTTCATCAAAATATTCAGTTATTTCAGGTAGCTGGAGCGTTTAGACTACCTGTTGCCCTGCAATGGCTTTTGGGTTGCCTAAAGCTTTCAGTGTAGCTGTAGTATTTTACATAGTTTGTAGTGTTTTGCCAACAAAAAGATACAGAATATAAAAAAAATGTTCTCATGAAACTTCATCTCTGCAACTGATAATAGCTATACATTTTGAGATAATGTATAGATTCGAATATATATATTCATAGATGAAAATCATAGATTGAACTAGATCCATTTAATGTACATACGTACAAAACTGTAATATTATAGGGAAGGAACTACCAATCAAGATATGGGTGTTTATATACCCAGATTGGTAGGTGAGCCGCAAATTTGAACGACGTAAATGAATAAAGACAATTGGAATTTCAATTTGAATTATTATAATTTTATCTACATATAGTAGAGCTAAAGGTACATATATGTTTAGTCTACACACATTTCAAATTCAGGCTACCACTACTTACTACTGTATTCACGTAAAGTTGCCGGCGTTCGAACCGCTAATCGATGAACGTACCGAATAGCTTTTTGGCACACTTGTACTAGAGGTCAATATATTTTACCCTCAGTACTTATCCTGTGGGACGTATTTCAGACCAACTCCAGAGATTTATCTTTACATCAAAAAAATATATCTACCTATCTAATTCTAAGGGAAATATTGTTAAGTGCCTACTGCGGGCCAAATTTCATTGAACTCTAGTAAACGTGTGCCAAACGGTTCTCCTGTAAATCGACTGTGTTTTTTTTCACGTCTAACAGTACCTATTAGTATTTTCGCATTGTAGTTGCGAATGTTATAGATAGGTTATAGGTAGTGATTATGCTGAGTAAATTAGCATTTTATGGCATTAAGATTCATGTCGCAGTAGTGAGATCCGTTAAATAAAACCAAACTGTACCTGCTACTGGACTGTACAAGTGGACATATATTATTATTGTACATTCATTCAGCATTTAATAAAGATAAAAATGTTATTCAAGTGTAACGTTCCAGTGTTCAGATGAAGGCGGTCCATATCTTTAATGTTATTAAAAGTGCAACTATCTTCTACATGTTTACACAGACGTAGGTCATCCAAACGGTCCGCTGCTGAACACAAGCCTCTCTCTATTACTATCGCTGCTGTATCATGCTGATCATCTTATTGCTAACTTCTTTCTCGACGTTTACGTTCTACTTCACCATATGTGCAGCAATTTATATTGCAATGTCTCGGAAATTAAACGCGTTAAATCGATGTCCTTATAAGGTTAATTTCAGGGATTCATTACAAAAAAAATCTATTCAATTGGTACTTTCAGTGAAAAGTAAATATAATCCTCTCTAAAATAAGGTTACTCAATTCGTCTGTATTTTTTTTTATGTTTGTAACCTCTGAACTTTCGACTGGGTGAACCTATTTCGATGATTATTTTTTTATTTGAAAGATGATACTAGCCGTGTGGTCCCATTTAAATTTCATCATAGTCGGTCAAGCCATTTTTAAACTCAAATATATAATAACTTCTTCTATAACTGAAAAGTATTTTCCTTTCTTGATGATGTAGTAATTGACAGTGAATGATAATCGATCCCATAAGTAGCAGGGGTCATTAAAAAGGCTGAAAATTTGTTTCTACCAAAAAAATGGAACCGACTTCGACACTGTGACTCAGCTCACTCTCACTCACTGTGTTCAACACTTGTCGAAGTCATGCGCACAATATTGTGATAATAGGTACTTTTGAACCATCATGGTGCCGACTTCAATAAGTTTAGTTATTTCACACATGTGAGTGTTGAAGTCGGTTCCATTTTTTTTTATTGCCTATATGCTGTATACCTGTATGCATTTGACCGCAATCCCACTTGATGGTAAGTGACGATGTGGTCGAAAATGGTCAACAGATTTAACCTAGAATGGCAAATAGCACTCAAATTACAGCAGCCGTGACACACCTTAAGGTGCTTGGCGAGTTTCGTAACAGATGTTCTTCTTGATGATAGTAAGCAACAGTCGCAAAATACGTTTCTACACCGTTCCCGCGACTAGCTTCCTATACTCAGCCCACTTACGTTCTTTTTCTCATATTCGCGATCCGAGTGACCATAGGGACCTAGCAGCGGGGCGCGGCGAGGGTGGAGGGACGCCGCATCCGGTCCTCGAACAGGTGTCGCAGACGCGAGCCCAGCGCCGCGCCCACTCTAATGAAATAATTTGTTACCCGCTACGACCTTCCACAACCTTCTCCGCACGCCTATCCTCCTCTCACACTAACCATATCGTATACCCTCTCTTTCACACTTCAGGCTAGGCGCGGACCTGTAGGGGAAAACTTTTGAATGAATCTATTGTTCTGAATCTGATTTATCGATACGGCGAAATTGGTGTGGTTATTGGATATGGTGAAAAAAATGCTGTGGTAGTATTTTCCTGTTAAGTTGATAATGTAAAAAAATATTTTTAGTATTTTTATAAAGATTTTTGCATTTTTGAAACGCTCGTAGAGAAGCTTACTTAGCTGTTCTCAACCGATCAGTAAAGTTAAGCAACGTCGCGCGCGGTCATGACTTGGATGGGTGACCGCTAGTGACATTACTACTGAGCGTTTCCGTGCTTCGGAGGGCACGTTAAGCCGTCGGTCCCGGTTGTTGTCTTAGGATGGCAGTCGTTATAGCATGGTGGTAGGGCAATTTGTGAATGCCCGCCTGGCTAGCTACCACCCTCAAGTAGAAAATCTGTCGCCAAGCACCTAACGGTGTGTTCCGGCAGCTGTCCTTGAGAGCCAGTACTTCTAGGTTAGCCTGAACAACATCTTCGACCACATCATCACTTACCATCAGGTGAGATAGTGGTCAAAGGCTAACCTATCAGGCATAAAAAAAAAAGAAAAAAAAAAAGATGGGGAACTTGCAATATTATGGTAGGAAATATATTAGGTGACCCGTCCGCGGCTTTAATGGCGTGCCTAACAATATACAGTGCTACATAAATATGTATTAATATATGTTTATTCATATAAGTATAATGTCCGCGGGGTGCCGGGCTAGAGTATCACCTCCCCATCGCTACCTATGGGTGTCGTAAGGTAAGAGTCGACTAAATGTGGAATATCGAAAGTAGGGCAGCAGCGCCTTCTGAAGTACTGATATCTTAAACTGCGTTCCCCAAGCCTGCCAAGCGTGGGGATTATGGCAAACCCCCGCTAAAAAGGGGACGCTGTGTTCAGAAGTGAACAACCCAGCCAGGCGGGCGTTCCCAAAATGCCCTACCACCATGCTTTAATGCCTGCCATCCTAAGACAACAACCGGGACCGACGGCAGTAATGTCACTAGCGGTCACCCATCTGACTTAAGACCGCGGCGGACGTTGCTTAACTTAGCTGATCGGTTAAGAACGGCTAAGCAAACTTCGCTACGATCGCTACGCAGCCTTATCTGCAGCCTTATCTGTAGTCCTATCCCAAGCTCCAAGTGGTTTCGGAAAAACATTTAAGTATTACTTTTCTTTCGCTTTATCGGCTGTATCTCAGTGCTTACCTTTACATATATACTTTGTACTATTTATACGTCAAGCAATACGATTATCATTCAGTCCCGAAAACACGCACTCTATTTTACTAAAACTAAGACAGTTTATTCCATCCGCCTTCGATTATCTCCGAGTCTAATAACGCCACAAAGATAGCTACAATTTATATAAACAACCGTCCGTGGTGCGTCCGGGAGACCACCGACGTCCGGCCGTCCGGCGGACGGGCCGACTTGAACAGTAGCCGAGAACAAATTAACCATCCTCAATCCCGGTGATTATTGCCGGTTGAGATGATGTTTATTATAAAAGCCAGTGAAAGTTAAACGGATATTGGTTTATTGAAAATTGGGAACAGTTTGACTAAAAAATTATAGAATGCAATTGTTTTTTTTGTGGGATTTGGACGTCGCACGCACAAGTCTAACTAAAAATGTTAAAAGGTAACATCAGACGAACTGCACTGTGCCCGTCACATCATGGTGGTACTAGCCAGGCGAGCATTCGCAAAATGCCCTTCCACCGTGCGGTGAAGCTAAAATGCGGCGCTGGGTATCAAACCAAGACCTGCGGTACGACAGTCCTATCATGTCTATTGCCGCTCAGTTATCATTGCTTCAAAGTGACTCCTTTTGTGATGTTCTTCTAGTCATCTTCCTACCCTTGTCTCACATGTGTGGGGTCGATACAATATAACTTCTCTAACAATATAAAGGACGACACGAAAACAATAGCGGAAACATTGAACATAATTCTTTCGGGTCGGCGGCCTACCTTTGTAATATCCTCTTTGGAAAGGCTCTCGCTGGTAGTATACCCGGTCTCTTTTCGGTAATCAGGGCGTAAGTATGGCTATGAGTTATGAAGTGCACCCAATGAACAGCAACACTTCACTAATATCGACGGGAGTTGCAGCATGTTGCTCATACGGCACTTTTTCCGTTCGTCTACCCTATGTCCCTTAAAATTTTGCATGAGCCTAAAATCTATGCTTCTGATTTGTCAGTTTTCCGCAAAAAATCGTATTTTCTTAATTGTTTGGAAAAATCGTTTTCTAAAGGAATTTTTATTTTCACATTTAGAGATGATATAAATATTATTAGTAAAACTGACAAATCAGAAGCAATCTATGCTTCTGATTTGCCAGTTTAGGCTCAAGAACATGCATGCAAAAGTTCAACGAGTTGGTACACTTGGTTAGTATTTAAAATGATAACGAAACTATGTTTGTATGGAAAGCGCTACGTAGATCCTTAAGTATGTCAGAATGCTATAAACCTATCTCTGCTCTTATATTCGACCAAGAAAGCTTTAAAGGATTTATGCCTAATGTGTTTCTTCATGTATTACTATCAACATTATGCCTAAGAATAATACGTAACATATTAACGTATTATACCGTTGTTACACAAATTGATATTTCAGTCATTACTAAACGAACGCTCAAATAAAATAATTTCTATAAAGAATATCTGTCCGTAACCAATAAATTACCTTGACACATATTTAAGTACTATAATACATATATGTAGGCAGTGTGTGCTTACATTATATGTAGGATGTGCCAAGCCAAGCTAAGCCTACGCTCATAGCACAATCGCTCGTACAAAAGACATCAACGCATGCGCGCGCGCACGTCGGAAGTTCTTAATGACAAGATGCTGTACTTGCAGTGGGATGTTATTTATTTTTAGTGTTTTTATACATTTCCTGTAGACAGAGTATGTGTACCACAGTAAAAATAGATACTTATACTGCAAAGAAATTCTTTTTAAAATACTTATAGTTTTGCTATACTGTTTTATCAGTGTTTAGTATTTAGATAAGATACGAAATTATTTCTTGGTTTTTGCTAACGAAAATAAATCACTGCAAGTGTAAGGATCTGGAATAAAATTAATTAATTAGTATTGTTTACAATAAGTCCATAAACATTTTATTGTTTGCCAAGTAAATATAAACTTGTTTTGCTTACAACATATTTATTGTATGGTGTACTACCATGTGCCTATAGATGTTTTCCAGACTATCTTCGGATGAACAGTAACAAGAGAATGAGTGCGTGTAATCAATTTACAAGACGTAATAGGCGAATGATGGTAAGAAGCATACTGTTACAGTACTAACTGAAATGTTTAAAGTTCTTCGTTTTTCTTCAAGAAAATTAAATTTTATTCAGATAATAAGTTCTCTCTTGTTCCCTTCTGGATATATCCGTTATAGGTACAACATAATATTATACACTAATGGAACAAATGATAATGTTTTTGTGTAATGAGAGTGAAGAACGAGAAATATCTGCCTAAAACGTAGGAAGTAGAAAATCTGTTATATTCGTGGCCTAGCCTTCCGGGAAATTAGCATTACATTATGTATATGAAGTGTATGTTTTTTTATGTTATTGTGATGGAACAAGATCGAGGCCTACCTGATGTTAAGTGGACTAACCTCTGCCTATAACAGTTGCAATTCATCACAAGTCACGAATTGCACTGCGCCCGTCACATTGAGACATAGTTGTTAAGTCTCATTGTGCCTGTAATTTCACTGGCTCTCAAGGACTACTGCCGGAACACACCTTTCGGTGCTTGGCGACAGACTTTTTACTTGAGGGTGGTAGCTAGCCAGGCGGGCAATCGCAAAACGCCCTTCCACCATGCGGTGAAGCTCAAGCCAGCGGTGGGGATCGAACCAGGGTACTACGGCACGGCAGTCCATAGCTATTGCCGCTCGGCCATCATTGCTTCGCTCACATATATTCCTACTCGTACATTATATTTATCGTATTAGGCATATTTTCTGCAATAGGATAAACAACGTATAACATTTCAACAAACCAACAAATTTTTAGTTCAAATAAAACTATCCTTCATCTAGTAGTAAAAAGTCCTTGACATCAAAGAATACGAGATATACAAAAGAGTTGAATGCCGATCTACGATTGTCGGAAGTGTTTGGGCAACACGCTCTCTATTTGGCATGCGCGCGCGCAGTCAAATTGCCTTGCCTTTTACGGCACTGTTGATATATTACCTTGTTATCTGCTGTGACATTCGGATTAAGGAAGATATACGTGTTGACTTCAAGTATTTGAACTTTTTCATATGAATTGAATTGATGGTTTTGGTTCTTATCAGCTCTCCAAAAGTGTAAGGCAAAAATATTCGACATTGATGGAGGACCAGAGAGGAGAGGTGGATATATTGAGTCCCGGAAGTGGAGGATAGGATTGCTTGTGAAATCGGAGGTTATCATCTAATACTTGTCAGTGAACACAATAAGGCCTTGGCACTGCAACGATGACTAGGTAGCAGGGTGCATCAATTATCATTATCTATTTAACTGTCCCGTTCACAATCCTTTATCAAGTTTTCAACTCCAAAATCAGGATTTAGAATACTTATCAATCGGTCTCCGTATCACAAAATATCGTAACGAAGTAAGATTTTTGGTGCCTTAAGTTTATATTTAGATATTTTTGCGCTCTTTGACTATGTAATATCTTAATGCAATGCTTGTACGTTTATAATACAACTTTTAATGACTCTTTTTGACTTTACATTTTGTTTTAATGTTAAGAAAAAAAAACCCTATATCGGGGGAGGCTGTGTTCAGCAGTGGACAATCCGGCTGATTCAGTACAGTACAGTTAGTCAAAGTAAATGAAATGAAATTTTATTTATATCTCCTAAAAATTGTGTTGTAAAATGTCGTACAAAACTTGTGAGCGTTAGTCGATAAACTCTTGGTTCCATTACGTACTCGCCTTCGGCTCAAGATGCAATACAGCTTCGATCGTAATTACCAATATAACTCACATGTATCGTAAGGCACTTACTATTGTTTTTAGTCTATTCGAACGCAACACTATCAACACGTATAGGAACTCTTATCTGCCAAACTATAATATTAAATGGAAATTCTATTTGTATACATTTATAATGAAACAATCATAGCAATAAAGAACTACAAGGCAATTCTCATGGCCTGGCGTGGCGCCTCCATTCCAGTAACTACTCGCGTAAGAAACAAAACACGAATTAATTAACACAGGCATGACTCAAATACCAAATGCAGTTAGTGAAAAACAAGTCAGGTTATTAGTAACACATCATGTAAGAACCGATTGGTGAAACTCATCACGTACGAGACAATACAAGTATGCGGATGTGTTGATTATTGACAATTAATTAAATGATACAATTCAACGTATTGTACTTTGTTATGCATTATGTATTGCAACGATTATGAGTTGGTAACTAATGGTATGAATGAATCAGTCAATCTGATTTGTACAGAGGTGAAATTTTCTGCATTCTATTATAGTTACTACGAGTTTCTGTTAAATTGTGTATCCATTTTCCATTGCTCATTAGGGAGTAGGGTATTTTTTGCCAATTCGGTGTAGAATTACAACCCAGGACAAGTCAATTCTACAGTTAATAAACATCTACTACGCCTTTGTGACATCTTCACTTTCAATCGACGAGATCTCTTTCAAACGCAATATGGTAGTAAAAAACGGATTCGGCCCCACGGCCAAAAAATGGGTAACACTACTTTGAAAATAATATGCAACTTTTGAGCGACTAAAAAGAAATAAACGAAATAACTTCACAAAAAAAGAAAAATATGGTTAAAAACAATTAAAAGTAATATTACTGATCTCACAAAGTACTCTCAACCCTAGAAAGCAACGTCCTTAAGTTTCATTGGTTTAACCCTTCGTATTCCTCATAATACAGTATGACAACATCCGCGTGTACATAATATCTGTACACTATACAGTGTGTTCCCATTGTACACTGAGCATCCGGAGTGGGTCCATTCAACACGCACGTGGCCGCTCCGCAGCGGATGCTGGAGTCAGTCCGCGTCTTAAATTGAAAGAATGTACATACAAGTAGTGGTAAAAAAGTGGAGATACGACTTAAACTTTGTAGGTGAAGTGGGTGTATGGAGTCTTCAAAGTTGTGAGAGAATAGCGACGATTCATACGAGATTGTATCGTAGCGGTGATAAATAATGCAATAATCCGTGTTTTGTCTAAGATTTCTCGTATAAAATGATAAAATTCTACACTCATTGCCAAATAAGATGAAAAGCCTATATGAATATTTTTCCAGACCTCGTTCTATAAAAAAATACCTGTTTGTAAAAAACTCGATTAGGCTTCGAAAGGGTTGGCTAAAGTTGCAATTTTATCAAACGCTAGTAATTTGTGATGTAGTACAATAATATAATAACAAACATATAAAAAACAGCCGAATTGAGATCCTTCTCCTTTTTTGGAATTCGGTTAAATCTGGCGCTTTTTTGTTTTTGTTTTGAGAGCGTAACGCAGGTGCGCATCGAGTCCTGTTTGGGCGCTTCGTTTTTTTCTTCAAGATTATAAACTATGATTGTAGGGTTCTAACATCAGAAAAAGGACAACATATAAGCAGGTAACCCTTTCCAATCTTTTTGATTTTATGAAAAACAAAATGGACTACACAATTATTATTAATGATAAAATGTTGGTGTAACTAACCAATGAGACTTTTTATTAAAAATTTTATGTTGCTATTTTGAAGTTAGTGTTTTTTCGTAAGTTATTTTTCACCCTTCAATTTTCACGGTTAGGCTATCTGCCTCTAAAACGACCAAACTTTTTGTCATACAGATATTATTCCTATTTCTTTTTTCGATTTCTTCGCCTCTCCAGAATCGGTGGTTATCTTTAATCGACCGTATCCCGGCCCAGGCTTTTTTGTGTGTCTTAAGTTTTTTCTTATTGCAAGTTTTTTATTATTTTTAGGTTCACTTTTCTTTGTTGACGCGTGTCTGACTGTCACGGTGTTTGTAATCGTCCTACCGAGACGAAGTGTAAATTAACTTATTGTTCCTGTTTATTTTTTGTACAAACCGTATTTGAAACATCTGTCAGTGTAAATGTATACTACTCGTAGTTTATTCTATACTCAGTACCTCAATATGGAACGTAGGAAAAATTATAAGAAATTTCAAAATGTTGTAGTGTGTATTGTATTTGTTAATTACATACGTAAAGTGTAGTTATTAATTATAGTTTTCTGCCCCTTTGGCAAGCGGAGGCGTCCTGGGTCGGGTCGCCGTCTTCCCTCAGAAATGGTTGAGGAAGACGATGGCTGACACGGGAGTCAACTCGTGAACGAGTGCTGCTTGAGGGCACTACTGGTCCGTTCGGAATGCCTGTGCAAACCTATTTGTATCTGTTTTGTAATCCTCCTTTCCAAATAGTTTGAGAATAGAAGAAAAAAAAACATACGTATGGAGGTATAATTAGCATCCCTTATAACTGTGTTCCCCCCTGAGTATGTAATAATATTCCCCATAGTAATTGTATATTAAATATCTCAGTTAACTTAAAAAGTGGCAAGGACCCTGGAGTCTATGGTAAATAGATTATTTCTTTAAAAAAGTAACATCCCTTATTCTTATTTACTAACATTAAGAAATGTTTGAATAATATTTGTATATTTCCCATTTTTATTCACAGGAACAACTTTTTGTTATAAAACATTTTATTACTTTTTGGAACCACCACAGAAACAACCACCAAATCAAAATCTAATCAAACTTTTTCTCACCTCTCATCTGCGGTTAGTTTTCTATCAAATAATCAATTTGGTATCAAAAGAAAATATATTTGTTTCTTTCATTACCTAGCAATATACAATTAAGGTCCGTGTGACCCAAACCTTAGTAAGTAGGTACATATTATTTATTTTGTGCCCCGACCAATTTCCCCATTGCGACTTGGCCTTTTCAAGTGAAGTGTTTTCTGGATTGCCTTGGACTGATTACGAATGTTTTACACATACTTTGATCACTATATAAATTAATATTATAATTGTAGCAAGTTTATGTTACAGAGGCAACAGATAGATATCATCTACCTTAGTAGATGTCATCTACCTACATCTTAGGTCTACTTTGAATAGAAAATTATTTGTCATATAATAACATCCCGCCCTGTTTTATTTCCCTGCAGAGTTAGCCAGCTGTATTAACAGCCACATTTAGCCAGACATGTTATACTCCCATTAATATAGGTGGCGAATACAATGCTATTAACCGGGTATAGCTCCAGACTTCAGAATTCATATATGACTCGAACTTGGCAAAATGATGCAAAAAAGTTGTTGTGATTTTTTATCATCGCGATGTTAATGACAAGTGATACTTAATCCCTTTCAAAGAATAAACGATATATTCTATGAATTCAGAGGCAATAAGATGGCCTTTTATTATGTGGGGTCTAATAACGTAATTCTGGCGAAACGTAGTAAGGCTACATAATTCATGTATAGCTATACAATTACTATTGCCTACTGAAATGTGCGTGGTTTGACCATTTACACAATTATAGTATAATAATATTTTACTGAAATTTCATGATATTATGCTATTTATAGTTATATACAAGTATATATCAATCAAATAACAATGTAGTTAGGAAGATATTTCGAACATTACTAGAGGCCAAAACTAAGGTTTTCGTAAACCTTACGAGTCAACTCAGATGGTGACTTTTGCATGTAAATATTAGTATGATGTAAGGCTTATCAAAGGTAATCATTAACAACCATATACAATAATATTTTACAACACTGTGATTCGCTTACAATGTTAATTGTTAAATGTTTCCTTTCATATAATGACCGGTCTTTGAAGTAAACCTTGAAAAGACATTGTCGAAACTCACAGAGTTGAATTAAAAAACACTATATGAGAAGTTATTTATTTCCTAGCTGCAACCTTTGTTTTGTTTTCAAGGAACTTTTATGTTAATAAAATTTACAACTATTCTAAGTAATCACTGTATAGTTGGTATACTAATAATTTGTTCATTACTGATACATCATGCAGATTTTAATACCTACTAGCTAGGCTCTGTCTGAGTCTAGAATTGTGCCCAGTGGATGCACACGTGGATGCTTAGACTCGATATGTTTTTTTTACTGTGACTATTATAATTTCGATTGCGAAATTAAGTAATGAGAAGTCTTCAATGATTTCTATATATTAGAATTAATTTTTATAGTGTTATTAACGGATCAATCATCATTTCAGTGTTTAAATATATAATAATGCAATGGATAGGCTCCAAAAAATATACCCTTGCTCGCGTTCTCTCCGTGGGCTTCAGTGAGATAATACAAAGATTGTCCTGAAAACGTGTGCTAGTAATAAAAGTTGATCCATCCTAGCCTACAGAACAAGTTGCAACTACGGGCTAAAATCCGAACAGCTCAACTTATAATTGAGCTTCGTTATTACGAGCTATTTCCTTTAATCTACTTCGTTAAAAAAATCTCAAACAGTACAACGGATTGAGCCTCGCTGTAGCCTAGGATCCGAAACGATTCTAAGGCACAAACTAGTTTGAAACAATCGTTATTCAAATCAGTTTTCAACGATTATTATATTATTAAAACCATTTGATTATACCTACGCTATTATGTGGCGCCAGACAAACAATGCATGAGGTTCAAACATAAAGATCATCGGAAAGGTGCTAAAAATTAATTAAATAATTTATTGATTTTATATCTGTATAAACGAGATTCTTTTATGCGAGGTGATATCGAAACCGCAGATACAACTATCCAAGTGTCATTTAGTTTTTTTTTATCAATAGAAAATTTTAATAACCTTTTTTTTATGTTATAGTGACGGGTCAAGCTCGAGGTCCACCTGATGTTAAGCGGACGAACCTCTGCCTATAACAGATGCATTTCATGACATGTCACGAATTGCACTGCGCCCGTCACTTAGAGACAGTTTTTAAGTCTCATGTGCCTGTAATTTCACTAGCTCTCAAGGACAGCTGCCGCAACACACCGATAGGTGTTTGGCGGCAGTTTCTGATTTAACAAGGAAATCATGCATTTGTATTGATACGATTCCACCCCAGTGTGGCAAGTCCGTTTAAGGGAGTGTCTTATTGAGGCCAGGCTTTAATGTTGTTTAATAGCTTTTAGTTTACGATTATGACATGCTTCTTTCCGCACCGGACGGTGCGCCCCATGACGGTTACATTTACGAATTAGAGTGATAATATAGCATTTTCTACCACCCTATAGATACTTAGATAAGTGGTTGACACGTTCGGTGCCTATGACCGGAAAACGCGGGATTGATTCCCGGCAGTTGAGAACATTTTGCGCTCTTTACATTTGCAAAAAAATTATCCTTCTATAATATCCGAAAAAAGTTGACATTGTACATCATAATTACTTTTAGTTTTCGTCGTGAAAAGAATAACCTAAAAACAAACCATTTTCTAAATTATAAAAATGTTTCACAAATTATTGTTTTGTGTTTTCTAAAGTAAATAGAAAGATCTCTAATTATTTCCATTAACTTTGCAAAATAAAAAGTATTTTAGAAAACATTGAAAAGCATTTCCATACATTAATAAATTTTAGATTTACAAAAACAACGTTTTGTTTCCAAGTGATAGGCTTGTGACATGATATCAACAAATAACACCGACTTATCTTCCACGCATTTGTTGTTATTCCTTCTCTAACTCGCATCAATGGACGGAAGTTAGGTAATTGAATACTTCTAGCGCATAATTCACCCAGGACCTTGGCTTCGTGTTCCACCACACCGTTCGGTAAATGCAGCTTGCATGCAAAACGTTAATCAGGAGACAGAAGGGACTGTGTCGACTGTCGTGCTGTGGCGCTCTGAATTCGTAATAGCACGCACAAAATTGTGTTTTCTATTTATAACTTAGCTCAGTATAAAAAACGTTGACTAGCAAAATAATCTTATATTTGTAGACAATTTACTATACTTACTAATAGACTATCTGAAAATTCCTGACCCAAATAGTCCGTCGAAACAAAAAAGGCGATGATTGTGTCAATTAATATTTGTGTAGCTGCTTTTAGGGTTTAGTACTAAATAAAACGAAACCCAATAACTAAGATTCTGTTATCCTGTCCGCCCGTTAAAGGGCTCCATGTTTGTAACAGTTATAGGTACCCAGTTGAGTTTTTTGCAGAATATGTTTTAGTATAGCGGTTTGCCTTATAAAGAGTAATAATAACAAAGCATTTAAAATAAAAATCGGCCATGTGCGAGTCGGACCTTCGCACCAAGGGTTCCGTACAAAAATGTAGGTATGTAAGTAAAAGTTACGGTATTTTTATTGCTAAATGAAATCCATAATATTTTAAAATTATTTGTATTATTTATGATGTAACTTAAAATTTATGTTTTTCACAATGTTTCCTTTATCTGTGCTATATCACGTTGCTTCGTACTACATTTCTAGATTCTGAGTTCACGGGAAGTATCCTGTAGGTTTTGATTCCCTTGTGAGTGTCGAAGTTTTGCTTTTCGAAGGCTGTATCTTTTGATTGCGTTGGCTTAGAATTATTTTTATTTTTACAGCTCGAAAGGACAGTAGTCTGTCCAAGTTCCCATGTTTGGTCAATCCTGCTTAAAATATGTATGTAGTTTGTAGATCTAAAATGTATATATATATATATATATATATAACCATTTAACGATTGATCTAATTCATGAGGGGATATTTGAAGGCACCTTGACATCTCGTTACAGGCAATTTGTCAAACTATTATTCTATTTGGTGCACTAGTTGATATGGCGGTAGTTTATTTCTGTTCTAGTTACACAATATGAAATTTCTTGTTGGCTTAGTTAATATCATTCAATATTTATTACGTGTCTTCAAATTTAATTTACCAATCTTGAAGAATGTTTGCACCTATAGGTTTGCCAACTCCTAGAATCACGGAATTCAACCGAAAAAATACACCTTCCTACTTCGCTAGTATGAAATAAAATATCTTTTTGATACGAGCACAAAGAAAACACTTGGAGCGATAGCCATACTGGATGTTATTAATTTGGTGAATCTATTTATAAACAAGTATAAAATAATTTATAATTTGAAAATCCGACTGCAAATTATTTATTTATATCGTTTAACGTTTTATCGCTCCATTGAAATTAAAACTGCAAGTAATATATGTTTATGGAATCGTTATTTAAAGCCCTTCATTTTGATATCCCACTCAATAGGTTTGGAAGAATGCAAATTAATTTATCTAACAATATAGCATCTTAAAGCCGCAAGTTGTTTTTATATTTTTATGTATACCTAGTCGCTTGCGGTATGAGACGAATCTAACAATATATCATACATTAGAAGTTATGGTGGAATAAAGAAACTCACAAACATACATACATATCTACATACACACATGAACCCTGAATACATAACACTCCATTTTATCGGTAGTTGTGTAAAAATATAACAGGCAACATCGAAATCAAAGGTTTCGTAAAAATTATTTACTACACTGTTAAATTATTTACTTTATACATTTATTACCGCGTACTACTCGATGTTCGCGAAGCTAAACCCAATAAAACGGAGGGTATTTTCTTATATATGGTGCCTGTGTTTGCATATATACAAATATACTTATTGTAAAGTACTATGTCTTCAGAGAAAAATTGGCACTTTTTAATGTCCGGATGACACGAGCTATCTTAACACCCACATTTCATAAGATATGTTTTGATTCCGTGTAATTGGTACTATTAGTCAATCTGTTGCCGTTTACCACAGTTTGAGACTGCTACTAAAATGTCTTTGTTAGAAAAGCCCAATTAAGGGAATGAAGCACTTTTAAAATATGAAAAACAGGTACGTATTTTCCGCATAAATTTGTAAACGATTTTATAAGTAGGTACATCATTTTCACACAGAATGCCAGCGACTTGCAGTCATTGTATAAAGAAAGCTCAACTGTGTCGCAGTGTTTAAAATATAATGACACCTAACCTTTAATAAAAATGGTCTGAGTTGGCCACCCTAGTGATGACGTTTGTTGGACATTAAAGATCATAAACCCTCTGAAATGTTATTGTCATGCAAATTCCAGCAGCTTTAAACTCGTGGTATCTGCAAGTCGGCTCTTTGAGTCTTTTCGGGGAGCTTGATAATCAATGCAAAATCAAGTCGACACCTTCAACAATACAAGTATCCTTTACAAAAATAACAAAAACCCCTGCAAAAGTCAGTTAAAAAAACGCACAACACCGTATCGTATATCTGTCAAGATTTAAGCCCTCCTATAAAACGAAATATGAATACGAAGAGATAACTTTAAATTCCAAAGAGACGAATGATCGAAAAGACGGTTACCGTTACGAATGAGCTTAAAGGCAGTGACATAAAAAGGTTTTTTAATCAAATATCACACACTGACCGTGGCGGGGCGAAGCCTGGCCCGTAAGTCATCGAAGCTGTCACGATAAGAATGAGTGAATGAACACCTGCCGCCACCGGTGTTACGCGCGCGCCTACGCACCCGTGCAACTCTCAAAAAACATAATTCAACTTTAAGCGCACGACAAAAATCTCCAACTTTAAGTCCTATAGCTACCTGTCTACAGTTGAATTTCTTAAGCGCAATGCTATATCTAAAATCCATTATCGAACGAATGCAATTACGGACCTAGCTTAAAGCGATAATCTTCTTGAATCGACTCTAAAATTAGGTATAATAATGATAATCGTTGTTTTTAAAATATGACCGACAAGATTTGACATCCGGAACTTGTCATATTTTTATTGGTATAAAAGTGTTATTACTTTAATAAGTACCCTGTAGTTGTAAAGGAAATGTGTACAATTTCGTAGTCGTATCCGTTGACGTTAGAAGTTTAGTTGTTGATTTTCCGCTATAAGTTGCTCGGTCTTACGCTTTTGATTTCTCGGAATGAGTACTGGGCGTTACATGGTTTCAAAAAATTAATATGGTCGACATTCTCGTGCTATTTATCAGTTTTAATTGGGTTAATTGTCGGTTGGATCAGTTCATAGAATCTTCCACATGTGGTCACTAGTGTAGCGTGCTTGTATGCGTCATTCATTCATGAGATAGAAGGATGATACGTTGTTTAATTTACGCTTTAATATTACGCATTGTTTTCGTTCCTAACATTGTAAACAAAATGTTCCGTTTAGGTTGGTACTTAAGATGTGAAATGTACTAGTAATTATCATTGACGAGCCTTCAAATAGTGCCTTCTGAAAAAGGTATCTACCGATAGAATATTAAAAAAGTCCAAATTGTATATCGATACTGCCATATGAAATCAATAACTTTATGCATCTTAAGTTATTGGTAGTTCATTTCAATGTCTATCTAGTTGGTCAGTCTTATACGGATTGACAAAACTTTCATCGTGAAAAACTATTAATTTCATATGGCAGTTGTATCGATATACAATTTGGAATTTTACGAATATTCTATCGGTGGATACCTAAGTTGAAGGCTTCTCCAGAAGGCACTTTTTGATGGCTCGTCAATGTAAATTACTGGTACAGTTCACATAAGTACCAACCTAAATGGAACATTTCGCTTGGACTTTATGCACCTAAAGTTATTAATAGTTCATTTTAATGTAGGCTTTAATAAGGAATTGAAACACAGTTCAAGAACCAACAAATATCTTACAAATTAGCTCGTGATGGTTGTCACGACATAAACGTTTCAATATACAACGAACCATTCAACCGAAGCTTATTCTATAGTAGGTAATGGTCGTAAACTTCAATTGTATTGCTGAATTTGGATTAAGGCTTCTAGAATCGTATTTTAGATGCAGAAATTCTTGAGTTTCTTAAATAGAAAATGGAACATTATGTTTGAATATATGAAACAGAATAAAGAACAGAATAAAGTTTCTCGTAACTGTCATGATATAAAAACTCACCCCAGTCTGATATAAAATCTTCAAACCGCTTTTTGGCGGCAAAGTCGTCCTCCTATGCGGCAGAAGCGGCAGCTTATCCGGTCTCCTTATGTGGATCTCTGCCGATGGCCTGAACGCCTCCAGGGGCGTTCTGATGACCGCGCGGACTCCGCTGAACACCCATGCGATGAGAATGAAAGCTAGCACTTGCATACTAGCCACTTATGCACAAATTTTCGAAAAGTTCGAGCTGACTTCGCGTATGTTCGGGTCGCGAGCTGCGTGTCGCGTCGTCTCGTCGGGCAAGATCGGACTGGCAGCGGGCGCACCAAGTCAGGTACGTCTTTGCCTACGCCCGGTATAACCACCTTCGACTTGGATCGTTTGGAGTTGATACTTTGAAGGCTTTTGTTGTTTGCTTATATTTTTTGCATATCATTCGTAATATTTTTTGTTAAGTAACTTGTAATGTTTAGTAATTTACTGCTTTGTCTTTATGTTAATGTACAAATTATGAATGACACGTGTAGAAGGTTAAAAATTTATAAAGTTCTAATTCATAATTCATAATTATAATTATGTATGTAAAGTTGATAAAGTTCTAATTCATAAAACATAATTATAGTTATGTATGTAAAGTAGTTAAACATTTTTTCTTCGTGTTTGAAGTGTGCCCTCCAATTGCATGTTTGGTTGTATTTTTAAGTATGTCAAAACTTGTATTTTGTTTGTACTCTTTAGGTAGTTAAGCGTTTCACATGACCATTTCAGTCAAGTGACTCCCAAAAATTTTCCGCACACAATGCTTTCTGCCCTCCAAGGCTTAATTTTATACTAGAACAACAGGGAGATTATTTTCAATTTAAAGTTAATATTTTCCAATCATCAGTGTTTACTTATGGTCGGCGAGAAAAATTCAGGCACTATGGTAATGAAAAAGATAACTCTTCACGTACTTATAAACATCATTCCCTTAAGAAAAAATATTGCTCTATACGTTATTGATAAAAAAATCTGGACACTTGCAAGTATCAAGACTGTATTGATTCGACGCGGTGACTTCCTACCGACGATGTTTTTTTACACAATCTTGTTGCTTGATGTAAAGCTGAGTTTACATTTAATATATTATAAAATTGTTATCATATAAAACACTTTTTTATTTGTCAACTTGTTCTTAAAAGTCAAAGGCAGCATTGTTAGTGAAACCTAATAAAATGTTTATATTCTCCATTACTTAGCATTACTAGTATTCCTCGTTAGAATACCTAAAAATAATTGTTGATACGCCAATTTTTTACACAATTATTTATCGAAATTCTAACTTACCTTAGTCGAATATGTGCCGTGAAAAGTGAAAATTAGATTCGTAAAAACTAAAGTCATAGTGAGATTTTAAATAAAAATAGTTAATGCATTTATTAATAGATATAAGATAATAATTTACGTTATATGACGAATCAATAAATTTTATATTTCTCTCATATTATTATTCATATATTTATTTATTACACCTCATCTATTAAGAATTGAAAAATATTTACTTAGTTATTTATCACTAAATAAGTTTTACTTTATCACTAAATAACTTTTTTTTTACGTACGTATTAACTTTTACATAAGTGTATGTAATGGTAATTTATGTGTATGTTACGTGTAAACTATCATTCAGTGTTCGATATCTACATGACTAGAAAGCTTGTCTTAGTGGTTTTAGCAAGCATTGACATCCATCTTCATTAGCGGTAGGCGTACCTTCTGACCATCAGACTGTCTTCGACTCGATTCGACTTGTATATTCGAGAACTGTAAAAAACTTTAAAGAAAAATTTTAATACTTGTAATTATACCCCTTGGGGTGTAGGGCTAAAATGTCAACCCCCCTTTGCTACCTGCGAGATGCACACTCACCTATGTATGAATGTACAGGTGTTTGTATGTAATGCATGTAGGTGCAGCTACATACACGCACTCATAAATCATTACACCTCGACACATAGGTTACGTAAGGATCATATTAAAGTTACATAAGCACAATTTAAAATTCCGGCACTCTACTCGACTACCTTTTTATGGTGACTAAGGGTAAAATACCGGAACCGAAACTGCTATCTTAAAATGCGATCCCTATGACGTCTTTTCTTTTAAATGCTTTATAGGTTAGCCTTTGACCACTATCTCACCTGATGGTAAGTGATGATGTTGTCGCAGATGTTGTTCTGGCTAATCTAGAATTACTGGCTCTCAAGGATAGCCGGAACATACCGTTCGGTGCTTGGCGACAGAATTTCTACTAGAGGGTGGTAGCTAGCCCGGCGGGCATTCGAAAAATGCCCTACCACCATGCTATAACGACTGCCATCCTAAGATGACAACCGGGACCGACGGCTTAACGTGCCCTCCGAAGCACGGAAACGCTCAGTAGTAATGTCACTAGCGGTCACCCATCCAACTCATGACCGCGGTCGGTTAAGAACAGCTAAGCAAACTTCGTTACGAGCGCTTCAAAATATATAAGGCGAGGCTGAGTTCAGCAGTAGACAATCCGGCTAATACAGTACAGTAATTATAGCTCGGTAACAATTTCGATCATCTCTTTCACCGTTACCTTTATATAGTGGATATATTTTGTACCTCGTTTAGGGATGTAGGATTTCTTTAAAGTACAAATTTGGAAGATAGCTCTAAATTAAAAAAAAACATTAACGTAGAGAATCATTTATTTAGCAATTGAATATATATTTTTTTTACTTTTCGAAATTACGTGTGTACTAGGCATAACGGACCTTGGTAACTGTAACCACCTACTTGCTTATTTTTTAGCTAGATTATAATCATATATTTTTTTAAATATGTTTGATATTTGTTGTTCGACGTACTCTGAACTTTATATTTTTACGCTTACTATCAATACGAAAAATTAATAAATACCTACTAGCTGTGCCTCTCGGTTTTATCCGCGTAGACAATGCTGATAAGAGATGATGATGAAAAGTATGCAGTATCTCTTCTCTCTCCACCTCCTATTTGTTTCCTTTTATACATCAATACAGAAATTCACACATATTAACGAATGCACTCTCGTGTATTCGTAATAAAGATAATTATTCTAATCTAAGAGAAAATGACATAAAAGATTGTGATATGTTCTACTCAGCTAACAACACCTATACTGCGATCAGCAAATTGAGACCTGCCAAGCTCAGGGGGTTTACCAAAAGTGGTCTCCCGTTGGAGTAGTTAGGTTTCTTCATACCAAATGGTCAATACATTGATGCTCCTAGGTATCAATGAAGTCAACAAAGCTCATTCAAACAGACAACAAAACCATTATCGTCAGAATTAAACACTGCACAGTAGCACAAAGCAAGGGGTACCCTATTCCCCTAATCCCCACTTCAACGACAATGGCCATGCTACACCAATAATTGTTTTAAAAACACTATTCAACCATTCGTAGAACAGCGTTTTCAAATCAATGGAAATAAAATCCATTGTCAGTGTAACGCGAGCTTTATATCACCTGTCTCTTTCGCTCCCATTCACCACGCCAGGGCATGAATGAACAGTTTCTTATGAATGGACTGGTCGCTATAGTACTATACATACCTGCGGATTGTAGGTATATTTATAGTTATAGCTGTTTATGTAGAATTATATGTGTTGTATCGATATGTATGAATGTTGGAGGCCACGTCACAGATAAATCGATAGTAACGTTCCGGGCACGTGGTCAATCGTCTTTTTAGTCTGTGAACGTAATAAATGTTTTTTTTCTCGTTGGCGTGGCTTTCATTATAAAAAAATGTTATAAGTATACCTACTAAGTATCCCAATACATCCCGATACGATGGTTGGAGAACGAGAGCAAAAATTAGAGTTAGTCATTGTGTCATGTTAGCTCAATTGGTTAGAGCATACCCCGGCTAAAGGGGTAGATGGACGCGGGTTCCAATCCCGCACATGACTATAATTTTTTGCTCGTAAGTATTTATACTTAGGTATATTACAAAATTACAAATTCAGGAGCGTTCAAAAAAATATTTTCTTTGTTAGGTATACCATGTTCACAATAATGATTTGCAATCATACGAGTGATTCATAATTACGAGAAATAATTTATGTGCTGGTTTTTGTAATCTCGGCCCTTGTAATTATGCCGCCAACCATCACACAAAATTTAAATGGTAATAAATAAAAAAGGTATTGCGATCTTAATTTCATTTAGTAAATTTTATTATATTGAATTGAGTTTTATATTTGCCGTTTATTTTAAATACCAAAATAAAGAACGCACATTCGGTAGGTATATGTTTTAATTAACCTAAATTTTACTGGCGTCAATGTTACCATGTAAAACAAAACATGTTTGTTGTATTTTCAAATCAAAATTGCGTATCTTTGATCTTATAACAATACCACCCTAACACTAAGTGGGTACCGACAGATAACAACTGTATTTGTAGATAAGTACTAATAAATTATATTAATATTAAAATAACACGATATAACTACATAACTACTATTATCAACCCTTCACATAAGTCTACCTATCTGAGGAATATATAAGGTATTATAATATACTTCATATGCCTATAATATAATAAAAGTTTAATGTACTCTTTTCTCACACATTTTCTTATGTTTAATTAAGAAGTGAATTTATTGGTAATAAAGTACTGTATCTGCCGGATTGTCCACTGCTGAACACAGCCTGCCCCATTATTGGGGGGGTTTTCCATAAGCCCCACGCTGGCAGGCGTCTTGGGGATCGCATTGTGAGATATCAGTTCCTCAGAAAGCAATGATGCCCACCTCCTGGTGTATTACCCTTAGTCGCCTATTACGAAACCCAACGGGTAGAGATGGGGGGGGGGTGATAATCTAGCCCAGCACCCCACGAGCAATGAAGTATTAGCAGATTACTTATTACAGCGATTGCTCCAACATCACAAATCACTAGCGAAATTTTGAATCCCACACGTAAAGTAGGATGCTTGATTTAACTCTGTGTGCCGTGAGGCATATAAGTTTGCCCATGAGGAATAAAGCATTATCGCTGAGGAGTATACCTACACCTTCTGCCAGAAAATAAAAAAACAAGGCTACTACAAGCAACATATTAGGTATAAAACAAGTTTGGTAGGTACATGAAATTTTGGTATATTAGCGGTTGGATATTATAGTATATTAGCGGTTGAATATGCGGTTGGATATTTTGGTATATTAGCGTTTGGATATTATAGAATATTAGCGGTTGGATATACTGTGGTATAATTAGTGGTTGGATATTCCGGTATATTAGGGGTTGGATATTTTGGTATATTAGCGGTTGTGGAGGAATAACATTTTATTCGATGTCTGGTCTATTCCGTTGACATTATCTCAGGTTTGGTAGCTATAATTGTTATTTAACATGTAATGAATATACGTCGTTTTAGAGCAGACGGTGTAAAAAATGTAATATGTATTGCATTTTACTGACAAAAATACTTTATTCATTATTTACCGAACTGAACGAACTATGTGTTTGATAATTTCAAACGTGAAAAAACCCTAAGGGTAGGGGTTCTCGTGAAAAATACCCTACCAACTATGTAGCGACCGTCTGAGATTGATGCGTAGCTCAAACGCTTCATCTCAGTACAAGATGGCAGCTTGCTCATCAAGCTAACTGCTTTGCCCTGCTGGATTGCAATTCTGATTGAAATAAGTGCCATAATTTGGTCAAACGCAGATCGAATAGGAGCTCAAAATAGTTTAAAAAAATACAATACCAAATCTTATAAGTTTTATAACAGTCTAACGTAATCGAAAACGAACATCTTCCGGATGTAACTAAAATTACCTCGAAAACCCACAAAAACACCGAAATCATTTATCACCTTTTTATAACGCACATAAGCTACTTTTCCATCGGCCATCAAGCCGTAATAAAAATCCTCTTTAAGCCTGGACCTTTTTACAAAACCAGTTTATATTAACAGTTAATAAAAAATAATAAAAAAAGTTTATAGCCGCGCGAAGTCACGTTCTTAAAGATGTTGCTGGGCATTCCTGGACAGGTCCGTAGGCAGGGGGGCTAATTAAGAGGGGAATCTACTACATTGATGGCTTCTCATACTTTAGACACTGATTTTTTGCAGTATTACCACCAATGTGAATGCGTGAAGATCGAAGGCATTATCAGTAGTCTGCTATAGTTACTCCACCACCATATCAGTTTAGCGGAATAAATATTATTAACATAAATATTGATATGGAATCATGAAGGTATTTGAAGAGAATTTGGTAACGAAATAGGTATTGTTTTTTTAAATAATAGCAACGATTTCGTATGCGATTTTTTTAACTGGTTATATAAAGATACACTTTTTTTTTAAGTTACTTCTGGTCAATATGTTTTTCGACGAAACCAGGATGTTTTGATACCTCTGCTATACTTCATGTTATATTAGTTGTCACCCGCGGCTTCGTAGCGTGGGTAATAGTCGCATAAAATCATATAAGATAAATATATCGTCGACCACAAAAGCTAATTATGTTTCCCGGAAAGGTGCAGATAACAACTCAACACAGTTTCTAGAGATGATATTCCAGGAAAGTACAATATGATATAACTGCAACCATACCTATTTCTACCGCCAAGCAATAATATTAACATTACTGTGTTCTGGTTTGAAGGGTGTGGGTTCCGGTGAAATTATAAGGACATATCTGTTTTAAGCAGAGATGACCTCTTAACACCAGGTGGGCGTGGTGATTATTCTGACACAATTTCAAAAAAAAAAACAGTACCAGCTGCGTAAGTACTGGAGAATGTCTACCGGCCTCCACCCTCAGGACCTGTACTTGAAAGTGGATGCCCGGGTTGTCATGTTTATTCCGGAGAGTGAAAAACTGTGCTCAATTCTCTATCAGCAGCTCCGGGCAAACGAGGCATCTAGAGCAAGCGTGTTAGGCTGAAGCCTAACACGCTTGCTCTGGACTTTTGTAAGGTGCGGGGTCTCCTTGTTGATTTCAACGCCATATATTATCACCCGGAGACTGCGAAGGCGGCCTTGCTCTTTTTGACTGAAGCACAGATATGGTGTTTGAGAAACACTTCTTTTCTACCCGGGATACAAAGTCAAAGTCAAAGTCAAAATCATTTATTCAATTTAGGCGTCTACGACGCTCTTATGAAGGTCAATTACAAATTTTAGTATTGAAATATTCTACATTGTACTGCCACGTTCAGCAAATAAATTGTATAGAGCCACTGCGAGAAGAACGGGCAAGAAACTCGGGGCCATTCTTTTAAACATGTTTTAACAATGTGTTACATACATACTATATAATAGAGTTATTACAATATTTGTTTAAATTATGCAGGTGACAGGCAATAGCTTGGCGGAGGCGGAATTGTCCAGGCATTTTTGTCGTTTATGTAATCAGAAAATGTGTAGTAGGATTTTTTAATCAATATGTTTTTCACATGCAACTTGAATTTCCCTTCTGTGAGCGTTGTAATATGTTTAGGAACTTTATTATAAAACCGCACACAATTACCTAAGAAGGTTCTTTTATTTGTCTTTGCTAATCTAAAACCTGGCACCGCTATTTTATCTTTATTCCTAGTATTGTAATCGTGATTGTCACTGTTTAATTTAAATTTACTCAAATTTTTACGAACATACATAATATTTTCAAATATATACAGACTTGGTAAAGTTAAAATATCAATTTCTTTAAAAAGATCCCTCACAGATTCCCTAGGACCCATTTTATATATGGCTCGAATTGCACGCTTTTGTATGATAAAGATTGTCTCTATCTCAGCAGCAGTTCCCCACAGCAATACGCCATACGACATAATACTGTGGAAGTACGCGAAATAAACTAGGCGAGCAGTAGCTACGTCTGTTAACTTTCTTATCCTAAGAACTGCATATGCAGCAGAACTAAGTCTTCCGGAGAGATCATGTATATGTGGATCCCATTGTAAAGTGGAATCCATTTTGATTCCCAGGAAGACTGTCGCTTTGTCAATAGGGAGTTTATCTGGGCCAAGCTTTATGTTTGGTTCAACATAAGGAACATTTGGTAAAGAAAACTTTAAACATTTCGTCTTTTTTGAATTTAGGAGAAGATTATTATCGGCGAACCATTTACAAATCTTAGATAATACATTATTTACATGCGTCAGTTCACTGTCTTTCCTATCTACTTTAAAAATCAGAGAGGTATCATCTGCGAATAAAACAATATCGCAGAAATCTTTGACCATGCAAGGCAGATCATTAATATATGTTAGAAACAGAAAAGGTCCCTAAATTGATCCCTGTGGTACTCCCATTTTTACCAATGACCCGGACAAACTGGAGCATTACTTTTTGACTGACAGATCACAACCTGATTCGTATTTCAATCGGTCGGTCGATCGGTTGCCCGCCTAGCTCGCCCCTGTTTCGTTAGCTGTTGTTTTTCTCAAAGCCAAAAGGACAATCTCTTGGGGAAAGCCCATTGGCTATGTGTCGAATCTACAGTTCGTCCAGACTCACGGCACGGTGGTAGGCCGTTTGTTAACCTGACTATCAGCCGCATAACACCATGCAAGCGTCATCTATTATTATGTTCTGGCAACTGCCTTGAGGACCAGTTCCGATTCTAGTTTTTCCTTGCTAACATCTTTTGCATCATAACTGATCAATGAGTAAGGTGGTGGTCGATCAAAGAACATCAGTTATAAAAAAGTATACAATCTCAACGCTGTTCTAAGTCACATAACATAACTTACATCGACCCCTAATCTTAGGCCCTTGCTACGCACCCCTTTCTGAAATACGGGGATGTAACTAATAAACAAGGTAGATAAGAATGGAGTGCTCCATAAGTGTCTGCATTGTGGCCGGTAGTGCCTTGTGTCGTAGACAATGGAGTCTAAGAACGCACTTGAGATTTCAAGTGGACAGCTTTTTGCAGAACAAGGGTGGACCGTTTACGTGTTACGGATTATTACGGATAACTGACTTAACCATTGTAAGGCACATGGTACCTAAATTGACAGTCAGTAAAAATATGGTTGATAAATATAATTGTGCCTAACAATTATTATTAACATCGCGTTGATCGTTACAGATTATTATATTATATACATTATACATTATGATACGAGTGTGGAAAATTAATTATTCCAATCAATGTTACGATATTACAATAGATCAAGCCGAGATTGGACTAATTAATATAGTACGATCCTACGACTATATTTTCAGTACAATTGAAAATATAGTCTGTTATATAAAATGTTCCATGATTCAGTACCTGTTAGAAAACACTAAGGACGCGCGCGGTATTAACAAAACAGCATAAAAAATAAAGACCATTGCCTTTGCAAAAATTGCGTTCATTACTTTTAAAACACTATACCACATACAATAAATATATTATTATGTGATTTATATCTTTAACTCCATAGGGATCCTTGATTTGCTTTTCTAAAAAAAAAACACTACCATTTCCATGCTTGCTGGCAGCTTGAACTAAACTGGAAAGTAAAAAGCACGTGTACGAAAAGAAACGCATTTCAATACAGGTAATGCCAACGTAATAGGCGTTGACGAGCAAGTTTTCCATTATAAAGCTTTGTCGTCAACTACGACATGGCCTTATCAATTTACTTTTTTTTTTTCAACGTGAATAAGGCAGCTATTTTTCACCTTTGTCTCCCACCATCGGTCATTGATGACGTTGTTGATATTGATTTTCAGGCTAAGCCTATAGAATAACAATTATCTCTAAACTCGAAAGATCTCTTATGAAATATTACCAATTTGTGTTTATTGTTTCTTCTACTAGCACGTAGAAGAACAAGAAACCTTGTACTTTTTTAACTTAAGTCATAAATAATATGATTCTCTATGATAAAAACAAGCACGCAAGAACTGCTGGGACATGATATTGATAGATTTTCTACTTAAGGCCAGAAGCGATTGCTGCTAATACAACTATAATGTGAAGTTTAAGCACATGGTTGAATTCTTACCTACAACTGCCCGATTGGCAGTCGAGATTTGCAGTCCCCATGCTACGTTAAAATCTTGATATTTATTCTCCTAAACAATATATAGTCACATATATTTCAGTTTTTCATTCCTATATCCGTAAACGATCCTTGCGGATGTCCCATCACTATTCCCAATGTAAAGGGACGAATTCATTGGCACGCGTACTCAAAAGCCTTTGTTGGTGGATGCCTCAGAATGTTTCCTTGTTATAGGGCAACGTTTTGTTCTTTACTTAGAAGTGGTGTGAGAAATCCGGTTGCAGCCTTTTTTTTAACACAAGGATGTTCCTTAGTTAACGTACTTAGCGTGATAGAGCTTTTTTTTTGTAAAGTTCGCGTAGTTTTTTTTCTGTCTGGTCGCTTGCATTTCGAAGCATTTCTGAATGTATGTAGATACTTACTTGTCAGTGGGAAGTTTCATTCTGTTTGTAATATTTAAGTTATCAAATTGGAAACCAAATATTCAAAATACTATAGATCGCAAATTGAATGGTTAAGGCTCCGGCATTTGGGTATAAGAACTGTAAATAATGAAAATGCACCGATTGAGCATAAGGCCAAAACTTTATCATTGATGTTTGTGGGGTATTACTGCACATTTCACGCACAACAAGGCTCCTTATAGCGGGTAAACTGGCAACGAGACCATTCCCAAGGGTTGAGTCTGACAAGCAGCTGATCATCGAAACTAACACTGTTTACAATTATAACATTTTGTTAAATTGTGTTTTACATTAGAAAACATTTTGCCCGATGACCCAGCCGACCCAGCATGTGTCTGGATATGGATAGGATGGTGGTAAATAATGTATAGAAACTTAATTTCAGTGTTTAATCTAAGATCAGTATAAGATCAACTAAGATGTAAGTCTATCAGAAAACTGTACTTGTCACTTAATGGAATGAGATTCTCAACTTGGATGTTTTTTATGCATTTTACGTCAGAACCCTATCATTTATTAAACTATGTGGAAAGTTCTTATTTTTTATCAAAGTAATTACTTCCAGATAGGTCCCAAAGAAATTTTACCAAAATTGATTCAATACTTTTATTTTAAAATCACTTTCTTAACTAGAAAAAAAATATGTCCAATATTACCAAATTGCGTATGTCATACTATTTAGTGGTCGGGTTTTTTCTTCTAATGGTTGTCTAGTTCTTTTAATGAATGGAAGTATTAATCGTAAGGTCTGATATACGACTTACACAACTCTCTCCATTCGCATGTTTCCTTCAGTCTTTCATAACTAAACAACGTTCATGCCTCATTTAAATATCAAAATCGAGGACGATGTCAATCACGATGGTTATCTGAACCACGGAAACCTAATCTCGGTGTCGTGCAAATAAAAATTAACACAAAACCTGTCATCCGTATCTTGATGGTCGGGACACGAAAATGATACCCGCTTTAATTACTCTTTACAAACTATACTCATTTGTTTAGGCAACTACTCATGAAAACACGTTTAAAACCTCACGTTTTTGTAATAGCTGAAATCACGCGATTCATGCTACTACGAAACTTAAACACTTAAAACTTATTTTCTGAATATTACAGGAGTTTCTTTAGCAAATTTGTAAATAATATGTTGTTTGGCAGTGCCTCGCAAGACAAAGCTAACATTCAAGTTTAAAATCATGATTTTTGTTTCAGTTGCTGGAAATATATAACAAATATATTTTTTAACAGTGATTGCTCATAGTAATTAAACAACTTTAAACGGTTTAAATTGCCTATATTAATGATAATACGCGTATATTTATCATTATTTTTGTCCCGACGCGACGTTTCAAACACTTTGCAGTGATCGTGGTCACGTTGATGCATTTTTTATGGACGGCTGTGCAAGGAGAACATGATTCGAACCCCGTTACGGGCTTGAGCTTCACCCCTTGGGGGTAGGGCAAGTGGAAATTAGGTACCTACCCAAAAGTTCGTAAATATATATCAACTTGAATTTCTATTATGTGTTTTATTGTCTAAAACAAGAGTCAACTTTGTGATAACTATCCTATACTTGGATATGATAACGATATGATCCAATTAGGACCTATTTTTATATATACTTTAGAGGATGTTAAAGCAATGATAATTAAGCAGTAATAGCTGTGAACTGTCGTGCCGCAAGGGGCACGGAACCAAAGGGTTCACCACCTTATGGTGGAAGGGACATTTTGCGGATGTTCGCCTGGCTAGCTAACATCCTCTAAGATATTCCAGGTACATGAGAATAACGGTATGTCTCAGGGTGATGAGCGCAGTGCACTTTGCCACATCTGATGAAATGCATCTGTTAAAGACATAGGTTATAATTAACATCAGGTAGGCAACGGGTGTGTTCCGGTACAAAACCAAAAAAAAGTGACTTAGTAACATACAACCCTATATAATTTACTGGTTAGTAACTGTGATACACGTGCAGCATTTTACTCCCACGCGACACGTGTGACCTCCGGCCTCAGAAACGTCCCAAAACAAAAATACTTCTAGCTTATAGTAAACCGCCCTTTTCAAATTTTCTAGGATAGGCGTCACCAGTATTTTTCCAGTGATTGAGTATTTTGTTCTAAGAAACTAAATTAATTTTAAAAATTGGCTATACATTACACATTATTTAAGAAAAATCAATACGAAATATATATATTCATTCAAAACCATTTGCGCGTCTTTCCTGGGCTATAAGAGGGCCTCCCCTCGCCCAAAACCCGGTGGAGCTGAACGTCCGTATAGCGGTAGTCAGCATCTATGTCCTCCCTAAAAAAAAAAAAAAAAATTGCGCGTCTAGCTTTCGTTTCGCACACGTCAAAATAAAACGGGGCGCATCGAGCTGTCATTATTTTGTAGTTGTCAAATATTTGCTTTGAATTGTCATTGTGGTGCGGCTGGCTTGCATGTTGTGGTTATGTTTTTTTTTGTTATGACGACCTTTTGGAAATCGGTGTTGAACTCTATAGTATTTTTTGTTGGTTGAGTGAGTACAGTGATTAAAATTGGTTACATGGTTTAGAACACTTATATGTATTGGATTCCTTAAAAAAACTGTTCCCTCTGAAAGCAGAAAGGTGACGCTGGGGTCGAAATGAAACTGACGCTGACTAATCCCTTCCCCATACCGACCTGGCTATAACTACTGACCTCCCATATGTAAGGGAAGATGTCTTCTGAAGAGAGTCAGGTTTTATAATTACTTATATGGTAGCTTCGTGAAACACAAACAGTATTCGCCCCACTTGCAGCCTGATCTCGTGTAGACGAGTGTTTTGTTCCACTGTACCCATATTTCCTGCAGGAGTCAGGCACGGAAGAAAAAAAAAATTTTTTTTTATGCCTTGTAGGTTAGCCTTTGACCACAATCTCACCTGATGGTAAGTGATGATGTGGTCGAAGATGTTGTTCAGGCTAACCTATGTAAATATTGTACCGATGTAAATATTACAATTACAGGTATTACATATATATTTGTAGGTGTATTAGCGTGTTAACAGTTTTATTTTGTCAGTAGGAAGGTAAGTGCTCTTGGTGTTGGTACCAATATCGACGTCTTCGCCAGAAATCCTGCCCTAAAGTTCGATTTAGTCTGACTTTAATTAAACACTTTAAGTGATAGGACCGCCTTTATGAAGGATAGTCTGTTACCTTTTTCGTTGTTTTTATTTAAAACTGATAGACTATTCCTCGACAATATCTCTCCTGATGATATCACGGTGCATGATCATTTGATTAAAAATGTTGTTGAAGCTAACCTAGAATAAAAAATGGCTATTTTCGTGTTATGATATGCTGTGTTGTTTCATTAGTGTTGTTGTATCTACCGCAGTGCCTTTATTACCTTCATATTCCCACTGCTAGGGCACAATCAGTCTTCTATTATTATTATTATTTGGAGAAAAGTATGGACCATAATCCACTATGCAAGTGCTCTGTGAACAGTTATAATGGCCAACCCTAAATATAGTGTCGTGAGGTTTGAGGTACCCCAAAAGCATCCGACAAAGTCTTAACGCCTGTCATCCGAAGACAATAACCAGCGCCGTCCCCTCCGAAGCATAGCAGCGCTCAGTTGTAAATGATACCTAGTAGCGGACACTCGTCTAACACTAAACGCAGGCAACGTTGCTCAGTTATACAGCTCAGCTACGAGCGCTTCTTACGAACTTTTCTTCTATGCACCCTTATCATTGAATATTTCCGTACAGTCCTACATTTTCAAAATACTGAACAGTATCCCTACTCTAATTGAAACTGTCTCGAAATTATATTCCATAAATACTCTGTAATCACGAATAATAACGTTATTTGCCGTTTATTCCAAGGAATGCATAATTTTATCTCCTATTAATGGAAATATTCCATTGTAGAATATTGAGTTGATAATATTCTTGAAAGAAAAAAAGCAAATTATTGAAGAAATACAGAGGTAAACTTATTTCAGCTTGGATGAGACGGATTTTTTATGAGCGCTAATAGAATTGGCATACAAATTAGTATGTGCGATACGTAGTAGATGTATACCTACGCATATTGTATTAAAACATATTTTTATACGCATAGCTGACGGACTAAAGGACTGGGAGCTGATGTAAAAGGTAGAGGTGGAAGCTATATTTAATAAAACTGGTTAAGCCAACACTATATATTATACTAATAATACTAATATTATATAGTATAAGTATTTATGTATGCAACGAATAAACTTAAAAACACAGGACCGATTTGGATGAAATTTGGTATAGAAATAGTTTGAGACCCGGGGAAGGACACAGCATAGTTTTTTTATCCAACTGCGCAAAAAGAGGTTAATGGTTTTGCGCGGATAAAGCTCGTGGGGTATAAAATAGCTATATGTATTTACCAATGAATTGTTATTTTGTTCATGAAGTTCAGGATTTTTAGCCGCGTCAGATCAAGTCAGATGCTTGTATTAGATACAAGTACCGTTTTTGCGATGTCGATACTGTGAGTAACTTTTTGTAGAAGTCTGTTCCAACTTTGCGCTGTAGATTGCAATAGACTCGCCCATATTGCATGGTTCCAAAACCTAATTGGCGAAACGTTGGCGTGGGCCCGAAGGTGACCTTTGTCAACCCTATCATGAATATAAATGTATGATGATGTAGGTACAAGTATATTTATTTCACTGAGCTAAATCGAAAGTATGTCAATTAGATATCCACCCACAGTTATCATCGTTAAAATAAACACTATAACTAATAGAGCTTTATTTTATCATACCATATCGTAACTAGGTCTACATCCTATATAAAGAAACTCGTTTGCTAACAGATACACATTATGCAATTTGTTTACAACTACCCACGCGGGGTAGTAAAGTAGGCAGTAGTGGATTCGATTCTCGTCCCACTCTGGGCCCACTGGCATCACGTATATGGATAGGTAAATAAATATCATATGAGTTTACACAACACATTGGCAGTTGGTTGGATACATCGGCTTGATATTGCAGATGTATCTTACGAAATGTATGAGTAAAGTTTATTTCTGAAGCAGTGTTGGCCCAGTTAACTAAGCACTGCTCCACAGGGTCCAAAGTTCTAATCCTATTGCGGGCTTCAGCCTTACTGCATAGTAGTGGACCATTTTTCGAATGCTCTCCTGGGTAGCTGCCAAAACATGTTGAAAGTTCGTTAGATATATAATACAGCTTATATACGTAGTTATGGAGATTTTTTTATGCTTGATATGGTAGCCTTTGACCACTATCTCACCTGATGGTAAGTGATGATGTGGTCGATGATGTTTTTCAGGCTAACCTAGAATTACTGGCTCTCAAGGACAGCTGCTGCAACACACCGTTAGGGGCTTGACGACAGATTTTCTTCTTGAGGGTTGTAACTAGCCAGGGGGCATTCGCAAAATGCCTTACCACACGCTATTACGACTGCCATCCTAAGATAGCAACCAGAACCGACGGCTTTACGTGCCCTCCGAAGGACGGAAGCGCTCAGTAGTAATGTCACTAGCGGTCACCCATCCAAGTCATGACCGCGGCGGACGTTGCTTTACTTTGCTGATCGGCTAAAAATAGCTAAGCAAACTTCGCTACGAGCGCTTCAATATGTATTGTTTTTCAACTTATCATGATAATAGGTACGAGTATAAAATTGAAACTCATGGATAGCTATAACTAAGTAATGTAACTAAGAATAATCAACAAACCGAGCAACAAGCACAAGAAAACCGATAAAATTATGAATTTACCGCCGCGCGCAGATGTGAGTTTCCTCCTTATGTCTCGTTTGAAGATATCGATCCGAATAAAATTGTGGTCTATACAAATGATTTTTAAATCGATAATATGTAAGTTATAACTACTCAATTCAGTTCCATATAACCCCTTTTTTCTTTTTACGGTTTTTGACATCTAATGAGCGTACCTAGTTATTGTACTTTTAATTTGCGTTTATGCTTGCGCTAATATCTACTGAGGCTGCTTGCCGTTCTCGTTCGACACTTGCATGTAAACGAATTAATAATAATTATGCTTCAAAACTTATCTCTCCCCTCCTAAAAAGTGCCTTTCTAAGGCAAATAGAAGTAGAAAAAAATTTACTCCATCTATTCAGCAAAGCAGTGGCACTCTGTATAGTTAGGCAAAATGCTTTACTGGCTATAAAGAAGCGTTTCAATCGGACGAATTATAAACGAAGCTCACGGAAGGCATTTTTGTTTACTACGAGAAACCGAACTAAAAAGTATCAGTGCCAGAGAAAATTGTTTATTTTTCGCTAAATATTTTGTTTTGAGTAAAATTGGAGAACTAAACTTGTTTATTTTTTTTTTAACAGAAGTGGCTCCTAATAATAATAATAATATAATAATAAAAGCCTTTATTTCGGATAGTTAGTTCCTTACACTAAATTAAATCTATCTTCGACAACCATATCCGTTTGCCCTAATTTGGCATAGGCCTCCTCCAACTTTTTCCAGTCTTCTCTTTCTCTGGCTACTCTAGACCACATATTGCCCGCGACTGTTTTTATATCGTCTTCCCATCTTTTGTATTGTCTTCCTCTATTCCTCTTCATATGTGCGGGATACCAATTCATTATTGTTTTGCTCCATTTCTCTGACCCTCTCAGAGTATGCCCTGTCCATCGCCATTTGTTTTTCCTTATTGTGTGTGTGACATTCTCTATTTTCGTTGTTTTACTAATGTATGTGTTTTGTATTTTGTCTGATTTTTTTTATGTCCAACATACTTCTCTCCATGGCTTTCTGGCATACTTCTAATTGTTGGTTGTGCGCTTTGGTTAGAGCCCATGTTTGGCAACCATAGGTTAATACGGGAAGAATACATGTGTTATAGAGTTTTCTTTTGATGGTTATACTCATATCCTTGTTTTTCATAATGTCTTTAAACGTCCAATACCTCTTCCAAGAATTTCCTATTCTTGTTTGAATTTCTTTTGAAGTTAGGTCCTTTGGTGAAATAACTTGACCAAGGTATGTATATTCTTGAACGTACTCAATCGAATTACCGCTAATAATAATTGGTTCCATTCCGTTGTTTGTCATGGCCTTCGTTTTGAGTGTATTCATTGACAGTCCCATCTTGTGACTTTCAGAATCTAAGTCCTGGAGCATCTTGGTCAGTTCGACTGGGTTATTAGAAAAGATTATCAAGTCATCGGCAAACCTTAGATGAGTAAGTTTTTCTCCGTTGATGTTCAAGCCATATTCTTCCCATTCTAATGTTCGGAATATTTCCTCTAACACGGATGAAAATAGTTTGGGTGATAGAGGGTCCCCTTGACGCACTCCTCTCTCTATTCTTATTTCCTTACCAGCTCTTTCCAGTTTAACCTTTGTTGTACTGTTTCTGTAGATGTTTCTAATAATTCTTATATATTTATTTTCAATTCCTTGATTCTTAAGAGCTTGCCAAATTGTTTCGTGTTCTAGCGAGTCGAATGCCTTGCTATAATCTACAAAGCAGCAATATAGAGGTATATTGTATTCTTTGCTTTTTTCGATTATTTGTTTGACTACATGGATGTGGTCCAGAGTAGAGTATCCACTTCTAAACCCTGCTTGCTCTCTCGGTTGGTTCTCGTCCAGTTTCTTTGTTATTCTGCTTAGGATTACCTTGGCGAATACTTTGTATATATTTGACATGAGGCTGATTGGCCTATAATTGCCAATATCATTTTTATCTCCTTTCTTGTGTAATAGTGTAATGGTAGACGTCAGCCACTGTTTTGGAATATATTCAGTCTCTAGTACTTCGTTGAATAGTTCAGTAAGGGTTTTTGCAAGTGCACCTTTGCAATTTATTAGAAATTCATTTGTTATATTGTCCGGGCCAGGTGCTTTGTCTTTCTTCTGCGTTTCTATGGATTTTTCTATTTCTCTCAATAATATCTTGGGTACTTTGTCAACTTCGGATAGGTCTGTTTCTGAGCTGTCATTCCTGCTTTTGAACAGCTCTCGGTAGTAATCTGTAGCTAAACTTAGAATGTCTGGTCGTTTTGTTATACATTTTCCGATTTGGTTTTTTAGATTTGGTATCCATTCTTTGTTATCAGTCAGTATTCGTAAAGCTTTTTTGACACCTCCAGTCTTCGTTATGTGTCTTTCGAGTGTTTCTAGTCTATGTGTTTGCCTGTCTTTCCTCATTGATGTTTTGATTAGCTTACTCAGATGGGATATCTCGGTTCTTATTGCTTTAGTCTTGACTCTGGTACTTATAAGTTCAGCTCGTTTCTCCAGGAGTTTTGTGGTTGAGTCTGATGTAGTATTTTTGTTTTTGGTGTTGCTGTTTATATTGCCTTTAGCCACCGTATTGAGAATATCACCAAATCTATCGTATTTTTGTGTGGCTCCTAAGACTCCTATTATTGTTCATAAGCTAGCGGATTCGACCGCATCATATACCCTCAGGTGAGATAGTGGTATCTCACCTGAGGGTATATGATGCGGTCGAATATGTTGTTCAAACTAACCTAGATTACCTGCTCTCAAGGCAGGTACCGAAACACACAGTTATGTATTTTGAGATAGATTTTCTTCTTGATAGTGGTAAGCCAGGCGGGCATTCGCAAAATACTCTGTTTTTGTTGTCTACTGTTGTTGGCATACGTTGATGGCAGCCATTATAACACTGTGGCTATAACGACTGCTATCCTATGGTGGTAAGTAAATGTGACTAGCGGTCACCCATCCAAGTACCTACTGACCGCATCGGACGTTGCTTAGATCGACTAGACAAGCTCCGCTAGGAGCCCTTAAGGATCTCTAGCTTTTTCAATCTGTACGAACTTTAAACGATCGGTGTACGTACATTTACCAATCTACCATAGAAATTCCGTACGGCCATGACTGATGTTTTAATTATTAGTTAATTTATGTTGGGGCAATCAACCTGCCGTTCTTGGTCTTATAAAAGCATTAGGTAATTTTTTTAGCTAAGTGACTCTGTGACTTTCTCTAAGGGTCGTGTATTCGAAGCGCTTTTTATACAAACCTACTTTAGTTATATTCAATTAGTATTTGAATTACTATTAGATTTTTTCCTTTGATATACCTAATGAAGTCTATTTAATGCCAGATTTCACAAAAGTCAATGACATAGTAAATTTTAAATACTGCAACATCATTGGACATCGCTGGTGACAAAGGCACAGAGTATAAAAATTAAAGGTCTATCATATTTGGTTGAATACAGATATTTAAATTATCCTCATATACCTACCCTAGATCGTTGAAATTCCACCTAGTCTTCTAGCTATATTACGGAACTAATGATAATGAATTTATTTTATTTAGAGAAAATTTTGTATAGTAAAACGTCTTTTGCATTCTATCAACGAAAAATCAAATCGTTTATTACAGACTGATTGTTTTGTCACATTTTTGATTAATAATTATAATTTATTGTTGTCATATTTTGATTAATAATTATAATGTATTGTTATAATTATAATTTATCAAATATATGACAAAACAATCTGTCGTAGATATCGTAATATATAAAAGGCGTTTTTCTTCGTTACTACACAAAACTCATTTAATGACATTAAACTTAGCACAAGCGTAGCGGAAGTGAGAGTCATAGAGTTAAGAAAAAGTAGTTCGTTTTGTCATAGATTATATACTGTACCATAAAATGTACATACAAACTTTACAAATTATTGGAGCACAAAATTTTATGCCTCGGCGGGAATCGAACCCGCGTCCACCGGTTTCGCGCTGGATGCCTAAGCCGCTCGGCCACCTGGGCACGCTATCTCTATCCGAAATTTCGTGCTCCAATTGTATTACTTTAACCATCATAGGGGACAGTGCGCGGCTATCAACCAGACTGCTAGACTTCATCTGATCGAAAGAAGTGCTTATTCAAACACTTAACTCGGAATGATGTCGCTACCCTTCTATATTTTTAAATATGATTGCAAGCAGTATCGCGTACTAAGCGAAAATCATATTTTTACAAATTATTGGACCACAAAATTGTATGCCCCTGGCGGAATCGAGTCCTCGTCCACCGATTTCGCGCCGGATGCCTAAACCGCTCGGCTACCTGGTAATATGATTTTAGCTTAGCACGGTATAGTGCTTGTAATCATATTTAGATATGTACATTTGAAGTTAGGAGTTGCTTATTAAAAAGGGTAAAGGTTTATGGTTTCACAATAATAGATATTACAACTCAATCTTAGGATGAAAAGCAGTATTAAGTGTATTTGTAATTTTGTAAAGTATTAAGTGTGTTCGTGGAAAGTGGACTTTCTACAAGCACCCTTAATTGTAAACAAAACACTCTCTTTCTACGCACAGCCTACGTTAGAAAACGTTTAGTTCAGCAGGAAACAATATAACCACATGCCGAAGCAACTCTAATATAAACCGACCCGACACTTCCTTTTACAATGTGCATTTTAAACTATAATCACACCAGCTGTTCATTCATTAAGTTAACCGCCCACCATACTCAATGCTCCGATTAACTATATTTAGAGACAGTTTATAAGGTTATATGGCGATTAAAAGTATCAAATATGCACACATTGTGAGTTATACCATGTTTACTGTAGTAGTGAGTCAGAATCTCTGGTTATTACGTTTACAAGGATTTCGCCTTAAACGTATCGTAGAAGTAGCGTATGTGTAGGTATGAAATCGTGGGCTGACACCTTCTCTAATAGTGTATCGTACGCGGAGTAAAACGTGGTACTTCAAAATAATGTTTAGGAAACGATGTGCCTATCTAGACCTCGACATTTAATTACACGTTTAGGAACTACGAATAAGAGGGCATTCACTGCAATTTATTAAAAAATAATGTATCATAGATCAAGGTTTAATCTAAAGATGAGAAGATATTTATAAAAGGATGGATTTATAAAAGAAAGCAATAAGCACGTATTAAACACAATAATTAGTTTGATAAATCATGCAACTAGATACCTAATAATAATTACTTTAAAAATGTGATCAACAAAACAGAAATCTGTTAAAACTGATATCCGCACATTTTTTCGCTAGGCTGTACCTATTTTCCAGAGACTGAGGGAAGTAGAAGACGTCCGCGCCGGTTCCAGATGTCGCTATATAAGAGCTTGTTTCCTGAGCTACACCTGTCACTGCTTGCTTGAAATGTAGGCAATCGAACTGCTCCGTATTTCCTTCCATAATATGACATTTATAACCCACTGACTAGGTATTGTAAGGAAATTTAACCCGTACATGTTTAAGCAATGAAGCCGTAATAGGTAGGATTCCGTGCGCAGATCCATGGTTTGAACCCCACCGCCAACTAGAGCTTCAAAGCATGGTGGAAGACCATTACGCGAACGCTCTCCTGGCTAGCCACCACACTCAAGTAGAAAATCTGTCGCCAATTTTTTTTTCAATCTCTAATTATCTATAAGTATTCTAAAGGATGTTACTTGGAACTATATGATTATCCACAGTTATATTATAAATGCGGCGATTTGTGAAGATGTGAGTGTGTTTATCTATTACTCCTTCATACTGAAACTGGATGATACTTGGCAGGTTTCTAACCTTACCATAGAACCCCTGCACTGCATGTCAGCCATTAGGATTTAACATCGGGCAATCATTCGAATGCCATACGTCAGAGCATAATGGCATTACCATTGATATGGAAAATTATGTAGTGAATTCATGTCAGTTTTATGAAGGTACCTGTAAAATATACAAACCTTTCCGGATAAAATGCCAACCGTAAGATGCTTACCCCGCCAAAGAACGGCTAACAAACTCGAAAGACTGCAGACATATCCCATCCCGTAAATCGGAAACCACCTAGCAATTTGTCACAAGCAAAAACCTGCTGGCCGGCTCATTACGAACACCGACATAACATTTGTACGCTTCCTGCGCCGCGGCCGGCTTCCCGTCACGATAACGCAAAACACAAGAACAGATTAAATTCGATCGACTTCTGAGGATATTAGTTCATAACACGCCAACGCCGATCCGATCTGAACCTTTCCGCTCGATACGTGTAAATTGATGTTGAATGATATTTGTCAGGCGATTGACTGTAATATGATCATTAGCATGTCATAACATCATGATGTCTGTATCTCCACGTAGTAACACAAAACACTTTGTTTTTGTCCCTTTGAATAAGGGCGAGTCTTGCCATGATCAGGCAAAGAAACAGACTCCGGACTGCTTTCAAAAATTTATTTGTCGATGAACAAACGAAATGACTATTCTCCCGGAGATCGAAGTCAGTAGGACCTGGAGATTCCAAAACACAGCTTGCGCTCTTCGATCAACGCGGAAAGTTGATACCTATATCACTGTAGCAAATTTGATCATCATTAAATCTGTGAACAAAGTTCCCTTATTCCAACGGAATAACTGATATGACGTTATCCAGAGATGGCCTTAATTTTTTTTTTATTATTCATTATATATTAACCTTTGACCACTACCTCAACTGGTGGTAAGTGAGGATGTGGTCGAAGATGTTGTTCAGGCTACCTAGAATTACAGGCTCTCAAGGACAAATGCCAGAACACACCGTGCAATTCGAGCCATATATGAAATGGATCCTAGGGAATCTCTGAGGGATCTTTTTAAAGAAATTGATATTTTAACTTTACCAAGTCTGGATATATTTGAAAATATTACGTATATTCGTAAAAATTTGAATAAATATAAAATGACAGTGACAATCACGATTACAGGACCAGGAATGAAGATAAAATAGCGGTGCCAGGTTTTAGATCAGCAAAGACAAATGAAAGGTCCTTTTTAGGTTATATTATACGGTTTTATAATAAACTTCCCAAACATATTACAAAGCTCGCAGAAGAGAAATTCAAGTTGCACGTGAAAAATATATTGATTAAGAAATCCTACTACTACACAGTTTGTGATTACTTAAACGACAAAAATGCCTAGGCAATTCCGCCTCTGCCAAGCTATCGCCTGTCACCTACGTAATTTAAACAAATACTGTAATATTGTATTATATAGCAAGTATGTAACACATTTTTAAAAGAATTGTAAAATATTGTTACAAGACGTTTAAAAGAATGGCCCCGAGTTTCTTGCCCGTTCTTCTCACAGTGGCTCTATACAATTTTTTTTGCTGAACGTGGCAGTACAATATGGAATATTTCAATACTAAAATTTGTAATTGACCTTCATAAGAACGTCGTAGACGCCTAAATTGAATAAATTATTTTGACATTTGACACCATTAGGTGCTTGGCGACAGATTTTCTACTTGAGGGTGGTAGCTAGCCAGGCTGGTATTCGCAAAACGCCCTACCAGCATGCTATAACGACTGTCATCCTAAGATAATAATAACAGGGCCCGACGGCTTAACATTCCCTCCGAAGCACGGAAGCGCTCAGTAGTAATGTCACTAGCGGTCACCCATCCAACTCATGACCGCGGCGGACGTTGCTTGGTTTAGAACAGCTAAGCAAACTTCGTTACGCGCTTTAACTAAACCATAAACTTAGTTTTAGTAGCACTAACGATTTCGATTTTCCGATTAGTAATTTATAAATGGCGCATATTTCATAACTGAACTTGTATAATTGAACCAATACGATTATGCATAGGCTGCTTGAGTTAAATCGTTCTGGTTCTTGATAAACAGTTTCCAACTTAAGTTAAGTTATCTACTAATTAGTAAAGCAATTGCAGCAAGCGGATAATGAACCGATTAATTACACCTACGGTACCGTTATTATGTCTCAAGTTGTGATAATTCACTTTTTTCTATGAGAACTTGTATGTGCGCGGAGACACTTCCCTACATGAGGGCACTAATGGCTTGGTGATTGTATAAATGGCAACTGGTTGCAATTGTTATATTCTTTTGATGGTGGGACAAGCCTTTATAACGGATTTATTAAATCATTACATGTACTATTACAATTAATATACCTTGATAGACTACGATAAGACAAGCTCAACTTGAAATTTGTATACTTTTTTTTAACTATAATTGCGCCCCAAATTAATTGTTTAATATTTCATATACACAAGAGTTACATAAAAGAGCAGGTTAAATTCACATTTATATTTATTGGTTTATTTAATAGATTTCCACTAAATTACTACCAGAATGCGGGCAAATCATTCAATATGAACCAATGGAATTTATAATTCTATAATACACGGATTAATAGAACTGCGCGTAATTTATTGATATACGATTTCTAGGGTCAAAATATTCACATATTTTTCTAACACAACATTTAAGATACTTAGAGAATTTATCAAATCTTAATAGTTACATATATGACAATATGTTATAATCCACCTTATTTAAATTATAGACAGCTTCACTTGGCTGTGATGCAAGTGATCCATTGTCGAAACGCTGCAAGTCAACAACGGATCAAAGTTACTTTGTTGCTTACTCTGTTAGGTGTTTACCCAGTATCAGCAAAAAGATCAATTAAACATGGAAGATTCATAATGTCAAAAAAGCAACAACTCGTAATAATCCATTTTACGTAATAACCTTGTCGGCGGATGGTACCAACTGTTATCACCTTGCGGGAAGCGATCCAGTATTTATTGTACAGCCTGTCTCAGTTGTCTCCTGTCCTTCAATCACAGCATAGAGTACACCTCAATCAAGGGTACAACGATTTAAAGATCCGCGACAGCATAAGGTTTATAAATTGGCAACGGGATGAGTGAGCTGATTTTATATTATATGTACGTTCAAAATGCTATTCTATATATTTATTTTCAGTTCAAATATTAGTTACTACACGGGCTTCTTATGACGAGGGACGATATATAACAAAAACTGTGTCAAAATTCATGTTCAACATCCTGTAGACGGTTATAGGTGTAGAGAAAGGCCAAAAGTAACCAACCAACCAACTTCTAGGTAAGCCTGAACAACATCTTCGACCACGTCATCACTAACCATTAGGTGAGATAGTGGTCTAAGGCTAACCTATCAGGAATATAAAAAAATAAAAAAGTGATAAAGATGAAGTTGACCTATATCTCTTTTGGCCTTTCTCTTGAGGAAGGATATCTTTTCAAAATGTGTAAATTGTGAGAAGACGAGCAACAGCACTGAATGGAGAATAAAAACATGTGGTGCTGACACCACATATAATGGCTAAGGACAGGAAGAAGATATTACTGTTAGCAATCACGCATTAATGAGAAAGGATACTTTAGCTATATTTTCATAACTGTACTGTAACAGCTGACTCGTTCACTGCTGAACACAGCCTCCCCTATTAAGGGGATTATTTGCCATAATCCCCACGCTTGGCAGGCGGCTTAGGGATCGCAGTGTAAGATGGCAACTCTTTAGAAGGTGCTACTGCCCACCTTTCAGTATTTTTCCCTTAGTCGCCTCTTACGACACCCACGGGATGATATGGGGAGGTGCAATTCTAACCCGGCACCCCACGGGGACAACAATAAATTCATAACAATAAATGCAAAATGAAACTTCAAGAGATTAAATGTTTGTTACTGCTTCACGCGTCTACTACTGAACAGATTTTTAGTGTCTCAACTTTGAACCGTGTCCGAAGCTGACGAAATAGCGGTTATATTGCGGTCTTATCTTTGAATCGTCGCAACGTCAACTGAAGCAATGATGGCCGAGCGGTAATAGCTATGGACTGCCGTGCCGCAGTACCCTGGTTCGATCCCCACCGCCGGCTTGAGCTTCACCGCATGGTGGAAGGGCATTTTGAGATTGCCCGCCTGGCTAGCTACCACTCTCAAGTAGAAAGTCTGTCGCCAAGCACCGAAAGGTGTGTTCCGTCAGTAGTCCTTGAGAGCCAGTGAAATTACAGGCACAATGAGACTTAACAACTATGTCTCAATGTGATGGGCGCAGTGCAATTCGAGTTGTCATGAATTGCAACTGTGATAGGCAGAGGTTAGTCCACTTAACATCAGGTGGGCCTCAAGCTTGTTCCGTCACAATAACATAAAAAAACAAAAAAAAAAACGTAAAACTAAAAGAATCTAAGAAATAATAATCTCTTCATTATATAATGTAGATGTAAAATGGTTATTGTTGTTAATGTGTTTAAAATACTCGTGTTCTAGGGGTATCCGCAGCTACTAAACGACGAGGCCTAGGTATTTTCGCAATTTTTTCGCAATAAATTAATTGCATTTACATATTATATGCTGTTCTGTGAAAAAAATATTACCGCCACACGGACCGGATGCCCAAACATAAACTGCTGAATTTATATGGACTTTGTCCCTACATCATTTTAATAGACAGGTATTTATCATCGATTTATTACCCATGACATACGGAACGGAGGCTATATATGCGTTTCGGTTAGAGGTTATTTGTATGTAGGTATTTCTATTATAATTTTCCTCGGAAACTGCTAGAGCAATTTCGATGCAGTTTCTTTCATTGAACAGCTGTCATTTCAAAACAAGTTCTTAAATATTATAGTTGTAGACGACCAGAGGGTGCAGTGACAAGAAATGGTCAACGCTTGAAGGCTTCTTGGAACATATTATGTTCTCATTCATCTCCAAAACAGTTATTGTTATTTGACTCGAAACAAATACCTGGATCGATATGACAACTGTCAAAGTGACAGTTTAGGTTGTTTTTTTTTTCAGTTTTGATTTCACATTTAGTATAAAAAGGACTTAAAGCAAACACCTCATCGGGAGAAAGATATGGCAGCTATCTATGTTTCAGAATACATGGCAAAACTGGCAAACTGACTAAAGTCGTCATTAGGTACCACAACTCTGAAAATCAGTCGGTGGCTGACGAGTCAATGCCCCGGATCTAAATAAAAAATAATGCAGTTTTATGAGTATGTAATGTGTATGTTTTATACTAAATTACTTAATAATGCAATCGGAAACAGAGATGGAAATGGCAGCCTTCGACGGATTTCTTGGGATTTGTCATAATAATAGTCATAAGAGTTACATAAAATGTGTTTTATTATTTTAATTTCATTACGTCCAGAGTGGGGGTTCATCGAAAAAATATTTTATTCATATTCAATGACAATGCTAACATCCGTCGTGGGTTTTTATTTTATTTTGATTTTTATTCGGTTAAGTTGATCATCTATATCAGCGAAATCTATAATATTCGAAGTGGGACTATCGCAGCAGAAACTGCTCGTAATTACACTGTGTTTGGAAAGGATACGGCTAACTAACGTTTATTCGTCATTTATTTAACCGATTTCGTAGTGAAAACTTCGACCTGAAGAATGAACCACGAGGAAGACCAGCCACTAAGTTAAATAACCATGAATTCAAGGTGGAAGCAGATCCGTGTCAAACTACCAAAGAATTGTCGACATGATTTGACATTACCATGCCCGCAATATTGACTCATTTGCAGCAAATCGGTAAGGTTAAAAACTTGGAAAAAGCTTTGTGCTTTGACTAATATGCAGAGAAGCGCGCGTTGACGGTATCCTTTCCATGTAAAATCGATGATAAAATTATAGGGTTTTCGGCGTATTTGTGACATTTGACGACAAGTGGCACTGGATGGATAATATAGCCATTATCCAGGCGGTAGCTCGCCTTTGCCAAGTTTTGGCTGATTTGTTAAACCGAAAAAAAATCTACTCAGGTAAATGCATAGTTTATAGAATCCTAAAACAATATTTCATTACGAAACGACAGCTTACCCTCTAATACGTATATCATCATCATCATCAGCCGGAAGACGTCCACTGTTGAACAAAGACCTCCCCATTACGTACACGTAAATGAATATACAACAATACGTATATGAATATACGAATTATGAAAACTAAGTTGTCATGGTATTAAGTATAATGCCAATATAATAATTAAAAAATGAAATTGGCATTAATGGTGGTTGAATGCAAGACTAAATATATATGCTTTTATATTTTTTTTATTTTGGGGGCTTACAGCTATCATTCCCAAACAGGTTTAATAACTTAATTAAGAAAAGCCATTAAAAAGCCTCCACAGATACATATACATATACTGATTTCATTAGTCAAAGAAGAGACTATTATAACGCTTTTTCAAGTATTTAATTATTTTAACTAACTAAATATTTTATATAGGAGTTATTGTTTGTAGAGAAAAGAAATTTGTGTTAATTTGTTTCAATTTATTAATTTGATGCAATATAAATTATTTAATATATTTTTCAACACCCTTACTCGTAAAGTGAGCTTTATTATATCGTTCTTAGGGCCATAAACCGAACTATAACACCCTCGTGCATAATAATATTATACACTAGTGCGTAATAGAATTATCCCTACAAAGTTAAGTTAGTACCTAACTGCAAATAATATGCGAGTAAACAGAGCATTTTCAATTGAATCGGGTAATATATCCCTACAAAGTTAACTTAGCAGCTAATTGAAAATTATATGCGAGTCATACAACACAGCATTATCAATTAACCCGGGTAATACAGGATTGTAACATCAAAGAGGTTTATTTGTAATCAACCATCATATATTAGCCGCGCGCAAAAAAAAAAAACTTGCGCGCTATTATCCGTAATTTTCGTATGTTGTTTGTATCGCATTTGTGCAATATATATTTTTTTCCTTGCAAGGGTGATGAAATAGTGCGTATGAAACTCGTGAGCAACATGCTCATTATATATGCTCTTAAAATAGTTATTGGTTTCCGAGGTGGACACTACTTTTTATCACCTTCTATGAGAAAATAAGTGAGTGCAACTTATGAATAAGAATAGTACGTTTATTTATAATTAGGAAAAATAAGACATAACCTAGTAATAGTTAGAGGCTAATGTTTTTATATGAACAGTTTTGGAAGTGCATGGTAACAATTTTACCACTACCATCCGTTACAGTTTTTGATTTGTTTACAGCTTGAGAATTAGATATAGTCTCAGAAAACGTCGTTACAGGATGTAGTTTTTGAGAAAATATATAATTTTTTTAGGTTGTAAAGAAAAATAAATCTGATAAAAATATATAAGTTTAAAAAACCTAAACATATAATAACAGCCTGTAACTTGTTCATACGATGTTTGTGATTGATCTATTTGGTGATTGGAACATTTACTAAAAAATTACTATATATTCTAAATTCAAATCACCTTTCGTTTTCGTGCCTCAGGGATTTAAAAGCTATTTCAGTCCCTGTTTATGAGGAATAAAACTAGCTCTTTTCGAATAGACGTGATAAAAAAAATATAGGTACATACTTATATTATTAAGGTCAATTTTATAAATATCGTTTGTTAAGTTAGTCCATATTTCAGTAAATATTACGATTTTTTTATAAAATATTTAGATTTCGTTCCTCGATGGCTGCCGCAATAGTAGGCCTACTATTGCGCTTAGTTGACTTTACAAAAAAATCCAGTAATCGGTAATAGAGTACCAACAGTAGTACAACGAAAGTTGAACTTTAAGTGACGCTCCATCCCGATACGATGGTTGAAGAACGAGAGCAAAAATTAGAGTTATGAGTCATTGTGTCATGTTAGCTTAATTGGTTAGAGCATACCCCGGCTAAAGGGGTGGATGGACGCGGGTTCGAATACCGCACTTAACTATAATTTTTTCTCTTGTAAATTTGTACCTAGTCAGGTCATAAGTATTGTCACACAGTAAAAACTTTTCTTTTAGAATGCTGGCCACAAAAAAGTTTATTAAATTCGAATTTCGAATTGTTCATGAAAATAAAAATGTATGCTTCTTAGAATTTTACTCATTTTTATATGGAGTGGACGCTTAAAGAAGACCGTATTGCAGTTATTGCGTTGCATCGTTGCGGTTACGCGCCAATTAAAATTTTTGTCATACTGAAAAATTTTAATATAACCAAAAGATTCGTTTATCGTACCATCAAACGATACAATGAAGACTCTAGTGTAGATGACAGGTCGAGAAGTGGTCGCCCTCGGTCTGTTAGGACTCCAGCAGTGATAAAAGCAGAGAAGGCGCGAATTCAAAGAAATCCCAAACGTAAGCAGAAACTGTTGGCCCTTCAGATGGGGTTAAGCAGAACTACGGTGAAAAGGGTGTTAAATGAAGACTTAGGGTTTCGGGCATATCGAAGAAAAACAGGACATGGTTTAAATGCTCGTCTAATGGACCTGAGACTGAAGAAATGCCAGATGAAAAATTTTTTACCGTAGAAGAGAGCTACATCAAACAAAATGATAAGGTGTACGCACACAGTAGTGAAGAAGCGACTAACCGTATTCCGCGTGTCCAACGAGGTCATTTTCCATCCTCGCTCATGGTATGGTTGGGAGTTTCTTATTGGGGCTTAAGAGAGGTACATTTTTGTGAGAAAGGTGTAAAAACGAATGCAGTTGTGTATCAAAATACAGTCCTGAAGAACCTTGTGGAACCTGTTTCTCATACCATGTTCAATAACAGGCACTGGGTATTCCAACAAGATTCGGCGCCAGCTCATAGAGCGAAGAGCACACAAGACTGGCTGGCGGCGCGTGACATCAACTTCATCCGGCACCAAGACTGGCCCTACTCCAGTCCAGATTTGAGTCCGTTAGATTACAAGATGTGGCAACACTTGGAGGAAAAGGCATGCTCAAAGCCTCATCCCAGTTTGGAGTCACTCAAGACATCCTTGATTAAGGCAGCCGCTGATATTGACATGGACCTCGTTCGTGCTGCGATTGACGACTTACCGGGCAGATTGAAGGCCTGTATTCAAAATCTGGGAGGTCATTTTGAATAAACTTTATTGTCATAAGAATCTATGTTTTGTTAAGTTCATTTTGGTATATAAATGGTTTCATAATGAATAAACTTGTTTCAATTATTTTATATTAAACATGTGACAGAACTTATGACCTGACTGTGTAATTTGGTAAAGAATACCAACACTTTGAAACCACCATACATTAGATCGTATTATACCTATTATTTCATTTTTGTCGCAGTTGCATCGGATTTTGCTAATGTTATGAAAAATCTATTGTTATGATGACTATTATTAGATTTTTTATTCGCACATCGCAAATGATCAAAATATACATTTAATTAATCGCCCAGTTTATAAAATTACCAGACTAGGATGTACATTTTTTAAAATAGATGCTGAAAGTTTCTTGTATTTAAGAGATAAAGTTATCGCCCTTTTTAGGGTGATAGCTAAGCCTTTGACCACAATCTCACCCGATGGGGGATGTGATCGAAGGTACTTTCAGGCTTAACCTATAATAACTGGCTCTCAAGGACAACTTCCGGAACACACGACATATTTTCTACTTGAGGGCTTGAGCTAGCCAGGCGGGCATTCGCAAAATGCCCTTCCATCATGCGGTGAGCTCAAGCCCGTGGCGGGATTCGAACCATGGACCTGCTGCGCGGAAGTCCATAGCCAATACTGCTTCAAAATTATACGCCACTTACGCATTAGAATACATTTATTATAGAAAATATTTATCTATATATGCGATCTACTGTATGATGAATTAAATTTGTTGGCATCGTGATAACTACTTATTACTTGAAACTTAGGAAAGATCATCTGAGAGACATAGTAGGCACCGTGCTACAAACAAATTTGTCACACCGAAGCATTAGAATTTGCCTTTATATTACGAACGGTTCAAAGAGTTTGATGTTTATGAATCAAGTACCTACAGCCCCACCAACTTATCTGTTCAGGTGGCAGAAAAAAGAACTAAAACTTTCCTTCAAATTGTGACAGTTTGTAGTTGATTTCCTTGACCAGTAGCGCCCTCGAGAACTGCACAGTTAAGTTGGTGGTACTATACTCGTTAATATTACAGTCGCAGATCTATTACACACATTTACCAAAAGATATCTAGTAATGTTAGCACCACGGATTAGTAATAAGCAAATTTGAATGGAACCTTTTAATATGTGTATAACATTACGCGATATTTGCTGGAAGTACCTAGTGTACGTGAGGTAGAGTACCGTCAGCAGCAATAACAAACAAATAAGCAATAAAAAATTAACATTAAAAAATAAAACTGAACAGATTTTTTTTGCCATTTTTAGGTAGGTAAACACGTATTGTACGGCTACAGATTAGAGTTCACATGCAGAACGAAATGTTATTCCTATGAACGCACAAAAATATAAGTGTAATCTCCTTGGTAAGATTGTAGACGAGAAATTGCTATTAGCTCGAAGGCTGATAGCGATTTCTCGGGTTCTTCTGTTTAATTTGGAAAATCTTATGTCGAATGGAAAAAGACAACTCTCAGCTGGACTGCTAACCAGTCCAATTTCTGCATCCGTTTGAATGCACGTCTCTTAACACGACTGCCTAAAAAAGAAGTGTTATGTTTTCAGGGTTCATGCATGCATGTGTGTATGTTTGTGAGTTTCTTTATTCCACCATAAATTCTAAACGGCTCTATCGATTTTAATGTATAATATATCATTAGGTTTGTCTTGATAGCGCAGGTGACAATAGGTACATAAAACAATAAAAAAATTGCTGCATTTTAGTCGCCATATTGTGAGATAAAAATCTTATTTCGAATGAAAAAAGATAACTTCCAGCGGGACTGCTAATCAGTCCAATTTTCTGCATCCGTTTGAATGCACGTCTCTTTACACGACTGCCTAAAAAAGAAGCGTTATGTTTTCAGGGTTCATGCATGCATGTGTGTATGTTTGTGAGTTTCTTTATTCCACCATAAGTTCTAAACGTTTCAATCGATTTTAATGTATAACATATCATTAGGCTAGTGTCACCTGCGCTATCGTCTTGATAGCGCAGGTGACACTAGGTACATAAAACAGTAAAAAAAACTGCTGGATTTTAGACGCCATAATGTGAGAAAAAAACATTTTTTCTCCCAAACCCCTTGATTGGCTTATTAAACAATAAGAAGGGCTAGCTAGTAGCTTCTTCGAAACTTGCAGTTTTAATTTCAATGTTAATGTCTTAATGTTAATGTCATCAAAAACATTACTACACGAAGAAGCTACAAACTGGTTAACGAAAATTTTATTTGCTGACGCTTCTTCGACATACCGTGGGAAAACTGTAAATCACGTAAATTGTAGAGTACTTCAAGCAAAATATTACCCGTATCATGCATTACTAAACCAACGACATTTATTTCAATATCAATTGTTTACCTTATTTATTACATGTTAAAGACTAGTCTTGCTAAACGTAAAGGTATTACGAGTAGGTACCTACCTGTAAGGTACGATTTTTGTATTGTTGTAGGATATGTTGAGCTCGTTACACTGCTTGCATGACAATGTGTGGTGTCAATTTCTGTTGTTTCCTGTGTTGAATGTGACAATGTTATCTTTGAAAGTTTGAAACGACTACTTCTTAATCATTTTTAACAGTTAGTTGCGTGTTCGCTACTATTTTTATTAATCGAAAGTTAGTTTGTCGAACGGTTTGTTATATTTTTTTTTGTATGCCTGATACGTTATTTGACCACTATCTCACCTGATGGTAAGTGATGATGTGGTCGAAGATGTTGTTCTGGCTAACCTAGAAGTACTGGCTCTCAAGGACAGCTGCCGGAACACACTGTTAGGTGCTTGGCGGCAGATTTTCTACTTGAGGGTGGTAGCTAGCCAGGCGGGCATTCGCAAAATACCCTACCACCATGCTATAACGACTGCCATCCTAAGACATCAACCGGGACCGACGGCTTAAGACGCGGTCATAGCACGATTGAAAATATTTTTTACACCCGCTCAACTCGCACAGGCGAAACGCAACTGCTAATGAGAGCCCGGAACAGTATATGTATAAACAGCAGAAAAGATAACGCAACATGATGGCCGGGAACAGTACATGTAGAAAATGCAGACAAATCTTTTCTAGTGTACATGCGAGTGTACACGCAAAAAACAAAAACATTTTCAGCTCACAAGCTCGCTAAGGAAAAAAAGTGAAACTCTTTAGGATCTGTAACATAATATAATAATGAAAATTGATATTAATCACAAAATAATATACTTGAAAGTTTCCTTTTATTCAGTTAGTACTTACAATTACGTAGTATATATATTTCATACATAATACTATTATGTAATGCAGCTATACTCAACCTGCGGCCCGCGGGCCTAATGCGGCCTGCCCGGCCTTTGCTATTGGCAAATACGAATTTACAAAATTGTAAACCATTTTCAAAATTCCGTATAATCTAAAAATCTTGGCTTGATGTGACTTGATCCTGTTGGTGTAGGTGGTGAATTATTGGGTTGTGATAGTGGTGTTGGTGGTGAATTGTTTGGTGGTGGAAGTTGTGTTGGCGATTGCTCGTGGCTGAATGATGGTGTCATATTGAGACCGTCGCGTATCAGCATTCCACGTGTATGCCTTGGGTCTACAATTTCTGGGAGGATACAATGCATATAAAAATCGTCAATTTTTTTTCCATTTTCTCAGTCCAAAAATAGTTTTCTTTTTCGATGTATACTGTTTTTAGATGCTGTTCTTGCCCTCCCCATATCGCAAATAGACATTTTTGCCTGTTTGAGACATGGAGCTGGCCTTGAACTTGGTAAAACCAGTTACTATTGCGATTTATTTTGTAAATATCTTTTTCTTGTCATATTTGTACAATTGAATCTTATTTAATTTAATGGACTCTTCGATACCTTTTTTGAAAGCCGTTACGGGACATTTTACCTCTACTATTGTATCTTCTCCAATTATCCCGTCTGGTGTTGCTCCAATAAATGAATATTTTTTGTCGACAAACAGCCCACAAGGTTCAATTGTAATATTTTCTTGCTGCTCCAACTGTTGCAAAGCTAATTTTTCATTTTCTACGCCATGTGCAATAGATGCAACGTGAGAAATGTTATCAGAGTATATCAAATTTTTTACAAGATTAGCGTTACTAGTATTTTGACGCTTTTTTATTATTTTTCCGAAATTAGATGCAGTGACCATATTTTTTCTAAGTTCCAACCAGTCACTACAGTTTCGTTATAACTTGGTTTCTTTTTCTATTCTATCTTTATCTTTGGTCAAAACATCTACATTTTTAAGATACTCTTCTTTTGCCGTTTTCAAATCTTCTAAATTCATATCTGGAGCAGCACTGTTACTACCATAATCATTTGTCATGTTGGTTAATTTTTGGAATCTATTCTTTTTGTGTGGTTTGTTTCGGTTCCATATTCTCTTGCAGTCCCGCCTTATTTCCATCTTTTTCAAGAAACTTTTTGGGCTTTTACCCAACATTCTCTTTTGGATCGTATACCTCGGCAACTTGTTATTAAACGCAACAACAGCTGCAGCACAACGTCCTTGGTAGGCTCGTCTTAGTAAAAAATTTACCCGTTTTCCACCCACAATCTTGGCAATTACGCTATTAAAACGTTCTGCCGTATTGGTGTCGACATCTTCGACTAAACTTTGAGATTTGGCAGCTACACTGCCGATTATAACTTTTATTCGAAACCAAAAGGTTGAATTAAGAACTTCCATTGCACTTGCTAGAGATTTTTCTTTTTGGCAATAATAATTTTTACATAATCTATGATCCCCAAAAGCATGCAAAAGTGAGTTTTGAACATCATTGTGTAGGTTTTGTATAGCCTGGATTTTTGTAATATTTTCTTCATTCATCAATCTGTTTTGCTCTTTTATTGAAGAAACCACCACTTTTCTTACAGTCATTACCTTTTTATCTGTTAGCATTTTCCTGAATTTTAACGGGTATTTTACTTCTTTTGATATTGCCCGTAATTTATTACATAAATTACGAAGTATGTGGTTGCGGCATTCAATTTTTACCACAGTCGTGTTAGGGTACGGATTTTGAGCCAGAATTTTGGCGTAAGTTGCTGAGTCACCATCTGCAATCAGCCTCCCGTAAATAACGTTGTACATTTCTACTGAATTTCTAAATCCCTCACATATGATTTCAGCTTCCATACCCGAAGACGAACCTTTGTAATTTTTTAACAAACGTGTTCTTTAGGAACGATCTTTTTGTTTTGGGCACGTGCGCAAATGATGCAATATTTATTTTTAACAGCCATAAACAATACTTCTCCAAATTTACGTCCAATAATTACTGCTGCTCCAGATAAGTTAGTTACAGAGCCGACTCGAATAACAGATGATACAGAGAGTTTGATCGATCTGGTATTAACGAATGTTCCTGAACGATGTAAACAAATTAGAGTTTTGCATAATAAAGATCTTAGTGATCACGGTTTAGTTGTATGTGATTTTAATATAAAAAAACCTAAACCTATTCCCCGTTTCATACAATCTCGTGCCATTAACGATATTAATTTATGCATGTTTCAATCGGATCTTGAGTTAGTAGAGTGGCGAAATTTCTGGAATTTCCAAGACGTTGATTCTAAAGTAGAGTTTTTTACTCACATGATTGTTGGTATATTTGATAAGTACTCTCCAAAGCGGCTAATAAAGGTAAGGGATGCTCCGAAGCCATGGATAACTAGCAACATAAAGTTTATGATGACCCTGAGAGATGAAGCTTTAAAGAAGTCGCTTATAAAGAAAACAGACTCATCAAAAACTTATTACAAATCCTTAAGAAATCTAGTCACCAGTGCAACGGAAAACTAAAAATCTGCCTTTTTCACTCATTATATTAATAAGAACCTTCACCAGCCCAAAAAAATGTGGAATTTCTTAAAAAAAACAAATACTATCAATAAAAATGCATCCGTAGCTATACCAGAACACCTTATGGATCCTGATGCAATAAATAAACATTTTTTGAATATTCCAGCTAGTACGCAAAATTGTGATCGAATAATTCGTTATTTCAGTTCCAATAAAAAATGCATTAGTACTTTCGATTTGAATCCAGTATCGCAGGAGGAAGTCTGTAAAATGATTCTTAAAATAAACACAAACGCAACAGGGCACGATGGGCTCAATGCAGAGATGATCAAACTTACATTGCCAGATACTCTGCCAATGATCACGGACATTATTAATTGTTCTGTCCGGACCAGTGCATTTCCGAGCTCCTGGAAGCAAGCTGTAGTTAAGCCTATCCCCAAGTGTAGTAAAGTGGAAGAGCTTAAGGATTTACGTCCCATAAGCATCCTTCCAGTGCTATCTAAGGTATTGGAGAGAGTAGTTTTAGCTCAGGTTGATAAATACATCAGTCAGGAAAATATAATACCAAAATATCAGTCTGGTTTTCGGAAAGGCCACGGCACTGAGACCGCTCTATTGAATGTTTCTGATGATTTATTATCAGCTTCAGATGCTGGGCTTAGCAGTGTTCTCGTTTTGTTGGATTTTTCGAGAGCATTTGAATGCTTAGATCCCAAATTACTTATCGCTAAGCTCTCGTACTACGGTTTTTCACTCAATACATGCAAATGGTTTGAAAATTACCTGAACAGTAGAAAACAGTACGTAGAGGTAAGTAATCCGGACGGAAGTATGAAAATTTCCAATCTCGATAAAGTACCTAGAGGAACGCCGCAGGGATCAATTCTTAGTCCTACTCTTTTCTCAATTTATACGGCAGATATGCCTCATCACATTAAACTGTGCAAATATCACCTTTATGCAGATGATACACAGGTCTATTATAGTTTTAAGCCAGAAGATACATTAGAAGCATTAGAAAAAGTTAACCACGACTTGGCCGAGATTCATAAGTGGGCTAGTATGAACTCCCTGATCCTCAATCCTTTAAAATCAAAGATGTTGATACTAGGTACACAAGCTCAAGTAAGCAAAGTCATGTGTTATAACCCAAAACTTACTATCAATGGGACTGATATACCAATAGTAATGGATGCACGAAATCTGGGCCTGATTATTGATAGTAACATTAGGTTTATGAAACACACCAATGAAAAAATAAGAAACGCGTTCTATAAACTCAAAATATTATATACTATAAGGAAACACATTTCGGAAAAGGTACGAATTCTGCTGTGTGATTTATTGGTGCTCTCTCTTTTTAACTACTGTTGTGCGGTATATGGACCTAGATTATGGGCCAAAACAGAACTTGCAATACAACGAGTGCAAAACGCGTGTGCACGGTTCTGTTTTACCATACCCAGACGAGAGCACGTCACGCCTTTTCTAGTCAAGCATAATATATTAAATATGAAGACTAGACGAGAGCTTCACCTAGCTTGCCTGACTCAGAAAGTTATTTGGAGCCAAAAGCCTGAATATCTTTTTGAAAAATTTACATGGACCAAGGACATTCACGCATTAAACACTCGCTCTAAACACACCAATTGTTTGTGGATACCAAAACACACTTCTGTGCGATTTAAAGGTTGCTTCAAATACAGAGCGTCGAAAGTGTGGAACAACCTTCCTCCACCTCTGAGACAAAAAATAAGTCCAGAGAGATTCAAAAAAAGAATTAAAGCTATTCTAATGGTACGGCAAAAGAGCAACTTTGTAGCAACCTTAAAACACGAACTTAAATCACCAAATCTGTCACCCACAACTAGACTCATACATATTTACTCATGCACAATACACATACACCCACACGCACTCCCACCCCCACATACACACTCATCACAACATTCACACAGACACTCACGCCTATTTAATATGTGTTTTTTTTTATTTTATTTGTATTGTCTTGTTCAATTGTACTAACAGTTTGTATTTATGTGTAGCTGTTTTTTAGGAAACTACTTAGTATGATCGCTCACATTCATCCTCTTTCACTATACCTATCTCGGCGAACACCAGCCCGAGCATAGGGGTGCACTGAAAAACAGTGTCGCGAGTGCATGAAAATGTCACGCGGCTTATGCTGAGTGTAACCCTATTGCCCGCAATATTTACGAATCACCTTATTTTTAGTTTTAATCTTATTCTGTATAGAGTAAGGAAGACGATATTTCTTCAAATTGCGAATAAGCTATTCCTGAAGATATTATTCCTATTACTGCACCAACATTAGTATCGACATTGTCCATATGTGCAGGATTATCAGAATCTATGTAAAAAATCAAGCCACACATGTCACACTTTAATTTAAATTTAGATAATAATCCTACCCTCTTTTCTCCGAGGAACGTCATACATTGAATGCTACAATTAAATAGAGTACTATGATTTGAAATTTCTTTTAATTTTGCAAAAAAGTACTCGATATCTATGATTCTTCTACCATTTACAGATTGGTTTCTTCATGTTCTGGTTGAAGCGCATAATGTATTACGTCAGCCGAATTTCTGCAAATAAATATTTCTTTTATTATTTCTTTTATACATTACTCGTACCCACTCGAGAATACTAGTTAGTACTTAATAAATTTAATTCCATAGAATCGCTCAGTGCATCCAGGGACAAAATATCCCTGATACATCATAGATCGTCAAATTCACTACAACAGGTGTAGTCTGGAAACGAATAAAGGCGAGGTTATTTTTGGAATAATAATTGTTAAACACGTATATATATAAACATTATTTTATTTTTAACTTACTCGTTATCAGCATCAATGTTTGGTGTTTGTATTACTGGTGTCATTGCAATTACGGTTGACCTAAAATAAAATATTTATAATTTAGTATTTTAAAGTTGTTTACTCACACTTAAACACTAGGGACAAAAATAATCACAGAACATATCATTTGGATATAATAATTCAAACGTAACAAAATGACGCCCCATTATAGACAAAAAATAAACATGTTGAGAATTCACAATAAATAGTAGAATGGATGGTCCAATCTTTTCCATGTCATTCCGTTTTAATATAAACATGTTCGCCCGCAGCTGCTCAGAGAAGCATGCTTTGCATTATATCTCTTCATTTAAAAGTTACTTGAAGATTTTTATTTTATTAGAAAGAGATTTTATTAGAAAAATTAGAGAAACCCTCTGGTTGTCTGGAGAACCCACGGACCAAATTCCATATAAATCCGTTCGGCCGTTTTGAAGCGACTGGTAACCAGCTAACACTTAGACATTTATAAAATTTCCATTTTATATTGTAGAAGTAGGATGACTGAAATTCTAGTGACCCAATTTTCAAAGTAAAATGTAATACTCACTCATTATTAATAGCAACATTTGGTTCCACTGGCGTTAGTTCAATTAAATCGTGGCTGCCTGACCTAAAATAAAAACAAATTATAATTAAAAATCTTAAATTTTGTCAGTATACCTACTCAGATGGCGGAACAGTATTTTTACATTTTTATGATTGCATAGGCTTTCGTACCAGTTTATTTTGTTTTCATTACTACAAAACAGTGTTTTTGAGAAGGGTCAGTCAGATATGGTAGGAACCATACCATAAAACCGAAAAGAAAAAGCTATTTATTTTCAATTTATACCCAATCGTGTCAAATTATAGTTTAGTTGGTAGGTACTTACTCTCTAAACACTGGTTCCTCAAACGTACAAGATTGGTCTATATCAGTTTCGCATACTTTCCGCTTCTTCGATCTAAAAAATAAATCATAAAATGAGTAAATTCCAATTCACGACGATTCATCTGTAAGAATTGCATATACTGTGCCACACGGCTGACTGTGCGGTACGAAGTAACTATTATCTAACTACTAGTCACTTCCGTCTGCTGTGTGCGATAAACATTTGCACTTAGAATAGTCAAATTTGGACTCTATTTTCATTACGCTAAGGTGCTTACTAGTAATTTAATTTATCCTCATGATTACATTAATTTTTATAAATCATCAATAAGAACCGAGATATATAAAAGGTGGGTCTTACTAAATACGAAGGCATAGGTACATTTCTTGACTTACCCAAACATTCCATCATTCTTCCGAGTCCGTTTTCGTTTTCGCAGTAATGCTTTTTTCAAACTCTTATTCTTATTTCCCATTATTATATAATGTTTTTTACACTAAAATCGTTCACTATTTACAATATATTATACACAAGCACATATACTACATACGTACACTACTTCTATTTATAATTTTATCAAACGAAGTTCGCGCAGGATTTAAGAAAGTTGTTGACACAGAGCGGCCGGTGACAAACGTTCACGTCGAGCGCTGCCCGACAACTGAGTACAAGATTTTTGTCTACTTTTCATCTATAACTTATGCGTTAAAGTTGAAAATCGCTAATCAGATTTGATCAGCTAATTGGCCAGCGCTTGGGATTGCTTAAAATTTTAAGGTTTTTATTTAATAAATCGCATTATAGTACAGTAATTGACAATATATCTGGTTTAAATTATAAAACACTTATTTGGTTATCTAAAGTGTAAAAAAAAAGTGTTGTTACCGCTTAAATTTCAGATCATTTCGTTCTTAAAGATTTTTTCAAGGGGTATATTTGAATATTTTTTTCTAGTAAACCACATTAATTTTTTGAATTCTAATCGGTTCAGATTTCTGTAAATACATTTCTCAGTGGACAGTATTTTTTGTGTTTGCTTATTTTGAATCAGGGCCAAGCATTCCGCGTTTGAAAATACTACTTTTATTATATTTTGTGATTAGGCAGCGCCTTAACGTGCCCTCCGAAGCACGGAAACGCTCAGTAGTAATGTCACTAGCGGTCACCCATCCAACTCATGACCGCGGGCGACGTTGCTTAACTTTGCTGATCGATTGAGAACAGCTAAGTAAACTTCTCTACGAGCGCTTCAAAATTATTCTTTTAGTAGTTTGATTCAACGATTTGGCTTTAGGTTATCTTGGTACAAACCTGAAAGAAGCATGTTTTAATGTTATCATTATCATATCAGTGACTGTTATTACCGGTCACTTCAACACATTTACACAAAGGTAGTTCCCGCGATTCACGAGATAGAGCATAACCTACAAAACCTATTGGATCAATTGGCTAAGTACTTATTATGTTACTTTAAATAAGAAAACATTACACAACAACGTTTTTCTTTAAACTGAACTTATTTTGGAAATATGACGAGTGAAAGTCAATAATCGTTCTATCCTAGTTTACGGTCACATACTGTTAAACATCACATAGACATTGTTTCGAATAAGTTCTGAACTATCGTAATTTGACTCCTTCCCCATGGATGACTTCAAATATAGAAAATAAGAACAATCCTTGCCGGGGTACCGACCTGTTCAATTAAGAAGGCGCGCCTCTTCACAATAAATTATAGGCATTTACAATGAATTTGGCGTGAGACCTCGTTTGTAAAGAAAGTCTTAGGGCCTCTTTCATGACCTTCAAGAAAAGTGTCGTTTATCTACTTCCTAGTTAAAGTTACTCGCCTAATAACAATTACAATTATGGTTTTCAGTTTCATAATAGAAAACTTCTGATTAACAACTCGATGGTTAATTGACTGATCTTCGAAGTCAATTCAAATATCCGTCCATAATCTGTCAACAACGTCGCTCTATCGTCTAAAATAATTTTAATCAAGAAGTTTTTACCCAGTATGAAGACTGCAATACCAACCTTTTTTAGAAATCTGTATAAATGATGGACAGATGAACCAAGAAGTAAGTTAGTGGTCACTTTAACTGTGGGTTAGTACAACTCAGCCATTGTGAAATTCATATGCACGGTTACTTGTGACTTAAACCGCCAATTAGCTTACTCGAGAGTTTACTTGAAGGTCGTGAAAGAGGCCCTTAGTGTTGTGAATGCTAATGGTACATAGTATGTACTACATACAATAAAACAATGAAATGTTAAATAAGCTCGCTGGAGTAGGATAGTAGTACTGCCTCTCCATAGTTTTTAGTGTTAACACTAAAAACTATGGAGAGGCGCTCCTTCGTGATTGGAAAGATATATACCGATGTACCTGCCTATGTAATACAAATGTAGTATAGTCGCGTCATAAAAAGGCCTTACTTTCCTCTCGTTAAAAGACGGATGTCCTCGGAAGCTGTCCGTTAGCAATGATACAGATTGTATAGCAGTTACTACGTGTGACGGATAGAGATATAGGGCGCAACGGTGACCATTCCACGGTACAAGCAGTTATTATACCTACTTAAATATAACGGTATATGCGACGGGAATACCGTGTGCTTGAACTATTAGTACCGTGCGCCAATCAAAATTTTCTTCTACACCAATTGTTTGGTTATTTTATGCTATCGTGATGGAACGACCAAGGCCCAGCGGTAACCTCTGCCCATAACAGGCGCAGTTCGTCACAATTGGCGAAGTGCGCGGCGCCCATCACCTTGAGACATAAAGTTATTAAGTCTCATGTGCTTGTAATTTCACTGGCACGCTTACCCTCCAAACCGGAAACAGTTACAGGTCTATAAGAAATTAAAAAAAAACACGTGTATCTTCTTAGGCTTTATTTTTTTTAATATTATGTAGGTAGGTATGCATTTTGTACATAATCAGCTCATACACGAGTTTGACTGTAGTACAACATTTCATTATAAAAATATGCAACCCATTTGTTAGTTATATACGTAACTTTAAATATTTTGAACGGTTTTCAATTACTCGCCAAGATATGTTATTATTTTAGTGTCGCCAATTTCACGACCATGTACAATAGTTATCATAACAAGCTGCATAAACTAGCCAGTACTACTTATTTATAATTAAAAATGTCTCACCTCTATTGGCCAGTTCCTCGATAGCTTAGTGGTTAAGGCACCTGGTGCGTAAAATCGGGGGGCATAGGTACAATTCCCATAAGAGGTGAAAAATGTTGTTCTCAAAATATTTGGAAATGTACAACACAAACAAACATACAAATGTTTTATTACTTATTTGTTTTAGACTACTGAGTTCCATCAAATACTTATAACCATAAAAACGTAACTTAGCATAAAACATTCTATACATACCACCAAGCGTGTAATCAATGGAATGTAAGAAAATAAGTATTCACACACAACGATGCTAACCACAAAAAATACTTTCTCATAGTTGGCAGGCACTACTCGCGTACCGTTCATAAAGTATAATTATATTTGCTGAATGAATCACAGGAAATGGCTTCACAAGGTGCTTCCAACACGCAGAACCTTTGCTTACATCAGATATAATAATGGCCAAATTTATATTTAGTTTGGACTATATAATCATAACCGAGATTGGGCACTGAAACTGTGGATAAGTAGGTAATATAATAAATAAATAATATATAATAATTAAATACCTATATGAATGTGGTATTACAGTGAAATGTTATTGTGACGGAACAAGCCCGAGGCCCACCTGATGTTAAGTGGACTAACCTCTGCCTATAACAGACGCATTTCGTCAACGACGAATTGCACTGTGCCCGTCACACCGAGACGTCCAGTTGTTTGGTCTCATTAGCCTGTATTTTTTCTGGCTTTCAAGGACTGCTGCCGGAACACACCGTTAGGTGCTTGGCGACAGATTTTCTACTTGAGGGTGGTCGCTAGCCAGGCGGGCATTCGCAAAATGCCCTTCCACCATGCGGTAAAGCTCAAGCTCTGGGCGGGATTCGAACCATGGACCTGCTGCGCGGCAGTCCATAGCCAATGCCACTGAGCCATCACTGCTTCAAATCATTTCGTCACAAGACACGAATTGCACTGCGCAGTACGCACGTCACTTTGAGACATTGTTGTTAAATCTCATGTACATACTTGTAATCAAACTGGCTCTCAAGGACTGCTGCCGGATCACACCGGTATTAAATCTTTGATTTCATCACAAGTTAATTGAACAAAACGTTACTACTATTTAGGTGAATAGTAGCAGATCATTTTAAAAAACTATCTATATAACGTATTTTATTATTATAATTACATGCCCGCTTTATCCCGTTGTTAAGAAAAGGCATGCCTTTCCTCGTTCCGTAGTTTTTGATTAAATCTATAATGTAATCTTAGCCCACATTTCATTTGGCATGCGACCTGTGGCCTGCATAACACAAGTCCCATTTTAACTGTCCGGCTTTATGACTGACGTCAGCTATCTATTATATTTGTAGCAATGATAGCCGAGTGGTAATAGCTATGGACTGCTGTGCTGTAAGTCCCTGGTTCGATCCCCACCGCCAGCTTGAGCTTCACAAGCTGGGGGTGGGGCTCGAACCAGGGACCTACAGCACAGGAGTCCATAGTGGAAAGGCCTTTTGCGATTGCCCGCCTGGCTAGCTACCACCCTCAAGTAGAAAATAAGCACTTAACGATGTGTTTCGGCAGCAGTCCTTGAGAGACAGTGTAATTACAGGCACATGAGACTAACAACTATGTCTCAAAGTGACGGACGCAGTGCAAATCGTGATTTGTGATGAAATGCATGCTGTTATAGGCAGATGTTAGTCCGCTTAACATCAGGTGGGCCTCGAACTTGATCCGTCAGAATAACATGCAAAAAAAGAATGTTATTATAAAGCGCAACCTAAATTCCAATAACGCATATGCCCGCCGTCAAAAAAAATTGGAATATATCTGAGGATGAGGCTAGAATATTACGCAATTATTTTATTCGATAGAATAAAAATACAAGTAGCCAAAGGGTCTTGCCTCGGTCAGAGAATTAGTATTGCCATTCAGCGTTTTGGATACTCTACCCGTGGACAGTGATGGGTCACTGTCCAGCTCTATTTTCTACTTATGATTGCCTTCTGGTAGTAAACGGAGCTCACATTTTTTTTTCTGTAACACTTTTAGGTATTAGATATTGTTGTATTATTCAATTATTTTTGTATAACCATGTTATGTCGTTGTATAATTTAGTTCAATAAAAGTTTAATTTTCTACCGACTTCAAAAAAGGAGGAAGTACTAAATTTTATATATTTTTTAACTGTTAAATACCACCATAAATTTTAATGAAGGCTGTATCAATTTTAGTGATACTTTTTTATTTCAAAGCTTATGCTTGCCGTGTGGTCGGTCTCATTTAAATGTCATCAAAATCGGTCAAGCTGTTTTTTTTATTACACTCCAATAATTAAAAGTATTTTCCTATCTTGATGACATAATCATTGACAGTGAATGACAATCGATTCCAAAAGTAGCAAAAAGTCACTAATAAGGTGAAAAATATTTTATCAAAAAATAGAACCAACATCAACACTCAAATGTGTGAAATAACTTGTCGAAGTCGGTACTATGCGCACAATGTTAAAATATGTATTATATTTTTTGTTAATTTTTTTAGGTAATACTATATAGTATTTCCTATGGCATCACATTGACCTCAATCTGCGCGGCACGTGTAAATAATCAGCAGTTAATTATTGTAATTAATAATATGAATGTGATAAATATGCAAAAAGTGTAATAATTACTTCCTTTGGTTCTTATTACCTATTGAATAAGCTGTCATGTTTATTCAAATTGTAAAATTTAAAGAGATAAATTATGTACATTAAATTGTATTGTTTTAAACCAATATGCCTTTTGTCTTGTTGTCGAGTTAGAATGGTCAATCCCCATTTCTTCCTGTAAGTGTTGTAAGAGAAGACGAAGGAAAAAATTGCAGAAGGTGGGAAGCAGCGCCTTCTGACGAATTGTCAACTTGTGTCCCCCAATGGGAGACCTTGTTCAGCGGTGGACGTTCCGGTTGGTGTGATGATGATAGAGTTATAACCCGTTTATTGTAGAAAGATTTGCTACGTTTCGTTTTGTATGCTAACTCTCCTTGAAAATCTTTTTGGTAGAACTGTGACCCTGTTATTGAAGAAACTTTTGTTACGCTACGTTTCGTATACTGACACTCCTCGCCAATACTCCTGTTAATAGAATTATGACTATGTTATAACATAGTCATAATTTATGGATACTATGACTATGTTATTACATAGTACTTAACTCCATAATATATGACCATTCTACGATTAAGAAAGTTTTACTACGTTTCTTACGCTAAGTCTCCGCGGCATTCCTCTTGTTTTCCTGAGTTAAATGAGCTATGTTTAATAATGGCTGATTTTCAAAATACAAGCTAATTAAGTTTTGTCTCCTCCTTATCATTATCAAATATAGTGAAATAAATCAGGTTTTACGCAATATATAAATATCTTCGTCACCGTATATCATGTTTGTACGGGAATTAAGTAACAAATTGTGTGTTTCCCGTTACAAATTGATATTATTTTTTCGTTAACATTCTTGGCGTGCTGGGAGTTCAAATAACTGAGTACACACAAAGCTTTTACATGTTCGGTGTCCACTGCGAGATAGGCGGACTAAGATACTGTTATCATCTTCTTACCTTTATTCTACTACTGAGCCGGAGTCGATACTACTCTTCGATACTCGATCTTTCGCAACTATACTCTTTTTTTTTCTAACTTCAACAGAAGTCGGATTAAACAGCAGATTGTTTGTTCATATTAAGAGTGGGCCCAGTCGCCTGAAGTAAAATAATAAAACAAATTAGCCAGAATACTGGGCTATCGGGTCCAGTATATTGGTTCAGGCTCTTGACTACAACCAGATATATAAATAGCTTCAAGTTTGTGTGGGTGCGTTTTGGTCAGGTTTATGTACGTAAAAATGAACAAAGCCCGGCTATACTTATAAAAAGCTTGGAAATCTTAAATAAGCTGCAACAATAATGAGTTTGTATATACTTTCTAAACAAATATAGCTTTTGTATTTAATAATATCTAAAACTTAATAATGATTAACGTGTACTATCAGAATGTTAATAGATTTCGTAGTAAGTTGTCACAGTTTTATGTGAATGTACTTAGCTCTAACTTCGATATTCTATGCCTGACGGAAACAAATCTAAACAATGGTGTTTTTGATGGTGAAATCTTTGACGCTCGCTATAATGTATTCAGACGTGATCGTGAGGACACCGCCTCCTCCAAACGTGAGGGCGGCGGAGTGCTCGTCGCTATCAAAAAGCGATTTCAGGTAATCCGACAGGCATCTTGGGAAAGCGGGATTGAGGATATCTGGATCACTATAATGCCAGACACACCAAATAAAATGCCATTTCTTAATTTATGTGTCTGCTATCTACCACCCGATCTAAGTCTTGTTAAATTGGATGAATTTTACTCTAATTGTCATAAATTATTATTGAATGACCGCTCAGAAGACCAATTTCTAATACTTGGAGATTTCAATACCCCTGACTTCTCAATGAGCATGAATATAAGCGCTGATTTACCTTCTACTTCGTCACAATCTAAAAAACTTTTACTACTTGAAGAGTTAATAGCGTTTTGCAATTTGAAACAAATTAATAATATCAAAAACACAAATGGAAGGTTACTCGATTTGGTATTTACAACATTCGACCATGGTACTGTCAGCGACACGTTTCCCCTAAGTTTAATAGACAAACATCATCCTGCTCTTTCTGTAGAACTGCCATTGACAAATTCATCAAAAGGCCTAAATAAGCGCAACAAGAAACGTATAAATTTTTCAAAATCTAACTATCTAGGCATCAAGTCAGAACTAGATACAACTGATTGGTATGACATTCTGTCCTCTTCTGATATCAATATATGCACTCAGAATTTCTATGATAAATTATTTGACCTTATTAATAGACACACTCCAATGATGACCTCAAAGTCTTTGTCTTACCCAATTTGGTACAGTAAACCTTTAATTAAATGCAACGAGGAAAAGAACAAGTACCATAAGCTGTATAAAAAATATAATAATCCCCGTGATTATGACACCTTTTCTTTACTCCGCGAGAGATTCAAGCAAATCGCAACTGACTGTTATAATAAATATCTTGCTTCAACTGAAGACTCTATTGATAAAAATATTAAACTATTCTGGAGCTTTGTGAAAAGTAGAAAGGGTCAAACGTCAATTCCACATTTAATGAAATTCGGAAATACCGTGTCTTCTGAAGGCCAAGGTATTTGTGACTTATTTTCTCGATATTTCGGTTCAGTCTTCGAAAAAGATGATCCAAATCGTTCAATTTATTGCGATGAACACCTAACATCTAACATGTATTCAAGTGATTTTGCAAATTGCTTCCATAGCTCGATATCAAATATGGTAATTACAGAAATAGATATAATAATCAAAATTAAAAAACTAGATAAGAACAAAGGTGCTGGTCCTGACTTACTCCCCGCCTCTTTTATTAAGTTGTTTGGCAAAGAATTGGCTGTTCCCTTACGTATAATTTTTAATAAATCGCTTTCAAATGGCGTATTCCCAAAATGTTGGAAAACCGCACACATCATACCGATTTTTAAAAATGGTGATAAATCACGTTGCGAGAATTATAGACCAATCAGTATTCTGTCTTGTTTTGCGAAACTATTCGAATCAATTATTTACGACCTCTTATACAATCACTTCAAACCAATCCTTTCCACCAAACAGCATGGCTTTGTCAAAAATAGGTCAACAATTACTAACCTCTTAGAATATAAGAATTATCTTTGTAAAAGCTTTGCTGTAGGAGGTCAAGTCGATTCTATCTACACGGATTTTTCTAAAGCTTTCGATAAGGTTAGCCACAGAATACTATGTAGTAAGCTTGCTACGCATGGAATCAGCGGTAGCTTATACCGCTGGATATGTTCCTATCTCGATAACAGGAGTCAATTGGTTGCATTGAGAGGGTATGTTTCGTCTCCTATACAGGTAACTTCAGGGGTACCACAAGGGTCTCATTTAGGGCCCCTCATGTTTGTCATATTTATTAATGACCTTATTGAGCACCTGTCATGTCAGTGTCTTTTATACGCTGATGATTTAAAGATTTTCAACGTCGTGACTAGCACAAACGACTGCTATGTTTTGCAAAAAGATTTAAATACATTGTCAAATTGGTGCAAGTTAAATAATATGTTCTTAAATGTCAGTAAATGCTTTACTATATCGTTTACTAATAAGCGCAATAAAATCATTTATGATTACACTATCGACGGACAGGTGCTGAATAGGTCGTATGTAGTTAAAGATTTAGGCATCCTTTTTGACGAACAGCTTTCATTCCGTCCTCATTACCAACATATAACAAATAAAGCCAACCAACTTCTCGGTTTTGTTTTAAGATCGACAAAAGGATTTAAAAAGTCTCGAAGTCTTCTGTATCTCTACTTTGCACTTGTAAGAAGTGTTTTGGAATACGGAAGCCCGATCTGGTCTCCGTATTACAAAATTCACATAGATAATATAGAAAGAGTACAGAAAAAATGCCTAAAAATACTATGTTACCGTCAGAAGCTGGGGCGATCCCACCTCAATTACGCTATGAGGCTGACTAAATTTAGGACTCAGTCTTTAGAGTCGCGCCGTAAGTATTTTGATTTTATTTATCTCTATAAAGTTACTCACTCTATAACAGACACCCCTGATCTACTTTCAAATATATCCCTGAATATTAAATACAGCCGACGTCGGTCTAACACTACTAATTTATTTGTTCTCAATGTTTGCACAAACAACATCTCGTACTTCAACCCTCTAGTTAGAATGTTCCGTCAATATAATGAATTATCAAAAAAATATCCAGAATTAGATATTTTCTATCCTAAACTCAGCGGTTACATTAAAATTGTGAAAGATATCCTCTATCCCAAAACAGAAATTTCGGTCACGTCTGGTGAGGCGTGTCCGTATGATCCTAGTTAATTATCAATAATAATATTATATAAGTAACGTGAGTGGGCATGTATGTACGTAGTGGTTGAATTGGTGCTAGCTATGTGGATAATTATGATTATTATTAACCAAGAAAATAAAAATATGTCTTCTTACATAGTTTGAAGCATATCGCTTAGCTTGTTTGCTCGCTCGTGCACGTGTGCCCCCATAAGCATCATTATATTAAGTTGCAGGTTTATAAATTACCTTTTTGTAAATTTATCATTACTCTTTATTTTATTAGAGCACAAAAGTGCCCGTTCGATACTTTTTGTTTTTGCTGAATGCACATATGTTTAAATCACAATCCAGTTCAAAACTAAATATATTTATTATATATATATTGTAAACTTAGTTGATGTTATGATTGTTATTTGTTTTGTGCATCTAAATAAATAAATAAAAAAAAATAGATATGCACTTGTGGCGAAACTCAACAAAGAATTAATAAAATGTTTTGTAAATACTAATAAAATTAATTACATTAGTTAACATAGCACATATTTAATATTTTAGGTGTAACTTATGGAATCGTGAGCATTGGTGTTCAAAAAGTAAATAGTAAATCAAAAAGTAATATCTCACAAATACCGTAATCATGTTGAATGATTACCAAGCCTAGCTACACGCACGATAAAACTGTTTAAATCTCGAATTTCCCGCCACGGCCACGAGTGTCTTACCTACCTTATTTAGGGGGTAGGATTCCTATTGAGAAAAGTGTCTAAGAACTTATTACCTACTACGGCTCATTAATTCATTAGGGAATCAGCTGATTACGAGTATGTTTCGGATCGAAGAACAGGAAAGTTCGAGGCATATATGATTAAAGATTCATTACGAGATATAAGATAATATATATCTTTCGTGAACGATTGCGTATGTATGGGTTAGGTATAGTTATGTCTAGTTTCACCTCTTTGTTTTGTATAATTCATATAAAAGTCGTCATTCATAAATTAAAGCCCTTGTTGGAAAAATAATGTGTGAACTACGAGATTTATACGTAATTCGATTAAAATAATTACGGGAAAACGATTTTGTTTTTGCTTATTTGGTATTCTGCAGTAAGTCGCATTACGACACTTCTGCGTGGATTGCATAAGCAAATTGTCGCTGATTGTGACTTTTTTCACTCAATATTCTTACTTCTGATAAGTTCTTTAGAAATCTGTGTCAATTTCATTAGAAACCAATTTCAAACATAAAGAATTAACTTTATTAGTTATCGACCTACTTGGTCTTCCATAATTATTTTTTAACAATTTACAGGAGATTTTGTCTATTTTCTTACGCGTTTCCGAAGTACCTAGCAGGAACCCAAACAATCGAAAATAAAAATGTTACCTAAGTACTAATCTTTACAATAATATTTTCTCCTTCACTTACGCTTTTCACATGATAGTTGATCAACATAATGTTAATTTTTTTTTTCACATTTTGAGTGGGTTCACGTTTCAGATAGATGATTGTTAAAAAATCTTTGAAAGTAGTGGTACCTATTTTTTTAAATAAAATCATTACACAATCACAAATATACGTAATATACGTAATAAAATCATGTCTTCGGTCAGGAAAATGTCCTATCTTCAATATTTAATGTACTTGTCATCGGTGTGGCATATCCGTGAGATACCTGTTTATATATATTTAAGTATAATATATATAAATAAAAACAGTATTTATTTGGGAAGTACTCGTGTTTATGGTCCGCAAATTAGAAGCTTGTTAATTTGTTGCCGGCCAGTACAAAAATTAAACTAACGTTGAAATTACGAACATATCAACACACGCTGTAACGTAACGGTTTAACCTATCTCTCGTCCGAAATGAGGAAAAATACTTTTGTATAGGATTAGTGTTTATTATCCCTTGGTTGAAATGACTGAAGAAAATCTACAACGTATGTTAGAAGCAGATTACAAATTTTGCTATCTTACGTAACAAAACTTCATTTTAAAGTCTACAAGATTTGGTGATGCACTCCGAGTTTAATATGTTGAGTATAAAATGTAGTCAAGGATCTGACGATTCTCAGTATATATTATAATAGTTCAGTGAAAGTAGATCACTGTTTAAGTCTGATTATAAATTGAGAACACAATAAAATATCTTCTGCAACTGTCGTCCACAGTCAGTGGCCAGCCTTCCTAACTCATTGTACAAACAGCTCAATGTTGACAGCTTCGAGCAGCGGACGTGCCTGAGGGCCGGATACGCGCTCGCGGCCGGAAGCCCCCCTTTCATCTCGGGCGCGGGTCTCGGAATGACCGCGACCAATCCACTGTGCCTGTGTCCGACAGTGCGCTGGTTCTCCACACTACGGAACGGAACTGGATTTATAGTTCTCGCAAAGCTTGTGTTTCCCTAACATTGTTGTATATTAGGGTGGACATACCCATGTCCACCCTAATATACATAGTTTTATCGAACTAACGTCATACCAAGATAACACCATATAAATTTATAAGGCTGTATCATAGTTTTACGCCATGATGGTTGCAAAGACCTATTTATAATATTTTAGTGTTCATATATATAATAGTCAGGGTTATCGATAATTCGACGTATAGGAATTCGTTACCCGGTAGAAACAGGTCGAAACCTGGTTGAATGTTTCGTTCTTTACCAAAATAAATACTTTGACCATCTTTGTCATCGAAATCATGTGAGCCAATGTACTGTATAACTGGACATGACTCGTGACCAATCTCTCAGCCGCAAAGAATTTTTCTACGCGACTGCCCACTGGATATTTGACAAATACCTAAGAAGCGAACTTTTTTCGAAACTTTTTTAGTTTCCTTCGCGTGTTGCGGATACAGTTTTTGCGATTTTGGAATTTTGTTCCGGTGATTGAGCATCAACGGAATTTTACTGGATAACAGAACTACAGAGGTTCAGTCAAGATTCTGTGGACTCTGTGGGGCAGATTCTAAAATAACTGCCAAAATAAACCATTTGTCTTTATACAATTTTAAAATATAAAACTGATTAGATTGTAATTCAGTACATATTGTACATCTTCTGAAAGAATGACGACCCAGGTGCTAGATTCATGCAACATTCAACCATCAACTGCCGCTCAAGAGGTCCATAGTTTGAATCCTGCCAAAAGCTTGAGTTTCACTGCATTGTGGTTGAGTATTTTGCGAGTGCTAGCCTACACACCATAGGAAAAAATTATTCAATAACTGCTTACTCTAACCCATAGATAAAAGTCCCTACCCTTTTCCCTTAAGCAAAATACTTATCGCCAAGCACCTAAAAGCTGTCCTGGTGAGTCAGATAGTTCTATTTATAACTACTTTGAATTACCCTAACTTCTACTAGGTGGTAACCGTTCCCGGCGATGATGTCGGAATGAGTACCACCGCTTGTACAGAAATTTAGATGATTGGTGATCATCAGAGTTTCTGTTAATGTGCTCCGAATCGAAGCACAGAGTAGGCAGTGCTCTTCTTGCTTGATTGATGCTTGACATCTCAGTGGCACTAACGCCTTTTGAATTTTTTTTTGTTCGCATATGTCTACTTGTTTTGGGGAAAAATCTTTACGTCGTCGGGCTGTTCGCCTGCTCGTTTCGCCACCCATAATAAATCTAACTCAAGGCCACAGTTTTAATATACTGTAGTCTTGTTTTATGTCGGATAGTCCTTAGTTCACTATTGGCCATACATAGCCTTTGGCTGCTATCGACCATAACGTTTGAGCGTTCTTACTACCAGGTGAATGCTCGCTGGCAAGAAATTATGTCTTTGAAGATGGTCAGCCTGCCAGAACAGCTGCCGGAATTTACTGGGTTTGGAGACAGATTATCCTGGTTGATGGTGGCGAGCATTGGTAATATGTACCGCATGATGGAAGGCACGATGCGATGAACGCTTGAACCTTAAGGATGTGGTAGAGTTAAAACCAGCGATGGTCTGTTCGGAAGCTTCGAAACTTGTCAATTTTTTGTTTTTAATTTCTTATTTGTGTTTTCCAGGGAAACTGTACGCAGCGCTAGGTCGGCGCGGCGGACGTGTCGTGGGCAGTGACCTGCAAAGCGGCTCGGCTTCCTTCAGGGTGCAGGCTCTTCTCCCCGTCGCTGAGAGCTTCAAGTTCGCGCTCGAGCTCAGGACGCATACGTCTGGACTTGCCGCGCCTCAGCTGCTATTCAGTCACTGGGAGGTAATGTTATAATCTTGTATATACATATGTCTCAATGGGCAAACGCTTGCAAAATGGGTACCAAAAAAATGATAGACTTCAAATAATGTAATAAAAAGACATTTATCACTATGAAAATGTGTGCACTCGGTGTGTTTTCGTTGTTAAAATGCAGTACTAATGCTTTTTAGGGTTCCGTAGTCCTGACAAGGAACCCTTATAGTTTCGTCAAGTCCGTCTGTTTGTCCGTCTGTCCGAGATTTTGCTAAGAGACCGTTTATACTAGAAAGCTGCACTTTTGTAAGGGTATGTAAATTTATCACGCCGACAAAGTGGTAAAAGAAAATCTTGAAAAATATTTAAGAAAAATAACAAATGTAAGCAAATCCGAATACAGCATCCCCCCAGTGGGGTGGAGGATTACGACCTGACAATATATAATTTGATAAATACTTATTACCTTTTTCTATAAATACTCCTTAAAATTCCAACAGAATCTTGACAGATTTTCAGCGTATTGTGTTAAAAATAACAACGTTAAATATAGTTAAATGGAAATCTATTATTTTTGACCTTGACAAAGTTCAAGTCATAAAGGATTTTGGACTAATATTAGATAGTAAATTAATCGTTGATTTAATATCTTGTAGGTAATCTAAATGCTTTTATTGTATTAACAGTAGTGTTAGAATTTTGTTAATAAAAGCATACCGCCGGTGAAATACTAACGTATTTATTGATATATAAGTCACTGGTTCGATCTCAGTTGGAATACGCTGTGGCAGTGTGGACACCCACTTTACAAATGTTATAATAATTATATTTAAAAAATCAAAACAAATTCTTACGCTGTATGTATTATTTTTTTTTTCATATAATTAAACCATATGATTATGTTCCACAAAGCTGCCGTTAGATGGCAATGTAGAAGCGGATTCTGAATTGCGCTATCGTTGCGTTTTCATTCGAGTACCTATAGAAGTCACAAAGGCATTTTTGAATTAAAATTGATATAATAACTTGGCAGCAATCGTACTCTTTTATTTTACCTTTGATAGGAAGATTGTGGAAGAGATAAAAAAGAATAACAAAATCGTTATATATTATGATAACGGGCTACTACGGAACCCTAAATTGCGCGGGGCCCGACACGTGCTTGACCGTTTTTTCTAGCTTATCTTCGACGACGCCATCACTTATCAGCAAATGAGATGGTTCATAGTAATTTTGCATTAACGCCTTCTAAGCGAATAATCTTACAACATTCTACGATTATATTTTTTTACCCCAAGCGGGATCCGAACTAGTAACCATCTGACCCTTGGGCCGAGACATTCTCTGCCAATTTCAGATATCGTGGGTAAAGTGAGTCATAGTTAGAATTTATCCTGTCTTTCTTTTTGTTTAACCGTCTTTTGAGGGTGGTAAGCGATCTGTACTGAAAGTGAATTTAGAAACTAATAAAGGAATTTCTTGTCTCGACCTCGTCGGTGGAAGAGGATAATAATAATAATTACATGTAGTTAACATAAGTTATTGTTCATTTCAGGTGATAGACATTGATCCGTTCTGGCGTCCTCGAACCGAAGAGGAATACCTCCACTGGGGTGAAAAATGGGACGGAGTGAACCGAGCCAAAGCATACATGGATTCAGTTCGGGCTAGAAAAGGTCTTTCCACTGATAAGCAGTTGGTGCAACATGCCGAGAAACAGAGAACGCTTTCAAAGAATAAGTAGAAAACCATAATTTACTCATAATTCTTGAGATTGAGAGGTTAAGAGGTTGTTTATGTATTTACTTATATCATCTGGTACCACAAACATAGTCAAACTTATAGACAAAATAATCAGTAAAAACTTTTATATTACTAAGATAGACATACCATGCTGTGGGACTTGTAAGAAGCGATGAAGAGAAAAATAAGAGGAGGTGGGCAGCAACGCTTTCTGAATAACTGCCATCTCTCAGATTCAGATTTATTTATTGTTAGACTGTGTTAATATTATAAATAGTACCAACAGCTAGGTCCATTCGGACATACAATAAACTGCGATCCCCAAACGCCTGCCAAGGGTGGGGTTATAGCAAACCCTAATATTGGGGGAGGCATATATTTAACGGCGAACGTCATGGCTGTATTAGTACGAGTACTAGGAACGTCATTCTAAAATCAGTCCACAAACTGTAATATTGGAAAGCACTGTCGGCTTTGGTCTGAACTACGTCACTACGTGAAATGGTGTTATAATTTTCCCGTTTGAACGATTCATGTTAAAGCGCGAAGGGCGCGTCTACATAGTAGAAGGAGTGAGGAAGTAAGTTATCTTCATACAAACGCACCGCGCGCGGCTTGTATGTGTGCGCCATAGTATCTATGCGTCCCGCACGCACACTCAAACACAATCTCGACCCGGTTCTCAGTGCGCCAGCCGGGGCTAACACCGAACAAAGATCGCGCGTCACAGCTTTTCGGCACCGCTAAATAAATGAAAAATGTTTGATAATCGCAGGACAAATTATTGCTCTGTTGGGTTGTCTCTATTCAGATTACCTACTGAACATTAAAGGTAAGCAAGTCACTTAATCTAGCATACCTATCATTTTTACTTGATGATGAGTTACGCCTACTTATTTTTTTGTTGTATTAGGTATGCTCCACGTCGTTCGTCTCTGGCCCGCAACCAAATAGGTATCGCCTGTCGGTATTTTTTTCATCGGGAAAGGTTTTATCATCCTTTAGGTAAAACTTACTAACCCTGAACCCTGACAACACAAGTAAATACAATAATAATAATACTTCCCGGCCCTTGCCTATTTCTAGGTACTGAATTATAATTTAGCATATATACGAGTACCTACATACATTATAAATAAGTAACAACCCTGAGCCAGGCAAGTGTGGTAGGTAATTATATCGCGAATTGGGCCGGAGATGGCCTACTTCCCACTCTTTCTACTATGGCGTCTAGCTCAGCTATATAGGTCTTTGACAATCCCTATCTTACCTGAGTTTTAAGAACGAGGGCTGCAAGGACTTGTAAGAAAGTTCACGTTTCGTATTACCCGGGTATAGATAACCCTTCAAAACTGACTCGATTCAAATATTGTTTTGCATAAAAATTTAAATACAGAATACATCTAGGCTCTTATTTTATTATGTTACATTGTTTTCAAATTTGTCTGGTGCTCCTCTGATACTATTATCAGAGGAACACAATTTCCTAAAGAAATAATTAGTTGCCGAAATATAGGAAATGACAATGGCGTGTCTATAGCATGCCTAGATTTGTAAAACAGATTGCTCCGGTAAGAAATTAGAGAAATACGTTAGTATGGATAATCGCAATTCGAGATCCGTCTTGATTTACCTACACGTTGAACAATTTTAGCAATGGTAGGCCAGTGGCGATTGCTATGGAGTGTTACGCAGGCGGTCCATCTTCGTATTCTGCTGCTCGCGCTGGCTTCACCGCATATTGCTATTGCATTTTGTGAAGGCTCATCTGGCTACATATCATTCTAAAGTAGAAAATTTGTCGTTGAGCATCTAAGAGTGTGTTCCGCCTTAAGAATGTGTGTTCTTTAAAGGCGGTTCACATGTTAATCTTAACCTGGGTGACATCTTCGACCACATCATTTAGGTGAAATAAGGGTCTAAGGATAGCCTGTAATCAGTGATATAAAATAACTACCTAATAAATAAATTTACACGATTTGTTGTACGTCTATATGCGTGACCATAGGCACATTACAGTGCCATTTGTACATCGGGAATTAGGGGATCGTACATTCATAATAGTACATTGTGTATTCAGGGGGGTAAGTAAGGAATTACGGTCGAGGCTCTAGTAGAAGCCCGAAGTCGAAGTCGTTTTTCGGAGTCGAGGTTCGTAATTCCCCTACCGCCCGTGAAACATACAATGATTTTCATTACATTTGTGAGTAAATAAATATGAATTATATCTTTAATACACAAGTCAGCACAGCTATTATTACGAATTACGTGAACTTTTTTTTAAGCGGATAGCGGGCTTTTTTCCCACAGTACAGATAATACAAATGTTGCGTTCTGAAACGTTAAGGGCGAATACTTACGTAGGTCGATATATAACCATGACAGAGTGTAAAAAAAATCGATATTTTGATACAAAAAACTATTGAAATCGATTATTAAAAACATTATTTGAGTATTTAAGTAACATGTAGCGAGATTGCAATGAAATTCCTGTTTAGATTACATTTTAAGACAATTTTTCAATTGCATGTAAACTCCTTGCTTGAACTTGGATGACATGTATGCTGCTAAAAAAAAATACTTACCGACCTTGGGTTTCATGACAAAAACAAAGCTCGAGGGTTTTATATGGGGCATTACGGCCAAGTTTACCTGTATGTTTAGATACTGTTTACGTGCAAGTGTGATGAAAAATAATAGACACACTATACTGGTAATAATATTAATAAATTTTTATATAAGTATGCTGAATTAAAATTAGAAATTTTTGTACCTACTCGTAGGTACCTGTATCCATTACTGGTTCAGGCATCAAGAAAAGAGTCACAAATACTGTCGCAGAGATGTTGTAAAAGCTGTTTTAAACAGTTGGTAAAACAACCATGAATGAATTTGTTTTTTATAAACATAAGTCATACGTATATGAAGTGGTTGTTGGGGATTCTTAACCGACTTGATTTCATGCTTTGAATTGTAATCAAATGGAGTGAATTACTTTAATATTTAAAAACTGTTAAATGATATATATATAATTATAACTTTATATTCTTCATGATTACCGATAAGCATAGGGATTCCGATTTGCACGGAAACCATTTTCCACTCGGGTTCGAAAACGCATTCATACGTAACTGATCGGAGCGTTTCTGAACGAAAACGCGTTACCGTGCATGACGGAATCACTACTATAATACATTAGAATTAGAAGAGCATTTATAAAAAAAGCCAGATTCAATAACAAATGTACTTATTGAAATTTGTTCAGTGCCTAATCCTACTTTGATTATCTAAGCGATTTCTATCTTTTTTAAATAATATACATTAAAATGTTATTTAAATAATTACTGGAAGTAAGTTAAGTTTTTTAAATTATACGTAAGTTATCTGTATATCTGAAACCAACGAAATGTGTCAAAAATGTCTTCTCAGTAAAAAAATAAATATTGTTAATCTGTTTTGAAAACGATGAGCGGGTAGTTACTAATTTTTATATGTAGGTTATTATTTATTTTAATTATAACTCATGTTCTTGAATTGTTATTTGTAATATTATATTTGCTACGACAACGTCCAATACCATGTTTAGTTTATAATTAAATTATATTAATTATTTTAATGTGTTTACATTTTATCAGTTTTCCTAAATGTGAAGTGATGAGGCGGACAAGTCGTCCGCCTTATGGTAAACAGTAGTTGCAGTGTCGCCATCCACATTTTGCTTTACACTGCGCTTATCAGTTTGAGACGTTATGTTTCGTTTGCTCAGTAATTTCACTTGCTTTAGTGCTCTTAACACGTAAACACAGTAGTGTTTGCACACTACAGCTTCAAGGCATAATAGGTATCTGACAGTACGGGTGTGTACTCGGTGCTTATCAAAAGTATAATTTTGCATGGTGGTAAGATATTTTCCAAATGCCGTACGGGCTTGCTACCACTGTCAAGTAGAAAATCTGTACCTAACAGTGTTTCTTGCAGCTGTCCTTGGAAGCCAGTTCCTATTCTAGGTTATGGTGCTTTTTACCACCAAATAATACCATAAGGTGAGATTATGGACCAAGGTACAAGATACAGTAGTTTAGTAAGAAAAAGACAATGATACGATTCTATACCAACACTAAATATAAAATTAAAAAAAGGCTTTAATTTATAGTTTTTCTTATTCTTTTCACTGCTCACGCTAAAATCCAAATTCGTATGTTTGTGATTGAAATTATGGTAATTCTTATTGTTTTAATATTGTTATGTTTGCAATAACGCCTGCTATGCGGATTACATTACAAAATTACAAATATACGATAGGAAAAATTTAAGTCATTTGCGGGATTCGAGCCCGCGTCTATCCACCCCTTTAGCCGGGGTATGCTGTAACCAATTGAGCTAACATGACATGACGTCATAACTCAAATCTTTCCTACCGTTCTTTAACCATCGTATTGGGATGAAGCGACATCTATAGTACAACATACGTTGTACTACAAACAAGACCAATTTTGACTACGGTATTATTTGGTACGTCCACACGCCACATACTCTATACGAAACAGCTGAAGATGTGGTTATATACCAACTATAGCCAGGAATGTATGTAATTAAGCATCCTACCTATATAAAATATGTTCCATTGACAAGTTCCTGAAATTTTCATGCACAAGTTTAGCTGACACCGTCAAGTAGAAAGTTTTTTACAAGGGTATGGTTACTCTAACAGTGTGTTCCAGTATAAGTCAGCGATAAATTTTCCCATTTGAGGCATGCTAACATCTTCATTCTTCAAACAAACTTATTCTTCAATAAATGTAAATGAGGAAAAATATAACTAATCCTGAGAGACATTCAATACGAAAGTCTATTACAATAATTAATAAATAAGATGCCACGATGTGTACTTACGTGACCATATTCACCATTGCACGTTATATGTATAGTTCATCTTCCTACCTTTTCCCACTCATGTGTTTTTATTTTATTTTATTGCCGATAAGCCTTTGAACACAACCTCACCTGATGGTAAGTGACGATGTGGTCGAAGGTGTTAACAGGCTTAACCTAGAATGACTGGCTCTCAAGGACAACTGCCGGAACACACCGTTAGGAGCTTGGCGACAAGGGGCTAGATTAGTGCTGATGCCAACCCTCCTCAGGAAAAGTCCGGCTCATCGGACTAAGCTGTTGAACCATATGTTCACAGGGGAGTTCTTTCGTTGTATACCCGCTATCAGCATTGTTGGGCTTTCAACGTGGAACGCACCACTCTCATCGTCGTGAGCGATGACATGCTGCTCAATTCGTTATTTTTTTCTGATAGTCGCCTTTTACGGCATCATTCAGAATTATATAGTACAATCCTTACATTCTTAAGCTGGACTTTACGTTCCGGATTTCGGTGTAGCCGGTTAAGTTACGGGCACACTAAATGTTACCTATATCCCAAATATCAACAGTGTTTTTTTAATTTAAAAAATATAATGTGTATGAAATAATATTGTAACGAATTCAAAACTCACATTTGATTAGCATATCCTCCACAGTAGATAATAGTATAGTAGGGACTTGACAAAAACAACAGTTTTCATTCAATTAACTCATCTATCTATTTATTTACAATAAACGAATCACAAGTTAAACAAAAATATACATAAAAACATAATAAATCACATTAACAATTCCTACGCGGTAGAAATAAATCAACAAATTTCCTATCACCCGAATGTATGCCCTTTTGAGAGCTACAACTTAAATAATATTGCATGTACTTTTGACAAAGAATAATATGATCATTGTACATGATCATAGAAGAATCTAGGCTTTTATACTATTTCAATATTCAATAAATGCGTTGAATTTTATATAAATGTCAATTTTTCATTTTTTGATCAATCGATTACCTATTTACCTACATGATACTTGATAATAATGGAATAAAATATATTTCGTAGTCTCCTTTCACATATTAGTGACACTTACAATTTTTACATGATATATGGTCCAAATAAATAAATGTTTGTTTTTGTTAATGTTTGTAAGTAATAAATATTGGTCGTCTGAAATAGTGGCATATATTTCACTAGATCAATCGATGCACCTAAACATTGAAATCTAGTAGGTACCTATCCATATTTTCATCATTTTATTTAACATGTTTATTAGCTCAACTAAATCTTGGTCACACTATCACCAGTCAACGCCAAATCGACCGGTCAATTTAACAATTCAATTGGGATAAGGTTAAACATGCAACTTGTTTCGGAGATTTTACCATAGTCATAGGTTATGCAATCAATCCAAAATTTTCGTTGCAAAAAGATTAGTTTTTTTTTTATGCCTGATAGGTTAACCACTATCTCACCTGATGGTAAGTGATGATGTCGTCGAAGATGTTCTTCAGGCTAACCTAGAAGTACTGGCTCTCAAGGACAGCTGCCGGAACACACCGTTAGGTGCTTGGCGACAGACTTTCTACTTGAGGGTGGTAGCTAGCCAGGCGGGCATTCGCAAAATGCCCTACCACCATGCTATAACGACTGCCATCCTAAGACGACAACCGGGACCGACGGCTTAACGTGCCCTCCGAAGCACGGAAACGCTCAGTAGTAATGTCACCAGCGGTCACCCATCCAACTCATGACCGCGCGCGACGTTGCTTAACTTTGCTGATCGGTTGAGAACAACTAAGTAAACTTCGCTACGAGCGCTTCAAAGCTAAGGTAAGGCTAAAGTAAAGTATTAAAGTATTATTAGGTGAACAACCCGATTGTGCTAGGTACTCTTGCATTATTTGTACCCAAAAAGTACACTTGTGCCGGCAGTCGTCGAAGGCATCAGCTGTTCTCACCTCCCATCTTGAGAACTAAGCACGCCAGTAACGCACCTACACCTAGACTACTGGCAATATTGAATATGTTTTTACACGAGGTTCAACATGTCGATATATTTAACGACAGCATGAACACGATTATTGTCCATTTAAATTTATTTCTAAGTAGATATTTAAGATAGTTAGCGTTTTGGTTTTTTAACTGTTAGCATACTATTATTGTGTCTGATAAATAAATAAATAAATAAATTAAATAAAAGAATAACCACCGACTCAGACTCGAAGAAATACATTGAAAATTGAGATATATTACTATAGTGACTCCTTTAATCTGTGGTCTCGTATAGAAACAATTTAAATTACAGACCCACCAACTTATCTGTTCAGGTGGCAGAAAAAAGAACTACAACATTCCTTCAAATTGTGACAGTTTGTAGTTGATTTCCTTGACCAGTAGCGCCCTCGAAAACTGCACAGTTAAGTTGGTGATACTATACTATATATTTTAAATGACGCGACTGCTGGACTGTGTTGAGCTAACGGCTGGTTGAAAGTAGGAGTGGCCCTGGTGAGGATGTAGAATCGATTGGTGTGCCAAAGCCTTTACACACTTTGAAAAGGTACACAATTTTACACATACAAATAATCATGTTAAATATTGAGGCATTAAACAGTACAAACTTTAATTCATTTGCAATATATCGAACACATTTAAAACAGGTTTAAAACCTGATTTCTCACTGGCTTCATAGCTATTGTAACAACAACGAATTACGTCTTAACAAAAACAAAATACATGAATAAACTTAAAAATAATAACTGTACTTAAACTAGCTACATTATATTTATATTGTACAAACTTGTAGCACGATGTACCGCCGCACAGTAGATCGAAACTCGTCTTTCATAGACATAGAATCTTGAATTATTAAAGGTCAATTTTTTTGCTTGGGACGAGTTCTGTTAATCATTGTTATACTATAAAATGGGATGTGCGACAATTGTGAGCACAAATAGGCAAGATATAATTTTTTTTTGAAAAATTTGTATGGGACTAACATATAAAATGTCAATATCTCCGTAATCACAAGTTTGGCCGTTATATCCTTGCACACGTATATAGTACTAATTATTTATGATTTTTTGATATACTTTGTTTTGCGGCACCACTTGCGATTTTTTTTTTAAAAATCGTCAAAGTTATTAATTTTTTTTTATATTGATGACTGTTTGTAATGCTAAAATATGCGATTATTAGTTCTAGTTTAGGGTATTTTATAAATCTTAACAGAAAACTTTCTAAGAAATCACAAGACTGTTAACCAAAACATTTTCACGTCTCAATACAACTTGCACGGTAATAATAAATTATATATTTTTGAATCTAATCTAGTCACCTGTAATGGTATGGTAATCAATAACAAATGAGTACTGTAAAAGTACTCATTTGTTAATGACCTCCGTTAGGTGATCAGATAGACTAAATACCTAATAAAGCAATTAGCGAAAGGATACACTCAAAAGAATATGTATTAAGTTTAAGAGCTCCGTAATTTAATAATTAGTGCAGAATTATCATTCTTTTTTATAGGCTATATTTAATGCTTCAAATATACGTAATTTATCAGTTTTATACTATGCAGATCCATAGTATAAAACTATCATTAAATTAAGATAAAAACTTTTATCTTATATGAGATTTAATGGTATTGACTAATTATGAGGGTACTATTTTTTCTTAATTTATAATTAGTTTTGGTAATGAGGGTATCATTATCACAACTAATTTTGAAATTAAGCAGCATTTGTCACTTTAGATGTTATATTCATTTACTTAATTAGGTACAATATTAATTAGTATTAACGGAAGTAACGGAGGTCATTAACAAATGAGTACTTAACCATAAGAAGTAACGGAGGTCATAAACAAATGACTACTTAACCATTAGAAGTAACGGAGGTCATTAACAAATGACTACTTAACCATTAGAAGTAACGGAGGTCATTAAGTTAGTTATTAGTCACCATTACTGGTGACTAGATTAGATTCAAAAATATATAATTTATTATTACCGTGCAAGTTGTATTGAGACGTGAAAATGTTTTGGTTAACAGTCTTGTGATTTCTTAGAAAGTTTTCTGTTAAGATTTATAAAATACCCTAAACTAGAACTAATAATCGCATATTTTAGCATTACAAACAGTCATCAATATAAAAAAAAATTAATAACTTTGACGATTTTTAAAAAAAAAATCGCAAGTGGTGCCGCAAAACAAAGTATATCAAAAAATCATAAATAATTAGTACTATATACGTGTGCAAGGATATAACGGCCAAACTTGTGATTACGGAGATATTGACATTTTATATGTTAGTCCCATACAAATTTTTCAAAAAAAAATTATATCTTGCCTATTTGTGCTCACAATTGTCGCACATCCCATTTTATAGTATAACAATGATTAACAGAACTCGTCCCAAGCAAAAAAATTGACCTTTAATAATTCAAGATTCTATGTCTATGAAAGACGAGTTTCGATCTACTGTGCGCCGCCGCGACGACGCGCGACGGGGCCGTATTCTACAAAAATACTCTCCAAATCTACACTCTCAGTGATTGTTTAGAATGATGTTTTTATCGATGGAAATCTTACAGTTTTGGTGCTGTTTTGGCTAAGACGACAGCATTTTAAAATAGATGTAAAAGAATTCCATTAGATTCTTTGACTCAGTTTAAAGGATTCGTTTAGAATCCCTTACACGGCACAAACGATAAGTAAAGGAGCTCTTTAGACCTATAAGTTTCGTTTATGCCCTTTTTTGTTTAATCAAATAAATTTTTCTAGAACTTAACTGATGAAATCAGGAATATATAATGATATTGAGGTGAAGACTTGTAGATATTTTTTTATAAAATAAGGCCTTTCCACTACACTAATATAGTTTGATGTCTTTGGTACATAACATTTCGCAACTTCATTGGAATTGAAGACATTTTAAAACAGCCATAATATTCTAAATTTGAAAACAATATAGACCTTGAGCGAGTTTTTAGAATATACATTTACGAGCATTTTATTGGGATCAACAATTACTACTGTTAGCTGAATTGCGATCAATGAAATTAACAGCTATATTTTTACATTTGAATCTACCCTTGAGCTATTTATTTACAATAAATGGGTAAAATTGCTTGCTTCACTTACTTTCGGAACATTTAAAAAAACAAATGATACGTTATGATATAAAAGAAAAACCGCTTTGGCACCAATGGTAACCTAATACATTTAATTAGGCCTTTATGTTTTGATTCAGATATATGATATTTAAGCACGAAAATTTCGTACGATTTCGCACATAGACGGGCGTAAAAATTATAATTCATCTTCGCGTATGTGAATAAACAATAAATCTACATAATATTAATGATTACATTTGTTCTATTAGAAATAACAATTCACTAGCTGAGTATATTAAAATATTGTAAATTTAACCACGATTTATTGAATAAACATATCAGCATTACTGTATTTAAATAACACATTAAAGCAACACTATTGCGAAATATAAACAAAAATACACAATTTTTTCATCTAAAATTGACTAGTACCTTATCTCCAGATTTATTTAGGTATATGAATACAATCCAAAAAGTGCATAAAGCTTATAAATGAATTCTTACTGAAAACATTGTCTTAACCGTGGTGTCAGTGAAGTAACATTGCAGGAGGTCTACCATTCAAATTTTAACTATTTAAATATAACTCATAATATTACGTTAGCTTTATTTACAACTTTGACTATCTCCGAATACTATTTGCAAAAATATCGCGATTTATCGATCACTAGAATTATTTTCAAACACTTTGTCCATAAATCGTCCTAATTACGCACATATACCGAACGATATCAAATTAAAAGATTAAAACTAAACCCTTGAGCTTTACCGAAGACTAGAACAATAACTTAATATTAAATTACACATAAATTTACATTTATTTAAAAGACTACAAACTGTTCTTAAACATCATTTAAAATTAATCCGATAAGGTTCTCTACACCGATCCATTACCACAAGTTTCTGTTAGAGCGGTCGAATTCGCGGCGGACGGACCACACTTAAGATCCTGATGAAGGCTTTTTGATAAAAGACGAAACATTGTCAATTTATAGCAAGTTGTTTACGCTTTAACACCCGTATATTTCAATATTAAAATATAAACATGACCGTAGTTTTTACAAAAAAAGTAATGTAATTAGTATGTACCGAATTAGTTATGTAAAAAAATATATATGTGCAAAATCATGTATTCCAGACGCAGAGAACACGAAAATAGGAATTTATTTAATTAATAGCACTGTGAAATCATAACAATGATATATTTCTATTTGGTCTCTGTCTTCATAACATATACGACATAAAAGACTACAAAAACATTTTGTTAAAATCAATGAAACTTTACTCAGTCAAGTACTAGATCAGTGTAATAACTAGGTAATATTAAATCATTTCTCTAATTACTGCAATGTCATTCCGTATTGGAAGATGTAATCATCTGAGTTTTGGCAAACAATATCGAATGACAAGCGAATGCGAGCCCGAAATTACTTAACCCACTTTAATTGGACTTTTTACATGAAACAGGAATGTTGACTTAACCTTACCTAATACTAGCACCACTGCCCGATTCTTTCCACATTTATAATCTTATAATGACACACAACAAATATATTCCCAATTGCATACAATTATTCTTTGAAATGGAGGAGACTGTTCGATAGTGGACATTCCGGCTGATATCTAATATATATAATCTTTGATTTGAAATTAATTATAATGCTGCGTTTGACATTCTATCATAACAGTTTTTGTTAATAAAAATAAGATGTTACTTCGTTTGGATCTACTATTCAGAAATGAGGTTTTTTTTATGGGATTGAGATTATACAAGCACGAGGCCCACATGGTGTTAAGCGGAAACCTTTGCCGATAACAGATTCATTTCGTCACAAGTGACGAACTGTACTGCGCTCATCACCATGAGACATAACTTGTGAAGTCACATGTGTCTGTAATTTCACCGGAACACGATAATGCCAACATTACTGCTTGACTATAGCAATAGTTATGCTGGCAGAACTTCCCCGGACGAACTCGTCCACAAAGAGGTTTATTCCAACTTTAATGTAATAGGAATAGGTATGTGATAGGAAACTTTAATGTACGATTGCAAAATTGCAAATGTGGATCCTACCATAACTACATTTCAACCTTCTACCAAATCTACCCTCATATCCTACCGTGTTTGACACATCTACATGTATATTACAAATGTTAGTTTAGTCGAATGAAAAACAGTTGTAAGTAGAACTATCCAGATTTAATTGAGTTTGGACAAATGGACAAATTTGGCAAGAATTTATAACAAATTAGCAGACTTGTGTAGTCTCAAGTAACACACAAACAATATTCCTACCTAAAAGCATCAACATTGACAAGTTAAGGGGCTGATTTGAAATAAAGATAGCGCTATAAACTTCCGAGTGCAGATGAAGGGTGCAGTCCGTTTTATGCCAATAGCGCTTCCGAAGAAGAGAGTACTCACTACTCACGATCGATTCGTTTAATTTGAACGCTCACGGGTTGTGTTAAAATCAATTCGGACCAAGCAGAACCGCGATTATGATATTATACAGATAGAGAATTACGACCTGTAAAATGTCTCAAAAGATTTTCAAGCTTTATTTTTTTAAATGTTGAGACAGTTGAACCACAGATTCGTATTTAAGCAAGCCAATTATTGGTCCGTATTACGCTCAGAGCGCTATTGGCACGGAGTGCTCATGTTGCCTACAAAAGTGCCGTGAGTACTACAAGCGCTGTGTGATGCTTCGTCGATGACCGCAATTTTCAAACGCTTGGCACCCTGCGTACAATTCGGACCAGGTGGGAGTGTGTTATTAGTACCAATGCACCCAAAGAATAATGCACCTGAAGATAGCGCGCGGTAGTCAAATAATAAAATAATTGCTCGGAAACCTTGCTTGCTAGCATTAAAACATCTATAAAAAAAAGATTAATTACACCGTAGAAATTAATGTTATAAAACTATTTATTCTTCTGTGTAGTTATAGTAATATGTTACCTAGAATTATTTTATGGACATCGCCAATTATAAACACGCAAGCGGACGCAATATTTTAAAAATCACTTGAATATTCAAAAGGTTCCGTAAAACATATTTAAAAACGAAGTTGATGATTTTTTACGCATTTTATTGTATAGCTTTTTATTTCATGTAGCTTAAGTATTTACAACGATCACTTCTAAAAATAATGCAGACAAATTAAAACAAAGAACATGTGGTCGTGGAAATGACAATTGATGTTTGTTTTGAATTTAGTTGGGCTGTTTTGTTCCTCAGATGAAAACACGATTGAAGAACCCGGCCCTAATTGTGTTTCACTTTGATACTAAAAAGTCAAATAATGTGAAATTCCAAATCCACATGCTTAATAAGGTACATGCAATTAAAAAAAAAAAATTAAGCCCAAACACCTTATATCTGCATTTAAATGGAGCACAAAAACAAGCGCGGTATATATTATTTCAACTATTTGTCAATTCTACTCCTAGAAAACTGAATAACAATGGATGTATATGATAATAAAAATGCGATAATTTAGTCTGCACTTTCCATGGAATAAAATGCAAAATTGTAATATTATACGTAACATAAATAATATAATATTAATCCATGATTAAATTGCGAAATGTTTTGGTATGAAGCAATAAAATTTATAACATAATAACGATCATAAAATATAAAAAAAAATCATATTATTTCACCTGCTTCGAGAAAACATTTTAAAATCCATGTGATGAATTCTAAAGATCCAAAAATCAATCTAAACTTTATATTAAATATTTTATCTACTTTGATTGTCACACGTCCTTCCGTATCATTTAAGCCTAGCAAAATTTAGTTTAATCTGTAAGTCTCAAATTGTTGGATAGTTGGAAAATCGAATACAGCCGTAAACAGTTACTATGGAAAGCTGTCGATTCGTTACAGTAATTGTTGTTTAAACTGGAGCATCTCAAATATCAAACGCCAATTTACGATTTCTCACAGGTAGCCAATTCAAAAACTACCAATACATTTTCTCCTTGATTCTACCAGAATAGCCAGGTCCCTATCAGCTTTATGCCTTTGTAATAAAATACATTTTCTTCAACTAATAATGTCATCGCGCCAACAAGAGGCAAACACAAACGAATACCAACTTTATGTCCTAACAATAAGGTTCCTGTTTGCTGCGTTAACTGAATACTGGATCTGCAGGTACGTTCATGTTGACATGGGCAGAGTTTGCGTTCATATCGGTCAATATCACGTCCGACAACGCTTCTAAGGATTGACGAACCTGCAACAAGAACAAGATATCAGACAACGTATATTATCAGTATATTCTACCCGATAAGATGATTATGTTCTTATCAAGAAATGTTTCTATCAATGGCAAAATAGTAAGCTGCTACTGCTCGCTAAAGCCTACTACACATTAGATGAGTTCTTGACAGATAAAACGATGACTGCTGATCCACATTCCATCAGTTAATAACTGATGGAATGTGGATCAGCATTATACAACAACATATCAACATAATACAAATAGTTTTGTTAGTTTTTAATTTAATTGCTATACTGTGTATAGAGTATCCCCCGTGAGGTGCCGGGTTAGAATTGCACCTCCCCATATCAACCCGTGGGTGTCGTAAGAGGCAACTAAGGGAAAAACACTGGAAGGTGGGCAGCAGCACCTTCCAAAGAACTGCCATCTTACACTGCGATCCCCAAGCCGCCTGCCAAGCGTGGGGATTATGGCAAATACCCCCTTGGTAGGGGAGGCTGTGTTCAGCAGTGGAAGAGTCGGCTGTTACAGTACAGTATATAGTATTAAATGTATTTAGTTTAAATGTTCTATAATTTTTTTTTAATATGACGTGTAAACAAATTTCTTTTACCAATAAATGATTGATTGATGTATGGCAGGATCCCTGATTTTAAATGTCAAGTAGGTTTTGAAGCAATGATAGCCGAGCGGTTATACATATGGACTGCGGTTCCGCAGGTCCATGGTTCGATCCCCACCGCCCGCCGGCTTGAGCTTTGCCCCACCTTGTCAATACCCGTTTAAATATCATTTCCCACCACAGACTATCCACTTAGAGAGAGTTTCCTCCATACAAACGTCGTAGGGTGATCACTCCCTTATTTGAGGATTTAGGTCCAAAACAAAGCATAATACCGATTGATCTCGTCATTATCTGGGCTTGTATGATACCGAAAATTTAATAAAATAATTAACATGAAAATTATGAGCCTCCAAACATTCTCATATAAAGTTTTCGAGGCTCATAACTTACAACTTAATTATCTTTTTAAAATTTTGGCATCATACAAGCCTAGATAATAACGATATCAATCGGTATTATGCATAAGTCTGAACCTAAAATCTCAAATAAGTGAGTGATCACCCTACGACGTTTGTATGGAGAAGTGACCGGCCAGGTCAACCTTAACATAAAGATGGAAGCTCATGTCAAGGACGTAAAATTGAATAATTTAACAGTTTTTTTGCGCTGCAAGCAATACAAGCCTAGATAATAAGGAGATAATTTAATATCATGCTTAGTTATAATTTATTTAAGCACTACAGCGTAGTACTTAGACGTTCTTAGCCAATCAATTAAGTTAAGGTCTGGTGTGGTATGGAGGGGCGGGTAAGCTCTCGGTCCCGGTTGTTGTCTTAGGATGGCGGTCGTTATAGTTAGGTTGTAGGGCACTTTTCGAATGTCTTCCTGGCTAGCCACCACCCTCAAAGCACCTAACAGTGTGTTCCAGCAGCTGTCCTTGAGAGCCAGTAAGAGAGATTAGTCTGAACAACATCTCCGACCACATCATCAGTTGAGATAGTGGTTAAGGGCTAACCTATAAAAAATAATTCTGAATACCTCAAATAAAGGAGTGATCACCTTTCGAAGAAGTACTTCCGTTGTGATTCGTATTTCGTCCATGACTTCTATACTTTATACATATACAGCGACATTCTCCCATAGGCAACCCTAATAAAAGCTATTTTTTATCGCTAATAGGTAAGCCTTTGACTGTGGTCTCACCTGATGATTCACATGAATGCGTTAAGAGGCTTAACCAAGAATTACTGGCTCTCAATGACAGCTGCCCGAACACACCGTTAGGTGCTTGGCAACAGATTTTCTACTTGATGGTGGTTGCTAGCTAGGCGGGCATTCGCTAAATACCCTTCCACCATGCGTTGAAGCTGAAGCCCGCAGCGGGACGAACCATGGACCTGCTGCGCGGCAGTCCATAGCCAATGCCACTGAGCCATCACTGCTTCAAAAAAGGTATACGGCATTGTAAGGAAATAGTAGTTACCTTAGTGAGCAACATTAGGTTGGTAGTGAGGAAGGAATGCAGTTCGCTTGCAGCTCGGCCGTGCAGCCTCGTCCGCCATCGCACCAGTTCTGTGTACAACTCTTCGCCCGACAGCTTTACGAGATCCTCCTGTGATAACACACGAAATAGTTTTATTTTCGCGTTTCTGCAACACTTCCGCTACGCTACCGAAAAACCGAGCGTATAGCTGAATCGGGCCTTTAAGGATCTATATTGCAGAAATATTTCATATTGTAGGTAAGGCTTCCTATCAACTGTTTTATAGTGTGTATAATATTTACCTTGTACATACCTACATAAAAAAACTGCACATATGATTACAGACTAAATATATTGTATCTAAATCACTAATATAAGATCTTATGTGACATGTATTTTATCAAATCAAATCAAAAGTCAAACAAATGATCTTTTTTTCACGACTGAAATCAAATCGTTGTCAATTTCGAAGCAGTGATGGCTCAGTGGCATTGGCTATGGACTGCCGCGCAGCAGGTCCATGGTTCGAATCCCGCCCAGAGCTTGAGCTTCCCGCATGGTGGAAGGGCATTTTGCGAATGCCGGCCTGGCTAGCGACCACCCTCAAGTAGAAAATCTGTCGCCAAGCACCTAACGGTGTGTTCCGGCAGCAGTCCTTGAGAGCCAGAAAAATTACAGGCTAATGAGACCTAACAACTGGACGTCTCAGTGTGACGGGCACAGTGCAATTTGTCGTTGACGAAATGCGTCTGTTATAGGCAGAGGTTAGCCCACTTAACATCAGGTGGGCCTCGGGCTTGTTCCGTTACAATAATATTAAAACAAAAAAAAAATTAAAATTGCTACTAGGTTTCACATACTATGATCAAAAGTACATTTTAATAGTCTCCAGTACATATAACATTACACGCGTATTTTTTTAACATTATCACCTTCTAAGCGAATCTACCGACAAAATTCACATAATTGTTTGCTTATCTAAAGCCTGGTACACACATTTCTTATCGTTATTACTAGTTTTACTAATATAATTGTGATTATCGCTGTTCAATTTAAATTGACAGGTGTTTTTACGAACATACATTATATTTTCAAATATATACAGACTATAATATTAGATTTTCGCTATTATTACACATAGCAATTAAACAACTTTTAACGGTATAAATCGCGTATATTTATTATTATTTTTGTCCCGACGTTTCAAACACATTGCAGTGATCGTGATCATGGTGTGAATATATAAATGGCGAAGGTAGAACCATACCGATCCAAGTGTCATTTTTTCTATATTGGAGTTATATGCAACAAATGCAAGGAAAAAAATATTTAATTCATGCCACATTGATCCAAGTACAAAAAGCGCCATATATTGCTAGAGGACCTCAATTTTTCACTTTAGCATTATACTTACTTTCAAAAATATATCCTGTTATACTGATCCAAGTAAAACCGAATTTGGATTACTATGGCCCTGATTTATTGAAAAAGATAAGTATTCATTCAACTGGCAACGGAACAAGTATTATATAACATATTTTTTTCTATGAGTTCTATTTGCCACATAGTTTTTCGATGTAAGTCAACTTGAATTTGGGTAAATATTTTGTGCCAAAATGATCCAAGTGGGTTTTTTTTTCTGCAGAAACCAACATTTTGACTTCTTTTAATATTTTTTTTATATGGTCTAACATATTAGCCATCATTTTGATAAAGATTGAAGCATAATAAATCACGTATTTTTTTAAAACAAGTTCAAACCCGGTTCCCTACTTTTCTCAATATAATGAAAACGATACTTGGATCAGTATGGTTCTACCGTCGCCAAATATAATGTATAAATCAATGAGTCGTTTAAAGTTGTTTAATTACTATATACAGACTCGATTAAATTAAAACATTGTCAGATGGTAGTTTCTGGTTTGTTAGTTGGTACTCACCGGAGGTTGAAACCTCGATAGGTAAAGCCTGTAAGCCAGCCAGAGCGCTGTGAATGTGAGGAAGATGGCGATGGATATAAGTATGGGGTGCCAAGTCGTCGTTCGACGTTTCGGTGCTGTGTTGCCCGTCAGTAATGCCGGTTGGATTACTGCTGCCCCAGCTAAAACAATACAATCATTTTGTAGTCCAATATACTTACAATTCAGTTTTTATGCAGCAATAGAACTCTTTGAGAGTTCCTCCGAGGCTACTCCTCCCATAACTATTTCAATCGCCAAGCAGAAACGTTCACATTACTGTGTTCCGGTTTGAGGGGTATCGGTCCCGGTAAAATTACATGCACATGAGCCTCAACAATATATCGCAGGGAGAGCAAGCAGAGTGCATTACGTAAAAAATGTATCTGTTATGGGTAAAGGTTATCGCTTAGCTTAGAAAAACCCATAAATAAATATCCAAAAAATCATATCCCAAGAACTCAAGCTGGAAAGCTTGGGTTCTTGGGATATGATTTTTTTATCCCATATTATGATTCCCGATGGCTATAAAATATGAAAAGAGGAGCAACACAACTCTCAGTTATTGTATTATTACTATTTTTATTGATGATAGGCTTTTGCCTTCGCCCACTATCACACCTGATGGTCAGAGATGATATAGTAGAAGAGGTTGTTCAGGCTAACCTAGAATTACTGGCTCTGCCTCAAATGAAGAGCTACTGGAAAATAATGACTTGATTTTTTTTTAAGATCTATGTTTCTTGGTGTGTTTTTATTAAAAAAAATACATATAAATTCTTCGATTTAGCCCGATACAGAAATTATGTTGTTTTCTGAAAATTACTCCATAGGATCCAGGGAGTAATTTTCCTCTGCAGTGCCGGTTATGTTTTGATTTCATTGACAGATTGCTTCATAACCATAAGCTTGCTCATGGTAGGTAACAAAAGCCTGTCACCGGTTGCAGAACTACACGTCTTCTGCATTATACTATGTCCGGGGTAGCTTTGACATTTGATTATTAAACATTTGATGATACACACTAACCTGTAGTAATGATAGCCTCGGATTCCCGCCTGACGACAGGTTCAGGTGCGTCGAGCCTGTCGCCGGCTGCAGAACTGCTGTCGTCCTCTAGAGAGTACTCAGAAGCATCAATTTCTACTTCTGATGTTTGTAGGGTCTGTAACGAAAAATATGTCACAATTAGACGAAGAGTTTGCTTTGAATTGTTTGCTTGAAGAAATGATGGCCGGGCGGTTACAGCTATGGACTACGGTGCCGCAGGTCAATGGTTCGATCCCCACCGCGCCGGGTTGAGCTTCACCGCACGGTGCGAGAACATTTTGCGAAAGCTCGCCTGGCTAGCTACCACCCTCCAGTAGAAATCTGTCACCAAGCGCCTAACGGTGGGTTCCGGCACCTGTCCTTGAGAGCCAGTGAAATAACAGGCACATGAGACTTAACAACTATGTCTCAAAGTGACGGGCGCAGTGCAATTCGTGACTTGTGACGAAATGCATCTGTTATAGGCAGAGGTTAGTCCACTGAACATCAGGCGTGCCTCGTGCTTGTTCCGTCACAATAACAACTGTTACTTGATCCTTAGCCGGAGCCCGACAGGCACTTGACCGGTTCTAATTATTTGTTGTATAATTAAAGACGCTTGTTTGTTAGATAGAGAGATATAAAAATAATGGGAAAGAAGTATCGTCCCACGAAATATTTTTAAAAACTAAAATCTCGAAGTTATTCTACCGGCTCACAAGTTACATCTTAAAACATTCTTTAAAAGTGGCCTGGACCGATGGTCGAGATTACGTAAGCTTAGTTTCAGGGTGTCGAAAACATTGACCTATATATACTAGACGCGACATCTCCAACGAGGATAGTCGACCAGTGCAGGTATGCCGGCATACTCTCCCCCACACGCAACTGACCAACCTATAAAATGGCCCACACTATTCGTATCATATAAAACAGGTGCATAGCAATGTTACCATTCAGGGCGAACTTTGAACCTTTTTGAAGCAGTGATGGCTCAGTGGCATTGGCTATGGACTGCCGCGCAGCAGGTTCATGGTTCGAATCCCGCCCAGAGCTTGAGCTTAACCGCATGGTGGAAGGGCATTTTGCGAATGCCCGCCTGGCTAGCGACCACCCTCAAAGTAGAAAATCTGTCACCAAGCACCTAACAGTGTATTCCGGCAGCAGTCCTTGAGAGCCAGTGAAATCACAGGCACATGAGACCTAACAACTGTACGTCTCAGTGTGACGGGCGCAGTGCAATTCGTCGTTGACGAAATGCGTCTGTAATAGGAAGAGGTTAGTCCACTTAACATCAGGTGGGGCTCGGGCTTATTCCGTCACAATAACATTAAAAAAAAAACTATAGCTAATTGGCGTATCCCGTGGGGTTATCGGGTTAAAACATCGCCCCCTAGTTTCACCAGATTTAAAAAGTACTATCTCACCTGTGCTTTAGTGGGCACAAGTTCCGGTGTCCGTGCTGACTTCCACACATGCGTCATCAGTTTGTAGGTCGAGTCGCGGGATAGCAGCGAGCCGAACACGTGTCTCTCGTCGCGCGTACATACGCCCACAGCATTCGGGATTATTCGGGCCACCTTCTCTTTTGTTATCCTTAGCACAGATGTCGTCGGGATTAGTAGCTGAAAAGAGAAACAATGCATACTTCAGATAAACATTCATGATTTTTTTAACCCGTGCCGTGTGGGAATAGAATCGTCGTCGCCCATATCTGAGTGTCGTAAGTGGTTAATACCGGAAGGTGAGCAACGCTTTTTGTGGTAGAGTAAACATTTACTTACTGCGATCCCCAAGACCAAGACAAAGAGTGTCGAGCGGCTTATGGCAAACCCCCCAATAGGGGAGATCTTTGTTAAATTTGTTACTACCAAATACGCATTTCGTTCGAATCCCGCCGCGAGCTTGAGCTTCACCGCATGGTGGAAGGGCATTTTGCGAATACCCGCCTGGCTAGCGACCTCAACCCCTCAAGTAGAAAATCTGTCTCCAAGCACCTAACGGTGCGTTCCGGCAGCCTCCCCTGAGAACCAGTATTTCTAGGTAGCCTGTAAACACCTTCGACCACATTACCATCAGGTGAGAGTGTGGTGAAAGGCTTACCAATAAACACTAAAATAAGCAACAAAAAAAAAATATAAATGATTTATACGTATATAAATATACTTCGTTATAACTACAAAGGTTTCCGCCAAAACACACGCAACAACCTTTAGTAATGGCCTTACATTAAAAACACATACTTTCACCAACTACAGCTGCCGTGTTAAGTACACTAACATACACACATACCAATTCATTAGTCACGAAGGCGCTAAAGGTCACTAAGTGGGTTGGCTTTGCGTTAAATTTACAAAGCTGTTGAGATTTACGACATTAAGAATATTTATAGCTTTTTAGGGGCCCGCATTCAGACTATAGCACCCGAGCCTATTGAGTTGCGTAGTAGAGTGCATGAACCGTTCATTGTGGATTGGATATATTCACCGATTAGTGTCTCTCCAAAAAGTCACCAGGTAATTTTCACTCTCAACGGTACAATATTGCAGTGTGCCGGGGTATTTTGTTCCGACCCCCCCAATGTCTCTCGGCAGCGAGCCAAGCCGAGGTCCAAACCACAGTGGTGCCCTTGAGCTCGCTGTCAACCCCTCCTTTAGTAGCGGTGCGTTTTCGGCGCCCGCAGGAGACGGATGTAGAAGGCGCTTTTCGCCTTCTACGCCCGTCTCGGGAGAAGTGCCTACCCTTCCCCCTCCCGGGCTATAAGAGGGCCTTCTCTCTCCCAAAATCTCTGATGATGAGCCCAACTAAAAACTTTTTAGGAATACGACTAGCCTTTGACCACTAATGCCGGTGGCACTCGTTGGCAGTATACTTGCTGGCTCTAGGGTAATCGGATAATCAAGGCGTTAATAGTCGGTAAGGAGGCTTGTTTAGCGCCCGATGCACAGCGACACAGGAAATGCTGTTCATACGGTGCATTTGTTGTGTTGAGAATTCACAAAATAACATTATTGTTAGTCGAATAGAATTCGTTTCACAGTTCGTGTTTTTATTGTCATGTCGTTGTGACTTTCAAATAGAGTATAAAGGGCGTGTTTGAATGAACAACATAGAGAATCGGGAGAGAGAAATGACATCTGACAAAAACCAAAATGTCGCATTCAAAATGGCCATCTTCTGACCCCTCTTAAATTCGGCAAGAAAATAACAAATAGCTTTAGACATTGAAACGCCTTACTGACATAATATTATGTAACCAATCTGTTTCTTTGAACTGCAGAAAATATATTGATAAAACGAAATATCAAACGCATTTTTTCAAAACGGCCGAACTGGAGTAGCAACTTGAAACATACATTACGTATATTTAATATTATTTTTTACCTGAAGACGTTACCAAACTCTATGCAGTCAACCCATGGTACAAATTCTGGTGTCGCTACAATATTGGACTAATATTAGTATTCTTTCGTCTATGACTGAAACGACGTTACTACTACTGAGCGATAGTACGCGATGTTTACCGTTTAAAGTGGCTGAATTAAAAATACAAATAGTTTTTATTGACACGAGTTATATAGGTACAGAGTAAATATGAATCCATAGGTGGAACCTCACCTAGCGTCAGCTGTGATTCATGAACCTTAAATTACTATGAGATAATTTCCCTGACATGAATATCTTACCTTCGTGACATATCCGAAGACGTTGGAATAGAAGGCGAAGTAATTCTTAGTGATGTACAGGTGACCTTGTAGAAGGAGATCACCTACCAGCGCACAGGAGTAATCTGGAATTAAAACAACATGTTTATGAGTCTTCATCTTTGTTGATATGATTATATATATAAGTTATCTGTATCCTGTTTTAATTCTAAACTACTGAACATGCAAAATCGTGTTCATAGCTCGTGTTTTCACTATACACTACAATAATATTTGTGTAACGAGGGGCCAAAGTAATATTTTGTTCTTCGAGGGCATTATTTTGATTCAGAATTAAGCGTAGGTTTCTATGTACAACATTATAGTAGTCCTGAACCTATTGAGGAATTGAATACACATCGCCCGAGTAAACGAAACTATATTTTGACACTCACTTTATATTATAAACTAACTAACCTAACCTAAACAACCTATCTATCAGAAGCGAAACAATCTTATGAGAGATACGAAAGTCCCAGGAATCAATATTTACATTTTGCGCGCTGTCCGCTAAATGCAATAATTAACCATTTTCGAACAGGTGTTATGAAAACATTCTCTCGCTACACATTTTTATTCATGTTTTTTTACGTTGATAGTATCACAATTATTTTCATTTTCCATGTCCAGTAGATAACAACTATATCGCGTGGAGAGGGATATCTATAGTAATAAAAAAAAAACATTACGCCTGTATTCCCCATGGAGGAGTTGGAGGCGTCTTAGCACCCAAATTCCGCCAGACATGTTTTGGGCCCAATAATAGGGGGGAGCGTATTTCCATCAACTGCAGGCACAATTCTAGACTCAGTAAAAGTATAAAAATTTCGTTGTCAGATAAACCCATGTCCTCGGTCTTGGCTTCTCGAGACCTCGAGAAGCCAAGACCTCAAGAAACCAAAGTGGCGCATTTACGCACAGAGTTAAGAGGCAATCGAATTAAGAAATACGTAATAATTATAATGCCATAAGTCAAATTTGCATTAAAGTCAAGCCGGAGTCAAGGCCAGCCATATTAATAAGTCGTGTCGATAATTCGCACTTAGGTCTGAGTCATATTTTACTATAATATGTGAATATTAGGTATAGACATTAAGCAAAAAACGTAATACAAATTTAGGCAAATAACTTCATATAAAAAACATCCACCTTTGCTATGCAAAACGGGTATAGGTTTTTTTTCTCTATGTGCATGATTTTCAGTTGTCTTTACAACCATTAACATTTGTTTTTCATCAGTGTCTTAGCTGCTGAATTCTTTGTTTCTTTGTATGAGCATTGAACAACCTTAGGGTGATGGGCGCAGTGCAGCTCGCACCTTGTGACGAACCTTATCTGTTTAGGCAGAGGTTTTCCGCTTATCACCATGTGGGCCTCGTGCCTGTTCCATCATGAATCTGGCAATTCTATAGTGCCAAATTCTTTGTGCTACCTAATATAAATTTAGTAATATACATTAGTATAGCTACGTATGCATGGTGGTATTTTATTTATAGAGCCGTGTTAATATATGTATATATTATATATATACATATATTATATATGACCAAATACAATATGTTTATTGTATATTAACTACCACCAAGATTTATTGCATGAAGCCTTCATTAAAATCTGACTTATATCCATAGCTAAACCGTGTTGAACATTTTAAAACCGGACAATGCCATCCATGTGAACAGTCCGGACCGGACAATGCCATCATTTCGCGCATTTTGGACGAGGATTTAATTGAGTCGTATATGTCATGTTACGCATAGATATTGAACCTTATTTAAATGGGTTTAGTTTCTTATTCGTTACAAAAAAATATCGTTATACGAGCTCTTAACTGGTCTGAATCACCACCTTAACCGTTTATGTAATCAAACATTTTTTGTATGTTGGTATGTATGTGTTGGTCGGCACTCGGCCCGTATCCGACACTTGACTGAGTTTCTAGAACTGGTTATAATTCGGTTCATATTGCAATCTATGGTAGAAGGTATTTTGTGGTGTGTGCATTCCACTAAAGCGGAAACCTCGCCCACCTCGCGCTCTAGTGATTTAAGTTTAGGGAAGTTATGTTTTGCAAAACTTACAAATATACCTACCACACAATAATAACATATTATTAGTAAGGTTTCCCGTGGTATGCCGGGCTAGAATGTCACCCGACTAAGGGTAACACACCAGAAGGTGGGCGGGCAGCAGCGCTTTCTAAGGAACCGATATCTCACACTGCGATGCCCAAGACGCCGGCCAAGCGTGGGGAGAATGGTAAACCCTCCAAAGTGGAGGAGGCTGTGTTCAGCAGTGGACAATCCGGCTGATACAGTACAGTATGGCATATTTTTCATAAGATTAGAACATTTGCATTTTTTATGCCCAAAAAATTTAAATACAGCACTAATATTAGATACTTTTAGTAATTAAACAACTTTTTAAATCGCGTATATTTATCATTATTTTTGTCCCGACGTTTCAAACACTTCGCAGTGATCGTGGTCACGGGGTGACTAATTACTATGTGCATTAATCGCGAAAACCTAAGACAACATTAGATACTTTATTTAAAGTTTTTCTAACATGTACACATTATATAAAAAAAAAACTTTTACGGAGACGGATCGTACATTTATAGATCAATTGACCTTCAATTCACATTGATCGAACAGATAAATTCGCACTACAACTGATTCACCACGGTATCTCAGATTGGAAGTGTATAATTTGGCCTAAAGGACGACGCGGGATGGTACCCGAACGTATTAAAAAAAAAGCTTTCGTTATGATTTGATAAAAACACTCTTTTCCAATGGAAACTGTCGATTACCTACGCCATAATGCGAGTAATAAAATGAATTAAATTTTTCTTCCCAATTTGTAGTATACCAACCTATCTCAGGTAAAGACGCTTCAGATCCTTTTTAGGCTAGGAAAATAAATAAGCACACTTAAGTAAGTGTTGTCACATTACTTTTTAAACTAATAAGCTTTATCTATTGTCATCTGTCGACAAATCAAAATGTGTTCGAAAATGCTAACAAAAAATATCTTTTATTGATTTCATCTCACATTCTTGTGCCATATGGCCATTTTCTTTGTAGTAGTAATTGAAGAAATCAGAGAAGACATGAGGCATTCATTGTAGTTTTAAAATTAGATCCATTTATATACTTTTGTTATCCGCCAAATAGTTCACCTATCCGGAAATGGTGGCACAGACTCTCAAAGTTAATACATATGGCAATGACCCAGTTAAGAACTTGTAGTGTTATTTTAGTCGTATGGTTTATGTACTTGCTTGTACTTAATCTGTGACATGAGTTGGGTTACTACCACACACTAGTTTAATTTATTTTCGACATGGTATCTCAACTATTCAGCGATGTTAACGTTAATACTGACTAGTATTTTAACAATGTAAACAGTAAAGTAGGTATGAAATGATACTTTGAAACTACTTTTATTCTACACAATTAAACTAAATAGGTTTGATTACTAAAAGATTTTGAAGATGATTTGCGGAATTCTATAACTATGAATAACAAATATAAAAAATATTATCATTTAGTGATTTAGTGGAATATTTAAAATATTCATTTTGATAATTTCGCCAATATTGCCAATGTATGAAATTATTGCGAAGTTGTGACACATATTATTTAAATATTTTTTATTATAATGTTTTTGAATTATACTAGACTGTACAATTTAAACCTTTAAAGCACCCTGTGAGGTGCCGGGCTAGAATTGCACCTCCCCATATCATCCCGTGGGTGTCGTAATAGGCGACTAAAGGAAAAATACTGGAAGGTGGGCAGCAGCGCCTTCTAAAGAATTGCCATTTTACTCTGCGATCCCTAAGCCGCCTGCCAAGCGTGGGGATTATGGCAAATACCCCCTTAATAGGGGAGGCTGTGTTCAGCAGTGGACGATTCGGCTGAGACGGACAGACAGTACAATTTAAAAAGATAATACGAGTATAAGAAAGCGCATATCAGTTCCACCTTGGACACTGGACATAATGGTTTTCTTTTTTACAAAATTAAGTAAATATTCCTTTCAATCAACATCGACAATCTAAAAAGATATTAGCCTAAAAGTCGCGCCTATGTGAAAAGTATAATTCTAAAATTTTCGTGTATTTCGGACAGAGCGATCGTAAAAAGCAAACGCCTTGTATCGCGCGCGCTCATATGTACCTTATTACAATGACACTATGAGTGGTTCTCGTAGTTGCTGATAACGAGCTGCTAAGTTTACCGGTAAGACCTTCACAAGAATGTGAATTACAAAATTACACAATCATCGATGACTAGAATACAAAGGATAAAATAAAACACCAAGCAGTCCTTACTTTACCCATTAAGATACTGATAAATTTCTCAACACGTTTATGCAATTGACTCTTGAATCGAAGGTCAGACGGAGCGGCAAAACAGGAAATTTTGTTGCATCAATGGGACTTCCCAATCATACTTCATCGTGACGACCTTGATGCTTATATCAGATCATATCCTTTTAAACTTTTTGATATCATTCTCCTACTTTTGAATCCAAGCAAATATATCTTAGAAGAAGAATATATGTTGACGTGTAAAGAATAATACCAATAAAAAAAAAAAAGAAAAAAAAATAAGAAGTGTAATAGAATAACACCCTGTTTAGATGAACCTTTACCATACGTATAATTTTTATTGTATGGAAAAATGTTTTTTATGTCATGCAGTAGTGAGCTAACCTATTGTGAATAATTGGTTACAGTTTTTGACTACGGGCTGCTACAAAAATATTTTTACTAACAAAGATATATGCCGAAAAAAGGGGCGATTTAGACGTAATATATATCCTACCGCTTCAGGATTTAAATTGCTGATGATTTTGATCAAATACTGTTCATAAAGAAACAAAGCGGATGCCCAAGGACCTCTTTATCAATAATAAGGTATTTTGCCCAAACATGTAATTAAAAGGCGGTGGTGTTCACTTTATAATGTAGCCAAGCCATTCTGAAAATCCATTTTTTGTGAACGTTTAGTGTCAACAATCTACCCCTACTCCATAATTTAAAAAAATAGATTTGTTTACCTGTCGTAAGCATCTTGTCCATGACGTTTCACGTTTTCATTACTTTTGATTCCATACGATGCTATACGTTATTTTTTATGCGAGTTACACAACAAAAGCGACTTACAATTGAGTACTCTCTCCTCCGGCCCGACCTGCGGGAAATGCCGCTGGAACTTTTTCTGCCGCGACTGGCTGGGCTGTTTGCCTTCCTTCACTTGCTCTGCAGTGGGACCCAGGCTGGAAACCCGGACGGATGGTGCCGACCCTGATAGTGGTTTGATGGCTTGTCTGAAAGAGAAGACAATAAACGTTTAACTGGATATCACGCTACTTTAGGAAGCGTTTCCTTGAAGCTATAATATATCCAAAGAGAAATATATGGTATTATGAGTAGCTATTTCAAATAGATATACGATTAATTTCCTCATCATATTTTAATGTGCAGGCCACATGGGATATTCAACTCGCAAATCCGTTCCGGTCAAGGTTTAATTGTTGTTTCAATCATACAGTTTAATACCAGTGGAAAGTTTAAGTAGTTGACGAGACGATTTGCGCTAGTTTTCTTACAACTAGCGCAAATCGTCTCGTCAACTTTGAAACTATAAACTCTGTTGACAGAAACTCAGCCTATATGATCAGGCTGAGGCCTGTTATAAAAATACTTTAAATTGTTGTTCGATAGCATTTTCATGGCTGAACTTATTTTAGGGATACAGGGCTATTTTTATTTAGGCGCAAAATAACGAAAGGTTATAAAATTATATGAAGAAATAAATGGTAGAAGTTACGAGTGTACCTGCGGACACCATAACTATAGATATATTTTGGTTTTAAATATATCCATAAAACAGAGGATAAATGCATTCATCAGAAAATGTAATTAAGGTTAGAAGCTGACCAAGGCAACGACACGTTCTAAGTGTGTACTCGTAATCGAACCAATCGAAGATCGGCCGGTGTAAATTGTGTATACTATATATGCTAAACTAGGTATTTGCAGCTTATGTCCGGCAGATACGACATGGACCTACATTGGTCGCTTGTCTTATCTATTTTATGCATTGGTATAAATGTATCCTATTTGCCTGTTAATTTAATCTATTTTGAAGCAATGACGGCCGAGCGGTAATAGCTATGGATTGCGGTGCCGCAGGTTCCTGGTGCGATCCCCACCGCCATGCGCCAGCTTGAGCTTCACCGCATGCTGGAAGGACATCAGGGGATTGCCCGCCTGGCTAGCTAACATTCTCAAGTAGAAAATCTGTCGCCAAGCACCTAACGGTGTGTTCCGGGAGCAAACCTTGAGAGCCATGTGAAATTACAGGCCCCTGAGACTTAACAACTATGTCTCAAGCTGACGGGCGCAGTACAATTCGTCACTTGTGATGAAATGTATCTGTTCTAGGCAGGGGTTATTCCGCTTATCATCAGTTGAGCCAAGAGGTTGATCCGTCACAATAACACAAAAAAATCAACGTCATATAGAAATCATAAAATAAGCTAATAAATGGACGTGGTCAAAGACGACATGTCTGATCGGAATAATTGTAAGGGTTTTAACCGTAAATGGGAAGTCAACCATAGCTTTAGCGGGACTGTTTCAGGGTATCGGTAATTTAATAGTTATTTTTCAATTTAGAACTCTATAATATAAATTCTGCACTAACACACATTAAGTTATCTGTCAATTATCACACCGTAAAGCTCAAACAAGCGACCTGCACACGCTCTTTTTTGCTGTACCTCTCTACGAATCGCATAAACCGGAACCTATCTGATCCCAAAATCAAATATTTTCTCGATGGGATATGATTCTTCATTGTTTTATCATCATCGACGAAAGTTCTTAGTTATTAAATTGAACTAGGAACACTTGGAAAAAGCAATTTATGTAAATATTATCTAATAATAATAAAAGGCACTAGGCGACCATATAATTGTGAAAGGGGTATATTATACATATTTTTTGCGTTTTTATCTCTTACGACTTATTAGGAGACTCTCTGCTGGTGATGTTACCAGCTGAACTCAGAAGACTTGAAAAATCTAAATAAAGAAGTTTTAATTCTTCTATATCTAGGTTTTAATATTGAAGCTATTATAAAAGAGAAGAAGACTAGGTGAGCATAATCGTGGAAGAGGTATGTCATGGAGATTTTGTCTGCATATTTCTTATTGGCCTTATTGTTAGACGGTACAAACATAATCGTTCATTTTTTCATCATATAATACTTATTTCTTAGTTACTTCCTGCATATTGAATTATGTGGAATTCTGGAATTGATGTCTCACAAAAAAGTTATTATATTTTCGTATAATAGTGTTTAGCTAGAATTGTGGATGTGTTTCATAAATATACCGCTATAGGAACATACGTGCCTACTGAGATCTGTAACTTTTAGGAAATTACTTTACACTTTCGGTCAACGATGATATTATCCTTATCATTAAAAAAATAGGTTCCAGCGGCATTGATTGGTTGTCTTGTTACTTAATTTGGTTTGGGGTTCGATGGGAATCAACAGAACCCATATCTCCGTACGAAGCGGCAGTTTGTGTCACAGAGTGCGTAGGCATCATCAATACATGATACATCCCATCCAATCCAGTAAACTGTCTTAAAATAATGTAACTCGGCCTACCACAGATCTACCGGCACTACGATCAAATATCTATATAACTATAGTTAAAGACTGGCTAGAAAATAAAAAATTATCAGTTAACAGTGATGATAAGGACACGTCATGTTTTGCAGGTGTCTTATTTCTTTGATAAAGTTAAACGAAGATATGATAGATTTGTAACAAATAAGGAAAATTCAAACATCAAATATTGGTTTAACGAAAACTTTCACGTAAAGAATGTAGGTAAGTGTAGTTTCAGTGTAAATATATTTAAATTGACACAGACGGATTAATCTTTGTGAAGTTTTGTCGTCTTTATGGGGCAGTTCAGAGATAGTGCCACTGGAACAGCATTGCTTCAAAATGACAGTTCAAAATCGGTATGCGATCATTGTCTGCAATATGTATACTCAGCCGACAGGCCACGCGAAGAGGATGGAGTGCTGGCAAACTGTTGGTCAGCGGATACCTTTATACTAAAACCGAAAACCTTAATACGTAGGTACTTAACTGACATTTTGTTTAATAGATTTTCGCGTATATAATAATTATTCAAATTCGAATGTTTTCAAAACGAGGCTCAAACGCTGGCTGGTGAGGCAATCGTTTTATAGCTACAATTAAATCTTGACATTCAATAATATTAATTCTAATATTGAATATTTTACTTATAAACTGATTGACATTCACACAACTCATTTATGACATCCTACATAATACTACTACACATATGTAATATTATTGATGTAAATGTCTTATGATTTTTATGATATTATTATTTAGTTTTATTATTGTTAATTCTTTTGTTAATAAATGTGTATTTCATTGAAGCAAAAATTACATACTATTGTGAATTATTTCTAGGAAAAATAATGATAAATAAAGAACAAGGAAAACCTACAAACCTAGTTTACTCTGTCAGTTACAAAATAAGACCAACATTTGTAGATTTGATTAATTTTTAATATAGGAGAAAAGTTTTCTCCCAGAACGCAAATTATGCGCAAATTCTAAGTCAAAACTTGAAGAGGCTGCAATTGTCCTTATCGCACCGCACTATTCTGTTCGGGTCCGTGATAAACAAATTTTTTTGTGAAATACCCGCGTGAAGCTGGTACTTAATATATTATTTTCATACTTATTGAATTCATTCCATTTGTTACGGCTTATAGTTAAGTCAGTATTTATTTACTGACTTAAGGGTATATTTATGATAATATATTTGCATTGGTGTTCAACTAATATACCATTATCATGTAGAATCGCTACCAAACCTAGCTACACAAGCGCGATAACACGGCTAGCCTATTGGTAATAAAATAAAGAATAACAAATTCATATACCAAGAACGCTTCCAACATTCGTGAAGTCTATAGGTAAGTACATCCATTTTATCACTATCATTGTGTAAAGTAATGAATAACTAAAATTGAATTGTCGCTATAGAAACAGCGTTTGATAGCTGCAACATTGTGCCATAATTAAACTAACTTATTACATAACCTTTTGATAGCCTAATGGTAACGGATACGCTACCAACGATAATACCCAAGAAGGGTTGACAAACCGAAATATTTTTTTTATGTTCTCTAGTTTTTTGGCATAACGTATTATAGCGATAAGTGTAGGGAGATGTTTGAATATGGAATTTGGAACAACCAATGAGAACGCTTTAGGGAGATGTTTGAATATGGAATATGGAACACCCAATGACAACGTTTTGATCACGATACCAGCTCGATCACATCCAGCCAGTTCTTATTGGCAGTATTTCGCCTCCACTCCATTGAGCCAAGTACTGTATCAGCCGTATTGTCTGCTCAGCCTCACTCATTATGGGGGGATTGCCATAATCCCCACGCTTGGCAGACATCTTGGGGATCGCAGTGTGAGATATCAGTTCCTCAGAAAGCGCTGCTGCCACCTTCTGGTGTGTTACCCTTAGTCGCCTCTTACGTACGACACCCACAGGAGAGAGGTGATATTCTAAACCGGCACCCAACGTGCAGAGCCTGGTATATGTACTTATTCATAAGGAACAGGGTCCTGGCAAAATCATCAAGCTTGCTTTGTCTAATATTCGTTACTCATGGTAATGTTGGTGGAATAACTGAGGAGTGGGGGAACATTCAGGGTAATCACTAGGATCAAATATGCTAGTTTCGATCTAGTTTAGTATTATTATTAACTTAAGATATTTTAATCAAATAGTCTAAGTATAATACAAACAATCCTTAGTTCTTACATTATTATTTGCTGAGCTCTTGAACTAGGACTTCCTTGACTGTGATGATATAATATGAAGCGGCTAACAATGCCATGATTACAAATTTTATGAGCACAACAATAGCGTAGTAAATCGAAGGAAACAAAAGGGTTGTTTGTACTCGACCGGCTGACGACAGGCGCCCGACTCTACAATGATCTTTACTATGTTATGACTTCCTTTTGCATGGTGGTAGGCTATTTTGCGAATGCCCGCCTAGCTACCACCCTCAAGTAGAAAATCTGTCGCCAAGCACCTAACGGTGTTTTCCGGCAGCTGTCCCTGAGAGCAAGTAATTCTAGGTTAGTCTGAACAGCATTTTCGACAACATGATTACTTACAATCAGGTGAAATAGTGGGCAAAGGCTTACATGTCAGGCATAAAAAAAAACATAGGAAAGAGGAAGAATCTGGAAGACGACCTCAAACATTTAGTATATAATATAATATTTATTTAGTAGTAAATTGAAAGCGTCTCACCGAGCATGAGGTATATGCACAATTCCACGTTAGTACAAGTTGAAACGTTTTTATTTTTATTTTAGGTCGTCTTACAAGTCTAAACGACCTTCGCACTAGTGGGTCCAAAAACTACCACGCATAATATAAAGTGCAATTGTGTCAATTATGCTGATCAATTTTCTCTGCAAGAAAAATTAACTAAGCCAGCGCAATTCTTGATTTAGACTGGATAATATTCTTTCAATAACTTGTATATAAATAATTTAAAGAACCTAAATAAAGTTTTGCGAACGTTACTCATATTTTACTTACACAATAATATGTAAAATAACAATAAATAATTTATGTTCATTTTACATACTGCTTAATAGACCCGCTTGTGTAAGGGAAATATGAACTTAAATAAACATGAGCCGGGGGAACAATGTAAGAAATTGGCCAAAAAGGAGTACATTTTTATATTGGCGGGCGCCACTTCTGCACGTCGCTTTTTCTTAAATCATGGCATAATGTGGCTTTTTTGTCGTCAGCCTCACGTTATGCTTTAATTCGCTTCGGGAATTCCCAGTAGCCTAGCTGACGACAGCTCATAGTGCTGGCTGACATGCGCTGGTTTACTATGATAATACATTTACTATTACAATCATTGCACATGTCGGCCTCATCAACCGGAAGCGACCACTGTTGAAACATGGCCAGTATTTTTACCTTTACACTGCACAGTTATTAGCCAAGGTATAGCTATCGGCTCTCTTCGACATGCCTCTCAGGACTCCCGTTGCTCGACGGTCTTACTTTTGGAGAACCTACTCTAAGGCTTTCAGAGTGGTGTTAGCCATTCGAGAACCATTTTTCCCCTTGGGTTATCGGTTCTTTGAGCGATTGCCACTTCAAGTTGCAAATGTCGATAACTGTAGTTCCCTCATTTCTAATTTTATCGCAGAAAGAAACTAAGCATATGTAGGATGCTCTTTATATGAAATATTAATATAAGTTCAAAAAATTCAGAATCATTGGCGAAACGGAAATTGCTGGATTGTTGTTTATTCAATATATGTCGGAGTCAAGGATTTTGGGAACGGTCTCTAACGCTTACGTAAAACGTTTTGGAGAAATAACGTGACCCTGCCGCGCACCTTGCTGCGTGCTTCTATCCTGTAATCGAATCGAAATTGTGGTGTTTTTTTTTACTTGACTGTGGTTCTTTATTCTATATGAAAACAATATACATCTTTAATGTCGAATTTAGCAACGGTATCTCTAGTCCATGTAGGTTGTTTTCGATTGTATTTAAGTCCTTTCATAGTACAGAAACGTTACACACAATAGACGATTATATGCAGTCATCAATATACTGTAAAATCTGCTAGAGCGTATGAATTTGTCATTTGATGCTAAAGCCTTATCGGAAAACGGTTTTTACGAGAGGTTGAAAGTCATCAAACCTACGAAGTTTTTGAAACATCAGGCAGGAATAAAATGATCAATATAAATTTAATTACTTTACTTTTTTAATTTAGTAGGTGATTTTAATATAAACAAGTAATATAAACACCTTAACGTTTATGTCCTATATTAATGTTTATTGGTAAATAGGAAACAGCGAGCATCGTCTCATTGAATCTTCATCTCGGCTATATTGGCTAATTGTAGTGCCGTAGATGTGCAAAAAAAGAAAATGTCCACCATTTACCAGCAAGATAATCAAATAATAAAAAAATGTCATTACTACCAATATAAATATAAGTGCTTACCGCTTTGTTTTAGTTGCACTGCGACCACTAAACTCGTCAGAATATTCTAACGAAGCGTTGTCAACCATCTTCATTCAATCTTTCAGTACGTGTTCACCTTTAATATGAAAATTCCCTCTTTTTTTCTCAAAAAGAACAGGAGGCCTCTCGTAGTAAGGTCGAAGAGAGACTAGAAACATATCGAGTAATGTTTAATGTATTGGCAAATATGCACTACTCCGGAAATCTCAACTGCTATCAACGCTGACAATAATCGTGAAAGATAAAAGGATATCGAGCTTATGCAGGTGTACTATATAATTGTGTACTATATGTATATAAGGTGTAATAATCTATTAAGATAATCATCGAGTTTAATCAATTACCTATATTAGTTACAGTAACACTTACTTGTAACAGTGAACAAAGTTACCTATATATTTATGTAACTGTGGGATTTGTCAAAAATCAGCGAGAAACGAAAACGGCGGAAAACACCAAACACGGCCCACCGAAACTCAGGTTCATCCACGGAAACAGTATTATACCGCCAAGATAACAGAGTTCTCCTGAACGAGCGCGAAGATATCTGTTTAGTGTTTAAGGATAATATTGTGCAGGTTAATGCCCAGTCTTTGTATATTTAACACAAATTAAAACTGGCACGGTCATGGTAATATTTTAGACTTAAATTATTAATAACTTGGTAAAAGAAATTGTGTATACATTTACAGTATTATTATCGTTGGGTTTTAACTACCGCACAGATTTTAGAATTAAACAATGGATAACACTGCTCATGTAGAACAGCCTACCTGAGTCGTTATGCGATTCTCCATACAATTGTATTCCCCAATTTTCTTTCTGGAACTAGATTCTTCTAGAACAACCATTGGTTTACATAAATTCTGGGCTTGCTAGAGACACGCCCCTGTCATTTCATTTTTACAGAAACCAATTATTGTCACTAAAATGCCCCGTGTTACGGCCTAAATGGCCTGGTAGTCCTCGCCGTCAGAGGACCAGACAAATTTTTAAAATGTTTATTAAGGAAAAAATGGTTCAGATTTGGAAAAGAAACCAGGGGAATGCAAAACATAGACATCGTGATGGTTATTAAATTTCCTCGCAGGCTAGGTCCATCCACAATAAGACATATACCTGTACTGGATGGAGGCTGACTCCTATAATATATAAGATAATTTATAAGACTTATTACCAAGTTTAACGTTCGTTAATTAACGGGTATACCGTTACTTTAGATGTAATTTGTTAAGGTATAATTGGATTAGATTAGGGATTTTTTTAGCAGTAATAACCGGTAAATTATCCCAAATTTTATTAACATTCAAATCAAATTATAATAATTTAATTGGTCATTCAAAAATATAATGTTGAAGAACAATCAAATACAATCTTGCTATAGCTATTTTTAAAATATCAGCGTCCCATCTTTTCAAAATTATAACACCTCACTTTTGCTGGTGAAGGTTAAAGCGATCTAATTACAAACCAAAACAGTAAGTATACTTTTACTTCAGATTACTCTTTAATAAAAGTTACTATTAAAATTGATTAAATTTGTAATTATAATTAAAAATTGCGACTAAGCAGATGAAAATAATCAGGAGAGATATATCACCAACTGTGTAAAAATTGTAGTTATCAGACTTGAAGTTTGCTTTGACGATGGCGGATAAAACCTTATTTATTAATAAAGTATGATCTCATTTCGGAATAAAATTATAATTGCTTGAGAATTCATGTATTTGTAATTCGATATACCCCATTGCGTCCTCCACGTCAGGATCACGACATCGATCTTTTGTTTTCAAATAATTAGAATTTATATAACCGATGGAAAAATCAATAAAATCTAACAACCGTCCGTCGAAATTAAAGAAAAAATTTACTAAAATCTATCAGAAATGATTTCGTTATAGACACATGTCTAAAGCGAAGTCATACCCGAAGTCTAATAATAATACACAACACGCATTATCTAGAGGTTCCTCTCTCTGCAGCCCTAACCACCAATAGCATGGGTCCTGCCCAGCTACCGGCGGCACCCTTGTTTTAAGTTTGTTTATAATATTTGTTTTTTTAAAAGATGTAAAAAAAATGTTAAGAAATAAATAACGTGAATAATAATAATAAAATAAAACCTGTCATGGAAGTCTATAAACAATTCTGCTACGCACTTTCTGATGAAAAACACCCCCATTTTCTCAAGCCACTTGAAACAACTGGAGTTACAACACAGACTGAACCAAAACCATATTCATCTTAGGTTATATGCGCCCATAATGAATTGGAATCCCGACTACAAAAACATCCCTCTCTTATAATCACAAAATAGATCTTATTTCTACGCACATAAGATCCAGGTCCAGGTTCAAGATGATCTCAATACATAAAAGATAGGATGACGCGTGTGGCCACGTAAGTTATTGAATTTTAAAATACGCTGACGACTGTATAAGTATGCCCGTAATGCAAACTGCGGTTGCCAAGGTGTGCCATTTTACTGAGGTGACACTCTTAGTGACGACCCAAATAATCGATTACATACAAAACATCCTCTTAACCATTCGATAAAATAATATTCTAGGCTAGGATATCATTTTGTCGCTATCAAAAGCAGGCTTTGGAGTTTTTCTCGATAGAAGTGGCGCGGAGGTAAAGAAACCTTCATTCAAATTTTCCCGTTATCATCAATAACGTGACCTAATTCAAGATACGATCCTATCCGATTTAAGTGAACGAACGGGATAACGAATGTCAATGTGCTGTGACCTTTCTGTTTTATCAAATGCTGTAGATCTTTGTAAAGATATACCAACATACATACGTGACGCACACGGCACAAATCCAGCATTTTAAAACCACAGTATTTTTTCAGTATAAGAACTTTATCTGTATAAATAAATTTCAACGATTAGAAAATATAGCCAATCTCAATTTTGACTTTATACGCTTTTAATCTATATTCAATCCAGTACATTTCGATGGCTATCGAACAGCCTCCCTGTTTCGCTGCCACTCAAAGTGGACGGGGTACCGACTCCTAGGGCCTACTATTTTTTTTTATGTATGTATTTTAAAAAATGTTATTTATTAACTGTCACTGCCTTGCATAACTGTGAAATAAATGTATTACAAATAATAATGATTGACGTATAAATACTTCCTTAAGATGACACCCCAGTGGATATTTTGTTCTTTGTGAATATGGTATTTTGAGTAAATGAAAGAATACTAGATATAAGCAAGCAATAGCTTGGGTTGTCGCGTTTTATGGATGGCTAACACTGGTTCCTCGTGTCTCTCAAGTCATGACGTATAGTATACACTAGTATACTATACGTACATTTTACCGACCACTAGGTCGGTAAAATTTAAGTAAGTCGTCTTAGCAAGCAATTACCGGACAAAGTACATTATAGGTTTTTATAATTATTAATAATCACTATTATACTTAATCCTCTACGTCTCTATGTAATATTGTTACTTAAAAAAAAGTTATCATATATATACAAGTTATCATCCAAAGCCGGAAGACATCCAGATTTGAACATAGTTCTGATTTAAGCACTACAACAAACAGCTTATAGCCATTTTCTATATATTATATATATGTTTTATTCTAAGTTGTAGCACTGCTCTTGGGATTTGTCATGGCTACCTAACATTAAACATTTCTACGAGACATCTGAACTTGGAAACGGTAAGATTCCCTTTATAAATGTAGTTTGTGAAAGAGAAAACACCGAGTATCTTCTTCTCGGCTATTGGCCAGCTTCACTGCTGTAGTCTGTCAGAAATTACAAGAAAAAGACTGCCTCTTACCAGCAAGTTAATCAAATCATGCAGTTTCACATACTTACCGCTTTCTTTTTGTGTTACTGCCACCACTAGACTCGTCAGAATATTCGAAAGAAGCGTTGTCAACCATATTCATTGCTTCTTTGGTAGGTATTCACCCACCAGCGTCAACAATTTAAAATGTTCACATATCACTGTTAATTTACAACTTCCCTCTGTTTTTTTCTAAACAAAAACAGGAAAGCCATGTTTGTAGTGTGGCCGTAAGGAGACTGGAAACAAATCGAGTACTTAATTTTTAATGTTTTGTCAAATATGCGCTACTCCAGAAATATCATCAGCTATCAACGCTGACAACAATAAAAGATAAAACGATATCGAACTTATACAGGTGTTCTAAATAATGAATTAAGATAACCATTAAGTGCTGATTACACATGGATCAATACACATAATAGTTAGAGCGCCAAACTACGTCCAAATATATTACTTTCAACATTCACTTTGCTTGAAAACTTTGTAACTGAGAAGTGCCAATTAAATATGGACATTTGTGAAATGTATTTGACCTCAACCGGCAAAGTTTGATTAGATAAACAAACTCGCTGACACCGAACATTTTGATAACTATCGGGGAAGGTACACGCGGTTATCAACAAGTTACTAAAGAAACCAATGTGTATCACGTCGTCAACATAATTCTATAAACATAACAAAATAATGGCACAGATGATCACGCCGGCATACGATGCGGGGTCACTGGGAATTGTTCAGTTGAGCAAAAGAGGACAGTTGAAACCGGTCGAGAAAACAACATCATAGTACATAATTTCTATTACGAAGCGTACAAAGTGAATGAGCTATTCAACGATCAATTGAAAAGCGACAAAACAACGCGTTTAAGGTCATGAAATTCACAAGTTCACCGGTCTTTCGAACACGTCACAAACAGAATTTGTAGTATATTTACATTATCACTGAATAATACACATTTCGCGGAGTGTTTCCACGTGTCGGTGGCTATATTCCGCAATTTTATGTCGGCATTAGAACAACGCGAACGACGAGCGACAGTCCAAAGCAGCAGTCCGCACGCGATCACGAGAATAACTGTTGCAAATATTTATACATAAACGTGTCTTGTTATTAAGTATATCGATTGTGTATCGAATAGGCGGTAATTTATCGAGACGATAAGATAGCGGACCAGCACAGCTTGTAATAAAAAAAGGTTTTATTATTGGTGATTTTCCCAAACCACAATTATTGTGAATGACAGAATGTGAACGAATAGATTGGGTCCAACGACCTTGCGTTTCAGCGAATCTGCACATCAGTGAGTTCGAGATTCGAGCTCCATTGACATGGATAGCTGAGAGAAAGGTATCGCGACTATATGATTGGTGAATGAAGAGATCACCTGACGTCTCCTCATTCCCTCGGCACGATGTTAACTGACACTGGCATAGTTCTATGCCGCGGAAACACTAACTGCACGAATCGTGCTTGCAATGAAGTAAAAGAGTGAACGTTTATAAACATCACGTACGGTCAGCCAGCACAATAATAAGACATCAATTTTGATAAACTATATAAACAGCCGTGTTATGACATCAATGTAAGTGATCAATTTACTAAACACTCTGTACACTTGAGGGCGCCAAATATTAATCAAGTTTGATAAACAACTACAATCTATACTAATAAGTAATATTATAAAGAGGAAAGATATTTATTTTTGTATGCAACGAATAAACTTAAAAACTCCGGGACCGATTTGGATGAAATTTGGTATTGAAATAGTATGAGACCCGGTGAAGGATATAGGATAGTTTTTATCTAACTGCTCAAAAAGAGGTTTTGCGCGATAACCGACGTACGCGCGGCGGAATCGTGAGGTAAAAGTTAGTATTAGATATAATAAATACTGTACCTATTGTGAGTAACACACGTTTAATAAAGACAGGAAGTAGAAGTTATATCAATAGAACTACCTATCTACTTAACCGAATGGAACCGAAGATTAGAACGGTCGGACAGAGGCACAAAAAAACGTAATATTCTGCAATGTGCCCGTTTTCGCGTACGCCGTATTCAACTTGACGAAAATTTCGTTATTTTCGATAATTTGCGTCTATGGATCCACATTTAATATGAACCATAGACACAAAATCAATGATTGATCAAAATTTACGAAAATAACGAAATTGGCGTCAAGTTGTATACGCCCTTAGTATGCAAAAGGATTAAAGTCATCATCAAGAAAATTCAAAACTTTATGAAGACAACGCAACGTTGTGGAAATTTAAAAAGTCATCATATACGGAATTCAACATTATAGAAGTTCAACACTTTGGGAAGTTAACACAATGCCCATAATGGTCCAACTGAAATAATCAATACAATAATGCTATCCAAGCAGCGTAGTGCTCACATTTACGGCAATTTAATAACCTGATAAATTTTTTATGGACTCATTACCCACCTTGAAAGCGAATTTTATGAATATTTACAACACTTCTCAACATTATTTTATCGTGATTAATGGAATTTTACACATAACACTTTAATTTTTATTACTAGAGGAAACAAATGTGAAATAGAAAGGCTAGCTATCAGCAATAAAAAATAACAAGGCTAGAAATTACAAATAATATTCGTTCCCAAAACGTGTATCGTCCCAAAGGTTGAGGACAATACAAATTCTCAGTTAATTTATCCATGATCTTAAGTAAATGAATAAGGAACAGATATGGAAAAAATAAATGAACAGATGGAAGGTATAAGTTTACTGGCGGATGAGACCAAAAATGCGAGATGGCTGGAGACCCGAAGACACTGGATGGAAATCAGTTTTTATCCAATCTAACAGAATTTTAGTATTCTCGTTATGCTAATAAATTATGATAATAATGAATTTCAATTTGAAATATTTTACTTAAATGATAATTTTAAAATACTACGGAATGTACGTATAGTGTAGTATTTTGCCATCGCTACTAGTAAATGAATTGAGGGCGAGCCGGGAACATCAATATTATCAATGTTGATTGTACGAACGGCCTGTTGGTTGCTACACGTGACAATAACACAAAGTCACGTACTCTGGAGGGCATTCTCAGAATCAGGATATTTGTACGCAATCAATAAATGATAATACAGAGTAAAATAATCGATTATCTACAAAACATTTCCATAACTAAATCGAATCGGGTATGGGACTCCAAGCTACCGTAGTATAGAGACTATTTTGCTTACGTTATTTGTCTAGCGCATTGAGGTCTCTGCGGTAAGTTGGGAGCCTAAGCATTTGTTTGTATGTGTGTGTTTTCAAATATAACTTTTGAACATGACATCAACGGCCGAATGAAAATGTTTTCAAATATGCGTTGAACAAATGACTGCCATATTGAGGCGTTTTGCCATAATCCCCACATTTAGCAGGCGTCTTGGGAATAACAGTATTAAATGCCAATTCTTCAGAAGGCGCTGTTGGCCATCTTCTGGTATTTTTACCCTTCCGCTGTACGCCTGATTAATCAGATTTTGATAAAATTACACACATAAGAATTAAAGTTCGTGTATGAGTTATGTCGGTAGGTTGATAAGGTTGTTGAGATTTCTCGTTACTATAAAACATGACAATCAACTCGTATGACGATTACTTATCTTAATTTTTCATATCACTCGTAGTTATATGTCACATAAATACTAGCATAATAATTTTTGTACGTTAAATGAGTACTTTGTATTATAATTAACGAACGATATTAAGAAATATGCTTTGTTCTTGTTCTCATGTAAGTGACTATGTAGTCTTTTTGAGAATAAATTTATTTAAACCTATAAACTAAATATTCATTATAATGTTGTTATTCTTGACCAAGTTAAACGAGACGTCTGGTAAGTAGGGGTTTGTGAAAAAATACTTGTATAATAGTATTCTTATTTTTTACTTTTGATAGAGCTAAACAAGGTGTCTTGATAGTACGATTATTACCTAATCGTAATATTCATTTTTTTATTATTATTATTTATCATCAAAAACATAATTTAGTTAGTGAATATCAATAGTTTATTTAGTCTAAGGTCCTGTTACACTACATTATATATGTTAACAATAGATGTCAACATAAAGAATGGGCAAGTAGGTGACAGCCGGGTACCGGGTTACCTGTGGGGCGCAGGGTTAGAATGTCACCACTCCATTTCTTCCCAAAGGTGTCGTAAGAGGCGACTATGGGAAAAATACCGGAATGTGGGAAGCAGCGTCTTTTGAAGAACTGATAATTTCTACTAGGATTCCCAAGACGCCTGCCAAACGTGGATATTATGCCAAATTCCCCCCCAAGGGAGAGACCTTCGTTCAAAGGTGGACATTCCGGTTGATGTGATAATAATGTAAGTTATATAACTACAGTAGGTGGCAACGACCAAACAAACAATAAAATAGTGTAAAAAATCACAAAAAAACTTTCAAAAGAAATCTAAATGACTAGCAATCGACTGTAACAAATAGATTAAAAACATATTAGTATAGAAAAAGTAGTAAACAAAAAATCTTTCAAAAATATGACATCTTTTAAATTCATTTTAATTTAATTTTTTTTTTTTTTTTTTTATGCCTGATAGGTTAGCCTTTGACCACTATCTCACCTGATGGTAAGTGATGATGTGGTCGAAGATGTTGTTCAGGCTAACCTAGAAGTACTGGCTCTCAAGGACAGCTGCCGGAACACACCGTTAGGTGCTTGGCGACAGACTTTCTACTTGAGGGTGGTAGCTAGCCAGGCGGGCATTCGCAAAATGCCCTACCACCATGCTATAACGACTGCCATCCTAAGGCGACAACCGGGACCGACGGCTTAACGTGCCCTCCGAAGCACGGAAACGCTCAGTAGTAATGTCACTAGCGGTCACCCATCCAACTCCTGACCGCGCGCGACGTTGCTTAACTTTGCTGATCGGTTGAGAACAGCTAAGTAAACTTCGCTACGAGCGCTTCAAAAATAAATGCTAAAGTCTTAGCATTTATTAATTAGAATTAGAAATAAGAATAGATAATCTATTATTATTTCTGTCTTAGCATTTATTTATTTATTTTAAAATTAATTTAAAAGATGTCATATAGATTTCTTTGAAAGATTTTTTGTTTACTACTTTTTAATACTAATATTTTTTTAATCTATTTGTTACAGTCGATTGCTAGGATTTGATATCGTGAAAATCGAAAAGACGTCACACCGATTATAGACCTTGCATGTAAGTTATCTCTGGTCAACATTTATCGCTTGTAAACATTTTATCAGTGCGCGAGAATTGCCCTCCTGTACTGTAATGTACGGCTGAACGGTCGATATCCGGTCGTTCTTTTTACTTTCGTGGGATTCCTTTCACCTACCACCTGGAATCTTATGGTGGTATATTCCAATAAAAAAACAGTACTATCAAAGTGTTCCCGTTAATGCAAGCTGTACCTGAGAGTTACATTCATTTTAGGTGTAGCCTTTATAAAATATTCGAATTTAGTATGGAATATATTTTAGATTTCACTATCAACTTACCAAAATGTTACAGATAGTGGTCAACAAAGGCTAGACCAATAAAAAAATTGTTAATATTTAGTGATCAAGGAAAAATGGTGATTTTTTATATTAGAATCATAACTTATTTATATGAATAGTTATGGAGTAATTTTTATATCTGTTTGATATGCGTGTTATGGAAAACTACGTCATTACCGCCACCGTATATAAAATTTCTGTTGCGATTAGTCGCGAGAATATGGTATAAAAATGTAAGCAATACAAAAAAAATGCTCTTTTCTTCGATAAATGAAATAGACTGTTTTTAGTGTTAGGCTTCAGTTGTTTGCCTCAGTTTGTGATTTTATTATCAACCTTTTCCATGATGTAGGTACATGTATGGTCCGTAACTGAAAATGACATTCATATATTATATATGAATGTTATATATACATAATCCAACAATAATACCCGACCCAGCAACCTTTCGATAACCTATGAAGAAGAAGTCGACTCGAGAACAGCCTGCATTTGGAAATCGGTACATAATTTTTTGAAGATCGTAACGTAGCACAATAGCCTCCTGACATAAACTATCGGTCCTCTATACAAGTACAGTACCTCCGCGGACATTGAAAGGTATAGGGCATCACTACTTTGTGCATGTATACAGTGTAGTGTATTATCTCTATTATCCTCATACCAAAAGTATTTGTAGTATAAAAAAGGTATGGACGCGACGCAGACAACGCTTGTCTCTAGGCAAAGTTAGAACGAATAAAATATGAAGTATCTTCAGAAACATGTATTCACTCTAACCTTACTCGAAGACTCCAGGATTATAATATTAATAATATCTATCGGTAAAATACAGACGCTGCTGATTGGGTGTTTTGTAAATCATACGCACGGGTAATGCTTGTCAGGCAAAGGAGCTTCGTACGTACATATATCAGGAATATTGAACATGATCGGATGCCGCGTTCCTGTGCGTCTTGTGTCTGATGTAAGACAGGGGATATAAGATAATATTGTGTACATCGATAGCACACTCAGAAATGAATACTGTAGAATACCGAAAAGCTAGCAACTTTGCAAAGTGCTTCTTGAGTGATTGCTTGAGTCTCAATAACTTCAGTCCTGGGCTTCAAACTGTTATTAAACCGAGCCAGCACAGAGACGTCTGAAGTATTCCATACAAGACGGACCGGCTTGAGCTTGATAAAGTACGGGACGACAAACAACAGACGATACTTTTCAGATATTACAAACTATAGCTTTCGGCCGCGGCTCCGCCCGCGCGTTTGTCGGTTATCGCGCAAAACCATTAACCTCTTAATGCGCGGTTGGATAAAATCTATCGTATGTCCTTTCCTGGATCTCCAACTATTTCCATAACAAATTTCATACAAATGGGTCCAGTAGTTTTTACATTTATTCGTTGCATACAAATCTTTCCTCTTTATGATAAAAAATATTAGTATAGAAGTATAGATAGATTAATATCTATAACCCGGTTCATCGTATTCGATCCCTAACGTGAATGTTTGTGCCGGTTAATTTATAATATTTAAATATGTGTGAAAATAACGAGATTTTATTTCAAAAACTATCTATATTGGTGGCAACTACAAAAAATAGTAATTACTAATTACAAACTGTGCTTTTCTTCTTCACATCTTACCATCTACCAGACATAGTAAAAAAAACCTGCCAAGAGCGAGTGGGACTTGCGCACGAAGGGTTCCTTAACTAAATATTCTGTGAATAATTAAAGCGTCTACCTGTCACCATTATTAGTATCGAGCAAGAAACGGTAAAAAGTCAAGTTTGTTGTATGGAAGCCCCCCTTAAATATTTATTTTATTTTTAGTATTTGTTGTTATAGCGGCAATAGAAATACATCATCTGTGAAATGTTCAACTGTCTAGCTATCACCATTCTTGAGATACGGCCTGGTGACAGACGGACGGACGGACGGACAGCGAAGTCTCAGTAATAGGGTCCCGTTTTTACCCTTTGGGTAAGGAACCCTAAAAAACTATTTAAACCCTAGCTTGCGAATGTTTAAAACCCATTTATATCATTGAAGTGGTTACCACATATGTATTTATGGCGTTTATGAACGTTCAACTTGTCTGCATACCTACCTAATACGAACGTAAATTAAAACATGTGACCTAGCTGACGTCAAAGCCGACATAGTATGTAGATAACCTTTATAAATCTCGAGATACTTGTTTATAACAAATGAGCATCTAGGTGCTTTATATTCTTAAATTAATTCTTAAAAAGCAGTGATCAATTACTTTGACGTCACTGTTGAAGTGTTGCGCGTAAATCATCAGTTCATCACTTACGTTTGGAAAGCATAATTAGGAAATAAAAATAGACTTAGATTAGATTACCTTGTATTTTGGATCGTGTATATCTAGTCCTTAGTATGTATATAATTATTCAAGTAAAACAAGTAACAGTTATCTCAACAGTATTAAGAAATTTGTGGCAGTGCTATGTAGTACGTGTTATTTTATGCCGTACAGTGCACCATTAAAGGCGACTATATAAGGCAAATGCGAAAAATTAACAGCATTCGACTACTCACTCGAGGTCATTAAGGCGCTGACAAGTTATAAGGCGATGATCACATAAAATATTAAATATTCTTGATCACATTATTTAAGGCTAAGAAAAGTCACGTTTCCTTAAAATTTTCTCTATAGAATAAAATTTACTCTAGAACAAAGTTGACTCTAAATTACGATTGCAACTTAAATATCTTCATTATTACGTATGAATGTACATATATGAAAATATATTTAATAAGTTGCAAAACCTTATCAAGGGGCAAAAAAGTTACATTTTCAATTTACGTTATTAGTTTTTGTTTTGTTTTATTAAGCTTTCCTTCGGATTTTACCTAATTTAATCGCGATTTCACCAATGCTGCCTCTCATTCACTCCTACGCAGTCGGATAGTGACAAACTTTCAGCATTTTATTTTACAGCGTCTCAAACTGCTAATATAACCGACACCAACACCAGAGAGGAAGAGATTGAAATTAGAGTACAAAATTCCCTCCGTTGTAGTGCAGCCCTACACAAGATCTTAGTGTCCAAACTCCTCAGCAAACGTACAAAAATACGTATATATAAAACAGTCATCAGACCAATCCTCATGTACGGGTGCGAAGCTTGGACACTCACCCAAAAGGAAGAAAACAAGCTGCTTGTAACGGAGCGCAAGATACCCCGCAAAATTCTTGGGCCGGCCCGAAGAGAGGACGGAAGTAGGAGAGTAAGGAAGAACGCCGAGATTGAAGAACGAGTGGCTGAGCCCAACATCATAGGCGAATTGAAAGCACACCGACTTCGCTGGCTCGGCCACGTGGAAAGAATGGGAGAGGATCGCTCCATAAAACGGCTTAAAGGCCGACGGCCGGTCGGGCGCCCCAAGTACCGCTGGAAGGACCAGGTTCAGGAGGACCTGCAAAAACTGCAAATAATCCAGTGGCAAGAAAAAGCACAAGACCGCAAAGAATGGCGTCTCTTGGTATCGGAGGCCAGGATCCAGCTTGAGTCGATGCGTCATCTTAGTAAGTAAGTAAACTGCTAATGTTGCTGCACACAAGGCGCGCACCAGGGTCCTTCATTAACCGCAAAGTAGTGGGTATACTACCAAAAAATGCGTACCCGATGGTCAGGAAGATTATAAAACCATAGCAAAAACCATTCCACGATACGTTGTTATGTCGTCTTTTGTGATGTAAGAAAAAATCTTGTTCCTCCCTTTCCTAAATTCGTAGGTAGGAAAGAAGATGATAATATGGTAGGTAACTTCATGATAACCACACATACAATATTTTAATTATCTTTGCTGGTATAACCAAAGGTTATTTAAATATAAATGATATTTGGTATAACTTAATATGTGTAATATAAATTAACTAACTTAAAAACTAGTGCACAGTAGATAATAAAAGATAGTCGGGTCAATGGTGTCAACTTTTATAATACGTAGGTATATACACCTTATCAGTTTAACACTGTCACTAAAAAAAAGATCATTAACATAAATCTAAGCTTATTTTTTTACTACAAACTATTTTCAGTATATATACACATATGGGAAGTTCAGAAACATCTGCATCAGTGGCTACTAGAGTCAAGACCACTTATCTGACGCAAAGACTACTTGCTGTGTTCTCTAAGTTGCTAGGCGACTTGCCTATTCCGTCTTTTTAGGATTTTGTACTCAAAGGGCAAACATAGTTATTTACAAAGCCTAGCTTATATAATAATATCTTAATTTTAAATCAGTTAGTAAATTCAGAAACCTCTTCTCATTTGGCATAACACAAGTTTTTTTTTGTTATTGTGACGGAACAAGCCCGAGGCCCACCCGATGTTAAGTGGACTAACTTCTGCTTATAACAGATGCATTTCGTCAACGAAGAATTGTACTGCGCCCGTCACACTGAGAAGTACAGTTGTTAGGTCTCATGTGCCTGAAATTTTACTGGCTTTCAAGGACTGCTGCCGGAACACACTGTGTTTGGCAACAGATTTTCTACTTGAAGGTGGTCGCTAGCCAGACGGGCATTTGAAAAATGCCCTTCCACCATGCGCTCAAGCCCGCGACGGGATTCGAACCATGGACCTGCTGCACGGCAGTCCAAAGCCAATGCCACTGAGCCATAATTTCTTCAAAAGTGAACTTATCTCTCGCAAAGATTACTTACGTTCTATGTGTTGCTTGCCGACAAGCCTATTCTGTCTTTGTAGAATTTCGTAAGGAAAGGGCAAACATAATTAATAACAAACACTTAATGATTTCATAATGACCACATTTATAAAAAAAAACTTCAAAGTTAGGAAATTCAGAAACCTATTCCGAGGTAGTTAATATAGTCAAGTGGACTAATTTCTCACAAATATTACTTGCTTTTGACTATGTTGCTTGCACACTTGCTTATTCTGTCTTTTTAGGGTTTCGTACCCAAAGGGCAAACACATAATTATGTACAAATCTGAAATTTAGACATTTTGTGTAGAATGTTGGACCAAAAACTAATATTGGATTAGAAATCCAATTTATGAGAAGGTAGACGAAAAACAATCTTGTTAGCACATTAGCATATGGAGTGTCATCGTCGAGAACTTATTAAACACAGTATAATTTTATTTGTTTTAACTAAAAAAAACATATAAATTTAGTTTTTTTTTTTTTTTATTTGGATAGGAGGGCAAACGATCAGGCGGCTCCCCTGGTGGTCAGTGATCACCGTCGCCCACGAACATCCGCGACACCAGAGGTATCGAGGATGCGTTGCCGGCCTTTAAACGAAACGAAACGAATTCGTTACTTCAAGGTTGTCAATTTTAGACCATTTTTGATAATTTTATCTAAAAAATTACAGTACAAAGTAGTTTAGTAAAGTTTTTATTTCAGTAATTTTAAACTTCTGTATAATATTTTCAAGCGCACGTAGCGTAGATTGCGTAGGCGTTCTAAACCAATCAGGTAAGTTAAGCCATGCCGCTGGGGTTATTAGTTAGGTTGGTGACCGCTAGTGGCATTACTACAGAGCGTTTCCGTGCTTCGGGAAGTTAAGGGTAAACTGGCCGGTCAGTTCTCCATACAAACGTCGTCGTAGGGTGATCACTCCCTTATTCGAGGATTTAGGTCCAAAACAAAGCGTGATATCGATTCATCTCTTTATTATCTAGGCATGTATCGTAACACTTTTTTAATAAGATTAGCCTCGAAATATTTTCATATAAAGTTTTCGAGGCTCATAACTTTCAACTTAATTATCATTTTAAAATTTCGTTACGATACAAGCATAGACAATGACGAGATCAATCGATATTATGCTTAATTCTGGACCTAAAATCTCAAATAAGGGAGTGATCACCCTACTATGTTTGTATGGAGAAGCGACCAGCCAGTTCGGTCTCGGTTGTTCTCTTCTTTGCTAATGCCTGCCCGGCTAGCTACCACTCTCAAGTAGGAAATCTGTCACCAAGAACGGTGTGTTCCAGCAGCTGTCCTTGAGAGCCAGTTCTAGGTTAGCCTAAAAAACATCTTCGACCACAACACCACTTACCATCAAGTGAGATAGTGGTCAAAGGGTAGCCCAACAGCTATAAAAATATCTTACAAAATTACAAATATACGATAGGAAAAATTTAAGTCATGTGCGGGATTCGAATCCATCCACCCCTTGAGCCGGGTTATGCTCTAACCAATTGAGCTAACAAGACGTGACGTCATAACTAAAATGTTTCCTATCGTTCTTTAACCATCGTATTAGAATCCTTCATCATCGATTGGGATAATTCGCATAGCAGGCGTTATAGCAAACATAAAAATATTAAAAATATAAAAATATCCTCCATTATACCAACAAATACTGATAATGCCGTTTTATAATGTTTAAAATATATGGAAATAGCCGGTTATATAGATGGCGAAGGTCAGGGAATGTGTTATTGGACTGTATGGAAAAAGATAATTATGCTTGCTAAAGGTGTGATATGACGAACAACAGAACAGCGTGAAAGAAAAATGCATTTGAGCCAACCACTCAAAGCCTGGGAGAAGTACTTACAGGAAGAAGATGACAATAAATGTATAAGAAAACTATCTTTCCGGCCGCGACTCCGCCCGCGCGTTTGTCGGTTATCACGTTAACCTCTTTTTGTGCAGTTGGATAAAAACTATCCTATGTCCTTCCCCGGGTCTCAAACTATTTCCATATCAAATTTCATCCAAATCGGTCCAATGCTTTTTAAGTTTTTTCGTTGCATACTAAAATACAAATCTTTCCTATTTATAATATTAGTGTAGATGTAAATGAAGGTACGTCATTATTTTCAAGCTATTAAACATGGATTTAAAATATAATAAGAAATCATGAAATTTACGTGAACAATAGGTAAAGTTTGCATGTCGACGAATATTATATTCTATACCGTTCTAATCTAATCTTTGTTGATATCTGACAAAGACCGATAAATATAAAAATATATCTCTTTAAGCCAATACGACCTTCCCGATATACCTTGTTGTACCATAGCAAAACTAACACAGCCTTGCGATGAACTACATCAGTAATATCTAATACTAGATTATGGTAAAATATTTTTGAACTGAAATTCTCGTGAGTTTCACACATATTTAAATATTATAAATTAAACCGGCAAAAACACTCACGTTGAGGATCGAATACGTCGACCCGGGTTTCGAGCATATCAGATGCTCATCATCAGGGCGAGTGCGCAGCTGCGTCTGCGTGCTCCCGGCGGGAGCTCCCGGCGGGAGTTAAACTCGAATTAAGTGTAAATTGTCATACAAAAAATAACTAGCTAGCTATCACCCTCAAGAAGAAAATCTGTCGACAAGCACTTAACGGTGTATTCCGACAGCTATCCTTGAGAACCAGTAAATATAGTTTAGCCTAAACAAAATTCAACCACATCATTAAGTACCATCAGATGAGGTAGTGGTCAAGGACTAGCCTATCAGCTATAAATAATAAAATATAAGAGATGTGTTGTATCACTTTTATCAGTAGGGTTTTGTATTATAATCTTCCGCGCCCTTATTTTATTACCCCGCTGGTAGGAAAGCAGCGATACTACCAACGTCAACTCCCGAACTTCGCGTCGGCCAGGAGCTGGGCAACCGAATAGATAGTTATACACTCTTGTATATACTCGGCTGCCTTGTATATGATTTGTAAGGTGAATCACGCATAATGATGAATCACAATAGACAGATCGCAATCACATAGCAACTTTATGTGGAAAGAAAAAAAATATCTTGAAATGACACTTCTAGATAACAAAGATAACGTGTTAGTGGAAGCTGTGTCGCAAACGTTTGTCCACGGTAGTTTTCTTACGAGAGATTTTGATAAGCGCTGATAAAAATATTGTCTTTACATTCTTGTTTATAAAATACTAGCATTCCTGCCACGGCTCCGCCCGCGGGTATATCGGTTATCGCACAAAACCATTATCCTCTTTCTGCGCAGTTGGATAAAAACTATCCCTATGTCCTTCCCCGTGTCTCAAACTATTTCGATACAAAATTTCATCCTAATCGGTCCAGTAGATCGGTTATTGCACAAAACTATTAACCTCTTTTTGCGCAGTTGGATAAAAACTATCCCTATGTCCTTCCCCGTGTCTCAAACTATTTCCATATCAAATTTCATCCTAATCGGTCCAGTAGATCGGTTATCGCACAAAACCATTAACCTCTTTTTGCGCAGTTGGATAAAACTACCATATGTCCTTCCCCGTGTCTCAAACTATTTCCATACCAAATTTCATCCTAATCGGTCCAGTAGATCGGTTATCGCGCAAAACCATTAAACTCTTTTTGCGCAGATGGATAAAAACTACCCTATGTCCTTCCCCGTGTCTCAAACTATTTCCATACCAAATTTCATCCTAATCGGTCCAGTAGATCTTATAGTAGTACAGTAGATAGGTTATCGCGCAAAACCATTAACCTCTTTTTGCGCAGTTGCATAAAAACTACCATATGTACTCCCCGTGTCTCAAACTATTTCCATACCAAATTTCATCCTAATCGGTCCAGTAGTTTCAGAGCCTATTCAATGCAAAGAAACAAACAATCAAATCTTTCCTCTTTATGATATTAGTTTAGATAAGTACAGATCTGTTCTCTCACGAAGGCACACTCTTTCTACAATATTTGTACGGTTAGGTTACGTTTGTACTTACCGTCTCAGTGTAGGTATTAATGCATACATATCAACATATACATATATTATAATCATAGCTTACTAACTACGTGGACTGACAACATCGTAAAAGTTACGGGTAGCCAATGGTTACAAGCGCATAATAGCCGTTCTTTGTGGCGTTTATTGAGGAGGCCTTTGTTCAACAGTGGACGTCTTCCGGCTGATGATGATGAATGAATTATACAGGGATTTTGGTAAAATGCTTACAACCTCTTAGGGTTGACTTCTGCTAGTCCTAACAAACATTTTGAGATGTGTTTTTTTTTTCAGTTTTGCCGCGGCTGGCTCTTTGTCTCGGAGTAGGCATGGTCTTTGAGACACAGAACATAAAAATGTCAGACAGTACTAGAAATACTTATTATTTTAAGTTTTGACTCTCTCCGAGCCAAGAGCGCACGCCGCGGCAACACTGGACCGCGCCGCGCTCCCTTTGAATAGAGTTTTGAATATTTACATCGAGCTAAGTAATAAAAAATATGAAATAATAAATTACAGGCACAAAAGAATTTTAACATCAGGTGGTCCATGTGCTTATTCCGTCAATCGTAGTCGTATATGGTTGACATTCCTCTTGTCCGTACAAAGCGATTTGCGTCCACCTTTATAATTAGAACAGCGAAGGAATGGAACACCCTCCCATTGTTTTTGTTCCCCGAGAATAACAAATTGGAAGTCTTGAAGTAAAGAGTGAATAAGTATCTTCTAGTCAAGCATGCTCCACCGTAGACCGCGCCGTCACTTGATCCATCGGAACAGGTCCAGTTTCAATGAAAATTTGGAATAGATTGAATTACTAGTGACCAGTGGCAATTGCTATTTTAGTCTATCTGACAGGGGGTCCACGGTTCTATTTCCGATGCGGACTTGCGCTTCGTTTCACCGCATACTACCTACTAACACCTGCCTGGCTTTGTTCTGGCGTTGGCTACCTACCAACCTCATGTAGAAAATCTGTCGCTAAGCACGTAACGGTATGTTCCAGCAGCTGTCCGTGAGAGCCAGTATTTATAGATTTATCCTATAAACACCTTCTACTACATCATCACTCACTATTTGGTATATTGTATTGTAGCAAAGATGAACATACAATTTTAATTACTGTTTGGAAAGTTTTCACCAACAATTCACCAACACCAACCATTGAAAAGTTTTTTTTGGTAGTGTACCCGCAGAGCCATATTATGCGCCCTATGTGCACAAATAACATTATCACATCGACGTGAATAGAGGCATGCTGCTTATTCATTGTCTCATCTCGCTTTTACGGCATTCTATACAAGGATTTGATATAGAACAATCATTATATTCTGTACCGCACAGGAGGCAAATATAGCAATACCAAGAAATAAATTTACGTTGATAATGTCAAGAATAAAATCAATGCCAAATGAATTGTAATTTTGGTAAGCACCTTTAAAAATTTATCAACCTTGTTTCAAGGAAATGCTATTCGCGTGTTATTGAAATATTAATTGAATTTAACTTTAATACAGATATAGTTAGCAAAGTATTGCTAGTCTAATTGAAATAAAATAACATTAGACTTACTTTTTTATACGAAAGCTACTGCTAACCCTGAAAAGTATGATATTACTTGTTGAAGTCGGTACCATGCACAGACAACACTGAGCATCCATTATCATGGTACGACTTCCATAAGTTAAATAATATGCCAGAAAAGTATTAAATGTGTAACAATTATTTTTAATTAAGACCAAAGTTGGAATCACAACAAACAAATTGGAGTCACAACTTATATAAAATACAGCGTGCTCTAAACAAGGCAAAGCCTTGGCGACCCAATGAGGGTGACAATCCTTCAAAGGGTCAAAATTATTTCCTACTTTTCAGTGTTAGAACTAAACCCTCCGGTATTTTTAAAAATCCTTTTCATAGTTTCTTACTGCTCATAAGGCAATAAAATACTGCTTACCCACTCACAATTTTATTCCGATCACCCAACAATTATCCATCAACAAGGTCTGCTGAAGAAGTTGGATATCAATATATTAGGTCCTTACATATGAAATTGGCGTTTTGTATGGGAGGAACAAAAAGTCGAATATTTTTTAATATAATATATTTAATTAATCAAAGTATGAACCATTATTTTCTATGCACTTTTGCCATCTCATAGGTAGTTCATTGATCCCTTTACTAAAAAAACCAGTCGGACGGGAATCAATAAAATCTTTGAAGGTGATTTGGACTGCCCCATCGGAGTTGAATTTTTTCCCTTGCAAGAAGTTATCCAAATTTCGAAAAAAATGGTAATCTGTTGGAGCAAGGTCCGGGGAGTACGGAGGATGTCTTAGACTTTCCAATTGAAGCTCTTCTAATTTAGTAGCCGTCTGTAGCGCAGTGTGTGGTCTAGCGTTGTCGTGAAGCAGCAGTGGCGTGGAGCGATTGACCAGCCTAGGTTGTTTAGCCGCTAGCTTTTCCATCATGGTTTGCAATTCCTGACAATAGACATCAGCCGTAATAGTCTGGCCAGATTTGATAAAACTGTAATGAACAATACCGGCACTAGTCCACCAAACGCTTACAAGTAACTTTTTTGGGGTTAATTTTCGCTTGGGGCAGGATTTGGCTGGCTGGCCAGGATCTAACCATTGCGCTGAGCGCTTCCGATTATCGTAAAGAACCCATTTTTCATCACAGGTAATGATTCGGTTTAAAATACCTTCATTATTGTGCCGGTTTAGTAATGTAACGCAGCAGTCGACGCGCGTTTGCCGGTTTGTTTCAGTCAATTCGTGAGGTACCCACCTTTCAAGCTTTTTAATCTTCCCAATTTGCTTCAAGTGAATTAAAACAGTTTTATCACTAACATTGCAGCCTGCAGCTAACTCGGACGTGGTTTGCGATGGATCCGCTTCCACAATAGCCTTCAACTCTTCATTATCAACTTGAGTCTCAGGCCGTCCACGGGGCTTGTTCTGCAGGTCGAAATTTCCAGAACGAAAACGTTGGAACCAAAAACGAACTGTGTTTTCTTTTGCAACACGACCGCCATACACATCATTCACCCTTCGAGTTGTTTCCGCAGCACTAGTGCCACGGCGGAACTCGTACTCGTAAATAATGCGATATTTAAGGTTTTCCATTTTGTAAAATGAGTGACGCAAACAGAAAAAAACAGAAGAAAAAAAACAAATGAATGACGATCATCGAAGCACAAATACATGAGTCTATAGCTGTACAAATTTGAATTTGGAATTCCTTACCAAAGAGGAGAAATTCGTGATTAAAGTGGCCAGTACGAAAAACGCCAATTTCATATGTAAGGACCTAATATTATGTGTTTATATATAGGTAGATTTAGTTCTTAGACATGCATTCATTGATTTTACCGGTTATGACGTCAATGCTTAAAACGTAAAATACCCGTGTACTCGAATCAAAACGCTCAAAATATACGCAAAACAATGGTTCGTGGAAAAGTTTCGTCTTAAAAAGATTCGTCTGTTGAAATATCGAGCAAAATTTAACCATGGCAGGTACCTATACATCGGATTGAATTAAACACAAATTACCGAATCGTTACACTTGCTTAACATCTTACGATTTCCATACAAAAATACCTTAGGCAAGTAACCTGTGTCCTCTCAGAAGTTTTCGTAAAAAGCATGAACAGTCTTCACGAGAGTAATTTTATTTTCTACGAGCGTTCATATTTACTTATAGGAGCGCAGCTAAATGAACGAAACAGCTTCGAAGCCATCCAGAGCACAAAAGCTCCTCGAGAGCTTTACAAGTTACTCGCTCGGATGGAAAACATTCTGAAAGTTTGACAACAACTTCGCAAATGCTTTAAGAGTACCTAAGGAATGAGAAGCGAGCGCTTCACCACTACATAAAGTGAATTCTTAATAAGTAAACATAACATGCTGTACACCTACTGAACACTTTTAAATACTGAGGTTAAATTTATTTGATAATCTAGCCGTTCTGCCGTCAAACACAGTTTAGTAGACTTGTATTATATAATATTTCTTGTATGTTATGTTACTAATTAGCAATTCTCCGAACTTTGAAGATTCCAGTCTGCGTCAAGGTCTTCATTATAAATTCACTACTACCCAAGTTTGTTTTTGTCTCAATATCTGCGCGAGTGTGTTGTATTATCGATGTTTTATGTGTATCATCGAATATTCATTACATTTTTAGCGATAGTGAAGATATAATAACAAGCATCGTCACCGCTGTACTGTTTATAGCGTTTATACAAATAGGTAACGTTTTCAGAAATAGAGTTATCAATATCTACACTAATATTTTAAATAGGAAAGATTTGTATGTTTATATATATATGTACTTAGCTATTTTATATATATTTACTTTAGCCTATACTTCCATCTAAATTAACATGTATCTATTCAGCCTACGGTTGCCTGGAAGAGATTGCTGCCTAGAAATAAGGCCGCCGATTGTACTAATATTAATATATTTTAATCTTTCTACTTTTTTAGTAACTAGTATTAATAATTTTAAAAGTGCAATAAAGCGTTATCTATCTACATAGGTAACGAAAAAACTTAAAAACTACTGGACCTATTTGGATGAATTTTGGTATGGAAATAGTTTGTGACCCAGGGAAGGATTTATCCAACTGCACAAAAAGAGATTAATGCTTTTTCGCGATAACCGATATCGGTTACGCGCGGCCAGAAAGCTAGTGTATGATAAAGAACATGTATGTACCTTACTGAATCCGAGACAGTGTTGAGAAACCGTAAGGTGCGCAGCATAGACTGCTCCTCCGAGCTCTGCTCCGTCAAAGACATAGACACCACCATCATGCAAACTCACTATAATTGTCCATGCACAACATACCTATACATACATATCGTGTAAGTCTAGAACTAGTTATCGCCCCACCGTCCATAACACGTTTCGCTTATTCCGCGTCATAAGCAACACTGATGTCTGCGATTTTAGAGAACCGTAGAAACACTGTAATCACCTTATAATCGTCGAGATAACAAACACGCTCTATAAACAAAACATTGGCTAAATGGTGCGGAAAGCGGATAATCTATATTGGCGCTTGTTAACGAATCGCTGACATGTACGCCCACAATACCTTTATCCGAGTTGACGAATGACAGGATGATCGAAGTAAATCCAGCAGGAAACAGTTTTTTCATACTTCCAAAACGATTTTCTAGTTGATTCGACCGAAGCAAACAATTTACGAGATGAGTTACGACCAGAGCTCTGATCGTCTACAATCGAGTCTCTGCCTTTCTTGAAAAGACTGCCACTTGTGAATCATTGATTTTCCAGGGCAAGAGTCCCCATTAAGATCTGACATCTCTTCCATAATTATCTGAGGCGTTTATTCGTTGCTTAGTAAGGAACTTTATCACAATATAGTCAGTGTTATTTTTTCCCACAAAAAGGAACCCCCCCCCCCCCCCCCCCCCCCACTTAATAGGGGAGGTTGTGTACAGCAATGGACCGAATCAATCCGGTTGATACAGTACAGTGTATTTTTTATTTCACATTGGGTTTATATGTTATAACTTATAAGATATGTATTTTATTAAGTTAATAATATTTTACCTTTTTGAAGCAATGATGGCTCAGTGGCATTGGCTATGCCCGCCGCGGGCTTGAGCTTCACCGCATGGTGGAAGGGCATTTTGCGAATGCCCGCCTGGCTAGCTACCACCCTCGAGTAGAAAATCTGTCGCCAAGCACCTAACGGTGTGTTCCAGCAGCAGTCCTTGAGAGCCAGTGAAATTACAGGCAAATGAGACTTAACAAGTGTGTCTCAAGGTGATGGGCGCAGGGCAGTTCGTCACTTGTGATGAAATGTATCTGTTATAGGCAGAGGATACTTACGCTTAACATCAGGTGGGCCTCGTGCTTGTTTCGTCACAATTACATAAAAATAAAAAAATAAAATAAGTGGTCTTTGAAAAATATCAGACTGACGGCGAGGGACGGAGAGAATTCGTTTCCACATGTGAGCGAAACAGAACTACGCAATATGTAAATGGCGTGAGCGATTTTTATATAAATTCACATAAAAGTGAGCTTTATAAACACGGTTTTTTTTTCATTTACACAGGTACCACATCGTTGCGACATAATAATAAGAAAAATAATTTGTATAACGATACGATATACTATAAAGACACAAAAACTTGATTAAACTTGGTTTTGGAGCTATATTCATGTTTTTTTTCTTTATATAAATATATGGAATCGTGTTTTCGGATCACGCATTGAATTAATTATTTTGTCATATCCTCTGCAAGGCTTACATTCTTTCCAAAAACATCTTCTAAATATACCTTTTTTTAAACTCAATTCACCTTATCACGCGGAGCCGATATCGTCCATTTATGAATGAAATTCAATTGTTATCATTATCTATGATGTACAAAGATTTAAGAAAGGCATTCTAGTTTTGCCTCCATGCATTTACAACTATACCTATTTACTAGTTGCGTCGATGAGAGCGAAAGAAGACACGAAAACGACGAGAGTGAAAGAGATAGCTATGTCAACACGACTGCACTTCAAATATTTGAATGTAGTGCAAAGTAAAGAAAAAACGACTTCTAGGTCGTAGTTGCGGAGTCATTTTGAGGATGCATATCCTTAACTATTTTTATGGGTACTTAGATATCATTAAGAGCTAAGTAAATAAGTACATACTTGTCATTTTTGGCACGCGTCTGTGGCTGAGGCTCAAGTTGCAGGGGGGTGGCGGGCGCGGAGCGGGGCACACCGCACCCGCCCGCGGCCGCGCCCGCCGCGAAATTACCGGTTGACCTGTTGACAAACAAACACAACATTCAGAAAACAGAACACTTTCATATCAAGGCCACAGCTGGAAATACGAACAGGAAGGTCCTTGAAACATTTTTCGACTTCGTCCGGGAAGTACTTCCTCCATCCATATGTATTTCTACCGCCATGCAGTTATGTTCACTTTTTTTTCTTATCATTACTTATAGGTTAGCCTTAGACCACTATCGCACCTGATGGTAAGTGATGATGTAGTCGAAGATGTTCAGGCTAACCTGAAGTACTGGCTCTCAAGGACAGCTGCCGGAACACACCACTAGGTGCTTGGCGACAGATTTTCTACGTGAGGGTGGTAGCTAGCCAGGCGGGCATTCGCAAAATGCCATACTACCATTTTTTTTTTTTTTTTTTTTTTTTTTTTTTTTTAACTTGTGAAAAATGCATTTACGCATTCCCGTCCACCCCGGGGAAGGTGGCCGGGAAATGTCGGGCTCGACACCAACTACTCCCACAGCAGCAAGTGCCCCTACCGACTAAATAACACACGGTGTTCCATCTCTACCGCTTCTCGGCGGGATCGCAGGGTCGCTTTAGCACTCAACCACGAACCCGCCACGGTTGTCCGTTGCCGGACCCCTCCTGAGGTGCTACCCCTCACGACGCACCAGAACACATGGCACGTCGCTACCACCCGGGGACCAAGCCCGCTAATGGGCGTCAGACGACCCCGCTTCCGAAGCCCTAGGTCCCCCTGCGACGGGTCAGATGAGTAGCCCCGTCGCCTGCTACTACGGCCGCAGAGGATAGGGAGAGCGGCGCCTCGCTATACCAACACTCCTCCTCCCCTGCGGCCCCTCCGCGTCCGCCATCAAACGGTGGCGGCCCCGCCGTGGCCACGGAAGGTAGGGAGAGCGGCGCACCGTGATACCGGCACTCCTCTCCCGCCGTGGCCCCTCACCGTCAGCTGTGGTGTCGCCCATACAACACCACAGCCCGCCTCAGATGCGGTGCTGCCCATACAGCACCGCAGCCTACCCGTTGCCGCTCCAGTCTGGACTTAGAGGCAAAGCCCAGTGGAGCGGCCCCTCTGGGACCGGCCGACTGCCCAAGCCAGCACGGCCCCTGGTTCCTCTTCGCTTCACCGTGGGTGACGAAGCCACGGCTACTAAGCCCCACCGCCACGACAAGGCGGGAACCCTTCGGGGGGAAATGCCCTACTACCATGCCATAACGACTGCCATCCTTAGACAACAACTGGGACGCACGGCGTAACGTGCCCTCCGAAGCACGGAAGCGCTCAGTAGTAATATCACTAGCGGTCACCCATCCAACTCATGACCGCGGGCGACGTTGCTTAACTTTGCTGATCGGTTAGGAACAGCTAAGTAAACTTCGCTACGAGCGCTTCAAAAATCATTGTTTCAGTTCGAAAGGTATACGGGGGCCGGTGACATTAATGACTTAGGTAACTTAATCTCAGGGTGATGGGCGCAGTTTAGTTAATCACTGACATTATGCATCTGTTATACGGGCAAAGAATTCCGCTAAAGGCCAGGTGGGTCTAGAGCTTGTCCCGTCATAATCGATATAAAAAATTGCGGCATGTTTTAGACGTTGAAATTCGTGATCTCGGAAGTCATTTCTTCTCATCAAAAATCTGATGGAAAGCTTCAGTACCGATGGTGTCTGAAATGATCTGTTGAGACACACAATGGACTGAAATGCCTAGTACACATCAAGGCCGCACCATAACTGAAAATATTTACATCAAGGCCCATGAAAAAGTCACGTTTTTGGCGCCGATATTGGGATACCATTGCCAACTATCAACCCTATCAAAAAGCAAAGCTTTGATGGTGACAATATTTGTTGGGCAATTTCTCGGAGTGCTAGATGACAAGAATAAATATTTAGTACTAAAGTAACTACCTTATGAGCGTTTAATAGAGTTGTTATTCTATTCATAAAATAAATGTACTAACATCTCATTGCCAAATCGAATCACAAGCACCCAGTACGTATGTAAGTACTAATTACTATGAAAGATTTCAGAAAATGACTGAGAAATAACACTAAAGATGCTATGGTGGATGTGATATATATTTATTGATTTTTTGTATACCTAGAACGATCTTTATTGTTTAAAAAATGGGATAGTGCCTGTAAGACTTGAGGTTCGAGGGTTCCGTTCAAACACACACAAAATATGTTTGTCAATGTATCTCCAATAAATCCTATTTTTGTTCGTCGGAATCCAAAGCGTCATTTGGACTCGTACTTGACCAGTTTTTAGGAATTTTTGATACACTTAAAGACTATGTACTGCCAAGTTTGACGCTTGTATGTATTACCGAATTTACGACGGAGAAAAAACACAACAGAACAACGTTAAAAATAAATAAACACGTTTCCTTTGAAGACTCCGAACTTTGAAACGTTCTTTATATTATTATTTGTAGAGATATCAGCCACAATAGCTATTCGTGTACAATCGGCTACTTACTACGGTCGAAAGATAAAGCTCTGAGTAAAGTAGCAGACTACGGTCCCCTTTTGCTCGCACTTAAATTACGAAAAAACTAACAAGTACCTCTTTACGGGCCCTAAAGAAACACATCTAAATAAAGCCTAAACTTATGTATAACCTTAGTGACCCTGATGTTGTTCTTGAGGATAAAATGGCGTACCACACTCGTATAATACCTGTATACCCATACCTCTTACGCCTGTAACTTTTACGTCGCATCAAAGCCGTTGAGGGGACAACGACATACGACGGATACGACTTAATTTTCTTCGGAATTTTCTGTCTTGTCATTGTAAAAACTGAATATAACTGTCACAAACGACGCTCATAAACCTAATGAGAACTAAGAGAAAAACACCGCAATCCAAAAATAAATAACACCGATGAACAATGACTTTAATTCATAAAATATTACAGACGGAAATTATAAACTGCACTGATATATCACAACGCTCTACTTCTTTCTATGATAATATTTAATAAAAACGTCCACCATATTCAATCTATAATTTAACAATAAGGATAAAATAAACTATGGTAGCGAATGACGTAAGCATTGAAATATTTTGTAAAATCGTTTACGTATGCTGTACATCTGTGTAAATAACTGTAACTACATGCAAAATGTTCTACTGTTTTATTATCGTAATTGCTAACAAACTTAGGTAGTATGCATAGATATTGTAAGTACATACCTGTGCGTACATTCAAATTACAACTTCATAATAAGAAGCTAATTTTCTAATACAGTTTCCGAGTTATAAATGTAAGGACTCCTACAAATCCTCTTGTTGGAAATCGTAAAAGCGACTGAGGGAAAAATGTGCCTAATGAGCGGCATACCAGCAGTCACATCGTTTTAATAATAATAATATTTATTTGCCAAACTTAGAATGGACACAAGATATTTAAGAAAATATATTACTAATTAGAACTAAAATACGATAAGACACAACGGCTCCACACTAGGCTCTAGGCCCGTATCGTGGATACCTAAATAATATCGATGTATATGATATATAAAATAGTCACGAAATTTGAGACATTTTTACAATTACATTTTTATCGTATCTTACTGGTAAGAAACTTTCACAAATAATGTTTAATACTAACATGGTTAATGATATCATCATATCAACCGTAACGTCCACCGTTGGACGAGGTCTTCCTTTTGGGGGGATTTGCTGGGGGATTTGCCATAATCCCCATGCTTGGCAGGCGTCTTGGGGATCGCAGTAGAAGTTGTAAGTTCTTCAGAAGGCGCTGCTTCCCAGGGGGTGATATTCTATCCGGGCACCCCACGGGGTAATGATAATACTCAGATGATTTCTTTGTAATTGAAATATTAATTGGAATATTTGTTTGTATATAGTCTCTAGGTAAATTTAATAGATATTGTAATTATAGGAAAGTTTAAAAAGTCTAATGAAAATGTTTAATGAATGGTGTGATTTGTGCATGTTGTTAATGAATGGGTGTGTTTCTGTGTGTGTGTGTGTGCTCATGAGTAAATTATTGTGTAAAGTTTTGAGTGGAGTGTTGTTGCACATTAACTAATTTCTTTATATCAATACTATGCGCAGATTGTATGCTTCTTTTGAGTGTTAGATGGTGATGGAATGTTAGGTAACGTCAACTAACTTTTCTAAATAGGTAGATGTAGTATACTGTACAGCAACTGTACGGCCAACCGGGCCGTACAGTTGCTGGCTTATGAATGAAAGGATTATTTAAATTCTCGTGATGGCTGTCGCAAAAGGCGTGATAACTCAGTGGCATTGGCAATGGACTGTCCGCGCAGCAAGTCCATGGTTCGAATCCCGCCGCGGGCTTGAGCTTCACCGCATGGTGGAAGAGCATTTTGCGAATGCCCACCTGGCTAGCGACCACCCTCAAGTAGAAAATCTGTCGCCAACTTGTGATGAAATGCATCTGTTATAGGCAGGCGTTACCGCTTAACATCAGGTGGGACTCGTGCTTGTTCCGTCAAAAAACATTAAAAAAAAAAATAACCGGAAACATATAGTACCTAGCAATGAACAAATACAAATTGTTAAGTAAATCAGCAATGTCGATATAATTCCTTTCAATGACAATATTTCCGGACAAGACAAAGGCTGTTTTCCTCAATGCCGATTTCTTCCGACCCCATTCTTTTTTACGACCTTCACGAGGACGTTAAGGGTCTAGGGCGGGTAAACAAGATATTCCCGGGATCTTCAAGGCCAATAGGCGTCCTTTACCTAATTTTTTCAGTAACAACATAACGTCATTCACTAGTAGATTAATAAAAGAAAACGGATCTGACTTCCAACACTTAAGTTAGAACTTAAGTTGACGCTCAACCGCAGGTGACACGAAGTACTAAAAAAGTAAAAAAATCAAACTAACAAATTTTAGACGTTATTTAAAAAAAAAAAAAACTCGCAAGCCCGTCGAGTTAGGTATCACAATGAATGGCTCTAAGAAGCTACTTCATAAATATATACAACTTGCAGTGGGTTATTTATTTATAATGAATAGGCGTTACTTTGCGGAAATCCATATTTAATAATAACAAATATTTTTTAGTATTAAATATGTTTTATTAATTTATTTATTTATTTACTTGGAAGATTTTATATATATATTATATATTCCGCCTAATTTAAAATAAGGCGGAATTGTCACTAGATATATTTTTTAAGAGTTTTATCAAAATATTAATATGATAAATTTATTAAAATATTTTAGAAATATTTGTTACTATTAATTTATTACTTACTTGTTTAAGAGACGGTTAAATACCAATTAATATTATTATTTATATTTTATAGTGAGCTTGTCAGGAACGATGTATTTTGTTTGATAATACTATATGAATTAGAAATCTGCTTTATTTCTGAAACAATTATAAAACGAAATATTGAAAATGTACATATTATACACACATATCCTGTCCCCTATCAATTTATACGGCATACAATTTAATATAATCTTATTTAGTTGTCGTTACCATGGTAGGTAACTGTTTCCCCCACTATCAATATAACTTGCAAAATAACCAATAAGGAAAATTATATAAAATGTATTCAAATCTAGTGCTAATCTATAAAAGGTTATGTACATTCAGGAAAATGGTAAGGCGATAAAAATAATACGGATATATAAAACAGCGTTCGTACAACAGTATTGAGCGTACTAAAATAAACTATACAAAGCAATGAAGGCGCCTGTTTGTCTGCCGCTATTCTTCGACGTGTACAACACAAGGCATTCACATACCTAGAACAAACCTTTCTACAAAAGTACAAAATCTTCAAAAAACTCTCGCCTACACATCGTCTACCTTTGTTATCGTTGTGATTACTAGATATCAACAACAAAAAGGTTTAGCGACGAGACATCATCATTTTGTTAAAATACCTATTTTTCAGCGGGCGTTCTCATCCCGTTCCTCTTAATGATAATAATTTTCTAGAAAATATACCCTCGTTTCCCAACGGATGAGAGCCTAAACATCTGTTTACATTAACCACAACTATTTGAGTCCATGAATAACAGCGAACTCGTGGAAAAATCTCAGACATAATACAGAACACGAGACCAAGGCCATTATATTATAATAAGTGATTATAGAATTAATAAATGCCATTCATAATGTAGACTGGTATAATATATGCCTACAAGTGGACACAATATGGTTTTCAAGTCGACACATTATGATAAATATTAACCAATATAATATGTAACTTACAATTATAATCAGTTTTCTATTAAAACTTACTGGAGTTATTATCACGAGCTATCGTATGTCCATGGTTTGATCTCTATGGATTGAGTATATTATATTATAATAAGTAATTAAAGAATTACTAAATGCTACTCATCATATATATATGTATACACAGTGTCCCAAAATTCAACGATAAGCCGGTTTCGGTGCATGGACCTACTCATGACTCCTCGGAAAAAAAAAAAAAAAAATTATAACTGTTTTTTTTTATTAATTACAGAGACTTTTATAAATTTCATCGATATTCGATACCCATTATGCTATTTTCAACTACCATGACCACAATTTTTGACATATTTTTGATATTTTTTGTGCATTAGCAACCTAAGAAGGACGGCTATCTACCACAATCCTTTAAAATTACAGAAAGTCTGTAGTTATTTTACAAAAATCAGTAAAAAAAAAATTTTTTCTTATAATTTTCATAGATTTTAACATTCTATGCACTTTCTATAGTCTGGGTTAAAAAAAAAAGTATGGACACTACCATGGCAAGTTTTATTAAAAGTTGGCGCAACTTTATAAAAGTCTCTGTAATTAAAAAAAAAAGAGTTATAATTTTTTTTTTTTCCCGAGTAGTCATGAGTAGGTCCATGCACCGATGCCGGCTTATCGTTGAATTTTGGGACACGGTGTATATACCCCGTGGGGTACCGGGTTAGAATTGCACCTCCCCATATCGTCCCGTGGGTGTCGTAAGAGGCTACTAAGGGAAAAATACTGGAAGGTGGGCAGCAGCGCCTTCTACAGAACTGCCATCTTAATCTTACACTGCGATCCCCAAGCCGCCTGCCAAGCGTGGGGATTATGGCAAATATCCCCTTTTAGGGGAGGCTGTATTCAGCAGTGGACGATCCGGCGTACAGTACTCATAATATAGACTGTCTGGTATAATATTTGTACCTATAAGTGGACACATAATATGGTTTTCAAGTCGACACATTATGATTCATACTAAACAATATCATAATATGTAACTTACAATTATAATCAAAACTTTCTATTAAAACTTACTGTAGTTATTATCACGAGCTATCTGTATGTCTCCATGGATTGGACTGACCATTCCTACTATTAAAGTATAACACTTTCTTTTAGTTTACTAAATTAACGGAAACATTGTGTGCAATTTGAATCGTGACTCTCAAGTTTAAAAGAAACAGAAAGAATTGTTTGCAAACATACTTGCTAAGGTTTTTGGGTGGATTCATTCCATTCACGAAAAGAGCCGGTGCCGGACATGCGAACTATCATTGTTTATATTGGATTGTGCTTAAATATTCTTGGTGTAAAAAACGTAAGAGAGTATATTTATTCTATATTATTACTTGTAAACTTGTTCAGCATGATTTGATTATCGTATATATATATATCCATAGCATTATTTACCAAAATGTACCTAATGCTTTTTCTTCATTATATTTGGAATAGGTAAACCAGCAGGACTTAGTTGAAATAGGTGCAGATTACCCCCGATTCATTTAGTCCAAAATAAACTTGTGGTATTATTTTGTGCATAGAAAGTAATTTCTGCGTACGGTTAAAGCTAAACAGATATAAAACAAATTTAAAGAAAATTCAAAAACTGCCCTCCAAAGAATTTTAAAGTAGTATCACTCGGAAGGTAATTACTCTAACAATACCCATGTTAGGGATTGAAATGTCATGATGGAATAAAGAAGCTCACATACATAATATGTACATAAATCTTAAAAACAACGCTCTTTTTAAGCCGTCGTGTAAATAATCACTACAAAAAACTCGGCTTTAACTTTTGGTAGCAAGTATTTCTGAGTTCCTAGAATACATTTTATGGTAAACTTTTAAGGTACCGCTGAACTATCCTCCTCCAGATATTGAAGAACCAGTTGCAATGCCTGAAGTATTTGAAAAAAGTATACATGAAAATCCATACAGAGTGCGCCTTAAGGATCTAAAACAGACTACAATCGGATATGACTACGGATTGTATCTTGAAGAGAAACGGACGAAAGAAAACACAAAAAAGGTTTCATAACTTGAAATTACCACTTGCACAGTACTTTCTAATATATCTAATAGATCCTAGAATGTTAACTTGTTAGCTTCGATTTCACAACCTAGAAGCTACAGACAGTCCCCTATGCAGAAGTTGTATGTTCGAAGACTCGCCTGACAGCATGTGCTATCTGAGGTGAAGGCCACAGAAAACTTTAGGCTAAACACGTTATTACATCACAACCAGTCTATACGAGAATGAAGTGATACACAGAATTAGTACCACCCATAACGAAATTAGGCCATTTGTGCCGACGACCTAGTGCCGTACGTGCGATATTGGTGTACAGCTCCCCTACCAGCACATGTTCCATAATCTTCTTTCAACAATCAAGCTCTTCATACAGGACTGTCTCTAGCTCCAATATTGTAATTTTGGCATAAAACATCATACAGCAAAAATGTTCTGGTGAGAATAATAATGTCATGTTTTTATGGCAAATGTATATTATTATTATAACAAACGGGATATTTACCGTGTTTTTGATTACTTTTGAGCTCTCGATATTTCGGCACTATTGCAAGCGTCATGGTCACGAGTAAACTGAAGTCTATGCGAGTGGATGGTAGGCACTAGGAGCAGACGAACCCTCTTTCTTGTGTGTAATAAATCAAGATAATATCACATAAGACGTAAAATTTTAGAACACAACTTAGGTCATATTATTTACAGCCGGCCTTTAATATATCTAATAGTTTTACATTGGTGATAGTCAATAATTAAAAATTCCAGGCATCAAAACGTATTCCGTTCAATGGGCCACGCAAGCGTTTAGACAACTTTTACAAGCTTCCGAATATTATATGGGATTTATGAGACAAAATATTCTCTATCACAGCTTTTAACACATTTAAATATAAGTAGCATTTAAATAATATTATTTCAGCCATGTTCTGTAGTGGTGGTATCCAACAGACACAACTCAGCGATGCAATCACTCCTACGCAAATACAGATATGACGCAAAAGGTAAGACCATTTTGCAGATTATTCTTATCTAAGTTTACCTTGCCACCCGCATTTTTTTTTACAAATTATTGGTAACACTAATGTAATATTTAACATTCAGATTACTAAAACATTAATCGCTAATATCAGTTTTATACCAGAAGAAATAGCAGCGTTTTCTGTAAAGCTGTCTACTTGAAAATCTGTAATGTTATCTTCGCGGAAAAAAATGTTAAGCATAACACATTTGGGTTGATTCAGTAATCCCGTTCCGTTCTCAGTACTGGGTCATATTCCAGATTTACAAAACTATCACACGTCATCATATCTGAACAAGCGGGTTTTCACTTTTAGTCTTCTTAGAATTAAATAGTAAATTTATACAGCAACCTATTTAGAGTCATAAGTCAACGTCAAAATCATTTATTCAATTTAGATGTCTACGACGCTCTTATAAGGTCAATAACAAACTGTAATATTGAAATATTCTACATAGTACTGCCACGTTCAGCAAAAATAATGTATAGAGCCACTGCGAGAAGAACGGGTACGGAACGTTATTAGACAATACGGTATTTACTAGGTTAGTTGGATAAATTTGTATCTACTTTAAAATCATAGATGTAGATAAGTGTGTATTATCAGCCAATAAAACAATATCAGAGATATTTTTAATATTTTTGCAATAACGCATGCTCCAAGGACTAAATTACAAAATTACTAGGAATAATTATAGTCACGTCCGGGATTCGAACCCACGCCATCCACATCTATAGCCGGGGTATGATCTGACCACTAAGGTAACATGACATATGACTCATAACCCTAAATTGGCTCTCGTTCTTAACCATCGTATTGGGATGGCGCGACACCTTATAGTTCAACTTACGTTATACTACAAACAAGACTAATTTTTGCAATCAGCTGTAAACTTGTTAACGATGACGCAACCCTATAATTTTAATATTTTTATTTTTTAAGAACGCATGCTCCCCGGATTACATAAAATTTTTTTGGGATCAAAGTTATTGTTGGCATATGCTTCAAACAGAAAAGGCCCTAGTATTGGTACTTGCGGAACCCATAGTTTACTTAATCACCCGAAGAGGCCTGTCCAATTAAAGATTCAGGGCTGTTCCACTAATTCCATAATGCAAAAGTTTACTTTACAGTATTGACCTATATGTAACTCACTTATAACGACGTAGGTAAACCGAGTTCTAGTATATAAATAAGAATGTGGGTACCTACATTACAAAATCACAAATATACGATAGGAAAAATTTGAGTCATGTGCGGGATTCGAACCCGCGTCCATCCGCCCCTTTAGCCGGGGCATGCTCTAACCAATTCAGCTAGCATGACATGACGTCATAACTCGAATTTTTCCTATAGTTCATTAACCATCGTATTGGGATGGAGCGACATCTATAGTACCGCTTACGTTGTACTACAAACAAGACCAATTTTGCAATTGGTTTTATACTTGTAAATGATGACGCAACCTTATAATTTTTATATTGTTATTATTGCAATAACGCCTGCTATGCGGATTACATTACAAAATCACAAATATACGATAGGAAAAATTTGAGTCATGTGCGGGATTCGAACCCGCGTCCATCCGCCCCTTTAGCCGGGGCATGCTCTAACCAATTGAGCTAACATGACATTACGTCATAACTCGAATTTTTCCTATAGTTCATTAACCATCGTATGGGATGGAGCGACATCTATAGTACCACTTACGTTCTACTACAAACAAGACCAATTTTGCAATTGGTTTTATACTTGTAAATGATGACGCAACCTTATAATTTTTATATTGTTATGATTGCAATAACGCCTGCTATGCGGATTACATTACAAAATCACAAATATACGATAGGAAAATAGCTAAAATATAAAAAGGCGTTATTGCAATCATAACAATATAAAAAAAAAATTGGGTACATATTGTATGTTTTTATTTATGATATTATTTTAGGAATATTGATCCCGAGCAGTGTAAAATATTATATAAAGTTGCCGCCGCAAAGTTCTGGCGCTGAACCGATTTTGGTACCGTTGACTAGCAAAGCAATTTCACCTTTAGGAGGATATGTAAGGTATGATACCCCAAATCCAAATTTCAAAAATTAAAGCATCGAGAATATACAATTAAATAGAGTCTACTAGTGACCACGGTCAATGCAACTTGATCGAAACGTCGAGGTTGGTCAAAATATAATTATTTTGATGTTTATTCGTGCGTGAATAGACCCGTTTAGGATTTAGAAACATGAGCTTAGTTCACGAAAGTTTAAAGAAAAGTACAAATAAATACTTTTATAATCTCGGTCTTTTTAAGTTCAGAGCGAAAATCTTCAACAGTTATCTCGATGTTTTTAAGATTGAAGTCAAAAAAGTCTCTCAGTCTTCTTTTAAGAACTGCTGTCAATTATTGTTTTTTTTTTAAATTATAATAGTTACCTTTTTTTTAGCATTTTCTAGAATTCTTTTTAGAATCTTTCAAGCTGACTAATTCTGTAATGTGTTAAGAGGGTAATTAATTTTTAAGCATGCTGTGTTCACAAATTACATGTCTTATAATAGTCATAACATTTTTATAACATAATGTTAATATTTTTGTGTACATCAAGTTCTGTGAACCATTAAAAAAAAAAAGCTTTACTACTGTCATCTATATTTGGCTCCGATAAATACTTATCTAATCTCGATGAAAAACTTATAGTTATTATTATACTGTGGGTTAGGGTATTGTGGTCACAAGCAAAATTTGATCGAGTTTAAAAAATACTTTTTGTACAATATTACCTTACTTTACAGGACAGCCATGGTCCTAGTAGTGCCCAATCATTAATTTCGCACTCCTTGTTCGATCCTTTTTATAATCTAAGTTGCCATCGGACTGGACCACTATGGCCAATTTATGAATGAAATTCTATTGTTCTAATTATCGCCGATGCCAATGGGTTAATCAATGTTTGCTTTATGTTTTAGGTATTACAAAGAAGTTCCACCTATTCCACCGTCTTTGTAAATATCGATTGCTCGGCGAACGGCTACTCGATTCTATAGTTCTAATTATAATATCAGTGAAGATTTTAAATACACCATATTTTACTATAATCGTGAGTTTTATTTGCAGCGAATTCCTACGCGGAGTAGTTTAAGACTATTTAGAAAACATTGATCAGATCGGAACATTAAACAGATCACTAGGCTTGTCTCATTATAAACGTAGACTGAAAGTTTTGAACATTGAAATAATATGCATCGCTATAATAGTGAGTTTTTTATTGCCGATAGGTTAGCCATTGACTACTATCTCACCTTTTCACTATCGGCAAGCTATGGTGAATCTGGGTTTTAAGGACAGCTGCCGGAACATAATTAGGGATTTGGCGATTTTTTTCAAGAACAAAGTTTCTACTAAAACGTTCGGCGGGCATTCGAAATATACTCTACCACCATACAATAACGCAATTATAAGACAACAACTGTGACCTACGGCGACGACGACGGATCGAAGCACGGAAGCGCTCAATTGCAAATACAATAGAACCGACCAACCGCTTATTATGAATTTTTGGTTTTCATATAAAATTCTTTATAACCAAGTCGGATATAAAGACTTTGCTTACAGTGACATGTCGCTTATTTAGACCCATTTTTAATAAATCGTTCTGTTATACTGCCGTCCTTATGAAAAGTACAATAACTCGACTTTTAGGCCAAATTGAGTTATATACATATTCGTGATCAGAAAAAAAAGCTCTACATTTTCTTCTTAGACAGTTTTTACGTATCTATTGAAAATCCTGAGTTTTCGCTAAGCATAACTGCAATAAATCAGGAATTTGGTGTTCGTTTACTAAACAAGACCACAATAACTCGAGTTGAGGTAAGGTAAAGTCTACACTTGATGTTATAATATGCATAATTACTAGCCATAAAGACATTAACTTAAAATTATTACAGTTTTCTAAGAACAATCTTTATTTTGTTCCTTCATCTACTAGTCATAAGTACAATAACTTAAAATTATAACATTTTATTTAGAATAATTTATTTTTTGTGATATCGTCTACAAGTCATAAGTACAATAAGTACGCTTTATTGCACTTATATGAAGAAAAGTTGGCGAGTTATTTGAAAGTTCACTTATATTTTAGGTATAAGGTAAAGTTATGGCGTTTATTATTAGAAGAAACAAGCAAAAACAGTGTACCAATGCAAACTAAATCGCAATATTTCAACTAGTTAATGCGTTTTTGGTTAGAAAATTATATTTTTTGGAGCAAGTTAGATCAGTGTGTCTCAGTCGGGCGCGGCGCTGCTAGCAAGCCGGGACGTTTCCGTGTTGCTGACGCGACAACGCATTTACGCGTATGTGTTTAACTCTCATTTATTATTTTTATTTGAATAAGTAATATATTAGAAATGTGCGCGATAAGCATCTCACAACAAAACCGCCAAAAAGTATCAGTTTGCGCATTAACATAAATCGTGTGAATTAAGTACCAAGAGTGTCCACTTGAATGCGCCCCTCTCCCCTCTTATTTCTTTCAATTGACTTTGATTACGTCATAAGTGCGAGTTAACTTGCGCGAGTTGTATGCATTGTTTAGATTAGCTTTTGCCCGCGACTCTGCTAACTGTAATATTAGGTCTCTCTGTTCCTGACGCTTAAACGGCTGAAAGGATTTGCTTGAAATTTGGTACACAGATAGTTTAAACTTTGAACAAGCAAATATGCTATTTTTCATCAGTGCAGCGGAGCGTTTCTAGTAATACTAGTATACAGTTACTAGTTTCTAGTATACACGTAACTATCTATGAACTCTTAATCAACTTCGAAGGAGGAGTATATCAATAACATGTATTGTATAAGCTTGCAATAGGTACCTTTTATCAGAACTGCACAGTTTTTCTATATGTTAGTCTATATAAACTTTTGAACACGTGTTACAAATATCATAAGAGATGTATGCATGTATGTTTGTCCATCAATAGATCAAAATTAAAAGTATAAGTATGAATGCAAAAAACGCATAGTAAAAAGCAATGAATTCAGTTACATCGACTGGCCGGTTGGCGCAGTTGGTAGCAACCCTGCCTTCTGCGTCGCTGGTCTCGGGTTCAATCTCCAGACAGGTCAAACATTTGTGTGCATGAACATGTCTGTTTGACCTGTGCTTGGGTGTTTATTATGTATATAAGTATGTATGTAGTCATCAGGTTTCCATAGCACAGGTTTTGCCTAGTTTGGAACCTGAAGACCTTGTGTGGATGATGTCCCTTGTATATATTTTTTTTAATTTTCTAATCTGTAAACTTATTTGGAAATTTGCACTAAAAACACTTTTTTTATTACAGTTAGCAAAAATGATGTACCTATAATGAAATCACCTGTTATTCAAAGAGAGTTTGTTGTGACAGATATAAATAATCTTTGGTCCCGTCCTTATGATTACAATGATTTGACGATCTTCCATTAATTTATAGAGTGGTGTAAGTGTTAAGATTAAGCTTTTCGTATAATTTTACAATAAATGAACCTCATTTTATGCACAACATTAAACATTGTCTTACATTATAACGCCTTTTATTTGAATCACATTCAATAAAATTCATTAAACTCTACTTAAAACCGCAATAAGACGGACAAATATTGCTCTAATGATTATAATTACCATACAGACTATTCAGAAGCATCTGCTTATCTAAATTGCAATATGTTGATTTTCTAACAATAAGTACAATAACTATGTTACTTATTGTGGTTATGACTGGTAATCGTTAACACTATTTATGAAATAGTTTTAAACATAAAAACAATGTTGTGATTTTAGTAGCTTAAATAACATAATTTATTATTTTGAGATACCTGTTAATATGCTTAACATTTTTATCTACAATCTAGTGCAAGTTTCAAGTTGAAACCTTACATAGGGGCAGAGATACACTTGAAACAATTTTTAATTTTTCAACCACGTTTTTCTCAAAAGTTACCTAGAGTTAGTTATTGCACTTTTCATAAGGACGGCAGTATAGTGTCCGACATAATTCCTAATACCTTCGGAAGTGTTCGGAAGAGTCACGTGATACCCGACTACGTTCAGCGCGTGTATAGCTTTTTCTGTTTTGAGTCTCAGTGGGTAATAAATAGTTGAATGACACACATTGATCATTAGTGATACGAGAAAAAAAATACATCTCAACCTTGTCGTAAAGCATTTACGATTGAAGAGAAAGGTGCAACAATATGCAGATTAGAAAACGGAGAATCCAACTCGCCTCTCGCAAGGGAATTTGGGGTTGGTCATTCGACAATCTCAATGATTGTTTATTATCTACAAAATGCTTTGTATAACGTCCGCTTAGTATAACGTGTTTGTTATTTCCCTGCGATGCCATTCTAAACGGATTCCTCTGTACCAATAGCGGTCGCCCATCCAAGTATAGACATTAGTGAACATTGCTTAGTCTTTAGATAATCAGTTAACGAATGGCCAGGCAAGCTTCACTACAGACGCTCGAAAATAATAAAATTATTGTATTACACAAATATTGTAGATCTCTGGTAGTCTACAACCATATGTGTATTCTATAACCTACTACGGTTTTGGATTATTCAGGTCAAAGTCATAAAATAATAATTTCCGCACCGGTTGTTTCTCATCCTCGGAAGGCCATGACTTTGTATTTATAACAAACTGTGAGAATAAAGCAACTGTGACATTGAATACCAAGTTGCAATGACGTAAAATCAATTTGACGGCTATTATTGCTTCGGACCAACATTTGTTCGCTCGCCTTTTACTTCAAACACGAGTGTAAAACACTAAAATCGTCGATTATCATCAACACGACGTATACAATGTTTTCTAGGAAATTTAATGTTAGTATATTATAGATATTAAGAAATAATATGTAATGTAATGTAATGTAATGTATCAGCCGAATCGTCCACTGCTGAACACAGCCTCCCCTATTAAGGGTGTATTTGCCATAATCCCCACGCTTGGCAGGCGGCTTGGGGATCGCAGAGTAAGATGGCAGTTCTTTAGAAGGCGCTGCTGCCCACCTTCCAGTATTTTCCCTTAGTCGCCTCTTACGACACCCACGGGATGATATGGGGAGGTGCAATTCTAACCCGGCACCCCACGGGGGGGGAATAATATATTAAAAATATATTATACGACTGCCCTGCCCAAAAAAATAGTCAAGTGTCAGTAAAAGAGATGAAAGGATTTAACGAAACCCCACACATCGAAATGTGTTCAGGCAAGTTATGGTGGAAAAAAGAAACTCACGTACATGATGTAATGTAAATGAACCTCAATAAAATTACGTACATATTTAAATTTGATTCCTCTAAAGGAAAGGAAAAATATTATCTTTTGAAGCAATGACTAAACGGAATAGCTATGGACTGCAGTGCTGCCGAACGGTAATAGCTATGGACTGCAGTGCTGCAGATCCATGGTTCGATCCCCAACGCCGCCTTGAGCTTCACCACATGGTGGAAGGGCATTTCGCGAATGCACGCCTGGCTACCTACCACCCTCAAATAGAAAATATGTCACAAAAGAGCTAACAATGAGTTTCGACAGCTATCCTTGAGAACCAGTAATTCCAGGCCTATAAACCTATTATTATCCTCGACCACATCATGACTTACCAACCGAAGAGATATTGGTCAAGGGTTAGCCTATTAGAAGTAAAAAAGCGAGCTGATTGAATATTAAAAAATATTAGCTCTTAAGCTCCATATATGTATTATTATTTATATATTTTGTATTTTTTTATTAAACAAATACTACAAACTATATACAACACTACAGCTACTACAATACTACAGCTACTACAGTAAAAGCATTTGGACTCATAGGGAGTCCAAATGCTCTAGCCCACTATCAGTTGGCAGCGTGCCCAGCATGCTGGCAGCATTGCCCCGTTGAATTGCAATGCTTATTCTTTGAGCCAAATAGGTGCCAGCATTTTGATCACGCGTCGCATCGACCAAGCGCTCTGATAAATTTTGTATTTACATATTATTTATGTATGTATTATGTATTTATTTATCAGTTATAAAAAGAAACTAAATAACTACGGCTTAGTTGCAACACGTCAAATCATTCATCAAGTCAATTATTCCGTTGGAGTAAGGTTGAATCTACTGCGATTTAACTTTTATCAACAACAGTTAAATTTAAAGCAATCCAGCTTAAATGAAATAAACAAAGCAAAAAGGTAAAAACATTATAACTAATTTCACTAAGGGATGTTTATTAACGCTGTCTATCCGCCTATCCGGCAATCTTTTGAACCGTAACAGGTATATGGCAAGCCAACCGAACCCAAGACCTTAAGGTAGCAAATCGACTAAAATTATTATAATACATGATAAGACATGACGATGATTTTGAAGCAGTGATGGCTCAGTGGCATTGGCTATGGACTGCCGTGCAGCAGGTCCATGGTTCGAATCCCGCCCAGAGCTTGAGCTTCACCGCATGGTGGAAGGGCATTTTGTGAATGGCCGCCTGGCTAGCGACCACCCTCAAGTAGAAAATCTGTCGCCAAGCACCTAACAGTGTGTTCCGGCAGCAGTCCTTGAGAGCCAGAAAAATTACAGGCTAATGAGACCTAACAACTGGACGTCTCAGTGTGACGGGCACAGTGCAATTCGTCGCTACGAAATGCGTCTGTTATAGGCAGAGGTTAGTCCACTTAACATCAGGTGGGCCTCGGGCTCGTTCCGTCACAATAACATAAAAAAAAAAAAAAAATGACGTCACAACGTTGCCATAATGCAAATATACTATGCAAAATAATGAGCCCACATGTCCGGTTAGCGGTTACGCTCTCATAGAAAAGGTCGTTATTCTTATTTTACGACCGATACATACTCTTTGTTAGTATCCGGTAAATTTACGTGCGCAACAGCGTCAATATAAATCGTAAGTCGTAACCAACTATAATAACTAAGTACATATAACTTTAAACCTGCCATATGTTTGCTACACAGGTTTGCATATTTCAATAGGAACGTCAATATATATAATATTATATATATATAACTTGTGCATTACGAATGTCAACACCAATGAACAAATATAGAAAAAAAATAGCTTGTTGGCTAGCCTTTGACCACTATCTCACCTGATGATATTGTTGAAGATGTTGTTCAGACTAACCTAGTATTGCTGGGTCTCAAGGACAGCTGCCGGAATACACCGTTAGCTACTTGGCAACAGATTTTCTACTTGAGTGTGGTAGCTAGCCATGCGGGCATTCGCAAAACGCCTTATCACCATGCTGAAACGACGGCAATCCTAAGACAACAGCCGGGACCGACAGCTTGACGCCCGCCCAAGCACAGAAGCGCTACATCCCGCACATGACTATAATTTTTTCAGTCGTAAATTTGTAACTTTTGATTATATTCCTGCCCTAAAAACATATAAGGTTATTAAGCAGCAGTTTCTTGAATTATTTATTCATCATATGCATAATCTTACTATGTTTATTATCGAATAGACTCAGAACACCTACCTCAGGGTGAGTATTTTTTATGCTATCGTGATGGAACAAGCAGGAGACCCAACTGGTCAATAACAGAAGCAGTTCGTCACAAGTAACGAACGTTCCAAGCCTCAGAGTGTAGTTTGGCCGTTTTAACTTACTCCAAGATTCGGAACGACTCCGTTGTTTTAACCTCAAATATTGTTTTTTGGCGGGGTACTAGAAAAATATATAGACGTTTTATAATGTGAGAATAGCAATAACTACCGTTACCTGCAATATACAAAAGAGTGCCTAAATTTCTCTCATCAAGAAATGTCAAGGACGTGTCCGTTAAGGATGCAACCTTTTAACGACCGATGTTGCTAGTTAAAAAGTTGAGCTCTACTCGGTTGTGAACGACGTTAGAGTGACAAGTTGCACTCCGAAAGCGCTCTAATAAAGGTTCTGAACGGCTCCCTACACTTAGGGTATATTCCATTACTCGCTAAGAACGTTATTTTCGATAATTTTGATCACATTCTGCGTCTATGGTTGTGATCACGTGATCGTTTGTAACTGTCATCCCCGTTTCATTTTTGGATAAGAACGCTAAGAATGCCACTAAAATTTGCCACTTCTGTCACTTTTGACATTAGATGTAGCGTTTAAGGCGAAAATAACGCCAAGACCCATGTGGAACAACTTTTTGAGAGTGTGATAGTTTTTAGCGTTTTTAGCGAATGTCACTCAAATGGTAAGCACCCTTAGTTAGACAAGAAAACGAGATATAAAGCTGTTAAGTCTCATGTGCCTGTTTTTTCATAGGCACCCTTACCTTTCAAACCGAAACAGTAATGTGAAAATTACTTTTTGACAATAGAAATAGGTACGGAGGCAGTACTTCCCCGGACAAATTCGTGCAAAGAGTATTGCTACTAAAATACTTATTATATTATCTTAAATACAGATATAGGAGCGATAATTATTAGCTTTCAATTAATAATTACAACCGTAACTCATCAGATCAAAGAGGATAATTTAGTAAGCATATCTGAAGGCGCCATTAGCCTATTTCCTAGCTATTATTCATCTAAACATCGCAGTCAACGAACATTTATCGGACTGGCGACTTGCCAACTTCCATACAAGCTTAAACCAGAGCTTGTAACTAGTCTAAAGATAAATGAAAACATGTCATAAAAATAACACCAGTCGACCTTTTTAGAGCATCGGCAGCATCAAAAGAGCAAGGCGTCGTTTGATTTGGTCATGTTTAATTCAGGATACAGACACTGCACGGAAGTGCGATGGCCTTGTGCGAGGCATGGTATTCTCTATGAAAATTATCACGTACTTTACTTTATATAATAAGACGCCATGCTATCATAAAACGGCGACTGGCGAGAAGGCGGCGGCGGCAGTATATTGATTGTTAAAAAAAACACAAAATGGAACCGACTTCAATACTCAAATGTGTGAAATAACTTGTTGAAGTCGGTACCATGTTGGGTTAAAAGTACCTAATATAACAATATTGTTACACATTTAAGTGTTGAAGTCGGTCCCATTTCTAGGTAAAAAAAAGTTTTCAGGCCTTTTTGAAATGTGTGACCCTTGCTACTTACTGGATCGATTCACTGTCAATGACTATATCACCAAGATATGAAAACACTTTTCAGTTGTTGGAGTGTAACTCAAAAACGGCTCGACTGATTTTGATGAATTTAAATGGGAGCACAAGGGAAGCAGCAGCTTTTATATAAAAAAGAATCATAAAAGTCCAAAGTTCTGAGGTAACAAACATATCAAAATACAGTCGAATGGAGTACCCCCTTCTTTTTTTGAAGCCAGTCATAAATAAGAAAAGCGCTCCAAACAATTCTTACACATGGAAACTACCACTCAAAACTGAAAATGGCCACGGTCGTTTATATCAAGGTTTAGTGCGAGAATTGCTAGTTCTATATCACAATTTAATAAATCTGGCCTGTTGTTTTAGTAAACTAGTCGAGTTCTGATGTTTTGTTGAAGAGTTCACCAAACAGTTATTGGGCGGAACTTTTTAAAACTTTTTTTTGTACGAATCATTAAAATAAAGTCGATTCAGAACTATCCATTCCCAACTAGCACGTTTAATAACTTTATTTATTAAGAGTTACGCTCAAGAATACAAACAGATTTTAAATCGCTAATTTCTTGGTCGTTGATAAGGATCATCCAGTTTTATCCTATTATTCTCGTAAGTAATCGGAATGAATAACCTAATAAATTAATATGTTCATCTCTACTATACAAATCAGTCAACTGACTGTTAAAAGTAAATTAAATTAATAACAGTTCAATCGATTAAAATAAATATACTCTATATTATCTTCATACACAAACAAGGTTACAGCATAGACTTGAAAAAAATTATTAATCGTATAGTTTCATTTATTGCACAAGGTTAGATAGGCTATAGCTATACTATGTTAGCAACTTTTATTATGTAGCTTAACGAAAGCCTTTGGATTTCTTTTCAATTTCAATGTCAAAGTTATTTCAACTTCGTATTCATAACTTCCAATTATTGTTATGACGTGGGTAGCTGTTATATCGATTAAAGAAATAGCCATTAGTCGTAATTAATCGTTAAAGATATTTATTATTTCGACAGAACATTCGAGGAATAATTTAATATCAAGTATAAATATATACGAAAGCTAAATACTCTCTTCTTTAACTATATACTCTTGCAATGGGAAATACCAACGATGCATAATGAAAGGATTCGTCCCAGCACTTCAATGGCTGTTTGGATCTGTTTTCCACATAAATATTCAATAGCTGCCAACAAAATCGACACTTCAAATGAGGCAACATCAACTTCACAAAGTGCTAAACGTCGTATAACTATACGAAATGTTGCAATGTGTTTATAGCAAGACTTCTTTCAAGAGTACCTATAAAACCAAACCTTGTATTAATTCATTTGCCCTTTTCTATCAAAGCTAGCCTACAACATGTCAAGTATGACTGTATTAGTGCACTGTGCAGGCCCCTTCAACTATTCAAGAATCTAGGCCACATCGTCGCCGCTTTATAGGAGAGCGAAAACACTATTTGACCACGTTTTGCTTTATGTAGATGGATGTCATTCATTATTGTTCGTCGAACGCCACCTACGCCAAATTAGGACCTTCCGTTTAGTGGCTGTTGGTGACATCATTGACTAGTAGATTGAGTATGGAATAATTGCAACCAAGTGTGTATAAGAATATGTAGGTATAGGTAGGTACGTATTCCCCGTCTTGTGCTGGGCTAGAATGTCACCCCACTATTGCTACCTGAGGGTGTCGTAAGACGCGACTTAAGGTAAAATACCGGTAGGTGGGCAGCAGCGTCTTTCGAGAAACTGCTACTGCTACAGTATCTAGGTATTAATGTTGTTCAATTATTTATTACTTCAAAAATCGTAAATCCTAAGAAATAGTTAGCTAGAATTTGATGTACTATCCAAGTTGTTCTAATTACTTGTAGTCATCGAGAAACTAACCTCTTCTCGAAGCTTGTAGTAAAACGAAAAAGTGCTAATTTGCAATGCAGCAATTTATAAAATATAAATTGTTTCGTTTATTACCGTCGTGAAATAAGGATTTACGAAAATCAAAGATGTTATACAGCCAAATGTACTTTTCGTTCGCGTACATATGAAAGCCTAAACGTAGATTTATTCAGACGTGATTTTTATTGACCGTCTGTAGGTCGAGAGAGTAGAGAGATAAACCTGTAATTTTGATAATTTATGTAGAATCGCAATGTTGACAACATTGCGATTCTACGTAATATATGTTTGTAGTTCAATTAGGAATAACATTGGGCTACCTACTAGATTTGATATCCTCTACAACTTTTTTTGTACGTGTTTTTTCCTACATCCAGTGAAGGTATAAATAAATATTTCTATATATCAGTCCTCGCTTACAGACAACATTATGTGCATCGGTGTGTTGTATATTTTTTTATTTTAAGTGAATAAGATATTTATCTTATTCACTTAAGATGTAATGATGTAAGTAATGGAGAAAAATCGCTGTTTGTTTGAAAACCAAACATATATTGCAGCAAAATTTCAGTTTTTCAAATTACCGTAAAGTAACATCAATCCACGCGCATCGTAGGTAATGAGAACAATAGAATTTCATTCATAAATGGTTCGATATCGTCCACGCGGATGGAGTTCATATTGCCATTATACAATAATTATCATTTAATTTAACTTCCTAACTCCAGCTGACTCAGAGTTTTCCGAGCATTGAGTTAGAAAATGCAAATTTAATATCGGGCCCTCAAAAAAGGAAACAACGATGTGACTGTGAGCGATGGCGACTTTTATTACCGTCCTGATAACCCGGGAGGTAGCGAGATACTAGCTAGCAACGATGGCAAGAAGCGCTTGTAGTGGAGTTTGTCTAGTTGTTCATAACCAATCAACTAGGTTTATAAGAAATGTTCACTGCGGTCTTTACTTGGATGGGTGACCGCTAGTGGCATTCCGTGCTTCTAGGTATTTCATATTTTTAAAGTTTAAAAACTTGTGTTTAGCTTACAACACTCAGATCAGCAATAAGACACTATTTTCAAAAAACTTCAATATTTTAACGGTCATCACCTGATGAAAAAGGTGATTTTCATCAATGATGGTGACCACCTGTTCACCATCCCTTTTTGAGAACACTTATTTTATTTAAGATATTTATTAGATTAGTTAGTATTTTGAGCTAAAAAATGTTAATGTTACGTGCTAAGGCCCGCGCTCGCCGCTGTGCACAATCGTGACTCCCAGACGAAGAACTTCAAATAAGTTCGAAACTAGTCGGAGCAATATCCGGTAAATATTACGCGAGTCCTAGCCGGTTACTAAATTATAATTATAGTTAGTATTTGTTTGCTATGTCATCTGATGGTATGTGATGATGCACTCGGTGGTAAAATGGGAATATATAATACGTTCTTAAGTTGTCTTCCCTGTCGTTAGACCTTAATAAATTATATATATCAGTCATTATTAGTCAATAAATAAATGAATAGGGCTCCGCAATAGGTGCACTACCGATATCGTAAAATCGCAGGTAGCCGATGATTACAAGCAGCTAATAGCCGTTCTTTGTGGCATTCTATGGGGGAGGCTTTTGTTCACCAGTCGACGTCTTCCGGCTGATGATGAAATAAATGAACGTCTAAAGAATCTTAACACTTGTGGAGTTGTTTTGTTTCAAAGGTGGTATGTGAATAGTGATGTAGTGTAGACAGAGGAAGTGATATTGCAGTGTTGCACGGGTAATTAAAGTGATCAATTACTTAGTAAACTGCGCATTTAGTTGTAACACACAGTCCTATAAAGTACACACATTAATATAAGTAGCTGGGTTAATTTAAAGCTATAGTTTACCATTACAGGGGTACTTAAACAATACAGAAATAATTTACTCTGTAACAATGGATTAAAGTGGATTAAATTTCTTACTGTATAATAAAAATGGTACAAACAATACCTAAGTACATGCATCATACATTTTTGCCAGTTATTTTTTTATTTTCTGATTTTGTTCAGATCTTGGTGTTCTACCTTACAAATTTAAAAAAATTGGACTTCATGTAAAAAAGTGTGGTAACCATCATCACCTATCTTTAGCCAACTATACTTGCTGTTATAGTGTGAGGTGGATTGGCACTAATGTACGGTAGTGAAAGTTGGGTATGGCAGAAAAAGCATTAAAGTAGAATAAATGCTGTGGAGATGAGAGCATTGAAAAGCATGATTAGAGTCAAACATAGGTATAGGACAAGGAAGTGTGATAAGGGAATGATGTGGTGTGAATGAGGATGTCATCTTGACAAAAATCGAGAGAGGTGTTTTAAGATGGTTTGGACATGTGGAGAGAATGAATGAAATGAGAATGACTAAACAGGAATACATGGAAACAATTGAATGGAAGTACTGGAAGAGGAAGACCTAGGCGAATATTCCGAAATCAGATTGAAGACATTCCGAAAAAAGGCTAGGTCAGGAGTACCCTAAATCGACGCTCATGTATGAAAGATTGAAGAGTGTAGATGAAGCCAAAGAGATATGTAAGGATTGTAGTAAGTGTTATTCTGTGGTCTACCCCTATGGGAAATGATTTTATGTTTATATGTTACAGCGTCCTTCAGACTTAAGGACTGTTAGTTTTTGTACTCTACTGCTTCTAACAATATGGTGGTACCCACAGTGCAGGACTATTGCTGGCCTTTACTACCTGGTAAAGAGTACTTTCATGTTCTTATGAATACTACTATATTTTTATTTTTGCAATAATGCATGCTCTGTATTCAAAACTACGAGAGGAAAATATGTAATCCTGTGCGGGATTTGAACCCGCACCCCATCCACCCCTATAGCAGGGATATGCTCTGACTGTTAAACTAACATGACATATGACTCATAACTCTAATTTATCCTCGTGTTCTTAACCATTGTATGGGGATGGAGCGCCACCTAAAGTTAAACTGTCTTTGTACTACAAGCTAGGCAAATTTTTGCCATTCGCTTTAAACTTGATTACGATGATGCAACTCTATAATTTTAATATTTGTAACCCATTAGCATCAGCGATAATGATAACAATAGAATTTCATTCATAACTAGGACATAGTGGTCCTGACGATGCCAATATATTAATACAACATTGTGTGTATAGAAGAGTTGTCCAAAAGTAATCAATGAAGATACTTAATAAGTCTAATTTAAGAAAATATTGTGTCATCAATCTGTCAAACTGTCAACTGTAAAATTACTGATTTCTTGATAAAATGTTGAGAAATAATTTAAATGTTACTTTGTTTGGAATTAAATTTAAATATTTCTTTTTTAAATATTCACTTCAACAGTAATAATAGGTCCACCATTAAACAAAAAAAAAATATTATACAAACTAAAACATACATTTTATTCATACTACTTAAATATTTGAAATTCTCTATTATGTAAATAACTAATTTAAATTTAATAGTTATAATATTTACACTTAATACAGTAATATATAATTTTCAGTTATCTCATTTGCACTTGCCCTAAGAAAAAAGAGCATTATTGCTGTACAGACATAATTATATTATTTTAATGTGCAGTATGGATTGAGATCAAAACATTTCTTATGTTTATGTATTATTTTGAACAAATTATATTTTAGGGCATTCAAGCCTGTTGGTAGATTATTATAATGAGTATTTTCAAATAACAACCCTGTTTTTGTAATTTAACTAATCTGGTTTTTGGGTAAGACACAAAAACTATTTTTCTTAATTTGTTTTTCATGATCATGCCGATTTTATAGAAAAAATGTTTTCTGCTTTACATTTCAGTCATGAATTTCTAAGAAAGTACTATGTGTAAAAATAAGAAAGATATGTTTTTTGCTTCAATTTTCGCTCATTTTGTGTGATTTAAGGTTTATAGGCTAACTTAAGCAACTAAATGTATAAAAAAGTATAACTTTAAAAAATTAGGTCTAGTAGCTATTGACATGGAATGACCCATAAGTACATAAATGTAAAGAGAAATATCTGTCATAGTTGTCTTTTTTAAGTGCTCTTTTGTGGGACTATGGTTTTTCTTGAGTGAATGATCTTGTAAACAGTATCCATCACTTAAAAAAGTGTAAATAAATGTTCAAATCTGAACTGACTTCCACAGTTAAAAACTTGTAGAAGTCTGACTATAATAATTTGAAGTCAGTGTTTTGAATCTCCATAGTACCAACATCAGCTGGTTATTTCAAACTTTACTGTGTTGGAAGTGGGTTCCGTATTATGAAACTATTTCTTGTTATCTAATGTTCCAAAGTTAATTTGAAGAAATGAACTAATATTAATCATCTGTGTATAGCTATGAATTTCATTGAACATTGAATAGGAGGGTATATTGTCGTAGGAATAAAGGGCAAACTATGTTCTATAGATACTTTAATGGATTGGATGGAGTGACCATTGACTATTGAATAACCTTCAATAACTAAATAATGTGTTTATTTACACCTTGTTTTTGTTAATAATGGGGGTAGATAAATATAATTTACTTAGATTTTGTTTTAAAAGTAAGTTGTATGAATATAAAAGTAATTGCTATGGTATGCTATTTTTCCGATACACAGGTTCAATTTGTTAGTATACTTACCTATCAAACTAAATTAACATTTATTAAGATCATAGAAAATTAATAAGAACTTTAACAACAAATAAGTACATGGAGAAAATTATCAGTTAAAATTTTATACCAGTAGGTTTCTCAATTAGGTAAGTTTCTGACAAGATTTATAGAAGGAAGCTCATAATGAATATAAAAAGAATTCAACTGAGTAAATGCTAATAGGTAAGTTTATTAAACTTTATTTAATTACCAAGTTTTCCGAATGGTCACGATGCCTTTGGCTGGTCTTTTACCACCTGGGTCTGTGATGACTGAGAAGCGATCACTGAAGCTCCTCTTTACCTCGTGCAGCCTGGCACCTGATGTCAGCTTTAATGACTTTCCAGTGATAAGACTTTGAGACTTTTTTTCTTTAGAATCTAAAGGAATGTTTTTGACAGTATCTTCAAATTCCAAGGACACACGTTTGGGTCGTTTCTTGAACTTCAAATTAGATACGGGTACATTGCAGTCATTAAACTCACGATTCTTATTGTATCCGCGTTCGCCGTCACCGAAACCTTGAACGAAACAGAGCATAATTCCTTCAGGATAACTTTCCTTCATTAGAAGGTCATGCCTGCTGGTTTTTTACTGCTTTGACATAAGATCACAACTTGTCCGATTAGTATCACTAATTCAATCGTTCACTACACAGTCAGAGCACATTTTCGGACGCGAGAAGTCTATTTCGCAATACTTAAACTAAAACTGATCACAGGAATATGAACAGTACTCTTTGAATACATGGCGTAATATTGTATATACACCATGAAAGTAGTGGTTTACATACAATTTCGAATGTTTTTTAATTTATGTGTAAGCTATGAAAGAAGCTCTCATGTACACCAACGAAAAGTGAAAACGTACGTCAACAACTGAGCTGAGCCGTATCGAGTCCCTATATTGTACGACCAATAATACGCGACCAAATAATGCACAGCCAATAATACGCGTCCAATATTACGTGGACTGGCTTCGTATTATTGGGGTGTACAATACGGGTCGTACAATATTTGGTTGTGCATTATCTACACGGGCTGATATTACACGGCCAATAATACGCGACCAAAAAATAGAAGCAATTTGATGTACATGAATTATTGGGTGTGCATTATTGGCCGTGAAATACGGGCCGGACACTTTTTGCACAGGGCGATAATGTACAGCCAATAATACGTGTACATCATAGACTATAAAGATATGTCAAAGAAAGAGCCTCGTTTGCACGTTCCAGTATCCTTTGGGGCGTATTCCATTTGACTCCAATTTCGTTATTTTCGATAATTTTGACCACATGCTGCATCTATGGTGGTGATCACTGTGATCATTTGTAACTGTTCTCCCCTGTTCCATTTAGGATAAGAACGCTAAGAATGCCACTAAAATTTGCCACTTTTATCACTTTTGACATAAGATGTAGGGAATTCAAACTGTTCCAGTAGCTTCTTAACGTTTATGGCGAAAATAATGCCAAGACCCAAGTGGAACCACTTTTTGGTAGTGTGATCGTTTTAACCTTTTTGGCGAATTTAACTCCAAATGGTACGCTCCCTTGATCGCAGACAGTATTTCCATTCAACGTTCAATATTTATTTTTTCTGTGTTCTGTGCTCAATTTTCATTGGTTGGTTTTATGTGATTTGGAAAATTCCTAAAAATAAAAATGTGAACGATTGTATAAAACCCGAGTATTACAATACAAGTAATCTTTGGTATTATAAGCTTACATTACACTACTAAATACTAATCTAACGCCTCGCATGTGCGTGCGTGTGTGACTTATGATTCCAGGGAAGAACAGAACCGCACAAACAAATTGTTCTGCTAGTATGCATTCCCAACTCATGTTTAATCTTTTTGCCTTCTAGCCACATCAAGGTGTTTCAAGTGCAATTTGTGTGTTTGAGATTCCAGTCACAACAGGCTGCTTATTATGCCCATGATTTCATGTCGGAACCTGCAATTTACTAGTAACAAAGCTAGTAGGATCCAGTATATCTAAGCTACTAAGCTTCTACTAACTAAGAAAAGGGATGCTGATATTGAATATGAATTTATAACGCTCCTTGAGGTAGCCTGGTGTAAAAGGATGGTGGAACAGAATACTGTAAAGGACACAATATATGGTAATACCCATAGACATAGGATTTTTTCGCTACGGTACATCCTAAGCCTATGGTAATACCAGCATGAAAGGAACTTGGTAGTATACAAGTACATCATGTTTAAATCAAAATAAACTTTGAACTGTTCTAAAGATCTTTTAATAAGAGCTAACTTCTACAATACTATCAGTGTTGGCACATCCATTCAGATCATAAAACAATCATCAATATGTGGCAAACTGGGGACTCTCAAACACAGGAAAGTTGTGCAAATTTTAACATACTCATTCACTGCTTGTCAATCTGTTTGTAGCCAGCATTTGGAAATGTGCATTTTAGTCCACTGAAGTTCCAGGCAGACCACCAATCAACATGTTACATACTTTTTTATTTAATAACTGGTTTTTCATCATTGTAATTGTAATATTAAGGAATAAAAGTCAAAGTAGAAATCATTGTACTTTTTTATCAAGCACTCTTTTTAAAGTCTATTACAAAATGAATGCCACATTCAGCAACCATGGATTACATAAGTGGAAAAAATAGGCAAGTCGGGGCCACTGTTTCAAATGTAATTACACAATGTGTGCTTGCAACACTTTATATATAAAAATCCTATATTCGCCTACACAGATACAAAACTTCTCATATCATCATTTTATCAATCAATATATTATAGTTACGAAACATAAGCTTTTTATCAAAATTAAGTTTTTGGGACATTTACTTTGTTCTAAAGCTTATTTTTTTTATAATATTACGCATTTGCTGTACCTACACAGTGTGGGAACTGACAATGCTACATTCATACCGCAATTCCAACTACTTAATTGTGGGAAATATATGCATGACAGCATAAACATTCATGTAAGAATAAAGTATGCGGTGTGTCAATCCTTACAATATTATAGGGTTAAGAACCTTTCTAAAATATTATGAGTGCCCATCCCACACCAATTTACTTGAATAACCTAGCCTAGTTTATTAAAGTAAATTGATGTGGGATGGGCACTCATAATATTTTAGAAAGGTTCTTAATATATATTTAATTTATGGAAGGGGTTGATATGAGAAAGTGTTATGGGAACAAATTTTCATAACAACCTGTGGACTGGAGCAAGAATTTAATACTAGACTGGAGTTTCATATATTATCAAGTTGATAAAATAAAAACTGATATATAATAAAATAATAACTGAATACACATAAGGTTTATATATGACTTTTTAACAATTCTACAGTTGAGCATGGTTCATTGATGTGATCAAATTTGATAGTGTTACTACATTCTACCTGATACAAGTGGGTTTGTCGATGATCAGTAGCATTTATCCATCTCTTGATTATGTTGAAAATTTTTCTCTGAATTTTCGACTTTATGACAATAACCCTGGCTTGTATAAGATATAGTCTATCTGTACAATATGTTAATGGATGAAACAATTACATAAAATACTCATTTTGGGCACATTATTAAGGATGTCAGCAATAGAGGGGGGCACACAAAGATTTTACGTATACTTTGTGGTGAAGAAGGCTAAAGATATTAATATAAATCAATTTTTATGGAGGTAGGTTAGAAAATATTATTTACACCTTTTGGTAATGAAGCCGTGCTTGTCCTGAAGCAGGGTTTTTGAATGAGATCAGAAAATGCTAGCAAGAAACGGAAACTGGTACCTATTTGGCTCTAAATTTTGACATATTAAACAAAGTTGTAGGTCCATTCGTTCAGAAGATACAGATGAGTAGCTGTAGACACGTGGTCTCCAGCTTACACGTTAAAATCGAGTCATAACTACTACAGCTTTCAAGTATGACGTTCAAATTTTTTTGTGCCAGTGGCACAAATTATGCTCTAAATCCCTGGCTATAGTATATAACCACATCTTCAGCCGTTTCGTATATACAGCATGTGTCAGCTGGAGACCATAACGTCAGCTAACACACTAATAATCACACGTAGCGTCGAAGTTTATTTGGCACCTAAATTTTGAGTTGGTATTCATAATTGCACAAAATATGCTCTAAATATTGGCATATTCAGAATTAAGAAATTTCGATTGAGTAAGCTGGAGACATTCACACAGATGCTTACTGTAATAAGTCATACCTTATTCTAATGTGTGTTCAGGGATGGGTACACCATTACAGTTTGCAGTACATGATTTTTATGACCCTATATAATAATAGCTCTTTGTTCCTCCCCATATTTTCAAGGGCGAGTCGAAAGAGGCGATGAAAGTGGAAAATTGGATAGGCCTTTGTTGTAAACATAAGGAGGCCAATGGTCGACATAATAGCTGTTGATGAAGAATGATTTAATTAATCTTGTTAATTGAATTGAAGAAAAGTATAAGTATGAACTTTATAACTTAATTAATTATAATTTTCAGTTGTGTGACTTATGTAAGCCTATTTCCCGGTATTCTCTAATGACCAACACATCTATATTAAATATGATGTTTAACATGCCAAAAGAACTCTCTACAAAATTAAAACATATAAAATACTAAAATAAAAACAAATTTTATAATCTTTTATTTTATTTCAAACTGTCATCTCCTGGTATTTCTGTGATAATGTTATGTTGAGTAGCAGATACCGCGGAAGTATCCTGAAAAATTAAAATTGTCATGTGATTTCCTATAATATTTTGTTTTAATTTTACTACTACTTACTGCAACATTTAATATGATGGTTCTGATGAAAATGAATATGTAGTACAGGAAATAATATTAAATATTTATGTAACAAATTTTAATACTTTGAAAACATCTCTATTATATTTAATGCTACCTACTAGTAATTACACCAACAGTTAGTTTTCATCAATATTACAAATAATAATTCATTGAATATGCAGTAACTTTAAATCAGTAAGAAACTTATTAAAGATATCTATCACTAGTTATGCATGTGAGTAAAAATAATTTTATTATTATAGAATTTTATAATTTTCATTTTGGATCAAGTAGTATTGAGGTGTCAGGTTAGAATTGACCCTCCTCATATCTTCTCGTGGGTGTCATAAGACGCAACTAAGGGAAAAATACTGGAAGGTGGGCAGCAGCACCTTCTAAAGAACTGCCATCTTAAACTGCGATCTGCGATGAAATATAGTTTGTTCCTTCTTGAGCGATCAGTCACAATCCCTGTATATTGTTGTACATTAAAAAGACGCGTAGGCATTGCCTTGGGCATTAGAGTCCTGCTATGTCTGTAAGAAAAAACTATAATGAAAAGTAGGCTCCATCAAGAGTTACTTGGTAATTGATGGTTACAAATTTCTCAGAAACTACTAAATGAAATTATAGGATTAGAAAAAGACTAGTACCTATTGGATATTATTTAGTAGTATTTTCCACACTTTGGGTGGCCCATCGCACACATTAGTGCGTACGTGCCGAGATCCAACTGGTGTTGCACTTCACCAGCATATTATCCTTGTACTGCTGGGTACAGCAGCCAATTGATTAGAGTGCAAACTTATGTTTACATCGCAACTTTGTAGGTTATAGCATTTTAAAACAGTTAACAATAATAACTTAGAAGCTCCGACCTTCCTTTATTACAATAGAGAGATAATAAATTAATTAAACAAGAGATTTCAACGCTCTTTACGGCTGCACTTTTCAAAAAAACCTGTAAACACTTCTTTTGTATTGTTGTCTCCATAGACAATAGACATTGCTCTCACTCGCCACTTTTTTTATTTTAGTCCTTAAACTTATATGGTTTGTACATTATAAAGAATAAATATTTTCTATTCCTACTTTATAAACCATCATTTTAGCTCCTACCGTGTAAAAACGATATAGATTTGTAAATGCCCAGTATGTAGTCGTGTCAAAAGCTAAGCATTAGATAAAATTGCACTCGGGCCCCAAGATACAGGCCTCGTGCTTAGTTTGGGGTCCACAGAAATTGTGTTTCTGACTATGAATTGTATTTAGTTACTCACACCCTATTTGTTACATGAATGCTTATGACTTCTGAAATAAATAAATATTGTATTGTATTGTATCTCATCGCGGCAGCCTGCTCACGGCTTTGGTGCTAGGTACTACGAATAAATATGTTTAGAAATGTAATTCAAGCTCAAAAAAAACAGAGCACTAACTATACCATGGCGGGCGGGGTTTAAAAGGTGTACCGTGCTGCGCTGTCATTTCGTCATGTGTAATTTTCAACCTAATTTATCAATGTTCTTTTGCGTTGTTTAATTCTGCAAAAATAGTTACCATGGTATGTTGTAAAATGGTGGAGAAGCTATACGAGAAGGATATGAAAAATTCGGGAATAACTTTCATTAACGAGTAAATAACAATATTTTGGAAACCTTTTTGAAGCGCTCGTAGCGAAGTTTGCTTAGCCGTTCTTAATCAATCAGCTAAGCTAAATTGCAACGCTTCTTCACATACGGCCAACAAAAGTCATTTTTAGCTTCCGCAAAAGTACAACTCGTCACCCAACCTGCACATAGCCCCGACCTAGCACCCTATTATTTCTGTATATTTTCTAAAATCAAAGATTTGATAAAAGGTTTCACTTTTACCAACTCCAAAGGGGCAGTGACAGTGATAAGATGTTTCCAATTTACCACTTTTTAAAAATTCAATATCTTCTAACCAACCAAGGAACGCTGATCACAGCAATGGAACAGCACGATCCAAATGGCAAAAACTACAAAACAATATTGAAATTGATGACGTCGTCTTAATTCATGATGCAAATTGAGTTGACAAATATCAAACACCAATATGTCCTTCATACTCAAAAATCTACTTTTTTACATCACATTAAATAAAACTTAAATCTAAACATTCTAAAAGTATACAATTTCAAATATGTCCACTAATTTGCTGTTAAAATAACGTAACAAAACTTCATTTTCTCTCAAAATTCATTAAGTCCAAAGAAGACCAAACCGTCCAATCAAATCAATCCGATTGGCCATCATGGCGGCCATTAGTATTTTAATTAATGACTGACTTGGTGTAGCTCTGTGATTGAAATTCATTTTAATTCGTTTATATTAGTGTAAATGGACAAAAATGTGAAAAATGTTTAACCTGATAAAGCCAGGAAACTAAATAACATAAAGACAAAGCTAAAGAAAGCAGAGAAAAGGTGTAAATTGTAAGTTAAACTTTGTTAGTACCTACCATACTCTAAACTAGTCACAGGGATGCCACCACATTGCTTTATTAAATGTATTATATTTTAAAGTGACTGTCTCATCGGACTAGAGATCTCCAGCGCGGCTGCTTTGTATGTGGTTTTCGGTTCGATGCCCAGTTCGAGCAAAGTAATATTAGGTTGTTTTTTAATTTTCTCAGTTGCTTCTAAATATTGATGATAATAACTGATTTGGTGAAATATCAGATATTCGGCTGCTGGTTTACCTAAAATATGCAAACATAACTCAATATCTCTGAAATATATGCTACTCAGGACCTCTTTTATTTTCATAAAAGACTGTATGTAAAATTTCTAAGACAGAACACGGTAATTATATCCTTAAGCACATTACCGTCACGAAAGTCAAACGATTTCAACCAAGGGGATTAAAAATCCTAGGGTAAATTCCCCAAATACAAAACAGTTTGCTTTCGCCTCGGAAGAGAAGCTGTACAGCCACTATTGCAGAGAACAGATAACAGTACGTCAATACCTTCATCCGGGCTTAAACATAAAAAACAAATTTTAAAATGTACAAGGAGATGATTGGTAGGATAACGAAGACCTCTCTTACTATAAAATTATTCTGACCAGCCTTGCAATAACATACGATGATTCAGAAAATGAAAATATTGTAGATCCTGGAGTTATAGAAAATGAAGAAATTACGGTTTCGGGTAATGCACCTCCTATTTTTTTAAAGAAAATTGAGACTGATTTATTGTGATTTAATAACTAATTAAACTTTTGACAAACACATATATTTTATTTATCATCGCTCATCATCTTAATCTGCGTAATAACGAAAAGCGAATTATAAAGAATCAGATTAGCTGAAGTACAGAAACAAGGTCGTTATTCGAAAATACTGATGTATAATAAATTACCAAAAAGCTTGACCACGTTAAAATATAGTTTGTGCAAACTAAACCTTAAGACTTTTTGAAAACAATCTCTTCTACACATTATGAGAATATATGTCAATGCAGCTTGTAGAATCTTTGTTCTTAGGACAAGTGCAAACGTGATGTTTGTAGTACAACGCAAGTGGTACTATAGATGTCGCTCCATCCCAATATGATGGTTAAAGAACGTCATGTTAGCTCAATTGGTTAGAGCATACCCCGGCTCAAGGGGTGGATGGACGCGGGTTCGAATCCCGCACATGACTTAAATTTTTCCTATCGTATATTTGTGATTTTGTAATGTAATCCGCATAGCAGGCAAAGCTAGCATAAATTTAGCATTGCAAACGTAACAATATTAAAAGATGGGTATGTTAAGGTGGTAACACTAAAAACCAAAAAACGGAACCTCCAAAAGATCCGTCGTAAAGTTATCTATTCTACCAACCAGTAAATAAACTAAACAACTCAATGAACCTTTACGACAACATGATGATCAAGGCGCATCAAATAACATCACAACTAATAGTGACAGAACACCACAGGCAAAACGATCAAACAGAAAGGTTCATGTTACCTTATCACCATGACATTTATGTTAACAATGTCACGATAAGTAATAAGATTGTGGCTCAAACGGAGTTAGCTGAACTTGAAAATTGTCGATTTCGACTTCGTTTTCAGTGGTATTTAAGACAGAAACGTTAACTCTCATATTAGGTTTTATGCTTACAATGAAGTTAGCTAGATGTACGCGTTCACAATTTTTTTCGGCAATAATTAAAGCTTCCTGTCGACCGGATACTCGTATCACCGGTAAGTTGGAAACCGGACAATCAATGACCATCTCTGATCGCGGAGGTAAGATGTATGATGTCTTACTAGAGCAAATATGTATAGAATTACCATGTTAGATAAGGGTATTTGTAGAATATTGTACATCAATTTTAAAGTGTTGTATAACGTCACTTCCAATAATTCCATCATAATGTAAATTAATGGTATCGTCAATAGCATGAAACAAATAATCGAAAATAATCTTTTTCGATGAAGAAATTCGGTGTTCAATTAGTTGAATAGACCCGAGAGATTTACAATAGGGATCGTTATCACTTAAGCCTTTAATTTTAATAATTTCAGGTCCGAGCACTGGTTGTTTTAATAAATCAGAAAGTTTTACAATCGATATTGTTGAACCAGTGTCAATTAAGAAGCACAAGGGCTTGTCATTAAAATTTGTTTTTAAGTAGACGTGAGGGAGAAAAACTTACCTCGTTTCTTAGTTATCACAAGTCTAGTTTTCTGTCTAAACAATTTGTAATTATTGCGGAGATTATATGTATGCATGTCCTTATTTTTTTAAAAACTAGGCCGGTCAACCTTTTACTTGGCGCTGGTTGTCTCACATTGCAGCATGTGAATGTAATCATCGTGTCTAGGTAAATATTAAAATAATAAAGGTTTTTCATGTGAATTTAATTTATTATTTTTACTGCTACATAAGTACATGTAGGTAGGCTGCCTGTTGTTATCAGAAAAGTTGTTTTACGTGTACAAAAGACGAGAGAAGCAAGTTTTGTGCAAATAATTGTGAGTTGCCATACACGGTAACAATCTTTCCTACATATATACTATTATCACTAAGTTATACATAATTATTTTAAAGCGAATTTTGCCTGGTGTTATTTTCTACTTCGTGGACGAAGTACTGTCAGTATAGCCGTGTTAGAATCATATATTTGTTAACCTTAGATTATCTTAAGTAAATAAGTTATGAGAAGTTACTTATTATGTAATTGTAGAATATTCTAAAACTTGTTGATATTTGTCATTTTTAATAACCGCCACACTGAAATCCTATATAATCTGTAAAACCAACCATCCTGTCTTATTTCGGGTTGGCTGATACGTTGTGGCAGGAACGTGCGTGTCTATGATTGGTTGTGGTAAATATGGCGGGAACTTTAATGTATATGTGACAGACAGTTGGCGCCAGTCATTGCTATAAAACCAATGTCTCAACTTACTGAGCCCTCTTTTTATTCATCACAAGTGACTGCCTCATCGAGACTTATTGAGTTAAGTGCTGTACGATTATTTTATTTAATGTAACATAACTGATATTCACGTGTTGTGTGTGGGTCTATGTTTGTTGGCTTCCAAAATGGTTTGCCCTTTTTATTATATTATCGTTGTGGAATGTGACTATACAATATTACCTTTAAAGTGTTCTATGTGTTCCTATAAATGGGGTCTTTTGTCGTTTCGTTATGATTCCCTTTAGCATAGAAAACGTAGTAAGTTAGATAGTTAAGTACGGAACTAGTAGTACTTATTCACTTTACATAAGCTACGACTAGGTTATGCCATCACCACCTGCCTAACATCTAATAAGTTAATGAGCCCATATTATAGCTGAAATAAATGCTATTTATCTTGACAAATCTCACACACGCGTATAATAATGTTTGTGTTCTTACAGATTTCCAACAAATTTTTTGTATGTGATAAAAGCGTTCGGATTATTGATGAACTGTAAATAAAAACTACAGTTTGTAATAAACTTTGAATGAAAATGCTAATAAATTTTATTTTTCCTTCCATATAATTGAAAATAAGGCGGCCTTGTCCTTACGTAAATAAAGATATATCACTACCGTTAGCCATATGGTTAATAACCTGCTCCTTCAAATCAAGTACTGTCTCCAAGGAAAAAAACTTATTAACTAATGTTATAAGTTGTGACAAAAATGACAGAAAAATATAATTATAGAAAATAATTAAAATTATTAATAAAAATTTTCATATGCATTGGACATTAACTTTGAATGAGTTTTATTTTTAACAAATCAAAAATATGTATGAAACTGTTTATTTTATGATACATAATTTTTTCATAAACTTTGGAGAGAACCGGGATAAGTGTTATCGGTCTGTAATTATTAGGGTAATTTTGGCGCCTTTTTTAAATAGAGGTTTTACAATTGAAGTTTTAAGTTTGGATGGAAACTCACCATGTTCTAGTGACAGGTTAATTATATAGCGCCAGTGGTTGTGAAATAATTTCTGCAACTATTTTTAATATTTTTGTACTTATTTCGTCATAGCCTACAGAATGTGTGTTGTTTAATTTCATTATAATTTTAAATACATCATTACCATTTACTGGAGTCAAAAATATTGTATTGTCATTTACATTAATATTGCACATGTCATGAATCTTACTACATTTAATATTTTTGTCAATTGTGTGAATAAAATAATCATTAAAAATTGTACATATGTCGCTTGGGTCATTATAATTAATGTCATTAACTTTGATCGATTTTATTTCTCTATTGGTTATGTTTTTATTTAGGTTATTGTTTATAATATCCCAGCTTGTTTTACATTTGTTTAAAGAGGAGTTTATGAATTTCTGATTCGGTGACTTTTGACTCTGGTGTAAGCATCTTTTAAGAATCTTAGAATATTTTTTGTACTGTCTTTTTTTTTATAGGCTTATCTTGTTTATTTGATTTTATGTATTGAAGATAAAGGTTACGTTTCACTTTACTACATATTTTAAGGCCTCTTGTTATCCATTTTGATTTAAAAGATCTATTGTTAATCTTAATTTTTATGATGGGAAAACATAATTTGTAGTATAGTACCAATGTATTATGAAAATTGTTAAACGAACCATAAGGAGCCTCCTAAATTACTATATTAATTAGATATAAACCTTTGTTGCTATTGATTTTGTAATTAAACTGTCAAAATATTGCGTTATTAATATAACGAGTTAGTTAATTTGTCATCTTGAAATCTGTTACGATTTGTCAGTGAACAACCTTTTTGCATTATTTTTGCGGCCTTATATTTTTTTGTACCATGTTTAAAAGCCTAAGTAAAAGTATAAAAATACTAATATTAATTTTACAGTACTTGCGTCATTCGATTTCTTTATTTATGGCTTACTTTTTAAACTTGTTAATTTTGGTTCATAATGTTGGCAATATTGAAAGATGAGCGCGCGAAACACGCCATCCGCCACGCGGGGAAGAAAAACAAAAGATCAAGAGCTCATTACATTTGTGACTTTTTAAAAAAGTAGGACCTGTATATCAGCTTGTATCTCGGTTTTTATATATATTTATGGTATGATGTGTTATAGAGTCTGATATTATAGTGAAATCTATCTGTATCGTTGGCGTTTTCAATTCCACCTGACCTTTCCCAAAAATATATAAGGAGCTTATACGACTGATGTCTGTTTTTTTTATCCGGCGGTATGCCTTAACAACTTCACTGTCCCCTTACAACTCTTTTTGACATTGACGCACGTCCCGCCCAGAGCTTGAGCTTCACCGCATGGTGGAAGGGCATTTTGCGAATGGCCACCTGGCCAGCGACCACCCTCAAGTAGAAAAATCTGTCGCCAAGCACCTAACAGTGTGTTCCGGCAGCAGTCCTTGAGAGCTATCAAAATTAGAGGCACATGAGACCTAACAACTGTACGTCTCAGTGTGACGGGCGCAGTGCAATTCGTCGTTGACGAAATGCGTCTGTTATAGGCAGAGATTAGTCCACTTAACATCAGGTGGGGCTCGGGTATGTTCCATCACAATGACATAAAAAAAAAATACCTCTGTTTATTTTTAATATTGAGATCAATAATACGATTAAATACCTAAAAAAATATATTTCATAATATATTAATAGAATTTCCGTTCCGACGGGCGTACCTTTTTACGGCGTACCTGCACCCATTCATTATCAGGAGCGGCGGTGGTAGGTTGAATAGGTGAGTTCGCTGTTGCCAACGGCCGCTGCGATACACCACATATCTGGCTGTCAACTACTGTACTGTCTTTGGTTAATTCTACAGTAGGCTTAGGTGTGATAATATCGGCAGACGAGGTATTTGGCGAGTAGATAATGATTTTGTTTCGATTGCTATGGGGCTGTTGCCGAGCGGCTGGTCTTACAACTGATAGACAGGAATCGTTCATCGCAGACACCGGTGACAAAGACTCCACAGTTTTATGAGGATTAGTCGCTCGCTCGTAGGTAACTTTTGGAGTCCCAGCGTTGTTCTGCATCGGCTTGGATACGGGCTGGACCTCACTCGAAGCAGTAATTACAGCCGTCTTGTCAGCAGCGCCCAAAACCTTCCGTAGGTCTACAACAATGGCTTTTAATTCCTGAATTTGGACTGCTTGTTCTCGACAGTTCGGTTTGTTTCATAGATATTTCTCGAAGGGTACGTAACTCATACTCTACACTATCTAAACAATTCACTGTAACGAGCTGAATATCGGGTGAAAGCTGTATGAACGACATTATTCAAATAACAGCTGTAGCTTCTTCACTTTCAAATCAAAATGCCAACGGTCAATAGAGATGCGTCAAAATACACGGGTGGTAATAATGCAACCGACGTGCGTACGCAACAAGCGAATGCGCCTGACTGTATAGAGCCACTGTGAGAAGAACGGGCAAGAAACTAAGTATATATAAGAAATAAGTTATAGCTTCTACTGTCGTATTGTTATTATGATGTGCAAGCTATATTATTGTGAAATTTCATTAAAATCCATTCAGTAGTTTTTGCGTGAAAGAGTAACAAACATCCATACTTACATACATCCACACATCCTTACTTACAAACTTTCGCGTTTATAATATAAGTAGGAGTAGGATACTCATATGAGGGCATAAAATGCAATTAAAATAGAATCATGCATACATAATACGTGATGAATCTTGGAGTAGCGAGGTGCAAGGGTGGGGGCAGCGTGGGTGAAGTTATAAGGGTGGTGATAGGAACTTTAACAACATACTGTCGTATTGTAAATACGTAGTTTTAAAGATTCTGTAAACATTACATTAAAAGGATAATAACTGAAACCAAGTTTTTTAAGTTCCCAAAATTTTGTTTGATAACGCAACCTATCATGAACTACGTCTGACGATCTTAGTGTTCGGCGATTCATTCGGTTCCTGTCTCTGTCTTGCTTGAACGTTAATGAGCCTCACTCTGTCCTTGTCATACGTTTGCCGTGTCGTTACAGTAGAGAAGTTCCGGAACCAAGCACTCGTGTGCAGAGCCGGCCCGACGAGCCGAGCGAACCTAGGTTTACTATTGCTATGCTCGAGCGTCACTCGTCTTCCCCTTTTGAAACTGTCATTGAGTTTGATGAAAGACCAAAAATAACAAAGTCTACCATAAAGCCAAATTTTAGAAGTATTGGATGATGAAGTGATTTTTTTGTATTATACCTGAAATTAAAAAGTAAAGTTCACCAATCCAATAATTTGTAGAGCCAAAGGTACCCGACACAGCGGGTGTTAACATTAGTGATATAAAATATGTCTTGCCTGTTCCAAGAATTCAGATTTCTGATAATGGACGTCGTCAAAATACTTATACGTTTCCTATTGATAACTCTTTTCTCAATTTACGTTGTTAAGCTTATATGTTGTTATATTAATATTTTATTAAAGTGAGATGTACATAAAAGATATTTTTTTTTAGACTACTTGTTGAAGCCTCGCAATTAATACTTAGGAAAACCTGGTATCAACATCTTTCGAAGGTAGTTACGTTTCAGATTATTTTTGATACGATTGCTCAATAGAGGGTAGTTATGTGTCATATCGCCTCACTGGTTCGCCTGCCAGTCTCAACCGGACCTTTCACCCGAAGTGCACGTAACTCCATCGCGTGTGTATACCTACTCTCAAACCCCAGATTAATAACTCCTGCATCATACCCGACGAATACAATCTCTCGCCCAGTGAAGTGCTCACATATGTAACGGTGATTATAGAATAGAATTATTTATTGGCCTTATAACATCAACAGCTACTAGGCAAGTCAATTAACAATATAAATTTGATAATGGTAAGATATTTAAATAATTAAACAATGTATGGTTCACAATATTGATATAAAATAAAATATTAATACAATTTCAAAATAACTTAATAGGATTAATAGTAAAAATCTCTTAAATTATCATAGAATAGAGATGTCAAAGTGTTTAAATTAATTAAAATGTCAACAATACATACTTATTATTATGTCATACTCGTATAATACATAATAGTAATTTTAATTCTGATTTACATCAAATATACGTTATTACTACTAATCCCATATAATTTTCTAATTAAATTTAAATCAATAATTTCACAAGCCTTATTTGTGGCGTGAACGAAGATTCTACAAGATGCGTTTTCAGAAATTCATTTAAAGAATAATAAGGGCTCAATTCGAAAAATAGCTTTATCTTTCTTTTAAAGTGATTTGCGGGTAATTCTCTGATACTAGGTGGCAATTTGTTGAACATGCAAATTTTGTTATAGATACCCTGCTTTTTTACTTTTACTAGTCTAGTACTTGGTTTAAATAGATTTTCTTTGTTTCGTAAGTCATATGTATGTACATCTTTGTTTTTTGTCAGCTTAGCATCATACATTTCAAGTAGACAGTTGTATATATACATCAATATTATTGTCATAATTTTGTTATTTTTAAAGTGTTCTCTCACTGATGTGCGTTTCCTTAAGCCCAGCAATATTCTGATTGCCCTTTTTTGAGATCTTAATACTCTTTTTATGTCTGCCCCATTACCCCAGACCGTGATAGCATATTGTATTATTGAATGTACATGGGCAAAATATACTGATTTTATAGCTTTTTTATCTGTTAAAGGTTTCAGTTTCAGAAGTGCATAATTGGCACTGGCAATTTTTTTACACACTTTTTTAATGTGAGGTGCATGACTGATTGTGTGGTCTATTGTATAGCCCAAGAATACATTTTCTTTAATGTCAGCTTCACAGTTCAAAATCTTTCGCGTTTGATAATGTATAATGACACTTTTGCTATCGTTGAGAATTATACCGTTTGCATTGAACCATTCTTTTAGAACATGCATTGCGTCATTTACTTTTATTTTTAAAGCGTCTTTAGATTTATCACTTACTCCTACATGCGTGTCATCGGCAAATAAGTTAATATAAGTCCAGTCTGGCATAGATTTCACAAGGTGGTTTATGTAAATCAAAAACAGTACGGGTCCCAACACTGAACCTTGGGGTACCCCTATATCAATATAGCCCAAAGATGTTTGAGCTTGATTAACTGATACAATTCGACAACGATTCTGCAGATATGTACGCATCGTATTTAGTTCGGACCCTTCAAATCCATAATATTGTAATTTTAAAATTAATATATCGTGTCTTAAACAATCGAATGCTTTGGACAAATCGCAGAAAATACTTGCGCATTTTTGCAATTTATTATATCCAAGGATTGCACAGCGCTGTGCCATAACATGGACTGGAGCTGAGCTGAGCATGGTGAGTTAGCTTATGCAATTTTCTATCCTTCACACTGGGCTATCGAAGTTATTTTAGTATAATTTGTTAGAATTGCATTCCTGTGGCAAACCCTCAGGAAACCGCTCCCTGGATTGGCTGGGGAGCGTACACTACTTTTCTAACTTTGAACAAGTCCAAGACCTACACACTTAAATTGAACGCTTACAGTTTGAGTGTCGAGTGTTGAATTTGTTTGCTTTTTTGCTCAATTTATTTTCTTTTATGTTAACTATTTCAGTTAGTTTTAAAATTTCTTTTTTTGCCATAGATATATGGATCTATGAATACTCATTTCATAGTTCATGCATCTAAATAAATAGGAAGAACTAAATATACAGCTGTGTTCTCATTTTTTAACTAAATATATATTACATATGAAATAACAAAAGTTGTGGTTTATTGTGTGCATCCTTGGTTTAAGCTGTAGAAGCCCCTGGTTCACCGAGTGCCATTGGGTGCACACAGTGAACCAAATCCCATATTTTATAATAAATAAATATTTCCAAAATTACTAACATTTAGACGAATAAAAATACATGTACAAAACGTATTAAAATTATCTATAATTTAAAGCATTAAGTTTATAATTTTCATAAAAAAAATATGTATTTCACGTAGAACGCCTTAGTTCTTATAGTCATCAGTTAGTTTGTTTGTGGAAACATAATCATAATATCGTGGTGGTAAATGTACAAATCATACGATTCCAATGTGAACATATGAAGTTATAATGTGTTCATTCTTTACACTCTCCTAGTTAAACGAGGCATGAAAGAGATTTAGTTTGTCTATGGTTGGTCTCGTATTATTGGCCGTGCATTATTCGGTCGTACATTATTGACACGGCCTGATAAAGCACACCCAATAATTGGAAGCCTGTACACGTATTATTGGCTGTACAATATCGGCCGTGCATTATCAGTACGGACCGATTTTGTACGGGCAATAATACGCGACCAATAAAAGCCGACCAAATATTTCGAATCCATGTACACGTAATATCAGGCCGTGCATTATCGTCCGTACAATATTGGTCGTACATTATTGTGGTCGTGTATTATTGGCTCCCGCCGTATCGAAGGAGACAACTAAAGTCTGAACTGACTGACTGGAGCCAGTGTTGCCAGAACCGTGACTTAAAAATTATCAGAGAATTACTGCAAAATTATCGTGTTTACTCAACCGACACTAAAAATACAATAGATTATACTAGATTACACGACTAAAATGTAGGATGTAAAACCCTAACAGATAACGGCATTTTTTTAAGCGTATCCTACCATATAGGTACTTCTCATATTAGGCCATTTTAGTGTTGGGCGCCCACCTATTTTATTGGAAACTACATTAATGTTGTTTTGTTATTTGAAAATTAATTCTGGATAGGGTAATTAAGAAGTAACTATTGTTTTTACTTTAAATAAATAAAAAAAAAAAAAAATTTTTTGCTTTCCATTTATATCTAGACCAGAGGAAACTAAAAACTGTATTATATCTGAAGAAAATGTATATTTATAATTTGGGTGTTTATAAGCATGAATTATATAGGGTTGGGCATGCAGGCTTTGATGGGCTCTGGTTTTCTCAGGACCGTACATTCCTGCGTTGTTAGTATGTTCAATTAATGCTCGATTTGGGATAAAATCAATAAATCAGATATTTGCGTTTCTATTACCACATCTTCTTACAGCCTGATCAGCTTATACTATGCAATTAACAGTAATTGTTTTATAACGGTTTCGGGTTTTTGTTTTTACGGAATTTATTTAAGAAAAAATCGTCACTCATTTTGCATTCATTTGGACTGCCATATATAACAGAAAAATATTACAAAAATCACATTCGATTACACGGATTAGAATTCGTAACAAAATTATCGTGTAAATGATAAAAATATGGTAGATATTTGATGAAATATCGTGCGATACGTCATTTTTATTTTTTATCGCATGATACTCAAATATATCTTCGATCTAGGATAATTATCGCATGTCTGGCAACACTGGACCGATGACAGTGTTGCCGTTCAATAAATTTAAGTTTCTAGCCAGTTAAAGAAATTCCTCTGTATATGGAAAAAATCGTTCCGTAAAATTGCGCTAAATGCCGCTAAAACATGTAAACATTATTATACTATATACATTACATGTAAATAACGTTTATAATTCTCGTTTCGTTTTCCTCCTAGAAGATGATATATCTAATTAAATATTTTCAATGAATAGATAATACAAATTATTCTGTTTATATAATAAAACGTAATTTACTTCTCTATTTTGTAGAGGTGGCCACCGACGATATGCAAGACACAAAGACACATTTTTTGTTGCAATCATCAATCTCGGTCATCAGCAGCTTATGCATCCCAAATAATTAAATCGGCTGTCACCCTCAGTTTCTGTTCATTACATTTTAAATAAAAAGGCAATATAAATATTTCTTTTGGTCTTCCTTTGTGAACTTGGTTATATGCATCGTCTGAGATAAATGAAAAAAAAAATGCAAACACTAATGTAATAATTTATTTATTTAATATGTTTTAACAAGTCAGTCGATATCTTTTACTTCAAAATAAAGATGGTCGCCCTTCTAGTTATATATTGACTCGCCTAAAAGTCGTTAGAAGTCGTCAAAAAGTTTTTTCTCGCTTAATTCAGAATTATATTATTATATAATATAATATATATTATTATTATATCCGCTAATCATTCACAAAATCCCTTAGTTCTAGCGACAAAGTCCCTAGAACGGCAACACTGCCGACTGACTGAAGGAAGGAAAGGAGGAAGCAAAGCCGTAGACAGAGTATTCTCTCTCTACGAAGCAAAGCAAACGAAACGACTTTGACATTTTGTTTCTGTCAAATCTAAAGTCAGTGTTGCGTTCCGAACCTTTCGTGCGCGAACTCAAATGCCGTTATTGTACTACTATGGTTCAAATCCAACAAATACTGCTTTCGATGAATAAATTGCAAACGCTCGGCTCATATTGTAATACGTGCACCTATCCTATATACCTATACCTATAGAGAAATATGCACTGATTGAACGCAAACTATATGAAACGACTACAGCCACTAACTACCACACCTACGACATAGTCATATCAACTATTACTTGTTTCACACTAAATATTGTCAATAATAGTATGTTTTAATGTATTGTTTTGTAAACAAGACTGTTTAACTTACAAAATTACAATTTATTATTTATTTCACACTAAATATTGTCAATAAAAGTACGTTTTAATGTATTATTTTGTAAAAAAGACTGTTTAACTTACAAAAATACAAATTTACGAGAGGAAAATTATAGTCCTTTGTGGACTTCGAACCCGCACATCCACCCCTATAGCCGGGATAGGCTCTGACCGACTGAGCTAACATGAGACTGACTCATAACTCTATTTTTTCCTCTCAGTCTTTGACCATCGTATGGGGATATAGTGACACCTATAGTTCAACTTACGTTGTACTAGAAACAAGACTAATTTAGCAATAAGCTTTTAACTTATAAATGATGACGATAAATTTGTAATTCTGCAATGTAATCCGCAGAGCATGCGTTATTGCGAAATTAAAAATGTTAAAATATTCTTGAACGTATAAAATACTAACAACAAAAACTTATAATCTATTTGTTATTATTCTCTTTTCAGCCGGAGGTGACGTCGTATTGCTATGGTGGTGGCTGTTTAGCATATTGTGAAAAGGTTGCGCGAATACATGACTATGTTCAGAGCCTCAGAGATGTTTGGTTGTTTTTATTCGAGTATCTTGAATTTTCATACAAAAAGAGAAAACGTTTCTACCCCCTAAACAATTACCGATTTGATGATTTTTGGATATTTTATAGATGCTATCAATATCTAGGTTTATAGGTTTTGATTTTTATCATTATATTAAAGGAATTTGAATTAATGGGTATTTAAATAACGATATTTTCTCAAATCTCTAGTTTGTGAATTATTTATAGGAAAAATAATGATATATAAAGAAAAAGGAAAACCTAAAAACCCAGTTTATTCTATCAGTTATAAAATAACACCAAAATTTTTAGATTTGATTAATGTTCACTGTAGGAGAAAAGATTTCACCCAGAACGAAAATTCTAAGTCAAAACTTGATGAAGCTGCAATTGTCCTTATCTCACTATTCTGTTCGGGCGTTTAGCGGCGAGACAGCATCACTTTGTTAGAATACATATTTTTCTGTAGGAGCTTCTGCCATCGAGGAGGCTCAGCATATTGTGAACCGGCAGTTACGGCGAATACAGTGCAAATAGCGCATATTTGCATGACTTGAACCGCAGTGTGCAATTGAATAATGTTTGTTGATTTCGTTTTTGGCGGGAAGTAGAAAAAACATACGTGTTTTAAGGTATTTGAAAGTGTATAGATTCAGGCGTTACTTTCCGGAAATATAACAAATACCTACTTTAATAAAGCATTAGACTGTTAGAAAAACACACTACAACGACATATGTCTATTACACACATCAAAAAAGTCTAAACAACATGTACTACTAATTAAAATTTTAGGATGGTTCTACATTGCAACGTTTATATTTTATTATTTGAATATTTTTTATTGTGTTAATGATGTAAAAAAACAGCTCTTGTCTTCATTACTTCTTTTAATAACATAAATTAACAATATTGAATATGTACAAACAGTACAATACTGTAAAAAACTAAGGTAAGTACCTACCTACATAAGAAACTAAACTTTTTTTTAACAAATTAAATTTAACAAAGAAAATTAATGTATCGTGAAAAAATTGGATAATTTAATACAAGGTATGGTCTCCTCTGCTATTCAGAACTTGTCGGCCATGATTATTCATAGAATTACTGAGACTGTTTATGTCATCTTGCAGCAATCGCTTGCAATGTAATTGAAACAAATCCTTCAGCTGTTGGGTTGTTGTCACTCCACCCAAGTCCTTCAAAACACGTCTCTGGAGCATGTCCCATTCGTGCTCGATGGGGTTGAGGTCTGGTGATTGTACAGGCCAGGGCAATACCCCGATGTTCTCCGTTGTCCAGTATTCACTGGTTCGCCGAGCTGTATGCGAACGCTCATGCATTAACGTAAAATCGGAGCCAAAGGTTTGTGCAAATGTATGGACATAAGGTCTAAGAATATCCTCAACGTAATTTTCAGCGTTCGTTTCCATTTACAAAAACGAGCTCAGTTCGCCTGTCCTTCATAATACCCGCCCATATAACTGTTGAGCCGCTGTATGGATGAACTTCCTGAACGCACCTGAGCCTTTCAGTATTTCCGGGCCGACGGTACACTCCCACCCTTCTTGTATCAGGCCCCGAATCGCGACTGATCGGAAAACATAATTCTATCCCATTGCTCCTGGGTCCATGTTCTGCGTTCTCTACACCATACAATTCGACGAGCGCGATTCCCGTTACGTTTCGGAGCGCGGGCACCTGATAGGGCGTCGAGCTCGTAGGCCGTACTCATGCAGTCAATTTCTCACAGTTTGGGGACTTACAACAACACCACTTGAATTCTGTAGCCTCAAACTTAACTCTCGAGCGGTTAACATCGGCTGGCGTCTTGCAGTCAGTTGTATGTGTTCTTGCCGAGTGGTTGTACTCCTTTCACGGCCTGGATGCTGTTCAGCGAGGTCTGCTGTATTATTGTAGCGCTGCCAAAGACGGCAAATAACGCTTCTATGAATACCAAAATTCCCGGATACCTGAGATTGATTTCTTCCACTTGCAACATCCCTACGCTCTTTGCGTTTGATCTGCCGTCAAATGATGTCGCTCCATGATGTAAAGAATGTCTCACAATCCAATTTTGTCTCTAACTTTATACAAATTGTTGGTAAAATTATAAAGTGAATACTAAACGTAGCAATAATTCAAACAAATTCGCATTCGTTACAATTTTATGAAAAAAATAAACAAAACTTAATCGAATTTTTATTTTTACACACAGCTAGTATTTTATCAAAAACAAAAAGTTTATATACCAACGCACCTTGAGTGACTACATTGATTAATATATTTGGTAAAATTTGTGACATGATGCATGTTGCTTAGACTTTTTTGATGTGTGTAAACTGTAATTACGCTAATTTTCCTGTAAAGCCGACGTGACGTCATTCTTAAACGCCACATAGGCAAAATGTTGGACGCGTTTCGCTTTTCACGATCTTTATACCTATTCTTAAATATTATTCTAAAATATTATTTTAACGTTTTCTTAAAATATGTTATTATTATGTAGGTACCTAAGTATTTGAAAGTGCGTACTACCATTGCTTGTTTACCTGCAAAATCTAAATGAGTTATTGCTAGAAACGGAATATTTACCGTGTATGTGGCCAGAATTTTGAACCTTGCGGTGAAAAAATGACAAACTGTTTATAATTGTAAGTATACAATATTAGGTAACGAAGTTAATTACAAAGTTTTCATAACAATACTCAAAATGTGTAACTACTTCACTTATCATTTTTATATTTCGTATTTTGAACATATTGAACAACAATATCGAAGGCTAGATTTTCGGGCGCTGCACAGTTTCCACAATGTTATCATGCTGCACGTATGAACTAACTCTAATATGTAAGCAGGAAGTCAAATGCTCGTCTGACTGATGTGTCGTTTATATCGCATTCATAGTTGAAAATATTCATTCTCAAAGATCTAAAATCCTAGGATCTAAAAAAACCGTCAAAGATTATACTTAGTGTAAGTTATCCGAAGCATGGTTTTTTTTAATGTTTCAGTTCCATGTCAGTGTTTTCAAATGCTCTTGCTTTCATTAAGATGTCTCACCTAATTTCGCCAATTTCTTCCTTGACCGAAACTGATTCAGCAGCGATGAATTCGCCTATTTTAATAGATAACATCAATATTCATGCCTCCACATAAATGAAAACACCATAAACAAGAAATAATAAGTGTAACTTGTTCTCGTTAGTAATTGAGTTGACTTTTGCGATTAATTTGTTCCTCTTTATTGCAATATTTTTATTCGCCGCTTCTCACGGGCTACCGAAAATGCCTCCGTCGACGTCATGGCCACCCTTACTGTATTTGATTATTTTTGAGCTCTCGATATTTCGGAACTACTGCAAGCGCCATGATCACGAGTAAACTAAAATGTTACTTGCTCAGTGGAGTAAACTGAAATATACGAGTGGATGTCGACACAAATCGACAAAGAATCATCGAGATATTATTATATACGTCAATGCAAAGAATACAAACTGGTCTACCCTCTTTCTTTGCATTGACCTGTATATATAGGTCAATGTTTCTTTGGCATTTTTTCAACAAGACTACGGTATTACTGACACAACTGTCACTCAAAACACTATTTGAATTTCAAAAAATAAAACTGACGATATCAGATAGTGAATTATTTGTGACTCTTCTTCGGCTCCTGCATAACCCATCTTCCCTATTAAAGTTTCGATATTTCGATCGCTTCTCTTACCATTCTCGGTATGTAGTGGCTGTCAAGAGTACCTACCTGTGGGTTGTGTAACTCCCTAAATTGTCACGTTGGATTGCAATGTTTACCTAAGCATATATAAATACCTATTCGTTGTATTTATATATGCTTATATAAATACAACAAATAGGCCAGCCCAGAGTACCAGCATTTTGATCACGCATCAGATTGACCAAGCAGCGCTCTGATATGTTTTAGTACCTGCATAAGATAAGCTTTGGCCCCCGAGGCCAACATATAATTAACAAACGTAAGAATTTAAGATATTGCTATAATTATACAACTGCCTTTCCCCATTCATTTATTACGATAGGATTCGGGAAAATGAAAATGCTTTCGTGTCATGAAACCGGATCAATACCTGTATTTACCTATGCCCCAGGAAAAGGGGAATCTCCATTGGCAACCAGATTCAAAACACGTTAGGGAATTACTTCTTTTGCTATAATAAGTTAGTTAAAAGGTTGAGGGAAGGTAAGGGCTTTCCCACAACTTTATAACAAGGTAATGCATAGTTTTTGAGTTACGCATAATTTTGTAAAATCATAACCTCACTTTTTTGTAACACTTCACTGATCAAATTTATTGTTTTGTTGGATGTGTAACAGATTTTTTGTTCAGTGCTACCACGGATTTGTTAATCTATTGATTGGTGGATTGGCATTAACATTGCAAAAATAATTGATTTTCAATATTTTTTTCTCATACTAGACGTCTCCTAATTTTGGTACTTTGCATGTGAGCTTATAATGCTTTCTGTGAAAAAGATATCAGCCCCCAACGCGACGGACGGCAAAGGAAAACTGTGCCCATTCTTCTGTATGGGTGCTTAGAAACAACGAAAGGTACAACATTGAGGCAGGCCAATGATGATACGTATATAAAGTATAATTCTCAACGAGGCAGGCCAGAAGCGTAGCAAAAAAAGAGTTTATTTTAATAAGCGTTTTTTTTCTTGAAAAATAAAGACAGTTAAGGCACAGAACAAAAAGGACTATAACTAACTGGTTAGGGCTAAAACCACCGAGTAAAAGCGTAAAAATTACGGAAAAATTACCAAGAAGTCACATCTTGTTGCACCATGACAATGCTTCGGTGCACAAAGCGAACATGGCAAAGTAATTTTAGTTTCTAAAAGTGTCGGCAATCGGCAACGCGTTTTGGCCACTTGTTTATAACTTACCTTCCTTGTTAAATTTCAAAACATCATTTATCCTACCATATGAACCATAAAATATGATATCAATAATTATTATAAAGCAGTGATGGCTCAGTGGCATTGGCTATGGACTGCAGTGCAGCAGGTCCATGGTTCGAATCCCACCACGGGCTTGTACTTCACAGCATGGTGGTAGGGAATTTAATGAATTCCCGCCTGCTAGCGACCTCCCTCAAGTAGAAAATCTGTCGCCAAGCACCTAACTGTGTGTTCCGGTAGCTGTCTTTGAGAGCCAGTAATTCTTGGTTAAGCCTATTAACACCTTCGACCACATCATCAATTACCATAAGGTGAGATTGTGTTCATCAATAAAAAAAGTAAACTCACCTTACAAGTTTCTGAAACTGATTGGTGATTAGTTGATTCGAGTATAAATGTAGATGACGCATCAGAATTTTCAGTGCTTCGGATGCTCATAACATCGTAGTAGGTAACTACTTACCTAACTATAGATCAGAGCTTGCATTTATCGACTTTGCTCATCACTAATTCTGGAAATTATCAATCTTCCAGGTATCCAGCAGATAACCGCCCAATTCCGAGTTGGGCTCGCGCAACGCAGAATAAGAATTGATTTCCAACGCACAAAAAGAATTAACTAGCCGAATTTAGTTTTACGAGTTATAAAACCTATTCTACTTAACCGCAATAAACCTAATTCTTATAGCAATGATTAAACTAGATAATAGCTATTTACATAGATAATATAACTGGATGTTTGTTTTCGTTGTGTTGTATTAAGGTTGATTATGGACATCCAAACCTTGGTTTTATAGCATTCAGTTTCATTGTGAATTAACCATTAAATTTTTTAGCGTTTTGCACTATTCATTAACAATACCATCATCATTTTAATATTGTTATGTTTGCAATAACGCTTGCTATGCGGATAACATAACAAAATTACAAATATACGATAGGAAAAAATAAAGTAATAATAATCCCGCACATGACTTAAATATTTCCTATCGTATATTTGTAATTTTGTAATAAATATCATCATCAGTCAATTTAATTCCGTAGGAATACAAAATGTTTTTTTTTTTTTTTATAATTGTTTTTGTGAACTTTTCCTTCCATGTCTTTCATGAAATTACAACTTAGGATACCTACATTAATATCATGTGGTACTCGTGAAATTTGAGCTACCGTGCAGAATAAGCCTAATATTCACTAGGCGTATTAAAAACTACATAATGAATGAGATCATGATCAAGGTCCGTGATCAAGATTGTTCGTAAGGGCGCTACTAAAAGTTGATCTGCTCGCCCCTACACGTACGATCAAGATCGCGTTATTTTACTATAAAATTATTTTGTCCTTACAACGGTGCACACTTTTGAAGCAGTGATGGCTCAGTGGCATTGGCTATGGACTTCCGCGCACCAGGTTCATGGTTCGAATCCCACCGCGGGCTTGAGCATCACCACATGGTGGAAGAGTGTTTTGCGAATGCCCGCCTGGCTAGTGGCTAGAAAATCTGTTGCCAAGTACCTTACGGTGTGTTCCGGCAGCTGTCCTTGAGAGCCAGTAATTCTAGGTTAAGCCTGTTAACACCTTCGACCACATCATCACTAATAATAACAAATATTTTAAAAGTATTTTAAGAATAGGTACATCAAATGAATTATTTAATAAAACACAATTTTAAATCTTTACAAAAATTATATATAGGTATCTACTGACAATTCCGTCTAAATTCCTGTTGCTTTTTTTTGCTTATTATTTGTTGAGATTTTTTTTCTCGATCGTGCGCTCGTATAGTCAAGACCTCCTGACTCCTGAGTATGCTTCGTTTAGAAGCGAAACGCGTCGAATACTGTTCCGGTTTGCCTGCGTGGCGTTTGTGACATCACGTCTGCTTAAAAGGAAATTAGGCGGAATTGTCACTAGATATATATAATTTCTATAAAGATTTTTTAAGTGTTTTATTAAATAATTAATTTGTTGTTTTCTTAAAATACTTTTAAAATATTTTTATTATTAAATATGGATTTCCGAAAAATAAAGCCTGAATCTATTCATTATGTCACATCATCACTTACCATCAGGTGAGATTGTGGTCAAAGGCTTACCTATCAATAAAAAAATAAAACAAAACACATCGTGTTGAGAACATTGACACATCTAGAGCCTGCCTGGCAATTATTCTCGTACTATCATTCAAACGGTTTTTTAGAATTAGCTCAAACATTCCTATATTTCAGGCAAAGATTCTACAAGTATATTTAAACTCCTTTTTTTCCCTTTATTAACCAAATACTACAAACTATATACAACACTACAGCTACTACAATAAAAGCATTTGGACTCATAGGCAGTCCAAATGCTCTAGCCCACTACCAGTTGGCAGCGTGCCCAGCATGCTGGCAGCATTGCCCCGTTGAATTGCAATGCTTATTCTTTGAACCATGCAATGCTTATTCTTTGAGCCAAAAAACTAAAACTCTTCTTTAACTCTTAACTTCTTTTAAACTCCTTGAGTCCTTGCAATGTCTGTGGATCTTGAATTTCATTATTGTCTACCAAGTAGTCCTCCATTGCTCTGCCACTGTTTGCCTACGAAATGCATAAGATCCGGACCGCGCTATTACAGTTATGGACACGAACTATAACGTATCCAATCACGTAATGGAATGAACGCGAGCTGGAATTTGGATTTCCAGATTTTTCTCGATCAAGATCGCAATCCGTACAGATCGTGATCATACATTATCCTTGATTACAATCTAGATCATCGTTTAGTATAGGCCTAGTTCGAATATACTATGGCTAATCGTCGTATGGTAGATACGTAAACGGAAGCAAAAGAAGTAGCACATACCTAACATAAAGTAGGTAGGTACCCGTACTTATGTTTGTCATGACGGCTCAGTGAGATTTTAGTGATTATTTTGAAAATATTGACCACTACTATCGTAGACTAAGAACATGTTTTGCAGACGGGTAATGGCGTAGAAACTTTATTATTTTGGCACTAAAAAGAAGGAGTGTCGGTCTCGTCATCTTTGAATGTATGCCAAGCTACGATATGACAAGATCTGGAAACGTGAGTTATTTTCTACAATTTGTCACACTGTTAACTTTTCTTAATTTTTATTTTCTCTACGAGATGCTTGAAATTGTTCGCGAAAAGTGTTTTCCTTTGCTGAAAATATGCAAGGTTATATGTATAGCGATATATTTTATTCCCTTTTTTAATTTATTGTGACGGAACAAGCTCGAGGCCCACCTGATGTTAAGCGGACTAACCTCTGCCTATAATAGATGCATTTCATCACAGGTACAAATTGCACTGCGCCCGTCGAGCACTTTGAGACATAGTTGTTAAGTCTGATGTGCCTGTAATTTCACTGGCTCTCAAGGAACACACCTTTAGGTGCTTGGCGACAGATTTTCTACTTGAGGTTGGTAGCTAGCCAGGCGGGCAATCACAAAATGCCCTTCCACTATGCGGTGAAGCTCAAGCCGGCGCATTGGGGATCGAACCAGGGACCTGCGGCAAGGCAGCCCATATATAGCTATTATCACTCCGCCATCATTGCTTCGTAAGTATGGTATGTCATAAAATTGAACGACTTCAACATTCAAATGTGTGAAATAACTTGTTGAAGTCGGTAGCATGATAGTTCAATAGTACCCTCATGAAAATTTTAGGATACTTACTAGGTACTTATTTTTTCACCCATTTTAGTGACCCTTGCTACTTATGGGATCGACTGTCATTCACTGTCAATGATTTAATCATCAAGATAGGAAAGTACTTTTCAGATATTGGAGTGTAACTCAAACACGGCTTGCGGTTTTGATGAAATTTGAGTGGGACAACAGGGCAAGCATCAGCTTTCAAACAAAAAAAGAATAATCGGTTCACCCGTTCAAAAGTACTGGGGTAGTAAATATAAAAAAAAAATATACAGACGAATTGAGTACTTCCTCTTTTTTTTTGAAGTCGGTTAAAATAAGCTCTGCTGTATTGGCTGAAAGTTACCGAAAAATAAAAAACAACATACAGGCGAATTGAGTAATTCCTCCTTTTTTTGAAGTCGGTTAAAATAAACCCTGCTGTATTGGCTGAAAGTTACCGAAGTTTTGGTAAGTAGCTACATATCCAGACATCTATCTCAGACGGAATTTCCTCACCCAGGGCGACACATACCTACCTACTGCTATACCTATTTTTACTGTATTTCAAGGTTTTTACGAGGTCAAATAAAAACAAAAACTTCTTTACTTATATGCAAATTTTATTCATTACGTATAAATATTTAATTTGCATTTAGATGCGTCATCACTCACGAGGTAGATTACTTAAGAAAACACAGAACATGAACTTGTAAATATGATTAAATTGACGAGTATAGACATACAAAAATCCATGTCTCATCAAAATATTATAATATTGTCCTGACATGCTTATGCTATAAAGGATAACGTGCTTCTGAAATCAAATTCCAGGTAGAAAAGAAAGGGATAACAGTAGAAAAGCACATGTTATACTTAATTTATTTGAAGTTGAATAGGTTCTAGAAGCAAAAGAAAGAATATATTTATTAATTCATCTTCGGAATACCAACCGGAATATGTAACCTTATAAAATTGATTAAGAAACATGAAGCCAATTGAAGGTCCAAAGGAAGGTGTGGTTGTAATGTTTATTAATTAAATATCACTGAAATTTTATAATTATATAGAATTATTGTAATATAATTTTAGTATTATTTAACACTTTTCTGTAATGATAGCTCGATTGGTGGGTACATGATAAACTATTTTATTTATCCTAATACAGTATAATTTTAACCGCTCAGATAAATAAATTCAAACTATGAATCATCAAAACGATAGCTCAATTGATAGGTATGTGATTGCTACAAATCCTAAAAACATACTAAATACAACGCATGGCAGGGCATTTTTCAAAAGCCCGCCTGGCTAGTTACCATATTGAAGTAGAAAATCTTTCGCTAAGCACCTAACGATGTGTTCCGGCAGAAGTCCTTAATAGCCAATAATTCTAAGAACTGAACCTGAAGCCTGAACAACATATTCTTCGACCATAAGGTGAGACAGTGATCAAAGGCTTGCCTATCAAATATTAGGTCCTTACATATGAAATTGGCGTTTTTCGTACTGGCCACTTTAATCACGAATTTCTCCTCTTTGGTAAGGAATTCCAAATTCAAATTTGTACAGCTATAGACTCATGTATTTGTGCTTCGATGATCGTCATTCATTTGTTTTTTTTCTTCTGTTTTTTTCTGTTTGCGTCACTCATTTTACAAAATGGAAAACCTTAAATATCGCATTATTTACGAGTACGAGTTCCGCCGTGGCACTAGTGCTGCGGAAACAACTCGAAGGGTGAATGATGTGTATGGCGGTCGTGTTGCAAAAGAAAACACAGTTCGTTTTTGGTTCCAACGTTTTCGTTCTGGAAATTTCGACCTGCAGAACAAGCCCCGTGGACGGCCTGAGACTCAAGTTGATAATGAAGAGTTGAAGGCTATTGTGGAAGCGGATCCATCGCAAACCACGTCCGAGTTAGCTGCAGGCTGCAATGTTAGTGATAAAGTTGTTTTAATTCACTTGAAGCAAATTGGGAAGATTAAAAAGCTTGAAAGGTGGGTACCTCACGAATTGACTGAAACAAACCGGCAAACGCGCGTCGACTGCTGCGTTACATTACTAAACCGGCACAATAATGAAGGTATTTTAAACCGAATCATTACCTGTGATGAAAAATGGGTTCTTTACGATAATCGGAAGCGCTCAGCGCAATGGTTAGATCCTGGCCAGCCAGCCAAATCCTGCCCCAAGCGAAAATTAACCCCAAAAAAGTTACTTGTAAGCGTTTGGTGGACTAGTGTCGGTATTGTTCATTACAGTTTTTTCAAATCTGGCCAGACTATTACGGCTGATGTCTATTGTCAGGAATTGCAAACCATGATGGAAAAGCTAGCGGCTAAACAACCTAGGCTGGTCAATCGCTCCACGCCACTGCTGCTTCACGACAACGCTAGACCACACACTGCGCTACAGACGGCTACTAAATTAGAAGAGCTTCAATTGGAAAGTCTAAGACATCCTCCGTACTCCCCGGACCTTGCTCCAACAGATTACCATTTTTTTCGAAATTTGGATAACTTCTTGCAAGGGAAAAAATTCAACTCCGATGGGGCAGTCCAAATCGCCTTCAAAGATTTTATTGATTCCCGTCCGACTGGTTTTTTTAGTAAAGGGATCAATGAACTACCTATGAGATGGCAAAAGTGCATAGAAAATAATGGTTCATACTTTGATTAATTAAATATATTATATTAAAAAATATTCGACTTTTTGTTCCTCCCATACAAAACGCCAATTTCATATGTAAGGACCTAATATTTGAAAAAATAGAGGCAATTTGAATAGCTATATTAAGTATATGCAAAAGAAAGACAAGTACGTTTACCTTAAGCGACATAATTAGAGTGAATCCTGAGCTCTGATCAATAACGTTCGGTTTTAGACTTGTTACTCATGAAGATTGTTCAGTTTATTTATTTACAGTTACACTTGTTTTATTACACGGTCTAATTTAAAACCGATGAATGCATCCTCAGAGATAGGAATGTCTAAATCTAATTTCAGAAACGTTAAGCTGCTTTAAAGATTCCATCGTATTGATTTGAAATAAAATTGTTAAATTTATTTTACATGTATGTGGAATGTGGATAAGCGATTTCACGTAGATGTCTGTACTTAAATATATTTATTTTGACTATATGGGTACACACCCTAGTATAAAAAATATGCCTTGTATAAAAAACACGGAAATTTTCAGGATATAACAAATTGCTGAAAAAACTCGTTCAAATTGGATTAGGTTCTTATGGTACAATAATTTAATGTTAATAAAATCAATTATATTTGACCTAACATGGGTTAATGCTATCAAAAGTACATTTTAAATTCGATCCTAAATAATCCCAATGCATTATATTGGCTTATTCCCAAAATCCTCACTGAGGTCCCCATCAGTTGGGAATTGAAATGCCCAACATCCCCACTATTTATATTAGTAAGGACGATGGGAATTTTTACAAGTTTTGCTGTAAAGTGTGAAGTAAAATACTTAATATACGAGAGTAGGAGAAGATAGCTATTACAACAATAATGAGCTTAATGAAATATTTTAAGATGGCCCAGTGGCAATTGTTATTGACTGCTGTGCAGAATGTTCAAGATTCGAATCCACATTTTAGAAGATCATTTTGTGAATGCACGCATGCCTAGCTACCACCCTCAAGTATAGACAATCTGTCACCAAGCACTAACGGTATTTTTCGGCAGCTGTCTTTAAGAGCCAGTTATTCTAGGTCTAGAATGTTCCTTCGATGGTATTGTCACGTCACTAATACTTCGTCACACTGATTTACCTAACGAGCGGATGGGTAGAAGGTACATGGTATACCTAGGAATGGACGGACACCATTGAATGAAGAAGAAGAAGTAATAAACAATGTACCGAAAAGGGAACTGTGATTGTGCTGCCAGTTTGTAAACGAAGATATTATTGTTTACGGAAAAATACAAAGGTGCAATTTGGACAAAAACTTATCTGTCAAAAGATAGTTTTTTTTTTTTTTTTTTATGTTATTGTTTTGGAACTAGCACGAGGCCCACCTGATGTTAAGCGGTATCCTCTGCCTATAAAAGATGAATTTCATCACAAGTGACGAACTGCACTGCGCCCATCACCTTGAGACAGTTGTTAAGTCTCAATTTTGCCTGTTATTTCACTGGCTCTCAAGGACTGCTGCCGGAACACACCGTTAGGTGCTTGGCGACAGATTTTCTACTTGAGGGTGGTCGCTAGCCAGGCGGGCATTCGCAAAATGCCCTTCCACCATGCGGTGAAGCTCAAGCTCTGGGCGGGATTCGAACCATGGACCTGCTGCGCGGCAGTCCATAGCCAATGCCACTGAGCCATCACTGAACCGAACCATGGACCTGCTGCGCGGCAGTCCATAGCCAATGCCACTGAGCCATCACTGCTTCAAATCCTAGTTCCTACTTAGTGGGTAATTTGTAGACAATTTTCGGAGATTACTTTCGTGGATTACGCAAAGAATCACAAGTTTATGATCTCACGTTTTTATGTTGTTCTTATTAAATTAACTGTGATAATTATACTAACTTATTCAATTTTCAGATAAAACCTTACGAGGCTTATATCAGAACTGTTCTTCCTTGAATTGGGATCACATTTATTATTTTTTATCAACATGAAATAAACAATTTCATGCACTGTAGGGAAAAATCGTCTTTTTATACCATATAATTTTCGTATAAACTATAGGACTATGTGCTAGACTAGATACTTACCTTCGTCGCCAAATCAAGTTATCCGGTGACAGATTCCTCCTTTTCAATAGTGCATTTCTGATGCTCACCAGCGGGAGACTGTCCCTTCTGATGGACCATTTCAGTAGCTTCGGGCTACCCGACACTTGCTCTTTTTCTTTCCCTCCCATAGGTCCGTTCACGTTCACACATAATTGGATATTTCAAAATTGGAATACTCCATGATTTGTCAGATTTGTTATCACCAACTTTTCTTGGAGGTTCGCTCGGTCATGTCCTCATGTAATTCGATATTTCAAATTTAGAATTCATCGTCATTTTTAAATTTCAATTACTATATTTAATTATACCTTTACCTTAGTTCGTTCAAAACTCCAAATAAATGTACTTACATAATTTTATTATAACCATTGTGTTATATTTTCACCAATATGTGAAACTGAAGTAAGCTGCTTACAGCGTTATTATCAGCACTGCATGTATTTGCATTTTGATACACGGCTCGAGTAAATAATTTCTTGGTTTATTTGGACGGTTGTTAAATAAAATCACTGTAGATAAATTTACTTATTAAGACAGTCACGTCCGCAGTAATTAAAATTGTAATTAAAAATATAGTTTCCTCCTATTATATTTGAGTTGAAGTTTCGATAGGTAGGTTAGGCAGTTAATGTTCACATCATTCTATTTACGAATGTGGTTACCTATATATGTATAACTATGTAAATGTATATCTACTATGTTCTCGTCTTATGTGTATGCCTTCAAAATTTAATTCTGTTGATGTAAGTAGGTATATATAAATTAAATTTAAAGGCATCTTACTTATATATCTACTTCTGAGAAATCGTTCTGGGGCTGAAGGTTAGTTGTTTCGATATAAATACCCATAGCGACGGAAATTGGGCGTCTCGGTACTTTTATAGCACAGAATACCTAATTCTGTGTTCTATTGTTTATTCGACAATGATTAAAAAAATACATAGCATTGTAGTTCAGGATGCGCTTGCAATGCATAAATAATATTTAGGTAGGTACAACTTTAAAATTGTTATGTGAGATTACGATAACTGTCAAAGCAATAGAGAAAGTACTTAGTATAGACAAGGATTTTAATACATATTAGGTTGTAATATTTATGTATACATGAGTAGGGTATATACGAGAAACCTATGACATATGGGTACCAATATTCTAGTACCTATACAAAATATGATCTAAGGAAGTTTGTTTGGATGTAGAACATTGGAAGGAAAAGCTTAGAGGCTTTTTTGTTCACGACGCGGGCATACTATCGTCGAACGTTTCATCGCCCAGGAACGCAAGCATAGAATTACAATATCAGATAGATATTAGATAGCATGATAAGCTATGAGTATTAAAAAAGTATGTACTCACTGCCCCACGAATGCAGGAGTCGGGACTCTGAGGTGGTGTGACCTCCTTTGTCGTTCAGCGTCGCTGCCGTCGCTAGCCTCTTCTATACCAACGTGACTGCCCCCTCCGGCCGACCTGCACACGTCAATATAAACAATATAAAAATTGTACAGGACTTTCCAGTAACGAAGGCCCGCCCCTCCATAGTTTTTGTGTGTAGTAGCATCACTACTACTGCCCACCCAAGCCATCATCATTACATAGTATAAAACAAAGTCGCTTCTTGCGGTTTTTTTAATAGAAAGAGTGATTCAAGAGGAAGGTTCATATGTGTAATAGGTACATGCAAAAAGTAGAGAAAGATCGATAATTTTAGAGGTTTCTAATGTGGTGTCATAAATAAACACATTTTTTTGCGCTTACATTGCAAACGCTGACTGAACCCTACGAGATAGAACAAAATAATGTAGTACAGTATTGTACACCTTAAAAAGGTCTACAAAAAAGTCAGTGATGGTATATGTCTATCTCTTAGGGATAACCCACAATAACTATTTTTTATACTTTACTTTTTACAAGAAATAATGGCTTATTTACGAAGCGATTTTAAGCAATTCAGCATTAATCCTTATATATAGTTAAGTACCTTAATTCATTGTGCATTTAGATCCCTGTGAACGTTGTTATACAAATATTCTGTAGTATATTTAGTATCAACATTGATGACGGGGCGGATTGCTAGTGTTTGTATATATTTTTCATGGGATTGTGGCGGACGGAACACGCACGGCGCCCACCTGGTGTTAAGTGCGGTAACGTCTGCCTTTATCGAATGTATTTTCGTCGCAAGTAACGAACTGCATTGCACTCATCACCCTGAGATAGACATACTCGTACCATAGCTATTACCGTTCGGCTATCACTGCTTGTTTTACTGTATCTACCATAGGCACAGCCATTAGCGAATACTAACACGCTAAAACGTCGTGTACAAAACAAAAACCCAAACGTAAAAATACGTGTCGTGGCCGTGGCGCGCCTTATGAGAATTATCTGTAATACGTAAATGGTCTTTTCCAGGTCTTGGCAGAAGGATATACATTAGCTAACTTTTTATGATTTCACTCAGCGTTTAGGCAGCCTACTCCATTCATCATAAAACTACTATATAGTCATATAATAAAATGTACTAACGTAAGTAAATATGTCTCCTGGCTACGAACCAAAATTTATTTAAAGGCTTGGCACAATGATATACTTACATTGCAACTATGGGACTTCTGGAATAAATCATCAACTCAAGCACGTTTTATCTAGCACCAAAAAGATGTGATGAATTAAAGACATGCAATATGTAGATAAAGCGTGTAATATACAAAGTTACAAGGGTGTTTTTAAATCTTATTCGATCTAGCATACCCAGCACCGATAGCTTTCGTTATTGTCTATCTAGAATGGTGTCTAATCTTATATAAATGTTTTTAAAGAGATTGCATTGAAAAAGTTTAGTTGACCAAATGAAGTTTATCTCCAATAGACACCATTCTAGCTAGACAATAAAGAAAGCCACCGATGTTGGGTCTGCTAGAACATGTATGTGGATTTCAGATTTGGTATAAGGGTTAGGAACCCAGCGTATGCGCCTCTGGCGTTTCTCGTTATCAACAGCCGGAATACTTTCACAGTTGAAAAAATGCCTCCCCAGTATGACAGACGGCTTCCAGACTTCTGGTATTTCCCCTTCGTCGCCTCTTACGATTGCCAGGCCCGTAATCGTAAAAGGGGCCAAATTGTCAACGAAAATTTGAATTCAATATATTTGCTCATTTAATGTCAAATAAATGTATATTATATTTGCGTTAGTAATCACAATTAATGATCTATATTGGCATTCAACTGTCTTACGGATCAAATTTTCCTTTCTGAAACTCTGAATAACTCACTACAACTTTTAAAATAAATAATTTAGAATTAACGTTCATTTGCCGTGGTTCACTAAGTGGTGCCATGAAAATGCTGATTTATATTAACCGTGGTACCATTGCATCGTTAGATTAATACTATGCTTAATCTATATCAAAGATTTTTTAACAATAATCATAGTTAACTGTTCATATGCATGGAAGCCACGAACTTTCTCTTTCCGTGCAAGGTTAGCAAAGTATCAACTAAAGTATTTTCTTTTAAGTCCCACGTCTGTTTTGTGGACTGGTCTTCAATTAAGAAAACCTGGAAAAAAACTAAAACGTCCATAGGTTACGGTAACTGCTTATCATCAGGCGGGCCGTATGCTTGTTTGCCACCTTAGTGGTATAAAAAAAAACCTACTGCATATATTATTATATTTTAGTATTTTTTAGACTATTGGTAAAGAATTAAAATTCTATAATGAGACTGCTGGTAATGTGCGATGTGGTAGTGTCACGGTTTTGATACGCCGTAGCGTGATACCATGGTGAGTTTAAGGCTTGCTGAGCTACTTGCTGGACGCAACCTTGTACCTGAGTAAACTAGCGGCTATGTGAACTGAAAACCACGCGACTGCAATAGGATTTTCTTTTATCGTTTTCTTTTAACCTTATATCTGCCGTATGGAAAGAAAAAAAACTGAATCGACAAAACTATTCCATATAATTACCTGCTCACACAATTTCACGAGAATCGGTTGAGAAATGCCGTCATTCTCACTAGTACACCTGATTAGCTGAACCGTTGAAAGACTTTTTTGTCCAAGTAGTTCAACTACGTATAAATTCTTCTAGGAGTTGAACTACTGAGACAATATGGTTGAAATCATTGCGTTAATTAAGGTAATAACATTTAAAAAAACATGTAAATCCGACCTGTAGAGAAGAACAACCGGAAATCCGTCAGACACACGAAAGCATTTTTGGCAAGCAGAAACGGACACGTTTCGCTAACACTTCGCGCTCTCCCGCCAAATAACTTTTCTATTGTAGAGACAGACTTTCTAGCGCAGAACATATATTATGATGATGTCTTAAATAATAACAATCAAAGGATGATGTATGATATGCTAATACTAGCATGCACATGCACTTAAATCTACCGGTTTCTACTTCGTGGGTACCTTCGCATTGTAAGCCCTGACAAGCCAGAAGCAGGGTCTAAGCCTCGGAATTATTACTGTTACAGTGTTAGTCATCACACGCCATGCTGTATACCTAGAAATAAGAGCATACTGCTTAAAGCGTCTATACCACTATTTATAAAATAGGCAACCCTAATCTGGACAAGACCAGAAGAATAGAAAACCTGTCAAAACATCGCTGATTTGGTCTTTCTTGAAAAAGTCGGAATAATAACTTGTTTTGCCTGCGAGGCCAGCTTAGGGTATACCCGTGGGTATCCCTAAAGTAGAATTATATTATCATTTGAGAACTTTGCAACAACCCTGAATTAAAAAGATGTTTATATATTTTGGTCACATCACAGCTGAATGAATTATTTATGGTTTATTCTTATATGCTATTTCAGTTATATATAGAATAAGTAGGTACACAGAAATTAAAAATATTAACTGGTATACTTTTAAGATCAAGTTTATTTCTCGTGACGTCCATATAATATGGACAAAGGTAGATTAACGTTAAGTGGACGTCAAGAGAAAAACAACATGGCTCCTTTTTTCATGTGTGCCTCTTGTAAAATTATTTAATTGCATTCCTACTTCAATAATTACATTTGGGTAAAATATATACGAAATATCTACTCAATTTTCAGATCAGTCATTCCGTTTACGAACTATAGACCCGTGAGGTACGGACGGACAAGACAGAGTGACAAACATACAGTAGAATGACAGCAATAGGTTTATGTTTAACCTTCGGGCTCGCTACAGAACACTCAAAACGCAAGGTATTTTTTATAATTCTGGTCCGCCTTACATTATATCTATAATTAAAACCATGTAAACCTATGAGTAGGTACTTAGGGAGGTACGTATCTACATAATTATATTATACCGGATCTAGTTTTTTTTTACAATTAATTAAACATCAAGTATTTGATAAATTATAAAATACTTACCGAAATATTTTCTTCAGTCGACTAATGACGTGCTATTTGATTTACACTTATTTAAAGTTTTTAATTACACATCTTTTGACGCAAAACGTTATTGAGCCAATTCCATTGTTAATACTTAATTTATTGGTTTATTCTTATATGGTACTTTTTTAAGTTTCATTCAAATTTAGACTTATACTTTAGTTGAGCAAGATTCTTATTCTATATGTGGGTTTGAAATGCAAAAGTCACAAATCTGAAATTTGGCACGAATCCTTAGGGATTTTATGAAGTATTTAATATACCTATATAGAAATAGTTTACACTGACTCGCAATTTTACTAAATGGGGTTTATCCGTGGATTTATGAACACAATGACAGTTGGTTGCGTGGCACACTTCCACACATTGACATATATAAATACTAGACGTGACATCTGAAACGAGGATAGTCGACCAGTGCAGGTATGCTGGCCGGCATACTCTCTACGCGCGGCTGGGCACTCGTAGAGATTACACGCGCTTTACGTTCGAAAATTGTTTATTATCAGTTGTGTATTTTGGATACACAATTTTCATACGTAAAGCCCGTGTAATCTTTACGAGTGCCAAGCTGTGCGTAGAGAGTATGCCGGCCGGCATACCTGCACTGGTCGACTATCCTCGTTTGAGATGTCGCGTCTAGTATATATACCTATATATACTTGACCTCAATGCTTTCAAATAAATATACTTAATTCAGTTTAAACGTGACACAAACTTCAGTGTACATTTTAAGCAAAAGAATACAATATAAATGTATCTACAGTACCTATACCGAACTTGTTGAGTTTGTGATGATATTGAATTGATAAAAAGATATAAAACGGGTGAATGTGGTAGGTATTACCTATATATGCGTTTATGTGCATGGAATAGTGTTGTAGCAAAAATTTATAGATAGACAAGTTGTAAGTGGTGATACAATTGATTATATTTAAAAATTAAGTTTACAATGATTCTCCGATCTCCATCAAAGTAGAGAGAATCACCAACCCATCACCAGAAAAGCACTTCATTCGTAAAGTAGTCGGTCCCGGTCTTTTTATAGTCTACGGATATGGAGTCCAACCAGTGATCATTCAACAGATAGAGTTCAACTAGAATCATTGAGAAACGCTTTAGAGTCAAAGACCAAAGAAAGGAGGAGAGAAGGCACCTTTCTTGTGTCATTGTTTTGAGTCGACTAATGTCATGACTGCATAATATACTCGTATATGATATAAAAGTGTAAGTGAAACAAACCGCACCGATGTCCAACACTAAAAATTATGAAATAAATTGTGGAAATTTGTGCCAAGCTCATTCACAGCGCTCTCGGCTCACGTTTGCGGGGGTGTATCTCAAAACTTCGATAATTCTTTATTTCGACGCGACATTGTTTCGATAAAATATAGTTTCTAAGTTTTCAGTAATGCATATTGCTAATCGATTGTTTGTCGCTCGCCCACGTTGCTTATAATAATTCAAAAAGAGTTGCAATTATTATTTTTCACTACAGTAGCACAAACATGTAGGTTGTGCGGCCTGAAATCAGAGAGCAAAATGCGATTTTGCTCACTGAGTGAGACAAAGTTTTAATTTTTTTTCAGTTAGTTGCGAATATCTTGTTCAGCCTTGGGTTAATCATATAATTCGAAATATTCACACTCTATCTCTTTCCCGCCATTAGAAAGAGAGAGTGAGACAAAGACCAGCCCTTTCGAAGTTCCGATTTTGAATTCGACTTCAAAGACAAACACGTTCGGAATTTCGTTCTAACTAAAGAAATTTTGCAAAAAGATAATTAGGTATGTCTTTTAATGTAATTTATTGAATTTTTAACTTATTGTTGTATTTAAACGAAAATAAGTATTTACTGCAAATAAAACTGATATTTAACCTGTAAATATTTAACTCTAGTTTCAAAAATGTTACGTAATATATTTAGAATAATAAAATATCATGGGGTGCTATTTCCAAACACGCCTTAATTTAAATAAAAGAGCGGGAATAAAATTTCGCGACTGGCGTAAATAGTTGAATAAGTTAATAGTTATTTCAATCTATTCCTGTTTATTAAGTCTTCTTTAGTGTTCTCGCTGTTGAAGTGAAAAGTTACCCATGTGTGTTACACGAGAGCAAAGTTTTTTGCATCTCGTGCCTTTGAATCCATCGCCACACTCAGGATTCAACTGTAGTTCTGTAGACCGCTACGCTCGTGATTTAAACATTGAATCCTTTGCTTGCTCAAGATTCAAAATCAGCACTCGCAGCAAAAAAGGACTTTGCTCTCTTGTTGCACACAGAACTATTGTTATACAGATACTATTGGCAATTTTTTTTTTGTGAATTGAGCGTAACTCAATAAGTAACGACACGACAAATGTTGATGATATAAAAAGATACATGATATAGCCACTGTCCAACAAAAAATAATCAAGGTTGGATGAACAAATGAAATTTGAGCGTAAATATGCCTATAGTTATTATTAGTAACGGGATATTTATCGTGTTTTTGATTGCATTTGAGCTCTCGATATTTCGGCACCGTTGCAAGCGCCATGATCACGAGACAAGTGCAAAACAAAAGAAATCAAAAACACGGTAAATATTCCATTTCTAATAATGAATATAATGTAAATATACTTTCATAAAAAATTAAAAATATACGCGTCAACTAGAAAACCTTTCCCATATTTTGTGTAGGTTCCGGTCGGTTAAAAAGATTTAAAATATTCTGGTCAGCAATATTATTTTGCGTTTGTATCAAAATGAATATAAAATAAATAATTTTTGAAGCGCTCGTAGCGAAGTTTACTTAGCTGTTCTCAACCGATCAGCAAAGTTAAGCAACGTCGCGCGCGGTCATGAGTTGGATGGGTGACCGCTCCTGACATTACTACTGAGCATTTCCGTGCTTCGGAGGGCACGTTAAGCCGGCGGTCCCGGTTGTTGTCTTAGGATGGCAGTCGTTACAGCGTGGTGGTAGGGCATTTTGCAAATGCCCGCCTGGCTAGCTACCACCCTCAAGTAGAAAATCTGTCGCCAAGCACCTAACGGTGTGTTCCGGCAGCTGTCCTTGAGAGCCCGTACTTCTAGGTTAGCCTGAACAACATCTTCGACTTCACTTACTATCAAGTGAGATAGTGGTCAAAGGATAACCTATTAAGCATAAAAAAAACGAACGTAATTATATATGATGCGACTGTTTTTAAATTCAAAACCACATTTTTAGTCACTTAAAAATACCCATGACCAATATTCTGAAATTAGAACATGGAGCGTATGTATAGGAAGCCTTAAAAGTACCGTAGATAATGCGGCTGGTTAGCTATAAATGGTGTAAGCCGGCTTACAATACTTTACCTATCTACTATTTATGTCCGTAATAATTATTATATAATGTGTCGATAAGTATTAACAACACAAAAGTATACATAGGCTTCCCATCAACATACCTAAGTTAGATAAAAAATAGTCAAAGGGAATCAGAAAATGTAAGGGATAGAGAAATTGACTTGTTTCATGAAGTAGTGATGGCTCAATCGCAATGGCTATGGACTGCCGAGCAGTAGGTCCATGGTTCGAATCCCGCCGCGGGCTTGAGCTTGGAAGGGCATTTTGCGAATGCCCGCCTGGCTAGCTACCACCCTCAAGTAGAAAGTCTGTCGCTAAGGTAGTAATTTTAGGTTAAGCCTGTTAACACCTTCGACCACATCATCACTTACCATCAGGTGAGATTGTGGTCAAAGGCTTACCTATCAGGAACAAAAAAAAAACCTAGTTATACCTAAATGTATGAATAGTAAAAATAATTAATCCTAGTTCTAATAACACTCGTATGAATGTCTACTTGAACTTAAATCATACACAACATCAATTTTATTGTAAACAGTAATATGATTCATATATTGAAAAGAAAAAAACCTTATAACTATGCGACTAATAGAGTTCTTTATAGATTGTGTAAATGATGACATCAATTATAAAACCTAAAGCTCATTATCAAATTTCTAGATTGATAAACACGGATTATAGTAAGTTGTTCACGCTCTAGCACCCGTGTTTTTTTAATATAAAAAGATGTCAATCAAGATGAAGTTTGCCTCAGAGATAGACCAATAATTTATTGAGGAACTTGATGCTACTGCATGATTGTATATGTATGTGTCCTCCAGAATTTATGATACAAATGTTTCAGGAAAATTCAGGAAGTATTAAGTAGTTAGAGATTAAACAATAAAAAAATGTAATATTTGAAACAATTGCATATTACGAGTATAATGTACCTACCTCTACAAATAAATATGTTAAGAAGTGACACAAAGCACGCCCAACCTTCCAAATTCAATTGGATTATTGGTTTTAAAAATGATCACATCCGATTGGTCACATCGAGGTGTTGCGCCGTCTTTTTAAACCACGGCTGCCGCGGTAAGGTTTGCTTTTTGCTGTTTTTGAGTATGACTCGCATTTCTTTACATATTTATTCGTAGTCCTACCTATATAAAGTAACGTGCCACGTCACTGAGAAGGATCATAGATGAAAAGGTAGTAAGTTCGTGCGTAAACGAACGAAAAGTTCGTGGGTTTCTGTCTCTCATTAAGTTTTGTTCCAAATCTAAACAGGGGAGGAGGAATCTACTACTTAACTGAGCATACGAGGTGTAAGGAGAATATTCACGAGATAGACGGATATTTTGGTATTTCCCTGTTTTTTCCTCCAAAACTGAGCCGATGTTATTATTTTTTGGCATCACAGAGACTATATTCTAAGCTGCTATCTTTTTTGTTAAGGGTGAACTGGCCGGACGGTTCTCCATACAAACGCCGTTGGGTGATCACTCCCTTATTTGAAGATTTAGGTCCAAAATAAAGCATAACACCGATTGATATCGTCATTATCTAGGCTTGTATGATGCCGAAATTTTAAAAAGATAATTAAGTTGTAAGTTATGAGCCTCGAAAACTTTATATGAAAATGTTTCGAGGCTCATAATTCTCAGGATAATTATTTTATTAAAATTTCCACATCATACAAGCCTAGATAATGACGAGATCAATCGGTATTATGCTTTATTTTGGACCTAAATCCTCAAATAAGGGAGTGATCACCCAACGGCGTTTGTATGGCGAACCTTCCGGCCAGTTCACCCTTAAAAACTAGTCACAACATATGAAGATATTGGTAAAACAAGGCATTCTTGGGGATTTTATGGGGTCCTATTTCTTCAGTAATAAACAGTTCCTGAAAAAAGGAAACACAGGTTACAGGTTCGTGGCTAAAACATGCCTTGACATTGTACAAAAAAAATATTGCTCTTTCAGCATTATCCAGGAAGACAATAGGAGAATACATTTGTATGGAGAATAGCACCCAAAGCTGACATAGTCCTAGTAGTAATATTTTAAATAATCCGTTTAATCACACAATCATTTTACACAAAAATACTTTGCATACCAGCACCAGGTTAGTTCTAACTAAACAATGTTTAACTATAGTTTGACGAGAAATAGGGTATGTCTTTTAACATATTCTATAATCAAAACATAAAAACTTACTGCTATTTAATAGAATCTATTGGATGGGAGCGAGTTACAGATGACGGACATACAATAACTTCTCCTACCGGGAATATTAAATCGGACCTCTGGATTCCAAAGAGACTATCTACGCCAACGAAGCAGGCTTAACAGATCCAATTATATTGTTGTATTTATTCACATATAGTAAGCGTACCTATAATTATCTATTCTCGTGCCAAATTTCAGGTTTGTAGTCACTTTAGTTCAATGAAATGTATGGGATAAATATACTACAGTCATACGAAGGGGATTAAACTTTAGGAATGTCTAGTTTTATATTATGTCATGCAGTTATTTATTAGGTTAATTACACATATGGTTATACTACACAACAAGAAGTATTTTAGAACAAAACTGCGCACGCATTTTTCAGACTTGAACTAATTAATGCCGAATGCCGGTTCATATTTGTAACACTTGTATGTTTGGAATTTGGACCAATTATGTTTTATTTTTGTTATTCAACCCACTTTAATACATACGTTAACGGAACTGTGACATTGATAATTTTACAAACTGTAATACCTTGTAATAGAATGTATTTATTCAATTATGTACCACTTTATGAATGACATGACACTCGTTGTTCACGAACTTAACACTTTTCTTTTAGAGGACCCTAAAGTTAGTATTTTTCTATTACTATTTAATAATTTCTTTCAATTTTGATAAGATTTTTAGAATTTTGTTATTCACAATACAAATCACATGCACACTGTGTTTCAGTGCTGAGTTGTCATCTGAGTTTTTAAATTAACGCTGTTTATTCAATATTACACTTAAGAAGTAACGAAATAGAGTTCAAATTTGAAAGTCACAGGCTAGTTCTAGGGTAACGTGCGCAATCGTGCAGTGCGCATATTATCGATTGCAATAGTCTGATGGATAAAAGGCGGAAATTTTTGATTTTATATCATTTTTACTATCCATTACGTTCATTGATTTATAACAATAGGGTGGCTACCCCATGGGCCGCAGTGCGATGTGGAGATTATAATTAACTTAATGAGGTTCTGAGGTTCCCGTTGATAATCTGATAAAACTTAAACATTTCTTATGTGGCAATACCGCCATATTGCCACATAAGAAATGTTCTAAAGTGCCAAGCGAAAGTATTGTTAGGTACATTGAATTCAATTGTATTGTCTACTATCAGCTTCACCTAGGTACTTAAACAAAACACCTGTTGTTTTGTTCCCATTGCAATTTTTTGGTCCTTTTCAGGGCCCTATTAAATAAATAAGTACCTACCACAGACGACAAATTAAAACCCATCAGTGATCTGCAACCGCACCTGCTTTGGTCTTAGTATAGGGTTTAAATTGTATTTCACTAATTAGGTACCTATTTCCATAGGTACCAATGGATTTCAAAGTGTTTTTCACGAGTGTTCTATTTAGGCACATACCTTTGACCGAGGTTTAAAACTGTTTTTAATTTTTTATCTACCTACCTACAGGTTTAAACTACATTTCACTTATTGTCGACCTACATACATACATACTTTTTAAATATATACCCGCTTACTCTACACATGTAAAACTAAAATCGTCGAATGGCTTGTGACTATATCATATGAAGATACCGAAAATCTCCTTATGAAACCTATTTAGAATGCTATTACTTTCTCTACTAAATACCCACCTACACACACACAAAACATACACACACACACACACACACACACACACAGACATTACCAATATCTAATATACCTACTTCTACAACTCAATTTCTTAATCATATTATGTAAATAATCTTTACATATCTCTTGCTCTGTAAGTACACCCTTACACCCCTGAATGCCGGGGTGTATGACTATCATTTCAGATAGGTTTTGGAATTTGAAAAAAGAACTGTCATACTCATACTGCACGAAGAATATTTTTAAAAAGTTTTTTTTTTTTTCTCGGTATCGATTAATTACTCGAATCGGAATCTAGACAATTTATTTTATAAAGATTTTATTTTAAATATGGAACTATTTGTTTCCACATCGTATGTTAGATGGAATCGATTTAAAAATTATTATTTGTTTCGAATAATTAATGTTCATTGAAACCTGCTGTCTTGTTGTTTACTAACCTCACAATCGATATGTAAAGCAGAGTAAGTATTTATCTCGGGCGTAAGCATCAATTGCATACTCGGGTTAATTAGCGCCTTCGCTTCGCTCAGGCGCCAAAAACCTCGTATGCAATTGATGTCATACAGCCCTTGGTTAATAATCTACTATTAATACACTCACTTTATTAATTTACCTAAAACTGTAGGGTAACTATTATATTATATTGAAATTAGAAGTCTTATATCTTAATACAAAAACTAAAATTATATATTCTATACATACTTTACTAACCTAATATTAAATATGTTAACTTAAATGTATAAAAAAAATTATTTAATTACTTACCTAATAACACTGTAATTTTGGATCACCGGCGGGCGTTGCTATTTGCGACACAGTCTTGTACTATAGCAGGTAGCATCGTTTCACTGTTTATTGTTTCCTATATGTTATTTTTGTTCCGAAATAAAGATTATTATTATTATTATTACATGCAGGTTTAAAACGGTATTTCACTAATTGTGGACCTAAGTGCCAAGAAATTTATTTCTATAAATAACTGTCTACATATTGGTTTAAAACTAAATTTCACTAATAATTATCTACTAACCTGTAAATTCAATGGGTAATATACCACATATCCTAATTTGAAAATAACCTACTTTAAGTTTTTACACCGAAGCCGACACATATCCTAACCTAATCGTTGATTTAAGTACCTACTTACCTACTTTATGTTAAGTTTTTTTATACGCCACCTTTTGAGCAATATCTCATATATATCATCTCATCTGCATATTGGTAAGTGGTGATGTTGTCGACGATAGCCGGCTGAACCTCAAATAACAGCTATCTTCAAGAACAGCTGCCGGTTCGAAACCCAATGAGCCAGTCGTTTAACAGATTTTCCAATTTATTTCTTACCTATCTTAGCTATCTGGGCGAGTATGTAAAATGCTCTACTATCATGTTGTGAAGCTCAAGCCTGCCATAGAATTCGACCCTACGTCTTTTTTATTCTGTGCCTACGACATGGCGACAGCCAGATCGACAGCCGCACACACTGCCACGGAGCTATAACTGCATAGCTCCATGGCAGTAAATACGGCTGTCCAGTGCACTCTTCTGCGGCTACAAAATGTTTCCATCACGGTAATTATTTATGCACCTTCAATTTGTTCAGAATGTATGGATCATGTAGTAGTCATAAGCTGTACAGAATTAAAATAAATCGAAACATGTTAAATTACCGTAAGTTACCGCACATCACAGCATCACCATTTTATTATTATGAATATAAACGTAAAGCACATAATCTTTAGATATACTTTTTTACCAAAGTCAATAAGCAGTAATATTAACCTGCTAAAATAAGTAAGCCAGGCAAATTAAAAACATGCTTTTTTTCCTCTTAAGCTAATGAAAAAACAAAACGTATAAAATTAACCATTTATTTTAACACAAAACTTTTCGGAATTCACAATAAGTTGGGTCGTGACCAAACTGACGTCAGCGAAGGTGTGTAGGCACTTCAACGAAGAAATTTATGAAGCTACGTAATGAAGGTCGATGACGTCGAGTAAACGTCAAAAATTCTTTGGCAGAATGTGAATGAGACTGTCTCTCATTAATTTATATCAGGCTGTGGGTGGAATCGTTTAGTACCCGCAGTTATTTCTTCCCTTATTTTAGAATAAGAAGGGAAAACCTCAGCGAATATCTTCTTTTTAACGGTTTTTGTAGTAAATACAACAATACAATAAATATTATACCTAGCATGTTTGTACGGATTCCTGTGTTCGAATATAATTTGCACTTGGCCGATTTTATTTTCATGATGATGAGAAGAGCATTGGTTGACGATTATGTTAAATAACTTATACAAGAATAGGAAAACCGTTTAAAAAAAATACACAACAGCCTATATTTTTTTTAATTAAGAAGGTTGGTTCTTATAAGATGAAGCCAGAATAACAAAGGCACCTTTAGAGTGAACAAAACTGTTATAAATACGTTTTCAGCATTTGTTAGGTTTTAGGTTAGCCCTCAACTCCAATCTCACCTGATGATAAGTGATGATGTATTCGAAGGTATATATATATATATTTTAAAATAAGGCTCACAAGTTTAACCTAGAATGACTGGCACTCTGGACAGCTGCTGGAACAATACGTTAGCTGCTTGGCGACAGATTTTCTACTTGGGGGTGACAGCTAGCTAGGCGGGCATTGGCAAAATGCCCTGCCAACATATGCTGTGAGTTTAAAGCTTCTTCAAGCCCGCAACGGGATTCTCACCATGAACCTTCTGCGCAGCAGTCCACAGCTTCTTTGCCACAGCTATTGTCACTGGATGTTAATCTAAATTTGTGTTAGCCACACCATAAACATCTACTAATCTACTGATTAGAATAAGGTACTCCTTAGAAACTGGAAGCATCCAACTCACGTGATATCAAAATCCGGGACGTCGTTAGATGAAAAGTCGCGATGTAGCTCTGCAGATGATCTGTTGCGCAGCACTTGCAGTGACCGACGAGATGGTGGGAGAGGTATGTCCAGGTAAGCCATCTCGGGATCTACACCAATATAATATTAAGTATAGTAGCAAATTCCATACAAAATGATAACTAGATATTATATACCGAAACGATGACGGTAGTCGTTCGTGGAATGAAAAGTCTCCTCTCAAGGGATAGGTCATTGACCAATTTCTCACCTTCGGCTAATGTCAGTACCCTAGAATGGAAACTGGCTTTCAAGGAAGACTATTGTTGTTATAACAATCAAAATTTCTCTTTGATGCTATATCATGACTACGATCTAAGGTAAAGAAAATTTCTTTTAGCCGCAAAGCGTTTGATAACAGTTAAAAAAAATATTTACTTAAATATTTTTCTTTATTTGCATTAGGTAAGTAGTTACTTACTAATTGTTTTTTATTAAGTACATAGGTTACCTACGTTAAGATCTTATTATAATGTTAATTACACTTGCAGAACTCCCATTTTAACTTTACATTCGGAAGATGTAAAGTAAAAATGGGATCAACTTCATTTATCGCAATCGTCAAAATTGAATGTGTAATATACTGTACTGTACTAGCCAGATTGTCCACTGCTGAACACAGCCTTCCCCATTATGGGGGTTTGCCAAAACCACCACGCTTGGCAGGCGTCTTGGGGATCGCAGTGTGAGATATCAGTTCCTGAGAAAGCGCTGCTGTCCACCTGCTGTTTTTTTTTTTAGTCCTTTTTGATGATTTTTGCACTGCTTGGGGCAAAGTACAGACTTTTTCGAAATTATTTTTTAAACAGTTTCTCTGCATTAATTTGTCAAGTTAAGCAATATGAGTATTTAGATGTATAATTTATATTTCTATTGAAATTAATAACCTGTGATTCGGTCATTGCATTATTTTTTTCTACCGACTTCAAAAAAGGAGGAGGTACTCAATTCGTCTGTTTTTTTTTTTTTTTTTTTTTTTTTTTTTTATGTTTGTTACCTCATATCTTCTGACTGGGTAAACTGATTTTAATAATTCTTTTTTTATTTGATAGCTGATGCTTGCCGTGTGGTCCCATTTAAATTTCATCAAAATCGATCTAGCCGTTTTTGAGTTACACTCCAAAAACTGAAAAAGTGTTTTCCTGTCCTGATATTATAATCAATGTTTGTTACCTTAGAACTTTTGACTGGGTGAACCGATTTTGATAACCTTATTTTTATTTAAAAACTGATGCTTGCCGTGTAGTCCCATTTAAATTTCATCAAAATCGGACAAGCCGTTTTTGAGTTACACCGCAATAACTGAAAAGTATTTTCCTATCATGATGAATTCTCATCGAAGCTCAAATTTGGTAACACAGTAATATTTCCTCAACGGTATAAGATAGAAATAAAATTTTGGATAGGAAGATAAAACGTGTATTATGCTGCAAGCAAGTCTTATTTTGATAATTTAAGTCTGTTATATATTACTATATCTGGTGGTAAGTTAAACATAAGACCATAAGTAGCAAGGGTCACTAAAAAGGGCGAAATAAAAATTTTTACCAAAAAAAAATTTTTACAAAAAAAATAGAACCGACTTCAACACTCAAATGTGTGAAATAACTTGTTGAAGTCGGTACCATGACGGTTCAAAAGTACCTATCATCACAATATTGTGCGCATGGTACCGACTTCGACAAGTTATTTCACACATTTGAGTGTTGAAGTCGGTTCTATTTTTTTTGTAAAAATTTTTATTTCGCCCTTTTTAGTGACCCTTGCTACTTATGGGCTTATGTTTAACTTACCACCAGATATAGTAACATATAACAGAAACTCAAAAACGGCTTGTCCGATTTTGATGAAATTTAAATGGGACTACACGGCAAGCATCAGCTTTTAAATAAAAACAAGGTTATCAAAATCGGTTCACCCAGTCAAAAGTTCTAAGGTAACAAACATTGACTATAATATCAGGACAGGAAAACACTTTTTCAGTTTTTGGAGTGTAACTCAAAAACGGCTAGATCGATTTTGATGAAATTTAAATGGGACCACACGGCAAGCATCAGCTATCAAATGAAAAAAGAATTATTAAAATCCGTTCACCCAGTCAGAAGATACGAGGTAACAAACATAAAAAAAAAATAAAAAAAAAAAATACAGACGAATTGAGTACCTCCTCCTTTTTTGAAGTCGGTAGAAAATAGAACCGACTTCAACACTCAAATGTGTGAAATAACTTGTCGAAGTCGGTACCATGCGCACAATATTGTGATGATAGGTACTTTTGAACCGTCATGGTACCGACTTCAACAAGTTATTTCACACATTTGAGTGTTGAAGTCGGTTCTATTTTTTTGGTAAAAATTTTTATTTAAGGTGAAGTAGGACTATGTCTAGGTACCTTTTTTTTGGACGTGGGGAAATGCTGTTACGCATTGCCATATGCGGGTGGGGCATACGGGGTATGACAGACTCGGCTAAAGGCGCCCATACCGTCTAAAACCCCACGGTGTTCCAGCGTCTTCGACTGATGACGGGGGGCGTGGGACTGCATTATTCTACCACAGCCCCCGTCGACGCCGCTGCCCGCTGTAAAGTGGCGGGCCCTCCTCGGTGAGGAGTGTCAATAGGAACACCCCTCCACCTCGTGTAATGCCCCCCGAAACGGAGGGGGCATCAACATCACGAGAAGACCTATCTCTGAGGGGTGCCGGATGCCCCCACATCCGACGGCCCAGGCCCTCTCAGCGGAGACGGAGTGCGGGCTCGGTTAGCCCGCATCCGTGTCCAGCCGCACCGATGGCAGGCCGGGGAGGCTTCTCGTCTAGCGATGCGATGCAGGTAACTCCCGAAACAACCATGTCCCGAGAGCTTCCCATGTCTCCGTTCGATCCAACCTCGGAGAACGGGCTGGATAGCGTCGAGGAGTCATCGACTGATGTGTTGGTACCTAATTGAACCTATATTTAACTAATTGACCTGATTGCGAAAAGCTAAAACGTTAATGTCAGTGGGTTAATGCCCTCGTGTATTTGCAAAAATATTTAATTTATACCATTAGCCTAAATTATTTTAAAAAATATACTTGTGATGAACTCTTTCAATCATGTAATAAATGTGTCACATGAGAAAAAATCTTATTTATATTCTGACCCATAAAATTATAGTCAGTAGGTTAAAACACCACTTCATAATATTTCGCATAAATAAAAGGTTTGAATACCTATGACAGAAACGCAAGTGATTCCTTAGTTTCGAATTTCGATATTTCAATAGATAAACGGGCTCTTAGAAATAAAATTGCACAACCACTCGTACGAAGAAAAATCGTCGAGTCATTCATAATTTCATCAAAAATGTGGTACCGTTTCCTTACCGTAACAACTTGCATCACACGAATCACTAAAGCCAAGCCAACCAAGGATTCAACAGTTCGTAAAGAAACGATATTACGAGTATTATTATCATATCATATTCATCTTTTAATAAAATTTCCTTAGAATGTAATAATTAATTTCTCCCTTCTTATAACTATGTACGGAAGCGACAAAATAAAAGTTTTGAAAATGAGAATAAAACTTATCATCAACCCATTAAAAGTGTGACTTGACAGGAAAAAAAACCCAACGAGTCATAATGTGACTCGTTTGGTGTGACCGGTTGGGAATCCACCATAAAAACACTGAGAAAAAATTCATGTGCTGACATACGTAATTTTAGGGTCCTCATACGTATTTCCTGTTTAAAACGAGACTAGCGTACATAAAGATGAGTCAACATGACGTGTAATGATGTTGCTGTAATGTTCTTTGCACATTACAACCATCAATGCGAATCATTCGTTCCTTCATTCATTCAATGATGTACTGTCATGCAAATAAGTATGTAACATCTTGACAAAGTAAGGATGTTACTTACGTACATCATGGTGCAGCCTACTTACGATAAGTATGTCCCCTAACTTTATCAAATATAGGCATTCGTACAGTAAGAAGGTTGCCTACATCAATCTTGGTGTAGCCTACTGATGGTAAGGATGATCTCTACGTTTGTCATGTATCGGCCTACGTACAGTAAGTAGGTTGCCTACGTTAATTTTGTTGCAGCCTGCTTATGGTATGGATGTACCCTACGTTTGTCATGTATCAGCCTAAGTACAGTAAGGAGATTGCGTACGTCAATCTTGGTGCAGCCCACTTACGGTAAGTATGTTCCCTACATTTTTCATATATCGGCCTACGTACAGTAAGTAGGTTGCCTACGTTAATTTTGGTGCAGCCTGCTTATGGTATGGATGTACCCTACGTTTGTCATGTATCAGCCTAAGTACAGTAAGGAGATTGCGTACGTCAATCTTGGTGCGGCCTACTTATAGTTAGGATGATCTTTATATCTATAATGATTCGGCCTACGTACAGTATAGATGTTGTGTACGTCAATAGTGGTGCAGCCCATTTACGGTAAGGATGTTACCTACGTTTGTCATGAATCGGCCTACGTACAGTTATATGTTTACTACATTCTTGTTGGTACAGCCTACTTAAGGTAAGGATGATCCTTACATATCTCATGGATCGGTTATCGTACAGTAAGGAGGTTGCCTACGTCAAACATCCTACTAATAGTAAGGATTTTTTTATAAATTCATCATGCATTTGCCTATGTAGAGTATGGATTTTATATATGTACACAAATCTGGACCAGCCTTAAGATGTTATTGAGAGCACCATTTGTAGTATTGTAGTTATAATATAACTGTAGTTGCTCCTGGTTTATGTATGCGCATAGTAATATAATCTTGTGTGCACCCTACTCTACATAAATTGATGCATGTTATACAATGAAACGATCCTAACCATAAGTAGACTGCATTAAGGTTCACGTTTACAACCCAGCTGTACATAGGCTGATGCATGATATAAATAGTAATTTTATGTACAGGCTGCACCTGTAAAAAAAGACAGTAAATAAGTGAAAGGTAACAAATAGTTTATAAAAAATATTATCATAAATTTGTGATCTATTTATTAAAAAAATATACATAATTATTTTGAAATAGAAAATATAAAAATATGTAACTATTGTCAAAATTCTTGAAAAAAAATCACTCAGTATTGGAATGTTTATTTTTATTTAGAGATAAAATAAATCATAAAACGGAAAACTGTCAAACCTCAGACATTAGTCTGAAAGACATGCATACAATATTTCACAGAGTTTGAAAAATTTATCTCCGGTGTGGTCTCCGTATACATTTTCTTTTTTAATGGGGACATAACAATGTATGCGAGAATCAAAGCAGCGTGGCGTTTGATACAGTTTCAAATTCACCATCTGGAATAGATAAATATATATTACATTTATGAAATTTGTAAAATAAAAATGTCACTACTAAAAAGTTTTACCAAGGAGGTAGGAAACAACAGCTTATTAATGTCAGACTACTGTCACTATAAGTGCACCACAATAGTTAATTGTGCTACACTTATAGCGTTACGTTTCCAAATTATTTGTAGTCGTCGGGTATGTTCTAACGGTATTTAAAGTACTTACCACTAGCAACAGTTATGTACACGTTTATACGTTCTTGTCCCTGGAGTTATTAGAAAAGCCCCTCATTATTTTTTTGATATATATGGTTGAAGTCTTCTAAGAGCTGCAATCAATAACATTAAGATCAAACAAGTGGGATATTTCCACTATAAAAGTATAATATGAAGAATAAAAATATACATAAATGGGTATTTCCATGGTAATTAAATCACTTATTAGATTTTATAGGTACCTGCAGAAGCTTGTTGTATCAGTACGCTACGCTGAACGTATGAAAATTTAACTTGCATTAGGTAGTATGTGCTTTTTCAATAAATACATCCATTAAGAAACAACAAATACGCTTACCTGCTTCACTGTGAATGTTGCCCTTTGAGCATTTGAATTCACTGGTTGCTGGATATCCAGGCTGTGCCTTTGGGGTTTGGTAGGTGGGGCCTTTCTTTGTACATATTAGTCCATTTTCAGACGTGATGGGTGGGCACTGTGTAACTTTCTTCGTTAATTCAAATTGTATTAGTGGTTAATTTATGCGTGGAAACTTTGTAATAAGCGAGTTTTCTTATAAATAATCACTGTTGAAAACTAAAATTACCATTTGCATGCGCGCGTGATGCGATTGCCATGGTTTCACTGAAAAAGAATATTATAGCTGTTGCGCTGCACTACAGCCAGTATTGCTAGCGTGTAAATCGAAAACAGTCGAACTTTCATATAAAATTATATATTGAATGCTAACATCATTGATGCATTGTTTAGATTTTTCAAAAACTATTATAATAATAATTGCGCCCCGCAGTTTCATCCAATGTTGACAAAACAATCCAAGTATTATAATAAATATTCATAATAAACTGAACACTTCCTTACACCCACAAAGTTCTGTTTCACAATTCGTCTGGCTAGCTTAGGAAATACCAAAATTGCCTAATGATAAATACCAGTAGGTATCCATGTCAGCCAATTCCCATTTTAGATTAAACCTTGTTACTACCATAGACTGCATCAACGCATACCATAAGTGAAAATGTGGCCAAATGCTAAAATATAACATAATATGTTGATAAAAAAATATGTTTTATATTCTGGTTTAATAACACTAACATTAGAAATGCTGAAGTTGGATGATGATTGAGGATGAGAATGTGTATATGTATTCCTTCTTTACGCTAAAATTGCTGGACCAATTTGGAAACTTGAAGTATAGATAATTTAGGTCTTAAATAAATACAACCGATACTTTTTATAATCGTCATCATCGTCACTTTTCATTATTGCCAACGCGAGTGATACAGCGGGATGCAGTAGGTATAGGTAGGTATATATCCAAAATAGGTATTGTACAGTATCAGCCGGACTGTCCACTGCTGGACATAGCCTCCCCTATTTAGGGGGTATTTGCCATAATCCCCACGCTTGGCAGGCGTCTTGGGGATCGCAGTGTAAGATGGCAGTTCCTTAGAAAGCGCTGCTGCCCACATTCCAGTATTTTTCCCTTAGTCGCCTCTTACGAGACCATGGGAAGGTATGGGGATGTGCAATTCTAACCCGGCACCCAACGGGCGGAAAAGACCTTACTTCATAGGATCATTTCTATAGTAAGCTCTTCCCAAGACTGAAACTATAAGTTAGTCTCAAAATGGGTACTTAATATAACCAATAATATATTAAAAAATATAGACAAAACCTTATTTCAAAATTTTATTCTAAATAGCCAATGGTAGGTTGTATGTGCAAAGATATTTTTTATTATTTCTGTACTTATTAAGCTCATTTTACTAAAGCCAGATCAGAGATTCAGTTCAGAGTAACTAGTATTTATTTATTTGCACACTTATTACAATCGATTTGTTCTATTTTATGCGAACATGAATACGAGCGTAAAATTTATTGTAAATGAAGAAATGTTGAAATAAGCAATGGTCGAAAATCAGCGTTTATGAAGTCATCCTGTCGTATTTTTTTATTCGCGATCTGGTAACACTGCTCTTGTGTCGTAAGACAATCTTTAAACTGTCGAGGGAACAGTAAATGAATGTGCCCGTAACATTAAAATAATTTACAAACACAATATGCCTAAAACGTATAATGATGTAGGTACCCTACATTCATCATGCTTGGGTCTACTCGCAGTAAGGAGTTTACTTAAGTGAATTTTGGTGCAGCATACTTATAGTAACATACACAACCGTTTATATCTATCCACGTAGGTACGGCAAATAGTTTGCCTACTTCAACTTTGATGCTTTTCACTTGTGGTAAAGATCTTTCTTACGTTCATCATGTATCAGCCTACGTACTGTAAGGAGGTTGCATGATTTGCATACTTATATCGTGCATCGGCCTACGTACAGTAAGGAGTCTTGGCGCAGCCTATACTTAATGTACCTAAGGATGTTTTCTACGTACCTACATCATGCATCAAGCTACGTACATATAGGAGATTGTCTACTTGAACCTTGTTGTTGCCTAGTGACAGTAGGGTTTTATTTCCTAAATACTTACATTAAATAGACGAGCTACTTATAGTCAGGACGCAAAAAACTTGTTTTTTTTTTTTTTTAGTGCAATACGTATGTGTCATCCTGTTCATGTTGGAGTACAATTATAAAGATGCGACAGCATGATGTAATGTTCTATCTGTGACGTCATATCCATGGAGTACTTCCTAGCATGTGTTTGACTATATCAGTTACGTACGTTGAGTCTTGTTGACGGACCCGACAGACGGGTACGTATATAACGGGAAGATCAGTACACAACATGTTGCAACTTATTGACGTGTTGATACGCTTCAACATTATTTTGTATTATCCAACATTTTTACAGTTGTAGATTACGTATTTTAGATAAAACTGCGAATACATTGTGAAAAGACTTCGCTACATTTCAAATTTTTCTCAGTGAAATACGCCGTAAATAAGCTTGGCTGACAAATTTTCCTTCTTCGTATCGAATAATTACCAAACTTCAATAATTGACACGGATATACTAATTTATTCGGATTAAAAGAATCCTATATTTATTCGGAGATCTTATCTGTACAAAAACGCGTTTTTATAGTTTATCATCAAATGACCTGCTTCATTGCCAATCAAGCGATGACCATTAGAATATGTAGCCGTATAGGGACGCACAGACGGTAGAGTAGCTCTAGTTCTACGCATATGTAGAGGCTGTAGCTGTTGAGTGACTTCCGTGTCTCTAAGAATACGGAAAGCGCGACGTTGCAGTCTTGAGAGTAATCATAAGGTACTTGGCGGATTCATCCCTTAGATGAGAGTTCAGAGTTTCAACACAGGGTGCACGAGTTTTATAAAAGAGGCGCATATCACTTGTGACGAAACTAGGTCTACCAAGTAGTTGCCAGTAATAAGCGATGTTGTCGAACACTCTGGAGAGCTCAGCGACGATATTCTGTCTAATCTCTGCAACATCGGTATGTGATGATAAAATGAGCGTCACGTACGGCCATCACTTCGGACTGGTATGGTGCGCTCGCTCACGAAATCAGTAATCCAGTCACAGAGGCGAGAGGACATACCGTATGCCGGCATTTGGAAAGAAGATAATGATGCCATATTCGATTGAAAGCTTTGGCTTTGTCGACGCTGATAGCCAACGCTTCACCGTGTCTCTCTGTAGATTCAGCTCAAAAGTGTATGTCGTACGCTATACATGATCACCCAGTCACCATTTCGGTATAAATCCATATTTTCGGTCGTTAATAATAACGTTTTCTTCTGTAGGTAGCGGATAAGCTTGGTATTATGATTCCCGACGATCCCCATTCTTGGGAGTTGGTTAGACGTTTGCATCACTCCAAGCCATCGCCAACACAATTCCTGATGCATGTACAGGAAAGGTAGAACCAAGTTGTGGATGTGGTTTTGCATGGTGGTAACGCATTTTGTGAATGCTCGCTTGGGGTACTTGCTAGCCAGGGTAGGTCTACCAGAGAGTGGCTCTATTTAGCATAGTCCGTCTGGTGGGTACCACCGCAGAGACAGATATTCTGCCTTGAAACAATAGTGGTGTGCAAATACCACTGTTTTAAGACATAAAGGGCACGTCGTGAAATTACTGGGCGAACGAGACATGAGAACATGAGATAAGAGAGCGCAGTGTACTATCAGGCGAGACGAAATAGGTGACAATACATCTGTAACAGTCAGGAGTCAGTCGCGCGCCGAGTCCATCTTACCATAAAGTAACTTTGTGTATATATATATATATATATATATATATGACGTCTTACCTTTCCTAACATAAGAAGCTAAGTACCACGAAAAGAAAATCTCTCGGTAACCACCTGTAATGATGTGTTCGGAAGCTGTCCGTGAGAATTAGTTCTCATTCTAGATATATATAATAGCATGCATTTGCATAATTATAAAACGTACTAGTATCATTATACTTCAACAGTATAATTTTTATTTATATTTATAAACTGCGCAAAAGCCGGCCAAATAAGCCGTTGGCCAAGGCGACCTTAATTAGTTAAGGAACTTACCTAAATTGTTTACTTGCATAAAAATAGCCGGCCATCAAAATTCAGATCCAATTACCTCAAGGCATCATAGAAATGGGTTAATTATGTATTAACCTGCTAAGTTATTAAGACCCTTGAATTTTTAACATAGATATAGATACGGTAGCTATACGTAGTATAGGGTGTTAGTTGAGATTAGTTGATGGTATATTTGAAGCATCCCTAGAAATTGGGCATATTGCTTGCGCGCAAGACAAGCTACCACCGAACGTTGTGACGAAGTCATCTTTTCATTTCACTATCACCTTATTACATACTTCACTACTGTCCACATACATTTTTCTTACTCCCATTCTTCATTCAAATTCAAACAATCACCATAATATGCACTTGCCTGATTTGACGAATTCCTACCTGAGCATTGTGAGCAGAACTAATTACTTACCTTGAATATAAAATATTGACCTACTTGTCTACTTATAGCCTAAAAGAAAGTGAATTTTGTTTCTAACTAGCTGTACCTGCGACTTCGTTCGCGATTGCTGTACCTGCAGACTAATTATTCACATTTGAGCACTGTTTATCTCATATTAAACAACGCCGTGGCCTGCAGTGAAGCACTCTTAGTAAAGCATAGCTCAGAAAGGAGCTTTTTACTTTGGGTTTGGAAACTTCCGGGTTGTATTTTCGACGTCTTACAATGCCATCTCGCGAATTTAATTTTATGAGGGAGGTTTTTGTTCTAAAGCGGACGTTTTGGTTGTTGTTGATGGTGATCGTACACCTATTAAACTTACCATGGTCAGTGATTGAGCACAGCCCAGCATCGGACGAAGATCTGCCACGGTCCCTCAGCGCAGGCCTATCTTTCTTGAAGTACGCCCAATGGCGCGCCACGGACGAACGAAGGATCCGGTTGAACCTGGAAAAGCTTTTCCATGAAATCTCTACTCTCAGATCATCCATCGCGTCAATAAAACACACACTGCCTGAACTAGTACCTAATCGTCAAATCGTTTGTTCGGAATAAGATTGAATAAGCATCGATTTTTCAGATTTAACTATCGTCAAATTTGGCGCAATTTGGCTTAAGTACCTACCTATATTTGACGAAGATGTTTTGTATGGAAAAATATGGGGGTTTAGAAGCATTTCATTATTAGGCATCCGATGCTACTTCCGAGTGCAGGTAAGAAGGATGGAGGTAAGCGCACGGTAAAAAAGTGTGTACCTAAACCGAGGTTCTTTTAGACGATTTATGCTATCTAGGTAATATAAATTTTATCGCATTTTCCTCTCTCTTATTGTTCAATTCCTAATCCTGATATCATATTTAATGAGCAATCATAACCGAAAATTCTCCTTTCAATTCCAAAATGAATATTCTTAGCCTTAGGCTCGGTTTTTCCATCATCAGATCAAAACAACTCAGACTGATAAAATGTTAGCCGACCATATATTAAATATCGTGTTTTAATAAAGAGTTCATCTATCTATATATCTATGTATCATATTAAAAACTCATAGGTACTTATATTTTTATTTTAATCCATGCGCATCGTAGATAATGAGAAACAGCCAACATTCGTTCTTGTATACATTTACTCTTAGAAATTGTAAATATATGATGCTTGAAAAACCAGGCCAACAAAATGTAGGTAGCTAAGTATAACATTATCAAATGGAGTACCAACATGAGAGGAGATAGTTTAAAATTAACAGACCTATGGATAAGGATTTAAAAGATCATAAAGAACTTAGGAAAGTAGCTCAAAATATGATCTAAGGTTCCCTCATACAGCTAGAGCACATTTACAAGGAGAGCGGTCCCTTATTATTGCAAAAAAAACTTGGACAAGAGCACGTGTCACAAGACTTCTAACTGAACATCAGTTCTCTATCATCTAATATCACACTGATTGCGTCCCCTTACAAAGGGATAATATACCCACCTATGTAAGTATTAGAAATAGGCAAGGGCCGATTACTGTTTTATAGATTTAGACAAAATGTCAACGCTGTGTTTTATAATATCCCTGCGCGGCTGATACAAAGCGCGCCAAAATCGAAAAATCGTCTAAAATTATTTTCACGGTACAGTACAGACATTCATTTATGATGACTGAAGTGCTTTAAAACTAATGAATATATATCACATACGTGCCTTGAGTCTTATTCAGAAACTGAGGGAATTAGTCAGAAACATTCTTTCAGGGGAATATCACTAAATATTTCTGAAAATTTCTGCAAATAAATACCAAAGCACCGTGTAATAAGGTACTTAGTACGGAATAATAGACAAAATACTACCGTATGTTGCTTCTTGCCGCCTGGACTATTCCAGAAACTATTTTTGAAGCAGTGATGGCTCTGTGGTATTGGCTATGGAATGCCGCGTGGCAGGTCCATGGTTCGAATCTCGCCGTGGGCTTGAGCTTCACTGCATGGTGGAAGCGCATTTTGAAGGTTGAAGCGACCACCCTGAAGTAGAAAATCTGTCGCCAAGCACCTAACGGTGTGTTCCGGCAGCAGTCCTTGAGAACCAGTGAAATTACAGGCACATGAGACTTAATAACTTGTCTCAAGGTGACGTGCGCAGTGCAATTCGTGACTTGTGACGAAATGCATCTGTTATAGGCAGAGGTTAGTCCGCTTAACATCAGGTGGTGATGCCCACCTGATGTTAAGCAGCTTGTTCCGTCACCATAGCATTAAAAAAAAATTATGTCACTATTGTAAGTCATCGATTTTACGGGGGAGGGGTGTTGCGCGGAAGAGTAAACCCCCTGTGAAGGGGTTCTTGCGACCTCCGCTCTCTCCCCTTTCACATTACATACACATACATTCCATATATAGTTAGCGACATATCAATATTGCTTCGTAGCCACTACAATTTATTCAATGGTCATTCGTATCAAACAAGAGCAAGTAATAGTAGGTAAATATATATCTACTAATAATAGTATAGTCAAACGAACACAGGTGGGTCTTAGTTCAGTTATTTCAGTTTATGATCTTGACCCGAAAACATATGACGTCATGTTTCTTCTAATAGAGCTGATGCGCTTACGTGGAATCGTGTAACACTCCTAAGGTCGTTTTGGTCTCTGGATTGGACTGCATGGTAAACGATTCCCTTCTATCTATCTCAAAAACTATATTTCTTATGGGTCAGAAATCTAGAATTCCGGTTTATTATTTACCCACGTACTCTATCTAAACAAAAAATATGTACCTCTAAAATGTGCATCTAAATTGATCTTTTTTTTCCCTTATTTTATATACGGGGCAAGCATATAATCACCTACAGTAGGATGCTAATCAGAGCGCCCCGACCAATTACTTTCTATTTTTTTTTTATGCCACAAAGGTGGCAGACAAGCATACGGCCCGCCTGATGGTAAGCAGTTACCGTAGCCTATGGACGCTTGCAACACCAGGTGTATCACACGCGCGATGCCGACCGTGAAATTTTCTTTTCAAAATAATTGTTCTTCTCCAAAATAATAGTTTCAGTAATTAGAATGTTAGAATATTAATAAGAATGTTTAAAAGCTCACGTCTACCGATGACAGTGTTATTTAAGCTCGGAAGGGTTGAAACCAGTTTTTACCAGGTATTGAGTTTTTAAATTTGTAGGCTCTTTATACACGACTGCCCAAAAAAGGGGTGTTATTTTTTCAGAGTTCATTTACCTTAGTCTCTGGAGTTTCTTTATTCAAATTCCAATTAATGTATGAAATATCGTTAGATTTGTCTTGATAGCGCAAGTGATACTAGGTACCTACGAATAAATATTATTTATTCGTAGCAAGGTACATAGAATAATAAAAAAAACAAACTGACGGATGTTAGACGTCAAATTTAAGAGATAAAATATGTTTAATTCTTCCATACCCATTGATTGGGGTATCAAAATGAAGGGCTTTAAAAAACGATTCTATAAATATAATATATATCTGGCAGTTTTAATTACAAAGGAACGATAAAACGATTAACGAAAATAAATAGTTTGCACACGTCATTAATCAAACTTTAAAAAAATATCTTCTCACGATCAGAGGTCCACCACTATTTTTTTTGCAAAAGTGTGAGTTTCCTATTAATAATATTCATAGCCATATAGCCGTTTCATAATTACATTGTAAATAATAAGAGGCAAACCTATTGCCACGTTATCGAGCATTCTCCAGGGTCCGGACATTGACCTATACATACTAGACGCGACATCTCAAACGAGGATAGAAAATAGATTCGAAAATTGTGTATTCAAAATACACAATTGATAATGCACAATTTTCGAACGTAAAGCACGTGTAATCTCCCAGCCCAGCTGCATGTGAGGGAGAGTATGCCGGTCGGCATACTTGCACTGGTCGACTATCCTCGTTTGAGAGGTCGCGTCTAGTATATATAGGTCAATGGGTCCGGATGGTTGAAAGAATTTCCAGCAGGAAAATAATATGTTTATAAGGTACCAGGTAGTGGCAAAAGCTTCACGCTCAAACCATATGAGGTTTCCCACATTATACTTACTTATTGCCACAGTAATGAAAAAAATGCTATAGGTACTTAATTGTAATTTCGCTGGACTGCCTTTGCTTTGAAATTCAATTTATTGATTTAATTAGAATAGAACGAATAGATATTAAAATTTATGGACTATATTAGACGTACCTATACGGTTCTAAAATTTGAATTAAAATCAAATTACATATGTTTATAGAAGTAGGAAGCTTCGTAATGTAAACAGCAAAATAACATGCATTTTTCATAAGCTCGACCTTGTTATTAGAACGTAAACAATTCTTACAATAAACAACATTCGAAATAGGTAGGTACACCTACACGTGACTATACGATGCACAAAACAGACTTCCACGAAATGGTATCAACGCTGTTATATACGTGTCATAGATTTTTGAAAAAATCTAAAAAAACACCCTCTAAGGTTTGTGTCTTCGTGGGTAGCGCTTTCTATACATCTTGATTTCCTACTTACCTACTAACAACATTGTAATTTTTGCACGCCAGCTTACAGCTTACAATATTATAAAAACAAATTACAGCTTACCAATTGATCAAACTCGGAGAAATTTTGCATGCATGTCCTTGACCTTTCCGCGAAATTATGTAGATAAGTATTTTAAAAAGGGAATATCGTTTATTTTAACGTAAAAACATACATAACGTAACCGGAAACATACATAATTAGATGAGGATATTGGGTAAAGACGTTTAACCGAGCATGCCAAATTTCACTGAGTTTGAACATTTGGCACCTATTTAAAATATGACAAAACTACGTTGGTATGGAAAGCGCTATGTACATAATTCCTGTTTCAGTCCGATCGTCCACTGCTGAACACAGCCTCCCCCAGTTAGGGGCGTTTACCATAATCCCCCTCGCTTGACACGCGTCTTGAGGATCGCAGTTTAAGATATCAGTTCCTCAGAAGGCGCTGCTGCCCACCTTCCGGTATTTTACCTTTACTCGCCTCTTACGACACCCGCAGGTTACGTACATAGTTAAATAATTTTAAATATCAATGCGCACTGTACCTGATTTTACTGCATTACTGTATTAGATAGTAGATAATATGTTATTTTACAAAATACTTGAGACTTACCTTTTCAAAGGTGAATCCGAATTGTCCGACGAAGAATTAGTCGATGTATCACTGCAGCTCGAAACATGGTTCACCATGTGACAGCTTAGGCTTTTCTGAAGCTTTCTTAAATCCATTATGCACACGATAGTCAACTTTAATCACTCTTCATTTATCACTGTAATCGCTTAGCCGCGATAAAAACAAAGCACGCACAAAATATTACTACGAAAATCGTATTAAAACTGTAGTTTTGCTGTAGATTTTGAATGAATGTGAAGATTCGTACAATTTTGTCACTAGTGTCTAAATATAAACTGTTTATAGATGCGCGCGCGCCGCTTCGATGTAGAAGTAAAATTGACTCATGGACAATTAGAACATTGAAAAAATTGGTATGTTTATTTGCTTCAAGGAATTCCATTTCGTAAACAGTATCGGTCGGCGATGGCCGGCCGTAAACTGGTTTGCAGGTCATATGGCAATTTGCATAATATTGTTAGATCAGGATCGTTTTGCTTCATTATTATCAAGTTTATGCGTAGGTATCTAATATAACTTTGAACTGACCTCAGGTTTTGTAGATAAGATCAAGATGCACAATAGCCAAAAAACTGTGTGTTATATAAAATAATTCAATATGGTAATTCAGATACATATATATGTCTTAATGCTTTTATTGTAGTAGCTGTAGTGTATATAGTTCGTAGTATTTTGTTAATAAAGGCATATGTAACGTCGGTGGAAAAAAAACATGGGCACCCCAGAAAAAAAAATAGTACAAACCAACCCTTTAACAGCAATAATATGTTATTATATTAGCTGTCTTGAATCAAAACCTTCAGGGTCACAAATAATCTATCATCTATACCTACCTTTGTCATTTTAAGTGATGATGGAAATGAAAGAAAAAGGAGATCACTAATAACTCAGTCAACAGGAACGCAATTTGATAAAGATTTCTGCCGCCTACCCACAGGACCGCAAATTATACTATTGATACATTCTTTTTGTTACACGGACTATTTGAAAGTGTCAAAAATTGTTATCAAACTATCATTTTATACATACAATAAAACTAACTTTAAAATTGAAGCAGTGATGGCTCAGTGGCGTTGACTCTGGACTGCCGTGCAGCAGGTCCATGGTTCGAATCCTGCCGCGAGCTTGCGCTTCTCCGCATGGTAGAAGTCCTTGAGAGCCAGTAAAATTACTTTACGTACTTGAGGAGTAACAACTGTACGTCTCAGTGTGACGGACACAGTGCAATAAAGTCAAATTACTTGTCTTATTTAACTATGGCCGTAATTTGTACTTCGCAAAATAAACTTGTGCTTATCTCGATAGTTTGTCGTTCCTGAAGACCGTGTTATAAAGCTAAATATCACATTAACGAAGAGGCGGACACCAGATATTTTGTGCAAGTAAATAAATAAGCATTTCGAGCATTTAAGACTTTTTTATTGAAAGAACAATATAGTAACTATTCTTAAATTTACAATAAAATTGAAATACCTAGTTATTCAAAATCTCCATATACGTACCTAAATCATAATCAATATCCAAAATATTTTTAGAAGACATATTATGCGGAGACATTTCATTGGTACTTAGTGATATTAAAAGTAAATTGATGCGAAAATATCGATGGGAAATAAAACATGAAATACACTAAAATTGGTGCAATTAACGTAAATACGTGAAGAATTTGATGACTTATAATATACTAAAAGCCCAACCCACATGCTTGGAATACATTATTTTACTTCGGCCAAATTTGACTCTTATCGAACTTGAAAATTATACAATTATAAATCCAAAACAATATCATAATTTCATGTTTTGTTCAGCATAACTAGGTACTTCCCTAACACATGACACCATTACAATATCATCAGCAAAGAGAAAAAAAATTATAGTGCAAGTGTAGTCTCTGCTTCATGTCTAGTAGTATGGTCTTCGTGGGTTGTTCTGCAAAAGAAATAGCATTGCCTCAGTTTGGTACAAAGTAATCATTGACTATATTGTGCTCCCCACATGGGCTGCCGGGTTAGAATGTGTTTGAAGTGAAAAGCAGAATAAGTAACACTGCAGTACATACTAAGAGGGATTCTTGCTCAAGAGATACACCACCTGATGATATTTGTGATAGTTTGTAAATTGAACATCGTCCCATCTCAACAATCCAGCATGTATATTTTCAAAGTTCAAATGAAGCCGGCACTTCGCTGGAATACTATTACCGTGCAGCATGATTCAAATCCCGCCGCGGGTTTGAGCTTCACCGCATGGTGGAAGGGCATTTTGCGACGACCCTCAAGTAGAAAATCTGTCGCCAAGCACCCAACAGTGGGTTCCGGCAGCAGTCCTTCAGAGCCAGTAAAATTACAGGCACATGATACGTAACAACTGTACGTTTCAATGTGACGGGCACAGTGCAATTTCGGCAGAGGTTAGTCCACTTAACATCAGGTGGGCCTAGGGCTTGTTCGTCACAATAACATGAAAAAAAACCCATCTCGCTCCCCCTTTACCTCTTCACGCTTTCCTCGTTGCTTGCAATCCGTACCAGAGCGCCGATATGACGTCACATCATAAAATGGGTGGAGTTTGACCGAATGCCCGATGAGAGGGACCGAATTATACATGTAAATAACGAACTAACCAATGGGTTAGGTCTGAAGCGGTAGGCCAGCATCATGCGTTTTCTGTAGGCGTCGAATTCGTCGTCCTCGGGTGCCACGTTGTCTGACGAGTTTGCCCCGAGACCCATGTTCGCCACTGGTTGATTGGCCCTGGAAAAACACTTAGTTTACTAACCAAGTTGAACAGCCCTGGAAATTATATTTAGTATCTAAGTTGAATAGTACTGGATAATCATTTTAGTTAAATAGGTATCTAAATTGATAAACCCTGGAGGACACTTTTAGTTTAAAGTCTAAATTGCTAACCCCTAGAAAGTACTTCAAGTTTATTATTTAAATTGACAAGCCCTGAAAAATACTTTTATTATAGTATCTCAATTGTTAAACCTTGGTAAATACTTTTATTTTAGTATCTCAATTATTAAACCTTGGATTTTTTTTTATTTTAGTATCTCTATTGTTAAACCTAGGTAAATACTTTTAGTTAAGTATCTGAATTGTTAAACCTTGGTAAATACTTTTATTTTAGTATCTCTATTGTTAAACCTAGGTAAATACTTTTAGTTAAGTATCTGAATTGTTAAACCTTGGTAAATACTTTTATTTTAGTAAGTATCTCAATTGTTTAACCTTGGTAAATACTTTTATTTTAGTATTTCATTTGTTAAACCTTGGTAAATACTTTTATTTTAGTATTTCATTTGTTAAACCTTGGTAAATACTTTTAGTTAAGTATCTGAATTGTTTAACCTTGGTAAATACTTTTATTTTAGTATTTCATTTGTTAAACCTTGGTAAATACTTTTATTTTAGTAAGTATCTCAATTGTTTAACCTTGGTAAATACTTTTATTTTAGTATCTCAATTATTAAACCTTGGATTTTTTTTTATTTTAGTATCTCTATTGTTAAACCTAGGTAAATACTTTTAGTTAAGTATCTGAATTGTTAAACCTTGGTAAATACTTTTATTTTAGTAAGTATCTCAATTGTTTAACCTTGGTAAATACTTTTATTTTAGTATTTCATTTGTTAAACCTTGGTAAATACTTTTATTTTAGTATTTCATTTGTTAAACCTTGGTAAATACTTTTATTTTAGTATCTCAATTATTAAACCTTGGATTTTTTTTTATTTTAGTATCTCTATTGTTAAACCTAGGTAAATACTTTTAGTTAAGTATCTGAATTGTTAAACCTTGGTAAATACTTTTATTTTAGTAAGTATCTCAATTGTTTAACCTTGGTAAATACTTTTATTTTAGTATTTCATTTGTTAAACCTTGGTAAATACTTTTATTTTAGTATTTCATTTGTTAAACCTTGGTAATTACTTTTATTTTAGTATCTCAATTATTAAACCTTGGATTTTTTTTTATTTTAGTATCTCTATTGTTAAACCTAGGTAAATACTTTTAGTTAAGTATCTGAATTGTTTAACCTTGGTAAATACTTTTATTTTAGTATTTCATTTGTTAAACCTTGGTAAATACTTTTATTTTAGTATCTCAATTATTAAACCTTGGATTTTTTTTATTTTAGTATCTCTATTGTTAAACCTAGGTAAATACTTTTAGTTAAGTATCTGAATTGTTAAACCTTGGTAAATACTTTTATTTTAGTAAGTATCTCAATTGTTTAACCTTGGTAAATACTTTTATTTTAGTATTTCATTTGTTAAACCTTGGTAAATACTTTTATTTTAGTATTTCATTGGTTAAACCTTGGTAATTACTTTTATTTTAGTATCTCAATTATTAAACCTTGGATTTTTTTTTATTTTAGTATCTCTATTGTTAAACCTAGGTAAATACTTTTAGTTAAGTATCTGAATTGTTTAACCTTGGTAAATACTTTTATTTTAGTATTTCATTTGTTAAACCTTGGTAAATACTTTTATTTTAGTATCTCAATTATTAAACCTTGGATTTTTTTTTATTTTAGTATCTCTATTGTTAAACCTAGGTAAATACTTTTAGTTAAGTATCTGAATTGTTTAACCTTGGTAAATACTTTTATTTTAGTATTTCATTTGTTAAACCTTGGTAAATACTTTTATTTTAGTATCTCAATTATTAAACCTTGGATTTTTTTTTATTTTAGTATCTCTATTGTTAAACCTAGGTAAATACTTTTAGTTAAGTATCTGAATTGTTAAACCTTGGTAAATACTTTTATTTTAGTAAGTATCTCAATTGTTTAACCTTGGTAAATACTTTTATTTTAGTAAGTATCTCAATTGTTTAACCTTGGTAAATACTTTTATTTTAGTATCTCAATTATTAAACCTTGGATTTTTTTTTATTTTAGTATCTCTATTGTTAAACCTAGGTAAATACTTTTAGTTAAGTATCTGAATTGTCAAACCTTGGTAAATACTTTTATTTTAGTAAGTATCTCAATTGTTTAACCTTGGTAAATACTTTTATTTTAGTATTTCATTTGTTAAACCTTGGTAAATACTTTTATTTTAGTATTTCATTTGTTAAACCTTGGTAATTACTTTTATTTTAGTATCTCAATTATTAAACCTTGGATTTTTTTTTATTTTAGTATCTCTATTGTTAAACCTAGGTAAATACTTTTAGTTAAGTATCTGAATTGTTTAACCTTGGTAAATACTTTTATTTTAGTATTTCATTTGTTAAACCTTGGTAAATACTTTTATTTTAGTATCTCAATTATTAAACCTTGGATTTTTTTTATTTTAGTATCTCTATTGTTAAACCTAGGTAAATACTTTTAGTTAAGTATCTGAATTGTTAAACCTTGGTAAATACTTTTATTTTAGTAAGTATCTCAATTGTTTAACCTTGGTAAATACTTTTATTTTAGTATTTCATTTGTTAAACCTTGGTAAATACTTTTATTTTAGTATTTCATTTGTTAAACCTTGGTAATTACTTTTATTCTAGTCAAATTCATTAAACACGGATAAATACCTTTAGTTGAATATCTATGTTCATAAAAACAGGAAAATAAACTCTGTCTGTAAGTCGTACGAAAGAGCGTAAGCCATCCTAGTAGAATAGTTACCGTTTAACTTTGTATGAGGTAGAGTTATTAAATGTATTTTGATATTATAAAATAATGCATCACTATGCTTTATGGAAAACCATTTCACTTAATTGTTTAATTTCTCTGTTAAGGTCAAAACAGGCAAATCGGTTATGACCTTAAGAGCCATGTCACAAAATCACGCTACTGAAGTTTAGGTAAATGCCAGCGCATCGCATACACAAGCGAAAGAAGTGACGATGGAATAGCGTGACTGTGAGTAACACATTTTGATACTAGCACTCATTAGTAAAGAAATGTAAGTTGCGAATTAAAAAAATGTGTGATTGGCATGAGTAAATAATCAATTTCTTGTCGATTACTTGCTAATGTTATAGAAAAGAAGTAGGCATGTACATTAAATAGTCAATCTACATCGTGAATCGTATATTTACATTTCATCCTTGATGAATAAAAAATAAATATGTTTGAATCATTTATTGTAACAATAAACTTAAATAATTAAATAATTATACGGCTTAAAATTATATAAATATTTGACGAAACGGCATTGATTAAAAGCTGCGGACTAAAGGCTCTTTCTTTTAAATTTTCCAAAAATTGCTATTTTCCTCGTTCACACTCTACACAGTATCTATATCCAGTAGTTAACACTGTCTGCCATAATGACCATGCATAGGATTGAGGTTTATTTTTCTGTGCATCCGGAAAACAACTCAGTACCAACCACAAACGTCCCATGACGTTTTTGGTTTTCCATTACTTAAACATGTCACCCTCATATTCCCATACCACAATATATCACCTATACCTTTAAAAAATAACATTTTCATCCATTTAATTTGAGTAGACCAAACAGCGAAATGTAAATATATATTTACACATTTTGAGGTTTTTTTGTTTTTAAATCGAATATCTTTGATGCAATCTATAATCAACATATATACTTCTTGGTACCAATGCAATCCCCACTATATACTCTTATGCTCACTATTTCCTCTATGGAAAATAAATGATAATACACCTTTTTATAGAAAAAAATACTGGAAATGGGGTTTGAACACACGACAAAAATGGTGGGAAATAGTAATTTAAATGCTATTTTTATTTTTTCGTAACTAGACTCACCTAGAACTTCAATTCTTCTTTTAATATGATAATTTACTATTGTTCTTTAGCCATGAATTGTTACAGATTTTTACGCCAAATATTTTAAAGTAACAAGATTAAAACAACCCAATTGTTTTAAGAACTTTGGCGGGAAAACTGTATTGGAGAGCAATATTTTTTTCTGAAAAACTATACCACCTACGCCTTTGGTCCTTCTTTGATATTATTATTTACATATAATTTATACACTTGTATTATTTCTGATTTTTTGGTTTAGAAGTTTAAAATTAGTTACGAGATTATTTAATACGCAAATTTGCATCGGTAAGTGTTTGCGTTGCAAAATGTATCGAGCGAAAAATGACTTATACATATGTAAAGTTGCGTTTTTCTAGGTTTATAACTGTTGACGTAGTTACGAGATTAATATGAAATGACGTAATATTTTGGGGCCAAAATGTAATTTGTGCTGGTTTCAGATTTCATCAAAATATTCAAAATACTTCCGTTATCTCAGAAAAGTATGGATTCTTTCTTGTATGGGCAAGGATGCATCCTTTTGAAAACCATTTGGATTATGAAAGCCGGACTTTTTTTTATTTATTTTTTATGTCATTGTGATGGAAAAAGCGCGAGGCCCACCTGATGTTAAGCGGTATCCTCTGCCTATAACAGATGCATTTCATCACAAGTGACGAACTGCACTGCGCCCATCACCTTGAGACATACCTGTTAAGTCTCCTCTTTGCCTGTTATTTCACTGGCTCTCAAGGACTGCTGCCGGAACTCACCGTTAGGTGCTTGGCGACAGATTTTCTACTAGAGGGTGGTCGCTAGCCAGGCGGGCATTCGCAAAATGCCCTTCCACCATGCGGTGAAGCTCAAGCTCTGGGCGGGATTCGAACCATGGACCTGCTGCGCGGCAGTCCATAGTCAATGCCACTGAGCCATCACTGCTTCAAAACATAAACTTACGCAGATTTTATGGTAAATTTGTTAAAAACTATCGACCGCTAACTGGTATCCCGGTTTGTACAAATGATGGAAAAGCCGGGAGGCCGTCTTGTACAAATTAGGAAGGTAGTTTAATTTACTGCTGAAGTTATCGCTGTGTTCACTTATAGACATTAACTGAATCCAAAAATATTGGAAGTCAATTATTCGCCTGTCATCTTATCCTTCTAAAACAAATGTTATAGTGAGTTACTAATTTAAACTAGAATAATATAAAAACTAGCAGACCAAAAAGAAGAAGTCAACCCTCTGAGGTTGTTAGCATTTTTCCAATAACGCTGTATAAGGCTGCATAATTGTGACGTTTCCTTTTTTTAACACAATGGATGAACAGAAACTAAAGATGTAGTTACTTAACAAGACAACAATAATTATATTATGGACAACAAAAATAAGGTATAGTTTGTTACTTAAAAAAATAAAGACATGATCAAAACTCTGTGGTCGCACTATAAACTTGCGTCTAAGCGTTCCGCGTACGAGACGTCAGAGCAAGGCAAAACGAACGCAGGTCCTACCTCGATGAGCGCTCGCGCGGTACTGATCGCCTCGCTCTTGTACATTTCAATTTATGAGCATTTCGAGTTATGTTAAATATTTTTTCTTGTCTAACAAAACAGAGTTAATAGCACAATTTATTAAAGATCAGATTAATTAAAGAATGAACTTTCTTTTCATATAATATTTGTTTGGAATTACACTTTATTAAACGCAATATATCGTGGTAAACTGCTGATATAATTCGTGGAAATTGGCGCAAGATCTTTATTTTTTTTTTCTACAATGGCGATTAATTATCGATATTCTAGTACACTATGTGTCAACAGGATGATATGCCTGATGCACAGTTTTTTTTTTTTAGTTAATTTGATGAATCTTTATATAAGAGATAGAACTCTGAAGTTGGCTATGTGTGCTTTAATTCGTAAAACAAGGTGCGGGAGATTGGTCACTACAAAATAATTAATGTTATGTTTGTAAATCTGGTACATTAACTGAAAAGAGAACAGATTATTCTATTTTTATCAATTATTAAACAACTTGTAGATATTTCCTATGATAGTAAATTAAGCGCTTAAAATCTTCGTATACCGCATTAAAATGTAAAATGCCTCTTAACAGAGTGGTGCAATACAAAATTACAAATTTACGAGAGGAAAAATTATAGTCATATGCGGGATTCGAACCCGCGTCGATGAGCTAACATGATAATGACTTATTTCTATAGTTTTCCTCTTGTTCTTTGTAATGTGATCCGCAGAGCATGCGTTATTGCAATAATTAAATATATTAAATCTAAACTATCAGATGCAAAAAATATTAGTTAATCGATTTATTTCATTATAAAAATACCATGGTATTATTTTTTTTTTTTAAAATACCATGGTATATATTTTTTTGAAAAATACCATTGTATTTTTATTAAGTAACAATACTTAGAAATTTATGACGGCATTGTATGAAATTTACTATCTGTATCGAACAACTGCTAAGCAAAACGACCAAGTAGGCAAACTGGCCAAGTAATAGTATGTCCAGCATCTAAATAGCAAGTTGACCAAATAGTATTATGTCAGACTCGAAACGTCTTCTAAGTAAAATAGCCTTGCAGTCAAATCACTTATGTATCGTAATGTCAAGGACTCAAATCGTGCCTATGAACAAAATCATAATAATTATGAGATATCTCAAAATGTTTATATATAATGTATAGCTTCTGTTATGTCCTCATCTTTGGGTAGTTCTATAAAAACCAGTCTGGTGTTGTCAACTCATCCAGTAAGTTGTGCTGAACGATTATCGGTGAATCGGTGTGTATACAATAGCTTCTTATAACGATGAACTGATTGACAACTAGACATTTAATTTTTTTTTAGATTTTTGCTATCGCTCAACATTCTGCGTTCTTGCAGAGCTTAGGTGGAGATATAACCTAACACAATTAATACAAAAGTACATATGATTTGGTTGACGTGCACATCATATGATAATAATGAATATTACTTGTTGATCGGAACCACTATCCCTGATCCTTCAGCGCCCAATCCTTGGCCCTCACTCCAGCCGAGTTTCTGAAGCATTTTGAACCCTGTAAAGTAAAAGTATGTAACATTACTGTGACTTAATATTATTTAGTAAGTATAATTCATTAATAAATAGATTCAGGCGTTACTTTGCGGAAATCCATATTTAATATTAACAAATATTTTATAAATTTTATGTAAACATCAAATTAATATTTTAATAAAAAACTACAAATAAAACACTTAAAAAATACAAAAATATATCTAGTGACAATTCCGCCTAATTTTCCTGTTAAGAGCCATTTCACAAAATCACGCTACTGAAGTTTAGGTAAATGCCAGCGCATCGCATACACAAACTAAAGAAGTGACGACGGAATAGCGTGACTGTGAGTAACATATTTTGATACTAGCACTCATTAATAAAGAAATGTAAGTTGCGAATTTAAAAATTGTGTGATTGGCATGAGTAAATAATCAATTTCTTGTCGATCACTTGCTAATGTTATAGAAAAGAAGTAGGCATGTACATTAAATAGTCAACCTACATCGTGAATCGTATATTTACATTCCATCCTTGATGAATAAAAAATAGATATGTTTGAATCATTTATTGTAACAATAAACTTAAATAATTAAATAATTATACGGTTAAAATTATATAAATATTTGACGTAACGGCATTGATTAAAAGCTGCGGACTAAAAGCTCTTTCTTTTAAATTTTCCAAAAATTGCTATTTTCCTCGTTCACACTCTACACAATATCCATATCCAGTCGTTAACACTGTCTGCCATAATGACCATGCATAGGACTGAGGTTTATTTTTCTGTGCATCCGGAAAACAACTCAGTACCAACCACAAACGTCCCATGACGTTTTTGGTTTTCCATTACTTAAACATGTCACCCTCATATTCCCATACCACAATATATCACCTATACCTTTAAAAAAATAACATTTTCATCCATTTAGTTTGAGTAGACCAAACAGCGAAATGTAAATATATATTTACACATTTTGAGGTTTTTTTGTTTTTAAATCGAATATCTTTGATGCAATCTATAATCAACATATATACTTCTTGGTACCAATGCAATCCTCACTATATACTCTTATGCTAACTATTTCCTCTATGGAAAATAAATGATAATACACTTTTTATAGAAAAAAATACTGGAAATAGGGTTTGAACACACGACAAAAATGGTGGGAAATAGTAATTTAATTGCTATTTTTATTTTTTCGTAACTAGACTCACCTAGAACTTTGATTCTTCTTTTAATATGATAATTTAATATTGTTATTTAGCCATGAATTGTTACAGATTTTTACGCCAACTATTTTAAAGTAACAAGATTAAAACAACCCAATTGTTTCAAGAACTTTGGCGGGAAAACTGTATTGGAGAGCAATATTTTTTTCTGAAAAACTATACCACCTACGGCTTTGGTCCTTCTTTGATATTATTATTTACATATAATTTATATACTTGTATTATTTCAGATTTTTTGGTTTAGATGTTTAAAATTAGTTACGAGATTATTTAATACGCAAATTTGCATCGGTAAGTGTTTGCGTTGCAAAATGTATCGAGCGAAAAATGACTTATACATATGCAAAATTGCGTTTTTCTAGGTTTATAACTGTTGACGTAGTTCCAAGATTAATACGAAATGACGTAATATTTTGGGGCCAAAATGTAATTTGTGCTGGTTTCAGATTTCATCAAAATATTCTAAATACTTCCGTTATCTCAGAAAAGTATGGATTCTTTCTTGTATGGGCAAGGATGCATCCTTTTGAAAACCATTTGGATTATGAAAGTCGGACTTTTTTTTTTATTTTTTTTTTTTATGTCATTGTGATGGAACAAGCGCTTAGCCCACCTGATGTTAAGCGGTATCCTCTGCCTATAACAGATGCATTTCATCACAAGTGACGAACTGCACTGCGCCCATCACCTTGAGACATACCTGTTAAGTCTCATTTTTGTCTGTTATTTCACTGGCTCTCAAGGACTGCTGCCGGAAGTCACCGTTAGGTGCTTGGCGACAGATTTTCTACTAGAGGGTGGTCGCTAGCCAGGCGGGCATTCGCAAAATGCCCTTCCACCATGCGGTGAAGCTCAAGCTCTGGGCGGGATTCGAATCATGGACCTGCTGCGCGGCAGTCCATAGCCAATTCCACTGAGCCATCACTGCTTCAAAACTTAAAGTTACGCAGAAAACACTTACGCAGATTTTATGGTAAATTTGTAAATACGACTATCGACCGCTAACTGGTATCCCGTTTGTACAAATGATGGAAAAGCCAGGAGGCCGTTTTGTACAAATTAGGAAGGTAGTTTAATTTCCTGCTGAAGTTATCGCTATGTTCACTTATAGACATTAACTGCATCCAAAAATATTGGAAATCAATTATTCGCCTATCATCTTATCCTTCTAAAACAAAAGTTATAGTGAGTTAATAATTTAAACTAGAATAATATAAAAACTAGCAGAACAAAAAGAAGAAGTCAACCCTCTGAGGTTGTTAGCATTTTTTCAATAACGCTGTATAAGACTGCATAATTGTGACGTTTCCTTTTTTTAACACAATGGATGAACAGAAACTAAAGATGTAGTTACTTAACAAGACAACAATACTTATATTATGGACAACAAAAATAAAGTATAGTTTGTTACTTAAAAAATAAAGACATGATCAAAACTCTGTCGTCGCACTATAAACTTGCGTCTAAGCGTTCCGCGTACGAGACGTCAGAGCAAGGCAAAACGAACGCAGGTCCTACCTCGATGAGCGCTCGCGCGGTACTGATCGCCTCGCGCTTGTACATTTCAATTTATAAGCATTTCGAGTTATGTTAAATATTTTTGCTTGTCTAACAAAACAGAGTTAATAGCACAATTTATTAAAGATCAGATTAATTAAAGAATGAACTTTCTTTTCATATAATATCTGTTTGGAATTACACTTTATTAAACGCAATATAGCGTGGTAAACTGCTGATATAATTCGTGGAAATTGGCGCAAGATCTTTATATTTTTTTCTACAATGACGATTAATTATCGATATTCTAGTACACTATGTGTCAACAGGAATATATGCCTGATGCACAGTTTTTTTTTTAGTTAATTTGATGAATCTTTATACAAGAGATAGAACTCTGAAGTTGGCTATGTATACCTTAATTCGTAAAACAAGGTGCGGGAGATTGGTCACTACAAAATAATTAATGTTATGTTTGTAAATCTGGTACATTAACTGAAAAGAGAACAGATTATTCTATTTTTATCAATTATTAAACAACTTGTAGATATTTCCTATGATAGTAAATTAAGCGCTTAAAATCTTCGTATACCGCATTAAAATGTAAAATGCCTCTTAAGCCGACGTGACCTCACAAACGCCACGCAGCCAAACCGGAAGAATTTTCGACGCGTTTCGCTTCTACACGAAGCATCCTCAGGAGGTCTTGACTCTACGAGCGCACGATCGAGAAGAAGAAAACTCTTCTTCTCGATCGTGCGCTAATGTTTCGATGTTTTCATAGAATATTTTAAAAATATTTGTTATTATTATAATTCATTACTCTAAAGAAACAAAACGCTTCGTCTAACTTCTGATCTGATTGCTTGTTTATCAGTTTGTTTGTTGAATGTCCTGTTATTAACTTAATACCTGGCGCTATATCAAAGCGGTAGGTACTTTACATATCTGGTTATACTACAAACATTCATTATTACAAGTTTCGCTTAGATATACCGTCAGTGAACTACAGCGTGCTTTACATTGTATATGGAAGGGGCCAAAAAAAATTATGCAATTTACTATTTTTACCTTTACATTTACCTAGTGTTGTGCAGCAGAAGATACTTTCTTTTTTATTGAGTTCTTGGAAAATTTGGTGGCAATAAATATGCGATGGCTCTGTAGTTATTGCTAAAGCTAACGCTTTAACCTTTTATAAGGCAGAGAGAGCCAGTAGTAGATACATATTTTTATTTAACATCGAAAATCATTGAATAGTTTTCGTAAACTTTGGTGGCAGTATACGCACCACCGCACCGCCCTCACTAGCGGAGCAAATATTTAAAAAATAAAGTATAAAATAATTTTATTACCCTTATTTGATAATTTTGAACTTACAAAATAATACGATAGTTTGTCTTTTATTTTTAGAATATTATATAGAAAAATAATGGTTACAAATACTCGGTAATCGTTTGAGATATCATGTGAACAGGGAGTGGCATTAATACTGCCATTATCCGCTGAATAAATTTATTTTCGTTCTTTCTTTTACCAATAAAAAAATAATATTTCAAAGTACAACCATCTCTGTGATTTATACGTAAAACGTAAGTAATAATCGGAAAACGCTCAAAATAATTAGCATTCAGATCATTCTGTCTAAAATGTGAAGCTGATGATGAAGCTGTGAGCGAATCAAAATATTTAATATAAAAATGCACTTTCACAAGATCATGGTTTAATAGTTTTTAAATACTTCGACATATCTTACTGATTTTTGACATAATAAATACCAACGTTACCGTAGTTAAAAATTATATAACAGTCAAGCATGTAAAAATAAACTTGTGGTGGCATACATACTACCTCTTCCTTATATAGAGTGTACTTATGTATTCCCAAATTCAACAAATGATTTTGACTTTGTTAAAAAGACATATCTCTTCTCTTTATTGGTCCCAAGAGGATTTGACACGTAGGAAACAGCTAGTATATACGACTATACGAATATCTTATATCATTTGGACTACCTGTGAGTCTGCAATGCAAGTGTTGTATATAGTTAGTAGTATTTTGTCAGTATATCTTACCAACATTATCCTCCTTGAGTTTGAATTCTTTGTAGTCGCTCAAATCTGGCTCCTTGCCACTTTTCACGGCCGAATACTTTTCCATGAATCTGAAATGTTCGGAATAATTCGTCATCGTTAGCAAATACGCAGAGAGTGTGAAAATATTTAAATTATGGTTTACTATTTGTTTACATTTATGAAGCGCTTGTAGCGAAGTTTGCTTAGCTGTTCTTAACCGATCAGAAAAGTTAAGCAACATTCGCCGCGGTCATGAGTTGGATTTTTGACCGCTATTGACATTGCTTCTGCGCGATTCCGTGCTTCGGAGGGCACGTTAAGCAGTCGGTCTCGGTTATCTTAGGATGGCAGTCGTTATAGCATGGTGGTAAGGCATTTTGCGAATGGCCGCCTGGCGGGCTACCACCTTCAAGTGGAAAATCTGTTGCCGAGCACCTAACGTTGTTCCGGCAGCTGTCCTTGAGAGCCAGTAATTCTAGATTAGCCTGAACAACATCTTCGACCACATCATCACTTACCATCAGGTGAGATAGTGGTAAAAAGCTAACCTATCAAGCCTACAAAAAGTGAGTTATGGCTGGCGCACCTGGCACCGTACGGACATTGCCTCAACTTGCAGTTCAGTATTTTTCTGCAAGTACAAATCACACTCACGCTGTGTCATATCGCTTTAAAGCATATTTATATCGGTTTCATACATTTCATATGGTTAGAAACACTTTATTACAATGTGTTGTGTCTCAGCGCGATTTGTCGTGGCACCGATTGCTCGGCCTTGATCGCGCCAAGGCAGAGGTGGGGTCCAACGTATCACAACAACAAATGTGTATCGAACATATGGATTAGTATCTACCAGATGTGCGAGGAAGATGAGCGGTGTGCGAGAGAAATATCCACCAATAGGAACCCTTCATTTTCCTAGCTCGCAGAGCGCAGCTATCTTTTTGGTGGATTTTTCCCTCGCACATTGCTGATGAGCAGTTGTTTTTTGTTTTTTTATTGCTGGTAGTTAAGCCTTTCACCACAATTTCACCTGATGCTAAGTGATGATGTGGTCGGCTGGTCGGCGGGTAACAGGCTTAACCTAGAATTACTGGCTCTCAAGGACAGGTGCCGGAATACACCGTTAGGTGCTTGGCGACAGATTTTCTACTTGAACCATCCTCGAGCCAATGCCACTGAGCCATCACTGCTTCAAAACTGCATTGTTGTTTCTCTCTTCCTTGCACGTCTCTAGTGAATACGCAGCCTATCTCTATACTACAACGCTAGATGTGTTCACAGAGGAATAATTTCTTTGAACTAAACGCAACATCCTCTTCTATAAAAAATTCTCTTTAAGAACTGTAATATAAGATGTACACCTACTTCTTGAGTTCTTCAGGTGGCAAGAAGTCTCCGATGTGATGTTTGCCGGCCGCCTGCTTAGTGAGCTCATCGGCCCATTTTTCAGTTGCGTTCATTTCACGCGAACGTAATCTGGAAGATTGTAGTTTCGTAATATATTATAACATACAAGCACATTAATAAAGAAAGAAATAAAATAAAAGCAACGAAAAATTTGCTCGCTTACTATACATTCGTTATCAATAATTGATCATTCATAAAATCACGATATGACATCAAATGATCTCAGTACAGAACTTATTTTCCTCTACGAAAAAGTTTGGCTGGTGTTTTATGGTCAGCTGCATACTAGAAGCCCTTTAAGATTTGTCACTATATATAAGAAAGAACACGATCATCACTCACTTGTGTTCCCATGTACCTTCAGCGACATCTTCGTCACTGTCATACTCGTATTTGTGTTTACCGGCGGCGGCTAAACGTTCCACTTCATTGCGCTTCTTCAGCATGTCCTAAAACAGATACGGAATATTACATTATACTTATCATCAATACATTCCACTTATCAATTAGCAGCTATAAAAATTACTTTACTATACAGGGTTCTTGGAAAAATGCTTACAAACTCTTAGGGTTGACTTCTGCTACTCCTAACATATATTTTGAGATAGTAAAAACAATGCCTACTCCGAGCCAAAAGCGCCCGCCACGGCAACACTAGATAGCGCTTCGCTCCTTTTGAATATAGTTGTGAATATATACATCGAGCAAAGTAATAAAAAATTTGAAATAATAAATTACAGGCACAAGAGACTTTTAACATCAGGTGGTCCTTGTGCTTATTCCGTCAAACCCACATAACAAAAATCACAAAAAAACATCTAAAAATTTTTGTTAGGACTAGCAGAAGTCAACCCTAAGACGTTGTTAGCATTCTTCCAATAACCCTATATTGCGCCTCTTGTTAACTAATTATACATATAAAGTTATTATTGTAATTATATTCTTAAGTTGTGTACTTATGCACGTAAAACGAACGTTTCCTTTCCAAATAATGTATAGGGGGTGTAGCGACTGCCAGATATTGCGATGGAATTATATGAATTTCGGTTATTACGACGATAAAAATACTATTATTCCGTCTTTATATCCGGAAGTCGCAACACACCTTAAGAATACATTATTTGGATAAGAATTATTCGATTTTCAGTGTATTTAGTAACGAAGATAAAGTTGCCACTATAATTCCGTCGCTATATTCAGAAATCGCAACACCCCCTTGTAAATCGAATGTTTCCTGTCCATTCATGCACCTACCTTGTCAGGTGAGACTAACGACAGGAATTCCCAATAGTCAGAGAGGCAGCTAAGCCAACACTGTAAGCAAAATTCACGCCTGCCTGACTAGCCCGACTCACTCGAACCTATCGCTAAGCATTTAAGAACCAGCGTCCGATCTAGCTCTAGCCTTCACATCTTCAACCATGTCATCACTAACAAACATGCCAGATAGTGTCCAAAAAAGCAAGCAATAGCAATTAATATATAACAATAGCTTATGTACCTGATACAGCAAATTAAGTTTAAAGTTATCTTCACATTTCTTCCAATCCTCCGGACTGAGATTGGTGGAGCCGTAGTTAGTCATAGCATATTGCATCAATGCATGGTTGTTTCGGTTCACAGTCGACAGTTTCAACCCATCCTCAGCATCAATCTTTGCTAGCTTTGGAACTGAAATGTTACGTAGCATTGATTAGAAATAATGAAATTTTAGTAAATAATATGGGATAACTCACGTGAATAAGTCAGATAGCTCCGACTATAGTTTCAACATTCGATGGTCTTTTTCAAGGAGAGCTCAGGACGCGCGCGTTGACGTCTCGCTTAGCACTAAGAAATGATCAAACACCGATAATGGTACTACCACTGATAATAACACCCATGGTGGTGTTCAAGGCTAGCCTTGAAATTGGTTTCAAGTAGAACATTTGTTGCTGAGCACCTAACGGTGTATTCTAACAGCTGTACTTAAGTGACAGTAATTCTAGATTGAACTTCTTCGACCGCATCATCAGTTACCATTAGTTGAGATATTGGTCAAAGGCAAGCCATATTATTGTGAACCAGGCAGCAATAGTTATTGATGTTAGCCTAAAGTAATATTTTGTTCCTCGAGGGCGTAATGTTGAATTTAGAGCGAAGCAAAGTATTCAATAAAAGAATTCCGAGCGCAGCAAGTGATCCTACTGTAGAATCCCTCGCTGCGGATTCTAAAGTAGAATCAAGGGATCGTAAAGTAGAATCCTCCTACGTCCGTTCAACGCTACGCCGGAATTTAATATTCGCCGCCCGAGAAACAAAATACCTATTACGGCTCCAATTGACACGCACTATTTTGAATCACCATGAGAAATCATCGAAACTCGTATGCATGGAAAATATTATTAATCAATAATAATAAATTATCACATTATTCACTTAATTATTGCACCAAACTAACTTAATCTATCAGAAACATGAATGCGGACCAATCAGAAGAAATAAACTTGTAACAACCTTAAAATTTGCTCTCCAGGTAGGGCAATTAATCTTTTGCGAAAAGATACGATGAAAAAGATGAAGTTGTTATAGGATGTGAAATGAACAACTAAATTAAATTAAAGCAGTAGATACACTTACCATTACCCCCCATTCCTGGTATAGGAGGCATGGATCCCATCATTCCTGGGGGCATTGGTGGCATCATCCCAGGCATTGGTGGCATTCTTGGTAACGGGGGCATACCTCCCATCATATGAGGCATACCTCCCGGCATTGGGGCTCCTCCCATGCCCGGCGGCAATGGTGCCACTACTCCTGGCGGTTTAATATCAGACATTGGTGGGTCATCGCCCCATCTGGACTTCTTCTTACGCTTGCGGCGTTCTCTCTTGCTTTCCGGTTCCTCGTCACTTTGGGAGCTGGCTTGTTCGCGCTTTGCCGAAGAAAACATATTCTGCCAGTAGTTGTTTGAGCTTGTGTTGCTGAAAAATGTTTTCATAAGACTGTGGTACACATGGCTTCAGAAACAGTTTTATTACTAGTTCAGATGCCATCAGCTTTAAACAATTCCTTTGTCAATAACATGCATAAGACAATTAATGCATGATGTTTACTTTGATTGCTTCATGAAGAAAGTAATTTCACTAGGTAGATTATTTCAACTTCAAAAGGACATTTGGAACTTTGGTTGCAATATTATTATAATTCATGATTCATATAAATTATTATTTATATCCCAGAGCATGAAATATATTTAAGTGATTATGGTCAATAATAGTTAGATAATAAAATCTAAAGAAGCAAAATAATCTGGCAAAAATCGGCAAGCTCAATATGCAAGCTCATCGATTGCTTGCAGAATCTCCACATGCCAAACAACTAGAAGTAATATTTAAAAAATACCTGTTTGTATTTTCCTCTTTGATTGGCTTAGCATCGTAACTATCATCATCGTCGTCCTCCAATGAAAACTCTGGCTCATATTTATCTTCATCTTTAACTTCAGACTTCTTTTCACTCCTCAGTTTTTCAACTAGTTTCCTGAACTTCTTATACTCGTTCGAATTTGTATTGTGCAAAAACCTGAAATGAATTACTCTGTATACATTATATGTACGGTTTAGTAAAGTTAGAAAGGTTGCAAGGTTACATTTTACCTGGGACAAGTAGGATGGTATTATTGAACATGATATTAAAGGTATGTTTTTACTTGAAATTACTAATAACTGATAATACTGTCCCACTGCCTTTGATGAAGATTTGATGAGAGTAAATAAACACTGTAATAACATGTAGCATTTTCATATAAATTTATTTCTTCCGCTTTCGTAAGCTTATGTTTTAATAATAAATTTGGTATATAGCCTTCGTAAGCGCATTGTCGTAGATGCCAAAATTGAATGAGTTATTTATAATAATAAGTCATAATTAATCATGATAAAACTTCGTTACTATTATTTTACAAGGAAATTTTCAGTAATAAACATTGTTTGGGAATAGTTCTTATATACATATAAGATCTATAAAAAAAATAATGGAATATCAATACTATTTGGTTTTAACCTAATCCGCTTGTATAGGTCTATCGTGTTATTCTCAATAACAAGATTGGCCTTAATCTTACTTTTAATAACTTATGAACTGACTGGATTAAAAATACTGGGTGATAACTGTAATTAAATCACTGAATATACACAGCCAGTGACAAATATTTGCAAGAGATTACTGTGTTTATTTACTTCTCCAAGTCATGATATTAAAATAAAAAAGGTATCAACATATCCTCCTGTTTGCTACAGTGGCATTACCACATATTATGGTCTTGTGTGTGAATTGCTTTCAGGACGTTTTCCCAGTGGTCGCCGTTGGTGGCAACCTCGCTCGCTGCAGACAGCACGGATGGCGGGAACGAATCTGTAGAGAGAACTGCGCACGACGAGTCAACATATTGTCTGGTGACGGATAAAGGCCAGTTTCCACGCGCATAAGTTGTAAGGAGTTAACTTGCGAGTATTGCGACAAAGTAAAATCAACCGTTACAGATTCACATCAGATTTGCTTCAAATAGAACCAAGTTATGCAATGTTTTTGTGTGGTACTGAGTTCAGTCATGCATAACTTCCTGAGTTCCATCCAATTGAATTAACGGAGCATAGGAAATCCTACTCAGCATTATAAATAAGCATTATACGGAGTTTAGACCACATAATGTTTTTTTGTAATACTGAATAAGCTTAACTGTTGCCTACACTGTTATCATTATTTTTATTTTGTGTATGTTTTTGTTTTTGCTGAATAACGTAAATACTAGCCAATTTGCAGAACAATTAAATCGTACACCAACAAGCTAAAAGCAATCGTATGTGAATGTAACTTGGTTCAATTTTACGGCATATATATACTCCAAAGTAACTCTCTACTAGACTTATCCAAATGTAAACAGCCCATAGGAGGCATCACTGCTGATTCTTTTGACGGTTTCTGATGTTTAGATTGTCTATTTACATTGTAAACTGACATGATTCACTATCTTTTGCCAGGTTTATGCCAATCTAACTTCTTAGCATTATGACATAAATGTAGTTATCAATATTATACTTTTGTTACCCAAATCGACAGAAGTTGATAGACCTTTGTAGCGAAGTGAACTGACAAGCTGGGGTTACAATAAAAGGTAGGTAGAGTTTTTGAAATTTAATTAATATGTACCAGGACCATCATATGCACAGTTTTTTTTTCAAGTGGGTATAGCTTCATGGCTATATTCTTACCGTCATAATTTATTAAATTAGTTCAATTCATAAAAATATTTTTAATAATTATAATACGTTATGGTTTTATTCTTCAATAAAAATACGATAACTTTTTCTTATACACCTACAAGTTTGTAATGAGCCCTCGGTGTGCGAGTCCGACTCGCACTTGGCCGTTTTTTATTGTTAAACATATTGATACATTTGAATCCCTGGATCTTGGTGTCATATCCATATTAACGCATTGGCATCATTTTCATTCATAACTAGGACGTAGTGGTCCTGACGATGCCAACTTATTAAATATATACATTTGAGGTCGATGACCCTAAATAGCTCTGCCTACTCCGATCACTCCTAATAAGCATTGAAATTTTAGTTGTAACCCAAATCGACCTCAAGGCTTATTTGTCAATTTTTGATTATTTCTCAAAGGTTCAGCCATGAAGACAAACTCGTAAATTCACTCTGTACAGTACTTCTGCCACATAATAATACAAAATAAACCATTTGTATTCTTAAAAATATCTGCGGCTCTCACAAATTAATCTAAAGTTTATTCGCTGGCATAACAAAGCAAGGCTTCATTTCGGGAACAAAGCAATATCATCATACTTTACTTTCTTAAGAAACAGTAAAACTATTTCAAAACTAAATATATACTGAAATCACTTCATAATTACTTATCGGTAAGGACCATATTTTCATGTGATAGTCAGATTCGAATTAAGTACTTTATTATGTAAATGTTTTTAATCAGGCGTTATCAATTCAACACGTATTTTTATAATCATAGTGCGATTGATATCTATGTAAGTTATGAACCGATTTAGATCATATGTTCTTAATAACGATTTGACACTAGGCCCATACATATTACAACATATACACATAATCTCATTAAAGTTAGAGTGCACCTCGCGCTTTTCATACAAACGTAGTTTCGTCATATTTTCAATATCAAGCGTTCATAATACGTAAAATGTATTGGCATACATGCAGTGTTATTGGAAAAATGCTAACAACCTCTTAGGGTCGACTTCTGCTAGTCCTAAAAAACATTTTGAGATGTATTTTTGTGTGTGTTTATGTCTATTTGACGGAATAAGCACGAGGACCACCCGATATTAAAAGTCTCTTGTGCCTGTAATTTATTATTTCATATTTTTCATTACTTTGCTCGATGTAATTATTCAAAACTCTATTCAAAAGGAGCGCGGTGCTGTGCAGTGTGGCCGAGGTGGGCGCTCTCGGCAATGCGTTTTATTTCCACACGAAACATCTTCAGGTATTGACTCTTCGAGCGCATGATTGGGAAACATTTCTCGCAGTACCTACCTAAACACTACATTTTTGCACTAATTTAATGTAATTTTATTTCTATGATCATTTTATGATATAATTTTTCATTCAGAACTTTCTATTCATTATCATTATACATAATATACAATAGAAACAAATAAATTAGATCACTTCGTTCATCCATTATAAAAAATATAATAGGTAATACCATAGAACACAATCCAAACATCAGAAACATCAAAGTGTAAGATGAAGTAAAGTTCGTTATTTTTCACTTCATCTTCTCGCAAACAGAATATATTTAAATATGTCTTCGAAGCAATGTTTACCTTGTGAAGAAGCCGGAGCGTTCCCAGGTTCAAAGTCCTCAGATTTCGGTATGTGGCTGGCCGACGGGGGCAGGGGAGGTTGAATGTTCTTAAGTTGCATAGGTTCCGGAGTAGGTATAGGGACGTTATCCAGAGGCTTCGATTCATGTGAAGTAGGAGGCATAAACGGCGGCAATGGAGGTCCACCATTCCCAAAGTTAGGGCCATTAGGACCAAATGGCGGACGAGGTCCCATGAACGGCATATTACCGCTGTTCATGGAATTCGACGGACCGCTGGACCCCATCATTGAGTTCGGAGGCCCGTTCGGCCCGCCCATCATTGGGTTAGGCGGACCATTAGGACCCAACATTGGATTAATAGGGCCATTGGGACCCATCATGTTACCTGGAGGACCATTAGGACCCATCATGGAATTCGGCGGTCCATTAGGACCCATCATGTTACCAGGAGGACCATTGGGGCCCATCATAGAATTCGGTGGTCCATTAGGACCCATCATGGGATTCGGAGGACCATTTGGACCCATCATAGAATTCGGGGGAGCATTTGGACCCATCATGGGATTTGGAGGACCATTTGGACCCATCATAGAATTAGGGGGACCGTTTGGTCCCATCATAGAATTAGGGGGACCATTTGGTCCCATCATTGAATTAGGGGGACCATTTGGTCCCATCATGGTATTAGGAGGGCCATTTGGACCCATCATGGAATTGGGGGGACCATTCGGACCCATCATGGAATTAGGAGGACAATTTGGACCATTTGCACCCATCATACCGGGGTTAGGGAATGGCGGTCCAAAAAATGGTGGCATGGGGCCATTAGGACCACACATATTAGGCGGCATCGGTCCACATGGTCTTGGACCATTAGGGCCCATAAAATTAGGAGGCATGGGAAAGTTAGGACCACCCATAAATGGAGGCATATTAGGTCCTCCAGGCCCCATCATTGGACCAGGTCCCATATTAGGCCCTGGTCCCATACCAGGAGGACAAGGACCCATCATGCCAGGTCCCATCATTCCAGGGGGCATTGGGCCAGGAGGCATAGAACCTGGTGGCATGGGGCCAGGTGGCATCTGATTTGGACCCATATCCATATAGTTTTGATCATTAGAATTATTATCATCATTATCAGGTGGTCTGATTGGGATTTGCATAAGGGATGGGATGTCGGCTGGATTATTCATGTCATACTGCTTTTTCCGTTCCTCGTGAATTAGAGTCATAGGACTATGGTTTCGGTGTCTGCCTCTCTCATTCCATCGGCGTTGTTTATCTCTGTAAGTGTCAAAATATTATAAGGGTTGTTTCCGAAAAAACTGTGTTCAGGACAACCAAATAAGAATTCTCTCTTATCTTGATATTAAATGAAGATGCCTTCGATGATAGTATACTCTAGTTTATATGATACATTTTTACTCATGCTTTAAACACATTCAATTGTGCATAACAGAAAAATACTACTGAATTCTACTCTTTGTCTAAATATACAATGAATGGAGAAGTGAACAGCTTTGTGCTAATTGTATGGGCTGATAGAGATTCATGTAACAGAACTGTCGGTCTGATTGTCTGGAGATTTAATAGAGATGTTGCAATAAAATCATATAATTCCAGAGATTCAAAAGATTATACTACAAATATTATGTTGATTTTTACCTCCCACCTCTACCATCGCCAGATCTCCTTCTTTCATCATTATTACGTTCATTATATTCATTTTCATGAGTCTCGTGGGTTTCTGCGTCTTCTTTTTTAATATCGTCACTTGTATTTTTCCTGTCTTTTTGTTCTTTATCCTCTTTGTCTTGCTTTTGTTTCTCTAATAAAGCTTTATATTGGCTCATGAAGCTTCCATCATTGGAAAATATGTTTTTGTCATCATTGGATGCAGGGCTAAAAATTAAGAATTTTCAGTTAAGGTATTGTGTGCTACACCAAAATCATAACGTTTAAAAGAAACTGTTAAGTCTTGAGAAACGTTAATTACTGGTTTTAAATGTCAATTAAAATTAATTGTCATATGGGTATTACTGATGAGTGTACAAAAGAGCAGTGTAAATCAAAACTTCTGGTACAACTCACTATCGTGTCAAGAGAACCTGCCCACAGGCAGGCAATTTGTCACCTCTGCTATGGGTAATAGTAGTAGTAAATTAACCAGTTAAACCCCAAAACAAAGATAGAATTCACCATCGGATATGTATATGACCTGATGATAATGGTATGTGCGCTATTTGATGCGAATTTGTGCAAAAAAAGCAGAAGAGTATTTTCAGTGCAATGCGACATGGTAGGCTAAAATAAAAATCTAAAATTTGGATATTTGGGTCAATTATTATGGGGTTTAAAAACTATAAAAAATCGTATATCTGCCATATCGAAAAACAATCAGAAATTATACATAACTTTTTTATTAACCTTATCAAGAAGCAACTTTTTTGTCAGAACAACTTATTCATCCAATAAACTTAAAGGATAGAAAATAATGAAAATGAAGCGCTAATTTCCTATGTCATATCTAATCAAAAGAGAATTTTATCAGTTTTTGGAATAGGTACCTAATGGTTTTTGTTGACCGACGTTAACCAATATTATTGGCTACCCATATAGCTTTTATTTGCTACTTTTTTATCTTTAAAGCGTTAAGTATACTTAATATAGTGACCAATAATTTAATTAATATGAATAAATAAAAAACGGTAAACAAATAAATATCCTACGCTGCTTGGTCGTTGGCCGTAATAAATGCGATCGGAACGTGGAGGGGTACGACGGAGGGGCGCAGCGCGCACTCATAACTTACAGTACAGACAGCATGAGCGGGGTTTGGGTGCGCAAACAAACGCGATCGCGGTAAGTGGGGGCGTATTACGTAATTCCCCCATCAGCGTTCGCAGGGAACCTTTATTCAATTCTAAGCTACTTGTATGCAAAGGCAAACTCGCAAGGTGTACAGCTACGAGAGCCACTAGTATATTTAAAGATATTTTTTTAAAAGTAATATACACTGTAACATGTGTTAATGGTATTTCCCGTGGCGTGCCGGGTTAGAGTTGCACCTCCCCATATCATCCCGTGGGTGTCGTAAGAGGCGACTAAGGGAAAAATACTGGAAGGTGGGCAGCAGCGCCTTTTAAAGAACTGCCTTTTTACACTACGATCCCCAAGCCGCATGCCAAGCGTGGGGATTATGGCAAATGCCCCTAAATAGGGGAGGCTATGTTTAGCAGTGGACAATCCGGTTGAAACAGTAAACTTACAAAACTAATTTAAACTAAGTTAAATTAAATAGGTTAAGTATGATTTTTTTAGTTTTCAATTATTTTAGGTTATAGATAATGAATTATGTTCATAAATCGACAATAGCACCATTGTTTGGTGGCTGTCTAAAGAAATATTCACGTGAGAACTATTTAAAAAAAATCTTTAAAAAATGTCTTGTTGGTTTTTGCTACTATACTGATTTATCAGTATTTGAAAACACTAATTAAGAATTTATTGTAACGGGAAATTATTATTAAGGGTTTTATGTTAACCCATAAAATAAATTGGGATTTAAAATGTAACTCTTATAGGAAGAGTTTGTTTATTGGATTTTATTTATATGCCATCATACTTGAACTTGATTTGTGGCCATTATTATATTCTTACATAGTCACATTCTTCAGTCAGTGTTATATCTTCATTATAAATTATTTCAGTAATTTCAAGCTGTCTATTGTGCAATAAATTTGTATACCAAACAAAAGCAATCATCCCAGACATGCTCAAATTGCTTTATCATCAGAGTCTTCACATCTGATTTTTTCTGGCTACTCGAAATTTTAGTACCATTCACAGAAATTAAAAACTGGGGACGTGAAACTTTCCAAAATTGAACTGATCATTCAAATTGAATCAGAATCATTTATAATAACTAAGAATGTCATTCTAGACAAATCAGTATACAATGTATTTTTTTTTATATAATTAATTAAATATCTTAAGTCAGTTAAGATTCTATGTTAAATTTATAATATAAAAAAAAACTATATATATGCTACTACAATTAACAACCAAATAAGTTAATACAGTGAATATTTAATAAGATATCTATGCTTTTAATAAAACTGTAACAGACCAAATTCTGTACATGGGCGATATTTATAAAAAAAAAACGATTGAGTTTCAATAAATTTGATGATAAAAGTGTGAAACAGTGTAGGCATTAGTGGGGCGGGTTTCAAGCCAGGGACTCGCACCTATAAAATGCTAAAACTATCAGTAGCATACGCCTATGTGTGCAGAGCTAGGCTATAAGGCGCGCAACGACAAGTGCTTCATACACATCCACGCCATTGCTAAACTGCCGCCGCGGTCTAGTGATGGGCCCGCATACTTCCACCATTGTGGGTCATCCCCTCCGGATTATGCTATGGTCCAAAACGAGCTTCGCACATAATCACCTACTTTGGGACCATAGCAGCCCTTCCAGCTTCGGCGCCCAGTTGAACTATTTGAAAAGATTCTGCTTACACGGATTCTTAAATCTCTGACTGAAAGATCCATAATGCCAGACCATCAGTTTGGATTCAGGAACATTTGACGTTGACTTTGACTTTGGAGGATTTTAAGCCAGCGTCTCAAAATCAACACATGCTACATTCACCCTTCGCAAAGATAATTGCTCACCTGTTCACCTGGCAGCAAATACCATACCATATAGTGACTCGGAAATATTTAGGAATGCATCTGGATCATAGATTGACATGGAGAACACACCCACAGAAAAAAGTGATGAACATAACTTCCGGTACCGAAACTTTTTGTGGCTGATAGGTAGAAACTCAGTCCTAAGTACAGACAATAAGCTATTAATCTATAAAGTGTAACTAAAGCCCATCTGGAGTTATGACATTCAGCTATGGGGATCAGCCTGCAATACAAATATATCAATTGTACAAAGAGCTCAGAATAATAGCCTAAGAAACATATCAAATGCTCCATGGTTCCTCAGAACTGACGAGTTGCATGAAGAATTGGAAATTAAAACACTCAAGGATGAAATAGGACTTTTTTCAGCTCAGTACAAAAAGCGACTGACCATGCACCCAAACCCCTTAGCCACACAGCTAACTGACATCAGCTATCCAAAGAGGCTACACAGACAACACATCATGGAGTTGGACAGAAGTGATGACTAAAATAAAGGAGCTCATCTGCTCATTGGATCTGCACTTGCCAAAAATCTTACAACAAACCTGCTCTGGGGACTGATTGCAGATTAAAATCAAATCATTTATTTATTTGCTAGAATACATGTCAAAAGGATCTTAATATTAGTTATACAGATACTATGGATTCAGTCTGCAAGCAGACATGCAAATGTTTTAATGAAGGTAATTTATATTAATTATTTAATACATTAAAAAAATATTTGTTTACAATAATTTAAAAATTCCTTAACACTATAAATACAATTGCTAAGAAGCCAGTCAGTTAAACATTTCTTAAATTTACTTTCATTTAATATCCTAATTTCGTTAGGTATGCAATTATAAGTTTTTATACACATACTAGCTGACCCGGCAAACATTGTTTTGCCATATCCACGTTTTTTTTTTCGCCGTCGCACCCGATAGCTGTCACACGTGTTAGAGAGTTTTGTGTATAAATTTACTGTTTTGAAGCCCTTTTTAGGCTTAAAAAAACTACAAATATCCAAGCTGGAACATCGGTGTTAAATAACAGGTGTCGGTTTATTGTAAAACTGGTAAGTAGTTGGGTTTAACATAGTTGTTTGTATTACTGATTCCTAGAGGAATCCAATATGGATCCTCTAGACCCCGTACCACCTGACCCTCCGGACCCTTGTCCTTCTACATCCGCTTCTACTCCTTCGGCTACAAAACGTCGATTTGACGATGATCAAGAACAAAGCCAAGCAAAAAAAACTATTGTAGATACAGAAATGGCAGTAGCTTCAATACAAAACATATATACGCACCCCATACTAGTTGTTGGCATCAAATCTTACTTGCCTACTGACAACGGACCCTTTATTGTTCACGTTTCCCGAACTGAACCAGACCCGGCAGCAGGAACGACAATTCGTCCAATTAAGTTTGGCCAGTTTCTCTCCAGAAACAAAGTCCAGAAGATTTGTCCTGATGGCGTAAAAAAAGTAGGTAGGAATAGAATTTCGGTAGAATTCCAAACTGCTAAAGATGCAAACAATTTCCTTGACAACCAGATTCTAGACATGTGTAAGTATAAAGCCACTATCCCTACATACAACATCACCAAAATGGGCATAGTCCGTCAGGTATCTGTTGACATGTCTATGGACGAATTTGTAGATTCACTGGTCATCCCCACTGGGTGTGGAGAGGTCCTGAAAGCTAGGAGACTAAACCGTAAGGTTATAAATGAAGGTAAGCCATCATGGATCCCTACCCAGACAGTTGTTATGACTTTCCAAGGCCAATGCCTTCCTGCTAGAATTTTCTCATACCATACTTCTCTACCTGTAGAACCCTATCAATTCCCAACAATTCAATGTCAGAATTGCTGCAGATTTGGTCATGTAAAGGCAGTTTGTAGATCCAAACCAAGATGTTTCCGATGCGCTCAACCACACTCAGGAGATACTTGTGATTTTGTTATGTAGTTGAGGAGTGTAATGCCTCTTGCTTGCACTGTTCCGGTCACCACTTTGCCAACAACAGGAACTGCCCGGAGCAGGGTAGACAGAGATCTATAAAACTATTAATGTCGCAACAAAACATGTCTTATGATGAAGCAGCACTTCAATTCCCCAAGGTGTTGAGACCATATGCTGAAGTAGCTTCAGCTACACCCTCTCTACTAAATCCGTCTCAGGTACATTCTACCCACGACAGCCAACCAGTAACCTTCTCCACCACATCTCACAGAAAAACAGTGTTCCCCACCCCACGTACCAGAACCCCATTAGGAAAGTCCTTTGACAGAGCTGCCCACCAAGCTATTGTGGCTGATGAGCCGTCAACACTTCCAAATGGTTTTGCTTTATCTCAGCAATCCAACTCTAATCCTTCATGTCAAGAGGACAGCCTTCTAGATGTCCTCCTGACTTTATTAATCAGTATTATATCTAAAAATAACTCCATACCGTCCAACGTTGCCCACAAACTGACCCAGATTATTTCCTTAACTGACAATAATGGATCCAGTATCCATCCTTCAATGGAATTCGAAAAGCATTCGTCAAAAGAAGCATGAGCTTCTCTTCTTAATAAACAAATTCCGCCCGTCAGTCCTGGCCATCTCGGAGACATGGTTGGTCCCTGGATCACATTTTCGTGTCCCAGGGTACTCCTGTTTCCGGGATGACAGGGCTGACGGGTATGCTGGTTGCGCCCTTCTAGTAAGGCGCCCACTGTCCTATTCCCAAATCCCTCTTCCCCCTATTTCCCCCCAAATTAATATTGTAGCTGTAAGAGCCTTTGACATTTCTTTTCTCTCAATTTATACCCCACATCCTCACCCAAGTTTAATTCCGGATATCTTATATGTCATATCATCAGTCCCTCCTCCTATTCTCTTAATGGGTGACTTAAATGCTCATCATGTCTCATGGGGCTCTACCCATAATACTGCTTTTGCCTATGCTCTCCTAGAAATGTTTGACGAAGCAAACCTCTGTGTCATAAATAATGGCTCTCCCACACGAAGAGTACTACCCAACCAAAACCCAAATAGCCCAGTGGATCTCTCCATCTGCTCTGCCTCCTTAGCTCCAGTCCTATCTTGGAATGTTTTGTCTAATGGTTATGGAAGTGACCACTATCCTATTATTATCACAGTGTGTGACCGAGTAAGACCTACACACAACTTCTCTCCTTCTCTCAAATATAGATTATCTAATGCTGATTGGTCATCATATTCAACCTGCCTAGACAACAAACTAGAAATGCTTCCGATTATAGAGAACAGTAATAGCATGGAATGCTACAATAAATTTGTAAATGCCATTACTACCAGTGCAGATGAACAGTTCCCTCTTAAAATAGCTCCAGATTTTATGGTTTCCACTCCTTGGTGGGATGCTGAATGTACAGCTGCCATTAGAGCAAGGAACACGGCTGAACAGTCATATAATGCTTCTATGACTAGACAAAACTTCCTGAATTATCAGAAATGTGCTGCCAAGGTTGTGAGCTTGCGTTCAAAGAAAAAGAAACAAGGATGGATCAGATATTGTGAACTCCTGTCTCCTCGAACCCCGTCGACACATGTTTGGAAACAAGTGAAGCGGTACAGGGGATCATATTCATGTGAGGATAAGACTCAAAACGATCCTACATCATGGACTGAAGCCTTTGCAGATAAACTGGCCCCTCCATATGTACCAAACATAGACACTCTTCCTACTTCAGAAAACCCCATTTCTTCTAGTCAATTTGATTGCCCTTTCACATCTTATGAGCTCCAACTTGCACTTGATGGCTTATTGGACTCTTCACCTGGGAATGATGGGATTCCATACTCTTTTATAATAAATGCTTCGAATGGAACAAAGGACTATTACCTAGAACTAATTAATACATTTTATGTTAATGGAATTATACCTGCTCCATGGAAAACTCAAGTAGTAATCCCAATACTAAAACCTGGCAAGAACCCATCAGATCCTAACAGTTATAGACCCATAGCGTTATCCTCAGTGTTGGTTAAAGTAGTGGAGCACATGATAAAACACCGCCTGGAGTGGTTTGTAGAGAACAGAAACTTGTTAGCAAAAACACAATTTGGATTTAGAAAAAGCATGAGTACCATAGATAGCCTTGCAATATTGACAACTAATATACGCACATCATTTTTAAAAAAAGAATATTTAGTAGGGGTATTTCTCGATATTTCCTCCGCATACGACAATGTCCTTCTTCCGGTGCTCAAATATAAACTTAGACAGTTGAGTATCCCTGAGAGGCTAGCACATTTTGTATGCAATCTACTCATGGAAAGAACCATTTTAATTAAGTCCCAAAACTCGTTCCTTTCACCAAAAACCGTTTGGAAAGGCTTACCACAAGGGTCAGTTCTCAGCCCTTTACTGTACAGCATCTACACATATGACTTAGAACACTCAGTTTCTCCTTTCTGTCAAATATTGCAGTATGCTGATGACCTGGCCCTTTACATATCAGAAAGGAATATTGATAATGCATCAATCCGCTTGAATTCAGCTCTTAGATACCTCTCCGATTGGTTACATCAGCATGGGTTGTCCTTATCAGCATCTAAAAGCAGTGTAGTCATATTTACAAAAAAAAGGCTAGTTCCACCTATCTTAATTAATGTAGATGAAGAAACTATTCCTCTAGAACCTAAAGTGAAATTTCTTGGTGTATGGCTAGACAGCAGATTAACAGGCTCAGCTCATTTTAACTATATTAGTAATAAATGTGAAAGAAATATTAATATTCTGCGATCATTATCTGGCGTCTGGTGGGGTGCGCACCCATTCACACAAAAACTGCTGTATAATGCGTTAATACGAAGCCACATGGATTATGGCACATTCTTATTGGACCCTTCAAATAAATCTGGTCTTGAAAAGATTAATAGAATCCAGTCAAAATGTTTACGCATTATTCTTGGGGCAATGAAATCATCACCTATCAATGCCATGCAAGTTGAGTGTGTAGAACCTCCTCTTAGCCTTCGCAGACAGTTTCTCTCAGATAGATTCCTTTTTAAATTAGCTCAAAACTCAAATCACCTTGTTCTTCAGAAACTTGATTGTTTGCTGACATTATATAACTCATGCAATAACCTCTCATCTGAGGACTTCCCTTGTCTCCTCCGCAGCTATTTACAATTCACCCGTCTTCCTTATCCCCTCTTTCAGAACCCTGCTATGCCTTTGTACTCAACACCTTATGAAGCATTAGTTTTCAAACCAAACGTCATTTTAGATTTTGGTATTAATAAAAATACAATAGAAGCTAATAAGGTGTTCATTAATAAATTCTTCACAGAATACAAGGGCTGGACTGCAATATATACAGATGCTTCCAAAAATCCAGATAGTCCAGTTGGTGTTGCAGTCTGGATCCCATCTACTAGAATCATTTTAAATTATAAATGCCCCCCTACTACTTCCGTTTTTACAGGAGAAGCCATAGCAATTCTGGAAGCTATCCTTTTTGTAAAATCACACAATCTGAACAACACTATCATATTTTCAGACTCCAAAAGCTGCCTCCAATCTATTCTTTCTAACCCATTTCGGTCCAAATCTAGGTTCCCAATTATCTTAAAAATAAGAAATGCCCTCTTGGAATGTAGCTCTCACGGCATAAATGTTATCCTAGCCTGGATTCCTGGTCACGCCGGTATATTAGGTAATGAATCAGCTGACTCCTGTGCTAAAAACGCCATTCATACAGGCTCTCAAGGACATTCCCAACTTTTCTCGCTTGATATCTGTTCGTCTTTAAATCCATCTTTAAAAAAAGCTTGGAACCAAAAATGGCAAATTTCTAGAACATTAAAGGGTAAATTTTATGGTGACATTCAACCTGAGATTCCTAATAAACCCTGGTTCTCAAAATTCCAAAAGGCTGATAAAGTGACTACCTCTACAATATGCCGTCTTCGTCTCAACCATTCCTGTAACCCAGTCTTCCTGGCCAAACTTAGGATTAGGGATAACTCCCTCTGCGAATGTGGTTTGGACGAAGGAAATGTGAATCATATATTCTTCTGTTGTCCCAAAATAAACTCTTCTCTCTACAATATTATCCCTACAGATATCCCTCGTCCTTTCTCCCTCAAATGTATCCTCTCCCTAGTATTTACTCCCTATATATATATCTTGTGCAAATTTATAAAGAAAAATAAAATCAAGCTATAAATAATTTGTATATTATATAACCTAACCATTAATTGTTCCCAGGTGTTCTATATTTCCCCTATATATAATTTATTTGTGTGTGTGTGTGTATATTTGTGACTGTGTTCGTCCTGTAGTTAGATCAACTAACATCTTATGTTTCAGCACCAATTTCAGCTTGGACAGTTCTCACCGGACATTACACATTAAAACCAAACAATCTCCTTCGTTTGATGGTCTATCTAACTACGTGACATTGGCGAAATTGTGGTGGTGTCCACAGAAGCCACAAAACAAGAGTTGAAGTTGAAGTTTTGCCATATAAATAAAATGGCTATTAAAAAATAAGGGTTGATCGAAGAAGGGTAAAAATTGAGGATTGTATGTATTTTTGTATGTTGTATCATAAAAAAATAGAAATTAAAAACTTTGTCTAAAAAATAAAATAAAAAATTTTGGGGTGGACTACCCCTAACATTTAGGGGGATGAAAAATAGATGTTGGCCGATTCTCATAGATACCGGATAAGCACCAAAAACTCCATCAAAATCGGTCAAGCCGTTTCGGAGAAGTATGGCAACGAAAACTGAGACACGAGAATTTTATATATTAGATTATAAATGTTTCTATTATATAAATCTTTTCGGGCTAGAGGTTCATATAATAGGTTACTGAACTTGGACCTTTGTTGGCGCGTAAATATTCGGGAATGTTTTACAAAAAAATCAGGGTGTTGTTTGGTAAATATACAAATTTCTTTAGTAAGTATGTTGCATGATTTAAAAAGAGGTTTACAACTGTCAAGAAACCAGGCTCTATTTATTACTCGAACACACCGTTTTTGTATTTTAAACACTCGTTCAAAATCTACTGAGTTACCCCACAATATCAAGCCGTAACTAAGCAGAGATGAAACATGACCATGATATGCCACTAACATGGCTTCAGTAGATACAGTATGTCTGATTTTCTTTAGAGCAAACACAAATTGTGCAATTTTCTTGCATATTATGTCAATATGAATTTTCCAGTTAAGGTGTTTGTCAAGAATAAGTCCTAAAAAATTATAGTCGTCAATGTTATCAACTAATTTGTTATTCAAATTAATAATAAGAGGCAATGGATTAGAATTGTATGCTATAATTGAATTAATACTCAAATTATTAACTTCCATCCAATGAATTACTTCAGATAGGGCTTTATATACCATTTCCTGTACTTGACTTTTTAAAATATAACACAAAATAAAATAACTACAGTCAGAGTTTTTCTCTTTATTTTGCATTTTTTGAGAACATTACCATAGTAATATATATTTTTTTTACATTATCAGAAAGAAGCGATTTCTACGAACACAAAAGCCTACATACTTTTTAGAAAAAGCTGATATTTTGACGAGAGAATTTTATGATTGAAAATTAGGGTGCTTCTTCGATATTAGGTTAAAATAAGGTGAAAAATAAATGTTTCAAATCAAAAGAATTATAGTGTGTTGGGAACATAGGAAGGTAAGTTCCAAATTTAGTTAACCTTTAACTATGGATGTGCGATCTAACAGGCAATTCTCGTGCCCCTCTCCATCCGCATACCCTGGGCATATGCCGCCTCAGTAGCTTTGGATTTAGTGGCGATGGCCCACACTTATGTAGGCTGTAAACAGCCAATATGTCTACAATGCTCTAGGCCGTTATGCAAAGACTGCCTATAATTATGATCAAGTTGGGCACTTGTAAAAAATTTTATGTTTAGTTTTGAGAAGACTATGTTAAGTTTTTTTTAGGTTTTTTGTTCTTTATATTTTATTCTTAAGAAAGGTAAATTTAAAAAAAAAAACATTTTCCTGTTGTAATATACCTATAAAGTGATCTCAAGCTAAAAAGTCTGAAAAGCACCTCTGATTGTTATATCATTAGATTTAGTTTAAAATAAATACATTTTTCATTAATATTACATCTTTTAATTACATTTAGTAACTCTTCTAAGGGATAAAAACAAAAAATTATACAATACTTACTCATCAAGGTAGAAACCAGCCCGTAAAGATAGTGGTCTGTGAGGCCGCACATTCACAGTAGTGTAACAAAAAAGGAATGTCCATAGTTAGAAACGATTTTGTGCATAAGATAAAAATAAAAAACTAAAAACTTTGTTATTTGAATTTGAATTTTTTACATACATTTTGAGGTTAAGTG